>BTPG01000001.1:227068928-227071428 GCA_036245525.1 Semisulcospira habei | reverse complement strand
CTGCATTCGTTCGGCGTGGTTTAAGCTGAAGACGATCGATTTTTGTGAGATATCAAGTACGCAGAAGCTCGTCAGGATGTTTCTACTAATTCTAGATCATGATCGCCAGGGTTAGATAAATCGTTGTCATTGAATTCGCAAAAATTTTCTCCACCCCTGAAAATGTCCTACAAGTGGTATACAATGCACTGTACTACTCGTAGGTTATTGTTACGTGGTTGGGTCGTAGTCGTAGTATGATAAACACACCAGACGCACGCACGTAAGGTTCTTTTAAATAAACTTCATTCAGCTGCAACCCGTCACACGTGGCTTAAGGATGTAGACAATACTGGAGTAACAGTTCCAACAATATTTTAATTCAGCGATGCAATCTCCACACAATGCATCGTTTCCGAATGCACCAAAATTGATGTCTCTTCTGCAAATGTCCACACTGGCGACACAAAGTTTCTCATACAACCACCGTTACGCTGTGTCTCTCACAATGTACACCTTATACGGGCCACGTACCTACGATAAACTGTGTGTCTCTACAACTGACAATGCAAGACAATGTATATACGTGTTTCCCAGCACCAAACTTATATAGTAAAACAACTTACCAGAATAATCCATAGAATTTACTCAACGCAACCAATCAGAACGGAACACGTAACTGAAACTCATAAATAATAATAAAAGACGAACTTTCTGGATTAAACTAAAATAGTCTACAAAAATTCGGCTGCTCGTTTTAGCCCCAAATCCCAATGTAAAATGACATTACACAAAAGTATGGCAAACCGTTCACGGCCTTTCAAAACACACACTGAACGGCTGTTAATTTCACGCGCACAGTAAACAACTATGACTAAAATTAATACAGTGTAGCAAACTGTTGCTGACTCTTCGACGTCACATGTAATAGGTCACTAGACAGAGCGACCCTGCTCGAATGTTCTGGTTCATTCTCAGCTAATCTATGCAAAACAAAAATCGACCGCTCTTCTCCGTGCGACTTTTCTAGAAGCTTCCGGACTAAAATTAACGTATCATAACAAAACAAAATCCGCTATCATGCACGAACGATAGAGAATCTCACTGAAAAGGTACGTGATACGCAACGATGACAGCTCAAATAAATATCGGATCGTTTCCTACGATTAACACATGTGTGCTCTCACAGAACAATACAACCACGGTTGTAACAGTTATTTTCAGGGATGCATTACCAAAATGAATCGACGACCTAATTTTTCAGGAAACCGCGAAATCGAGCACATGTGGATGTGAAAGTTTGACGTAACAAGAGTTATGCATATTGAAAAGTGACACATGTATGGAGGCGACTGCGTCGTTTCAACTTTAAAATTAGAGTTTGACGCCAGGTATAGGCCACATTTTGTCACTAGATGCAGAAAGCAGTGCCGGCATCTTGCGATTGAACCGATGTTTTAATTGGACAAGTGTCTATAGTGTTTTGAAGAAAATTATGGGGGGAAACACGTTAGAGGATGGTTTTCTCATTTATTATTTGATTGTTTTGAGACATTATTATTATCATTGCTGCCATCAGAAGCACATTTTTAAGTTTAAAGGCATCAGCCTACCTAATCAGACCGTGGAAGGCCGTTTCAGTCACATTTCAACACACAAAAATAGTAAGTACCCATTGCGCGGCGACCGACGTCGGCCCGATGGCCTTTTGCGCGTTGGGTAGAGGTGGCACGAGGTGTAAACTACTTAGGCAATAGGGCTTTCGTGGATTACAGGAAAGTAGTTCATCTTGAATGTTATATGGTGGAGCCTTAATGCTCGCTGTCACCGAGCTGTCCAGATCCAGCAGATAACATGCAAGGTGAACAATTGTACTGTAATTCACTCGAACCCTATCATCTGTGCGCTATTTTCTTACCACGTGCTGTAGATAGCATCAGATCTAGTCGCGAGCGACACAGTTATTTGTCTATAACCTCGCGTTATTTTTACTTGTTTTCTGGCTATAGTCTGCAGTAGCCATTCCCTTCTGTAGTTAGCTGACAAATCGTTCGTCTGTGCCTTGAGGGGGTGCGTGCGTAAATTGTTGACTTTGGCTTCAGCAGTCCATCTTTCTTTCACTCCCCATTACTCCCCCCCGGGGGGGGGGGGGGTGAGGGGTCCGGGGAGGGGGTAGGGACAAGAACTACCCTCCCCATTAAACACACACACACGCACGCGTGCGCACACACACACACACACACACACACACACACACACACACACACTCACACCATCACACACACAAACACACACACACACACACACACACACACACACACACATCTGTCCTGTGCAAGAAACACCTTTTATTTATTTATTTAAAGCGAGATTCTCGTTATAAACAATGAGACCCTCGCTTTCCAATAAAGTAGACCTAAGTGCAACGGTTTACCCTCGCAGTACTGCGGAGGGATTTTACATTTCTCATTAAAAGCTATTTTGTCCTCATTTGAACCGAGGGTCGATCGTTTCCCAGTGA
>BTPG01000001.1:226911428-227066428 GCA_036245525.1 Semisulcospira habei | reverse complement strand
GTCACTCGGCACACCTTGAACGACCAAGCAGCCTTCTCTAGGGACAGCACTACTTGCTCCACACGCAGAGGGGCCTAGAAAAGGTGGCCTAACCAAAGCTCATCCCCTCGCAACCCCAGTTGGCTAGCCGCGGTCAACGGGCATCTTCTCCTGCGTTCAGAAAACAACAAAAAAAATCGGATCCACTCTCATGACGACCACGACCGGACTCAACGTAGCATGCTGGAACATCCGAACCATGCTCGACACAGCAGACAGCGGACGCCCTGAACGTTGCTCCGCCCTCATTGCCCATGAATTGCGGAGGTTAAACATCGACATCGCCGCGCTCAGCGAAGTACGCCTCCCGGACGAAGGCAGCCTCCAAGAGCTTGGCGCTGGATACACCCTCTACTGGTCAGGCAGGCCTGCATCAGAAAGACGGCTCTCAGGCGTGGGCTTCATGGTCAAGTCCTCCATTGCGACTAAGTTGGAAAACCTACCAACGGGTCACTCTGACCGCATCATGTCCATGCGCCTCCCACTGAGACACCAGCAATACGTCACCCTTCTCAGTGTGTACTCCGAAACCCTCCTGGCAGAGCCTGCAGAAAAAGACAAGTTCTACACTGACCTGCACAGCCTCCTACAGAGCACCCCTGCAGACGACATAGTCATCATCCTTGGCGACTTCAATGCCAGAGTGGGCCAGGACTCTGAAGCCTGGAAAGGAGTCCTCGGCAAGCATGGTGTTGGGAACTGCAATTACAATGGCCGCCTACTGTTGGAGTTCTGTGCAGAGCAGCAACTTGTCATCACCAACACTACTTTCCAGCAAAAGGACAGTCGAAAGACCACCTGGATGCATCATCGCTCCAAGCACTGACACCTTATCGACTATGTCCTAGTGCGTCAGAGGGATCGCAGTGACGTCCTCCTCACCAGAGTGATGCCCAGCGCAGAGTGCCACACTGACCACCGCCTTGTCCGCTGCAAACTCAGGCTCCGCCTCAAGCTGAAACCCAAGAAAGGGGACCCCCCAAGAAAAAGCTTGATGTTGCCAGCCTTCAGCGTGACGACGTGAAAGCTGCCTTTCAGACAGATCTGCAGCGCATGCTCAAAGACACAGCTGATCCAGCAGACTCCTCCCCTGAAACACTCTGGGAACAACTGAAAACAACTATTGCAAAATCCTCTGCGGAAGTCTTGGGCTTTGCTAGAAGAGGAACAAAGACTGGTTTGACGAAAACGACGTAAAGATCCAGGAACTTCTAGCAGAAAAAAAGAGCCGCCCAACAGGCCCACCTAGCACAGCCTTCCTGCCCTGTGAAGAAGTCTGCCTTCCGCCTCATCTGCAGCAGTCTCCAACGCAAGCTGATAGAGCTCCAGAACGAGTGGTGGTCCAGACTGGCATAGAGGACCCAACTTTGCGCTGACAACGGTGACTACAGGGGCTTCTACGAAGCACTGAAAGCAGTGTATGGCCCCAGGCACCTGGTTCAAAGTCCCCTGCGAAGCGCTGATGGACAGGCACTCCTCACAGACATAGTGCGTCCATCTTGAACCGCTGGTCGGAATACTTTCAGGACCTCTTCAGCGCTGAGCGCACTGTTCAAGAAGCAGTCATTTTCCAAATCCCACACCTCCCAGTAAAGGTTGAATTGGATGAACCGCCCACCACTGATGAGACCCTCAAGGCCACCCACCAGCTCAAGAGTGGCAAAGCAGCAGGCATTGATGGAATTCCGCCAGAGATCTGGAAACATGGAGGCCCAGCACTGCACAACAAGCTCCACGACCTCTTTCTCTGCTGCTGGGAGAAAGCAACACTACCAAAGGATCTCCGTGATGCAGTCATCATCACCCTGTACAAGAACAAAGGAGAGAAGTCTGCCTGCTCTAATTATCGTGGAATTACCCTGCTGTCCTTTGCTGGGGAAATTCTTGCAAGGCTGCTCCTGAATCGGCTGGTACCTGCCATCGCTGAAGACCACCTCTCAGAGGGCCAGTGTGGCTTCAGAGCCAACAGGAGTACCACCGACATGGTCTTTGTGCTGAGACAGCTTCAGGAGAAGTGCCGCGAGCAGAACAAAGGGCTGTACGTAACGTGTGTTGACCTAACAAAAGCGTTTGACACTGTGAGCAGGCAAGGCATGTGGCAGATCCTGGAGCGACTTGGCTGTCCCCCAAAGTTCCTCAGCATGATCGTCCAGCTCCACGAGGACCAGCAAGGCCAGGTCAGACTCAACAGTGACCTCTCAGAACCATTCCCCATTCTCAACGGCGTTAAGCAGGGCTGCGTTCTGGCACCGACCCTCTTTAACATCTTCTTTAGCATGATGTTGAAGCAGGCCACAGTGTACGTCGACGATGACGACGATGTGTACATCAGGTATCGTCTCGATGGCAGCCTGTTCAACCTCAGACGGCTGCAGGCCCACACCAAAACACTAGACCGACTGATTCGTGAGCTGCTCTTTGCTGATGTCGCTGCCGCCCTTGTTGCACACACAGAGAGAGCCTTTCAGCGCATCACGTCCTGCTTTGCAAATGCTGCCCAGCTCTTTGGACTTGAGGTCAGTCTGAAAAAGACAGAGGTCCTTCATCAGCCGGCACCCAAGGAAGTGCATTGCCCTCCCCACATCACAATCGGCGAGACCAAACTGAAATCTGTACACCAATTTACCTACCTTGGCTGCATCATCACGTCAGACGCCAAGCTGGACAAGGAACTGGACAACAGGCTGGCAAAAGTAAACAGTGCTTTTGGGAGACTATTCAAGCGGGTGTGGCACAATCAACAGCTAAACAAATGGCACCAAGATCAGCGTGTACAGAGCTGTCGTCCTCACCACCCTGTTGTATGGTTCCGAGTCTACCGCAGCCAAATACAACTCCTCGAACGCTTCCACCAGCGCTGCCTGCGTACCATCCTCGGCATTCACTGGAGTAACTATGTCACCAACGTCGAGGTCCTTGAACAGGCGGAAACTGTGAGCATCGAGGCTTTGTTGCTGCGGACACAGCTTCGCTGGGCGGGCATGTCTCCAGGATGGAAAATCATCTCCTACCCAAGATCACCCTGTTCGGCGAGCTCGCCACTGGACACCGAGAGAGAGGGGCACCAAGAAAGAGATACAAAGACGGTCTCAATAAGTCACTTAGTGCCTGCCAAATCGACCACCACCAGTGGTCTTCGCTTGCTGCGGACCGCGACACCTGGCGCTCCACCATTTACAAGGCAGCCGTCTCCTTTGAGGACACTCGCAGAGCTAGCCTTAAGGACAAGCGGCTCAGGATAAAAAACAGAGATGTCGAAACTCAGAACCCTGGCCAGACCTTCCCCTGCAGCCACTGTGGTCGAACCTGCCTTTCCCGGATTGGCCTCCGCAGCCACGAACATGCCTGCAGACGTCGTGGGCAACCCCTATAAAATCTTCGTTCGCGAAATCAAGCCAAGAGAGAGATACCTAAACTATTGTAAAAATGGCAAAACGAATACAAGTAATAAAAATAAATAAATAATCGGTCGTCGGCCTGCAGATTAAAACTGTTGGAAGTCGGTAGCGGTTTTAGTCGCCATGATTCCTGCAGGATGGATGGATGGATAGACTAAAATCGCTACCGACACCCAAAGGGTTAAAATAACAACGTATGTATAAAACGGAGACAGCCATTTAACACATTCTGCCCCAGGACCGAAATCCCCAAATTTTAAAGATGCCCTTTGAAGGACTGCATTACAATTCTAGAGAAAGATCGAGCATGACAGTTTAACGGTGGTGCCGGAATTGCTTGGCGCCTATGGGCGCCAAGCTATTCTGGCACCACCCTTGAACTATTACGTTTGATCCATGTCTTGCCGTGGTGTGTCGGGGCTGAATGAGTTAAGTGTAACTGAAGAGTGTTTACCAACAATCGACATTACCGGAAATACGTCAATCTAATCTGATATATTCACGCTGGTAGCCCTTTTTATTCTGCTATATGTGTGTTAGTCCGTGATTCTGGGTCTGGGTGATTCTGATTACGGTTCGAAGCCATTCGGTTCTAAGTTACAGACCGGCATACCTCGAGTCACATTTCCGCACTAGCTCTGTGGAACATAGTTCTGTTTAGTCAAGCTGGGATCTCTGCTCTCGGAAAGCCCAATGTAGAGCCTGACATCTACTTAATAGCAATCACCTTCATGGCAGGCTTTGAGATGCTAACGATCGCTCATCATATTGGCTGCCAATGTTGTCCTGCCTCAAATCCCATTTTTCTACCGTTCTTTTGACAATGCATATGGTTAGGCATACGTACCAGAGTTTCTCCACTGCCTTTTGAGCGTAACGGAAGGAACTCTCCTGCGTACAACGGAGAAGAAAATTCTTTCATTTTACTACATTCAGACTTTATAATTTTAGTTAGTCCTTTTGTCCATCATTATTGTAAGACATGCTAAGAACAAGTATAGTGGAGATATTGCAAACTATTACCCTTTTATTGCCTGGAAAAAGTCGCATTTAACTCTTTCGAGACGTGCCGCATCCGGATTCGCGGCGTAAAGCCGCGAATCCGGATGCGGCACGTCTCGAAGGAGTTAAATGCGAATGTATAAATGCGAAAATACGTTGGATGTTTTATACGAGCATTGTGTATTTGTATCGATATCAGTATTGTACTTGTATGTTTTCATATTATCAAGCTCTCTTCCTCCCCACCCTGATGCGTAAAAGGCCATCGGGCCGATGTCGGCGGCCGACGGCGGCTCGATGGCCTTTTGCGCATTGGGCACGGACCAGCCCATCCGCTGTCCGATATTTGTCGAAATCCAAACCAGACAGGTGACTGCCAAGCGAAAAGTGAACAGAAAATCACAATGAAAACAGAAACACGCTTTAAAAAGCCAACTGAAAAACAATTTCCTAATATTTAGGGTTTTAACTCGTAAATTGTGTTTTAGTTGTCTTTTTTCAAACAAGTCATACAAGCACCTATACAATGTACATGCTACTCATCTTTTCTTTGATGTTCGAAAGTGTCTTAAAACTGAAAGTACAATATGTGTAGTTGTTTGAATGTCTGCATTGCTTTGACCCTAACTATTAATAAATTGTGCTGTATATTTATTTATTTATTTATTTATTTATTTATTTATTTATTATTTATTTATTTATTTATTCCTTTCTTTTTTTTTTTACTATTCATTCATTCATTCATTCATTTATCCATCCACCCACACAACCACCGAACCATCGATCCATCTGTCCACCCATCCATCCACTCACCCATCCACTCATCCATCCATCCAGCCAGCCAGCCATCCTATTGTTAATATGTTTACTTTCAGGTGGGCCTGTGTATTCACTTCCTACAGCGCGAGAGAGGTTACACGGCCTTGCACGTGAGTTCCACGATGGAGGACGGTACCACAGAGATCCTCATGAAGGACAGCTTCAAAAGCACAGACTCTGCCCTCGACGAACTCTCTACATGGCCAGGCGAGCACAATACTATTATTAAATGTACCCACTCCATAAAGTTTTCCCTTCTTTGACACATGTATTGATATATTGTATAACAAGCAAAATTAATATTCATGAGTTTTGCTTGATATACTTTCCTTCCCCAAATCCTTTGCGTGCCAAGAAGACTCGATCTTGATGATACTTGCATTTTCAAAACGGAAACGCGAAATATGCTCATACCGCAACATTAACAAGCTCCTTATGTGGAGCAGTAATGAAATACTTCTTCGTGTGTATGAACACTCGACATTTATATCATGTACACACACACAAACGAACGGAGAAAAGACGCCAGGAAACGTGAGAGTCGCTGGACTGACAAGTGAAATTCACGAGATGTCAGTTGGCGATATCGAACCCCTGAGAAAAGAACTAAATAAACAAATATTCTGGCATTTTCCGCAATTATGCATGATCTAATTACAAGTAGAATTTACTCAGTAACACGCACGGTTGAACAATGCACTGATGTCTTCATAGGCAGGCGAAATTTACGCGCTGAGTCGACATCGATTTGCAGTCGTCTGCCATTCATGTGTTTTGTCTGAACACCGCAATCAGCCGCAAAGTGAATGACGCCAGGCACAGCTTTGTTTTGGACTGGGTACATAAATTATATTGAGCAACATTTTCCTTGATATTTTGCCGATAACCGACAGAGGTGATTACTTGACCCGAATCAAATGTCCTCATCTTGCGACTCGGACATCACATCTGCCTGTTATTTGCACTATATCAAGCAAACTGCTGCTCAATATAATATAATACAGAAGAGAACAATTTGTGCGAATGATTTTTTTTATGCTTTCTAATCACATCACATTTTGAACTTCATCATTGCCGAGAAAAATCAAACACCACCCAACTGCAAGAGGTATTGATCCTCGTGCGCCCTCGCGACTGCGGGGGCTCATACGGATCTATGCCTCTTGCTGAGACAACTTTGTATCCATGCTCCTTGGACGGTTGTGGCTTTTGGTCACCGAATGAACGAAGACTTTCGAAACGAAATATCCGTCCAGTGGCATGAAAGGGGTTGCTCGCAAGGACGTGAAAACAAAAAAAACAATATTTGCCAGGAGTTACAAGGACATATTACAGGGACGAAACCAAAGGCTAGGACAGACTGGCACTTTCGAAAGTGCCAGCACTCATGAGTGTAAAGAATGTCAGCTGTTGTTGCTGTTGTTGCTGTTGTTGTTGTTGTTAACCTCTTGACCACTAACAGCGATATACCGCTCGGCGGAAAAGACGCGTAACTACGCGTCTTTTCCGCTGAACGACATCGTCAGTGGCAATCAAGGGATCAACTCTTTTACTGCCCACCGCTAAAAATCACGTCTTTGACCAGACACACTGCTGACGGCCCTCTCTGCCTGGAACGCAAAAATAGGCACGGAGTTTTGAACAAATCCAGCAAGAGACACAGATCCTCATGAGCCCCCGCGAACCTCGGGGGCTCATGAGGATCTATGTCTCTTGCATACTGGTCCTGTCTGCCACTGCAGTAAAGGTGTTATCTATTTGGGTTAATCAATTCAATTCTGGACGCTTGCAGGGCAGTCCGGAACCCCTTTGGAACGCTTTCGTACGAAAGAAGAATTTCTGACCACGCTGAATGAGCACAGAGACGACCTTATGTACATCCGCAGCAGGAACCACTCGCTGCACGCAGAGATGGCCTTCTACATCGACCTCATAGACAACTTCATCAGCTGGATGTACAGGTGTAGCAACGTGTTTGCTGTGGTGGTTCTCGTGTTTAACTTACTTACATCGACATCAGCTAGACGCATCATTATCGTCGTCGTCGTCGTCATCATCGTCACCTATATCAGTAGCAACAGCTTTTCCCCTCTGAACTCTTGACATTCAACGATATAGAAACCTTGATGCCCAAAGGCCAAGAAAAGCAGACGCACAACAGGTCAAGCTATTATCAACAAAAGGTTATAAATTTATACAAAATCCAGAACAAACAAGGCGACTACCAAGATTGTAATATGAAGAGTGTAAAAAGAAAATTAAATCCAGGACAAACAAAACACGCTTTAAAAGGAACAAGTACAACTGTCACGACCCCGCTTCCGGGCCGCGAGTTATGAGGAACAATAACGACGACATTTATTACATATAACCCTAACAATAATCAACTACTCTCACTCAATCCTAACCACGCATTCACACATCACATTCACACTCACACGTCCAAACTCCCCACCCCGAATATCCGTTAATACACACTACTAAATAACAACAAGATATATAATAAACTAAATATCTCTAATACAAAAGGTTGAGAAAACTAATATATGATAAACAAATAAACTTAATAAAATATAAAAGCAAACTAAGGTTGAAAAGCCTAAGTCCTAAGCCACCGGACCCCGACGGAAGCACAAGCGTCAAGCGCTAACGCCGGTTAGACCAACGCCTTTGCTTCCGCGAAAAGTCCCTTACTGCACGTCGCTCCTTAACTCTTACCAGTTCGCACTATTTGAGGCCAGTGAACAAAATGACTTTTACCCTCACACATGACCAAGAAACAGTGCTGCTGAAAGCTCTTCTAGTGGTCAAAAGTTGGCTTATTATACATCATATTAAAGTGCATTGAGTCAGCTTTCAATCAGGGTAAGTAAAAAGTCTGTACTTAACGTAGTTTAGAAGTTGTTGTTTATTTAGCGACGAAGTAAAAATGGTGTCCGGTTTCCAAAAACAGTTTTCACGAAAGTCACTAATAAGAATTTTTTTTTTTGTTTCTTGCCCCTTTGTTTAAAATGTGAATCCAGTGTGTGGACAAATCATTTCTACACATTTTTGTGAAGTTTTAAGAAAATGTGTTTGAATTTCTAAGAGTTACGCAACATAATCTACACCGGTCAAGGGCAGGAAAAAGTGGGCGTGTCAACACCTGGCATGACTGAGACAACAAACATGTGCTTCTCTGAAAATCTCTGACTTGCTGAAAATATTACTGAGGCAATACACAGCATGTAATAAAACTTGTTTATGTACTTCATAAAGTTATCAAAAGTACTGCACGCTGCCGCAAGTAATAACTCACGATTCTGAACCAGACAAATAGGTAAACAAAGACTCACATGGATAGCACATGGTCAAACCAAAATAGAAAGTGTCACACTGACCTGCGATGGTTTTCATTTGTTTTTTTCCACATCGCTGGCGCTAGAATCGTTTTCAGCGGCCTAGTTGCTGGAATATTCCCCTTAGTGAGATACTCTTTACTTTCAGACTCAGATGAACTCATTTTGACGGAATATTCGCAGAGAGAAATCGCAAGCAGTGAAAATGACGCAGTAGGGAAAGCAAGATGGCGGACGTAGTGACTCGATCGATAACAAAGGTCACGAACAAACTCAAAATTAATATTTTTTTCATTCTATCATATGAAAGTGACTTTCTAATGTCAATAAGTTATGACAATAATACTGAGAGTAAAAATTAATTGGTTTTAATTCAGTAAACACGATGGAATTTCCCGTGGGCGTGGCTTCGTATGTATGCATACGATGACCAAGGGAGCGAACTGGTAAGAGTTAAGTAACACAGTAAATAGCACAATATCAAATAATTATACGATCAACCAAATATGCTTTCTAACACACAAATGAAGATCGAGAAAAAATGAATACAGTCCGCAAGCTACTAAAACTCCCCAGCGGGACCACGAACGACAAGTTCGAATTAAATTAATGCTTTCGCAAACTAGACATTCACAGCGCAAGGCTCCTTTAACTAACGATGTTTCGCCCAACACAAAGTCGACTATATAATGAAACTAGCGACTTCAATACAATACAGCCGAAAGTTAAGCAAACTTAATAGGTCAAAAGTCACTAGACCTTCTCGCCGGAAGCACAACCGTTAAGCTCAACTCAGCTCGGCTCTCTTGCTTCCGCGATAAGGCCTTCCGTAACACAGGCTGCTTTAAATAATAAAATAACTCAAAATGTCACTGTGACAAAGCTCCTCCCAGAATATTGTCACTACGAGGAGATGAAATAAATCTCACAACGTTCTTCACAAGATTATAAATATACAAAACTTCACTTAAACAGGTTAGAAATAACTGCACGGGACGACCCGACCTGACTAAACACGAGGCGTGCCGCGACACTCGCAACAGCACCTAGGTCCGGCTTCGTAGCCCACAAGGCGGAGTGACAGTCAGCCTCCACTCTCAGTACCACAGCACGGTGGCAGACTAATCGGTTAGTTCTTTAGGGTTTTGGCCCGTTGAATTTGGACCATCGGATTAGGATGTACTAAAACACAGGTGCAAAAATACACATATAAATAACTAACAAAAGAAACAAGAAAATCACATCACCCTGCAATTTTAATTGCCGTCTTTTATATTCCGGTGACCTCTCTCCCGCAACAATAAATTCAACCTCAACAGAATACAGATTTACACGTCACCGCCCCCCCCCCCCCAACATACACTAGCCAAAATAATAATAATAGAACAAGCAAACACAAACAACCCCCCCCCCCCCCCCCCCCCCGAGCAAATGGCCACTAAAGAATTGTTGCGTGTACTTACTGCCATCCGTGAAGACGCCCCGGCTAGGACGAAGACAAGCCGGGGGTTAAGTCGTCGCAGCTCTTCTCTCTTTTCTCCTTCCTCTGACATCGGCTCTGGGGCGACCAGAAACCGTATCGCAGGTCCGATACAAAGGACCGACACAGCTGCTTGCGGCCTTCAGCAAATGGCGAACCACGACTGAAAGACCACCCTCGGAGACTGCTGGTAACACGACTGACTCGTTCGCAGTTGGAAAAGCGACTGTCTAGCAATTTGGATAACGTTAGTTTGGCAAAAAAAGCGCTCACTAAATCATGTGACAAAAATACACGTGAACCAATAACCACCCGATCGCGGAGACCGGGCGACCACGTGCTTTACGCCGTCCCACAAACTCTCACACGGCAGCAAATACTCGTGTACAGTTTGGTTAGTTTCGGGTTTAACGTCCACAGCACCGAGGTGATCACGGACGGCCCTGACGGGCGGGTTATGGATTAACAGGGAAATCTATTGCCTATGGAGTACGACCTGAACACTGATCAACTCAGGCGCACTCCAACTGTGCCACTTTGATTTACCAGGACCTTTCAACGGACATGCTATTGAATAAATCCGTTTTTTCCCCCTGGATTGTGAGTCCAGCTACCTGGGCCGGGACGGGATTCGAACCCACGACCCGGCGATTCCCTTCGCTCTCCTGCTCCGACGTTTAACCGCCTGAGCTATTTCGGACTCTCGTGTACAGGCCAAATACTAGACACCTATGCTATCGCTACCCGGTGACTAACTAAACCCTGTCACCCCTCCAGCTTACTCCCTTACAAAAATAGGCGAAAAAAAAAAAAAAACCCGTGTCGTGACAACAACACACGTGCTTCTTTTTTTCCTGAGATTTTCTCTTCATAAGGTTCTGTGCATTTTACAGTTGGGTTATGTATGTTGGGTAATATAATGCTCACCTTTTGTTGAGGTGTAGGTTTAAATTGATATGTGTCCTAAACAATGTTTGAAGCGTGTGTGACCCTATTGTACATGCATCAATCGGTGCTGTAAAGTGTACGTTGTATGCACAAGGAAGTTAACCCCTTTGCTGCTTGTTTGAGAGCTACGCGTTTTCGCCTAAGAAAGATTAGTTGTGCATTTTAGTCTTGTCTGAATGTCAATTTTGAAAACGGGTTTAAGTTCGAAATTTTAGTATATCGTCTTGTACTTGTCCTTTTTAATCATGTTTCTTTCTTGCTGGGATTTACGTTACTGATTGTTTGTTAATCCAGCTGCCTGAAGAACACAGATATCAGTGAGGTCAGCAAGAGGCATAGATCCTCATGAGGCCCCGCAGGTACCAGGCCTCATGAGGATCTATGCCTTTTGCAGTTAAATGCTGCTCGCATTTTCCCCGAGGGTTATTTTGAACTACTGTGGATAATAAAGTAATCTCATCTCATCTCGTCTCATCTCGCCTCGTCTCGTCTTGTCTCGTCTTGTCTTGTCTTGTCTTGTCTTGTCTTGTCTTGTCTTGTCTTATCTTATCTTATCTCCCAGCTAACGTTCTACTTTTCCGAATTTTGTCCTCCAGGGCCATCCAGTTTGCAAAGGACGGTGACGATTGGAGAGAGCTGGTCGCCTACCAACTTCTCCTCAGTAGCAAGAACGACATCGGCGTGGAGAGAACCCTGGGCAGCGTGTTCTACCTGGTGGGACGTTTCAACAACCAGGACGACTACCTCTGGTACCTGGCCAAACAGAGCATGGGCGTGGGCAACCTCAGAGCGTCCAAACTCTTCTCTCCCACCGTGGTCAAAGCCATGGACGGAAGGCTGGCTACGAACCCTCACTGGAACATCTCGTACATCGAACAGATGAGGGACGAAATCAAACACACGAACGGTTCTCTGATCGAGGGTTCGTTCCTGAAAAGCAAATGGTGGTTCGACAACATGACGATCTATCTAGATACTATGTACGACGTTCAGCAGGACCTCGCCTCCGAGATCCTCTCCAATGTCAGCAAGGCTTTATACAAGGACACACAGGACATCGTGCTGAGTATAGCCCTTTTCGCGGCCATCACGATCATATGCCCTATTATCCTGTTTTCCGTGAAAGCAATGGTGTCTGATATTCAGTGTTACGCCATCACGCTGTCCGATCAGACAAAAGAGCTGAGCCGAGAACGAAAGAGAGCAGAGCTTCTTTTGTATCAGGTGGGTTGACTCTCGTTACTTTGATGCAGCTTGATTTTTGTTTTTGTTTTTTGTGCTAGTTTATGAGAATGCGAGTGTTTTAATTTTTCTCTGTTTTTTATTTTATTTTTTATAGTTTTTTTTATTATTATTATTATTATTATTATTATTATATTTCATTATTTTTTTTTAATATTTATTTTATTTATATTTTTTTTATTATTGTTTTATTTTTTTATTTTTTATTTTTATTTATTTATTTATTTATTTATTTTATTTTTTTGGGGGGAGGGGGGGGGGGGGGAGAAGGGGCAGATTTTATTTTGCATCCTGCCGTTGTATGTTAAAAGTCATAAAGTATTTTTGAGAAACTTTCATTTTTATACAATGAAAATATCGCTTCTCTCTCTCTCTCTCTCTCTCTCTCTCTCTCTCTCTCTCTCTCTCTCTCTCTCTCTCTCTCTCTCTCTCTCTCTCTCTCTCTCTCTCTGACTCAGTCAGGTGTTTTTAGACTTCCGTAAAGCTTTTGATTTAGTGAACCATAATATACTAATAAAGAAAATTTCATTATACACCAAAAGCGTGGCCGTATTCTTCAAGTCCTACTTAGAAGACAGAAGACAAAAAGTTCTTCTTAATGGTTCTTACTCTAATCACTGCTTAATCAAGCATGGGTTCCCCATGACTCTATTTTAACTTTCTTCTATTTTGTTTGTTTATAAATGACCTTCCACTCACAATTAGCGATAATAATGTTGCATGCGATATGTTTGCTGACGATGCTGCGATACACACTCCCGATAAGGATTTATCCGTTATAGAATTACAAAACACATTACAAGACATTGGCAGCTGGTGTAGTAACAATCCCATGATCTTAATCCCTGCAAAGACTGAATGCATGATTGTAAAGACATTGGCAGCTGGTGTAGTAACAATCCCATGATCCAAATCCCTGCAAAGACTGAATGCATGATTGTAAGTGCCCGCCAAAAGCTCCAGCTCGGCTCGCTCTCGCTCAGCTTGTCCCTTCAAGGCAAATCTGTCAGACAAGTAACAGAACATCGTCTTCTCGGTGCTACAGTAGATAACCAGTTTAAGTGGCAGCGTCGTATTGGTAACATATCTAAGATAATCTCAATGAAACTTTTCTTTTTATCCAAATTAAGGTATATAACTAATGTAGAAACACGGAAACTGTTCTTCAATGCCCACATCAGGTCGCATATCGACTATCCTTCTACAGTGTGGGACGGCGCATAGAGAGGTACAGTTAAAGAGATTAAACTCTCTTCATCGTAGAGCCGCAAAACGTATCCTTACGGAACCTAACTCAACTACTGATAATAAATTAAGAAAATTTGAGATTCTCCTCCTGAAAAATCATTTAATGTATTATAAGGGAATAATTGTGTTCAAAGCGCTGATTAACAAATTCCCTGACTATATTAAGGAAATGCTTTCCTCCACAACATCAACATACTCCAGATAATCAGTTATTGTGCCACGGCCTAACATCGATCTCTACAAGATAAGTTTAGCGTTCTCAGGCCCTAGTCTGTGGAATGCTTTGCCTAAACATGTCGCAACATCGACAACGCTTTCGACTTTTAGAGCCATTCTTTTCAAATACCTTTTGTCATTATCGTAGTATTTTCACTGCGACACTTTATTAGGAACTGCATGAATTCCACTTCCTAGAACTTTAACTGTAGCTAAAAGTATCTGCTGTTCATACAGGATATGATTATTGCATGGCGCGTGAGCATGTATGTGTGTGTATGATTGACGGTGTGTGTGTGTGTGTGTGCGCGCGCACGCGTGTGCGCGTATGTGTGTGTGTGTGTGTGTGTGTGTGTGTGTGTGTGTATGTGTGTGTGTGTGCTATTTTTATTTTTATTTTGTTTTCCTTTAATTTTTTTTGTTTTCTATAATTTGATTGTTTGGTCTATCTTTTTAAAAATAATATATTCGTACCATGTGCATTATACGTAAATTATATTAGCAACGGCAAGTTCGAGAAATGGTTTTCCCAACCAAACCTTTAACCGTTGTAAAATAAACGATCCAGACCATACCCGAAATATTAATAAATTGTGTTGTACCCGTCTTTTCTAAGCGTGTTTCTTTCTCCGTTGGGTACTTCGTTGTAAAATAAAGAATCAAAAGAGCCATGTCAATGATTTCCTTTTTTAACGCATTGTTGTGGTCCTCCGTTTTGCACTTGTTAGTTTTTATATATTTCTCTTTATTGTAGTGTTTTGCCTCTTCACTATATTCCTACACAAGTGTAGCTGTATCATAAGCGTACAGTCGCTGTCTATAAACACTCACTTTACATCGCACCCCCCCCCCCCAAGACCCGGTCAGTGTGTGTGTGTGTGTGTGTGTGTGTGTGTGTGTGTGTGTGTGCGTGCGTGCGTGCTTGCGTGCGTGTGCGTGCGTGCGTGCGTGTGTGTGTGCGTGCGCGAATGTAACCTTCAGCGACTTGGGAACTTATTTCTGAATGCAACACAAGTGACCTGTGGTTGTAGTCGCTTGTTTGTGCTGTTAACATGTTATTTTAATGTTGTTTTTAATGTTGTAGTTTAGCACGGACAAATACGAAAAGAAGCCTGTGCGCCTATTGTTTCCATCCTTGACAAATAAAGTATCGTTCATTCTCTCTCTCTCTCTCTCTCTCTCTCTCTCTCTCTCTCTCTCTCTCTCTCTCTCTCTCTCTCTCTCTCTCTCTCTCTCTCTCTCTCTCTCTCTCTCTCTCTCTCTCTCTCTCTCTCTCTCTCTCTCTCTCTCTCTCTCTCTCTCTCACACACACACTTAGCGGTAGCGTTGCTTTTTTTGGGTCTTATTTTGATAGTAAATGAAATGAAACTTTATCTTTGATAGTAGATGTATAAAAGAAAAAAAAGGAAATTCTTCGTAAATAGTTTAGTTTCTTGTTCTTTCAAAAATATGCTTTGTCCATTGTTGGTTATGTCCTTACATTGTACATGTTTGGAAGTCACTCTTTTGATCTGAATTTGAGTCGTGCTGCAACCAAAGATCCTACACTTTTAGGATCCTATTTAGAATCTTTGCTGCAACCGGATACGCGGCTTTTTGCCGCGTATCCGGATGTGGTACGTCTCCAACGTGTTTCGGAATCTGTGGCCAGTTGCATGAACGAGCTAGATCCTGCGCCAGCCACCGAGTAAGGTGCTCCTTTAGTGAGCTTGGTCCTGCGTCAGCCACGAAGCAAGGTGCTCCGCTATAGCGGAGCACCTTGCTTTGGGGCTGGCGCACCCGACTCCTTGCCCATCCTTGCTTACTTTTCTCCCTATTGCTGTACACTAGATGTTACCAGAAGCGGTAGCCACTCAGCTGAAGCAGAATCGTCACGTGTCGGCGGAAAGTTACGAAGAGGTGACGATCTTTTTCTCTGACATCGTCGGCTTCACCACAATCTCCGCCTCGTGCCCGCCGCTAGAGGTGGTCTCCCTTCTCAATACTCTCTACTCCTGCTTCGACGCCAGGCTGGAGCTGTATGACGTGTACAAAGTGGAGACAATCGGGGATGCGTATATGGTGTCTTCAGGTGCGAGTTGTTTTTCTCGTTTTGTAATTTTTATAAATGTAAAGGCTAGCGTATAGAGTCTGTATAGAGTCATGATCGTATTGACCTCATTACTGCCAGTGGACGCAGATTATGTCCTGGCAACTCTGTTAATTCAACGCCAAAGAGCCCCAGCCGGCCACGGAACATGGCTACATTGTGGTGCCATCCCCTCACCAACTGCCAGGGCTCATGAAGATCTTTGTCCCTTGCAGCTGCATTGGTTTCGAATGGGTTGTGGTCAGTTAAACTGAAGGGGTGGCGTTAGCATTTCAGACAATCAAATCTTTAGATGAAAATATCTGGTATCATAGACGACAGAATGCAGGAAATGAGCGTATATACATCTATGGTCTCATCGACTATACACATTTTGTTTTCAATTCTAAATAAAATAAATGAGATTTCGTGATGTTTCGTGTATTTCTCCGCCATCCGATTAACCCATTGGCTGCTACTGACGATACTGCACGACAGAAAAGACGGGTAACTACGCGTCTTTTCCGGCGAGCGGGATCGTCAGCAACACAACAGTCAACGGATGTTTTCTGTTGCTTCTAAACTTGCTGTTGCTTTTGTTGCATGTTGTGACAATGTCACTTGTTCTATTGCAACTTTTAATGTTTCCCTCAGGCGTCCCAAAGCGTAATGGTCGACGTCACGTGACCGAGATTGCGACCATGTCATTGGATCTCGCACATCATGTGACCCACTTAGAAATTCCACATCTACCGGGCAAAGTTCTACATCTCAGGGCTGGGGTAAATACCGGTAAGTCTGTAGTATGTAAAGCGATTACAAATGGCAGTCTCTGTTGTCTTCATATGAAATTTCTAGTTATTCGGATAACAACATATTCAGAAGCATATGAAAACAACATTAATCTTTTAATAGACGAAGCAAGTCCAAATTTCACCTGTTTCGAGGCAAACCGGCAGCAGATTAAAAGCCAGGACAAACATGCGGTCTCATGTTTTTCCGGGATTTTAATCCACTGTTGCGTCGAAAGACGAGCAGTTTTTGTCTACCGTATTTCTGGCGTACGGCGCAGAAATTCTGGCACAAAAGTAACAAGATAAAAATGACGTCACGTCTAGCTACGCAAACCTTGCTAGAGAAAGTCTTTTAGGCGCCAAACGGCGTGTGTGTATGTGTGCTTGCGTGCGTGCGTGCATGTGTGTTTGTGTGTGTGTGTGTGTGTGTGTGTGTGTGTGTGTGTGTGTGTGTGTGTGTGTGTGTGTGTGTGTGTGTGTGTGTGTGTGTGTGTGACAGAGACTAGAGCCCGCGTTTGAGGACGAACAAGCTTGAAATTTTAGGATATTGTACCGGAAAGAATTATCTCAGGACCTTTTTTTAATTTTGTGATTAGATGCTCATTGGCGAGAAAATGGACAGTTTCACAAAACCGGTTGATCTACACTGGAGTCCGTAATTTGTCTTATTTTGAACTAGATATTTTGTGTATAGCTAGATAAAAGGGAGATATTGAATGAGTTCGTTAACCAACATTGTACCTCTATAACATTTTGAGTGATAATTAATTTTTATATATATTTTCACGTTGTTGGGATTAATTTCACGAATTATATGGGTTAATCTTAAAACAATTAAATCTTTTTTACAAAAATAAAAACAACAACAATCTTCTCATTAACAATCGCATGATTTTTCGTATATGGTATTTGCATAAGCATACAGTTTGTCTCGGCTGTCGGGTACGATTAAGTCAATTGTGACCTCTATGCCTTAGGTGTGAAAATCAGACAATGTTCTGCGCCACTTTTTAGGAGTCATTTGTAAAACAGCTACCATAACTTTAATTTTCTTTTACGAAAAAAAATATCTTCTCATTAATCCCCGCATGATTTTTCAAAAACAGTGTTTCCATTAGCCAGCTGTTTGTCCCGGCCTTGGGGTAAGATTAGGTCAAATTGTGACCTGTAAGCCATAGGCGTGAAAATCAGCAAGAAAATTGCAAAGTTGATTATCTGATACGTCAAATGTTAGTACTGCGATGAGTGACGTATAACATCGAGTGGTCACTATGAAAAGAGAGTCGAGGGACCAATAATGCCATGACGTGAACCTTGAAGTGACGTCATTTCGATGCTCGTGCTATTATTATTCTTCAGAATAGCTATGCTACACCAGACCACGGAACTTACGAATGGCGGGAATCGCCATGTGTCCGTCTTTATTTATGTGTGCCAGTGTGTGTAGATCAGAGGGTGGGTTAGAGTAGAAGGAGATGGATTCCTGTCGCTACACGAGCCCACAGAGCGTACTAATGACGGGAAGCGCCGTGTGCCCGTCTTTATTTGTGTGCGCCGACGTGTGTGTTGATCAGGGGTTGGCTTAGAGAGGAGGGATATGGATCAGCATAATAAGCCTAAAAATATGAACAACCCTGAATGTTCCTAAAAGATAAACGCATCTGAGCTCCAAACAATACGGTGGACTTTGGGATGGAACCCTCATCTTGTTATTTCACAGGTTCGTGTTTTGTTGCAGGACACGTAGTAGCAGGCGTGGTGGGAACTAAAATGCCCAGATACTGTCTGTTTGGGGACACGGTGAATACCGCCTCTAGAATGGAGTCGACAGGAGAGGGTAAGATCGTTGTTAAATATAACTCCTTGTTGTTATGATATTTGGATACAACTCAGTTTAGCATTGTGTGAAATTAATTTCTCTAACTACATCAAAATGGCATTGCCTCTGGCATTGTTAATATCTTTACCGTTGTAAAATAAGATTCATTGATTCATTGATTCCTTACCTGTTAACGAGTACAGATTTTTTTGCCGGCAATGCAACCCTATATTTGCAAAGACAGCAACGTGAGTACAATGCCATGAAAATCTTCACATAAAATTAATGTGCTGTGGTGTCTAATTTTCTAATGTTAATATGTCAATCGTTCTGTTCATGACATTAGTGCTGTAGAACTGAATAAAGACAGTTGTACTCTCTGCGTTGATGCAGCCGCTGATCACTTGTTTTTGACATGGATGAATCCATCTAGATGTATGGCATATAAAATGGTTATAATTAATTGGCAGATCAAACAACACTGATACATGTATGCTACTTAATCATATTAATGGCATTTGTTTGAGACATTTGTCATATTCCACGCTTTCTTTCATGTGACATACACCGTGCAGAACAGACCGGACTGCTCTGCTTTTTCATAGATTGTTCCGTTTTCGGACATCGGAATTCGGCTATTTTCATTGTTTCATTGTTTGAATATTTGTTCATTAATTAGTCAGTATACTAGTTGTTGTTTGTTTTTAATATGAACCTAATTTATGTTCAACAAACAATTGGGGAAATGGAATAAGCGTTATGTTTACAATTCTTTGTTTGAACATAAATTAGGTTCACTTTTTATTGTTATATGAAAACAAAGATTGTGTGAGTTCTGACACACCACGGCACAAAACAAGATGTGTACGCGGATAAATGGCTATGCGTAATGCAAACACATTACACCAGCGAAAAATGAGTGGACTTAACCCTTGCGCATGCCACTAATCAAGGTTCTCCGCTGTAGCACCTTGCTTAGTGGCGTGCGCAGGACTAAAATTCGCTTATGCAGCTCAGCCCAGGCTGCAAACATCCGTTCCTATCATTTCTTTCACTTCCTTTTTCCTTCGGCCACCTCCACATGCAAACCCTCACCATCCCCCCCCCCCCCCACGCCCATCACCCCCTCCTTCACATACCCTCACACACACACACACACACACACACACATACACACACACTCCACACGCACGTAAACACACACGCGCACACACGCTCTCTCTCTCTCTCTCTCTCTCTCTCTCTCTCTCTCTATATATATATATATATATATATATATATATATATATATATATATATATATATATATATATATATATATATATATATATATATATATATATATAATCCAGCAAGGTACTTTCCCAAGAAGCTGGAAAATAGCTAAAGTCATTCCGCTGCCTAAAACTAAAGACCTCACTGACCCCAACAAATTCAGGTGTTACGTGGTGGAGTTGTAGTCGAAGTATGATAAACACATCAGACGCACGCACGTAAGAGTTCTTTAAAATAAACCTCGTTCAGCTGCAATCCGTCACACGTGGCTTAAGGATGTAGACAATACTGGAGTAACAGTTCCAACAATATTTAATTCAGCGATGCGATATCCACACAATAATGCACTTTCAAATGCACAAACTACTGATACAAAGTCTCTTCTGCGATGTCCACACTACGACACAAAGTTTCTTATACACAGCGCCTCTCGCAATAAACTGCGTGTCTCTACAACTGACAAATCAAGACAATGTACGAACGGGCTTTCCTAGCGCCCTCCTTATAAATACTACGAAAATCTAGAATCTTCTATGGAAATCATACAACTCAAACCAATCAGAACGAAACACGCAGCCGAAACTCATTAACATGAACTTTCCAGAAAAAAACTATAACAGGCTACAAAAACACGGCTGCTTACTTCAGCTCTAAATTCTAGCGTATAATTAAGTCACATAAAAGTATGGTATCCTTATCACCTGGTAGCTCAAAAAGTACGAGAACATTCCCAAAACAAAACAAAGGCTGCTCACTACACGCGCACAGGAAAACAAAAAGTAGCGAAAATGTTGCGATGTCAACTAACCGACGTGACACTTACGAGGCCACTAGACAGTGCGACCTTCCTAGAACGTTCCGGACTAAACTTAACAAAACGAAATCGGCTCTACTCACGAACAAAAGAAAATCTTACTAAAAAGGCACGTGAATCGTAACCGTGATAGCTCAAATAAACATCGGAACGTTACCTACGAATCACACATGTATGCTCTCACAGGATAACACAACCACAATCGTAACATTACCCCCCTCTTAAGAATGAAATTTCACAAACATTTCTTCTCAAATATCGAAAATACGGTTGTGGCTGTGTAAACCTACACAAAACCCTAAACAAATATAATTTCACATCAAAAATCAAATTAAAATAAACGTCTCACAGTTCCTGTAAACAGTCCTGAGCATCGAAATGTTTCATACAAAAGTTCTGGACACAAAACTGTTCATTTAAAATGCTCTGCTCAGGTAATCTGCTCCAAAATTCTGCGAACCCTTGATAGACTGTAGTTTAATGTCAAAATTCTGCAAGAACATCGCCCATCTCATAATACGAGAATTTGTAAACTTTGCAGAGTTTAGATAGTTCAAGGGTTGATGGTCCGTTTGGAGAACAAATGGCACTCCCAGAAGGTATAGTTCGAATCGCCTTACTCCCCAGATGATGGCTAGGCACTCCTTCTCGATGGTCGAGTAGTTTCTCTCAGCTCTGGTCAACATTTTGCTGGCGTAGCTCACTGGGTGGAGTTTTCCGTTATCTTCTTGCATCAAGACTGCACCTACTCCTTCGTTGGAGGCGTCTGTTCTCAGGAAGAACGTTTTCAACGGGTCAGGAAGGTGTAGAATAGGCTTCTCGGTTAGGATGTCTCGAACCGCCTGGAATGCTCGCTCTTGGGCATCCTCCCACTTCACTATGTTAGGTTGTCCTTTCCTCAGCAAATCAGTCAGGGGTGCTGTGACTGCCGCAAAGTTTGGTATGAACTCCCGGTAGTAGTTCGCCAAGCCCATAAATGAGCGGACTTGCGTCTTGGTCGTAGGTCGCGGGGCATCCCTGATCTTCTGCACGTTGGCGTCGTGTAGCCCCTTTAAACCTTCGCTCAATTTATGTCCAATGAAGTCTATGTTGTCAGCCCCAAGAATACACTTGCTTGGACGGATGGTGAAATTCGCATCTGACAGTCTTTGGAACAGTTCTCGGAGGGCTTTGAGGTGGTCCCCCCAAGTTTTGGTATGGATCAAAATGTCGTCCCAGTAAAAGACCACATTTTGCATATCTTCTAGGATCTTTTTCAGTCCTCTCTTCAATGTGGAACCACTGTTCACCATACCAAAAGGCATCTTCAGGAACTCCCAATGACCGTCGGGTGTGACGAACGCTGTCTTGGGGATATCTTTTTCTGCAATTTTGATTTGCCAATACCCTTTGCTTAGGTCAATTTTGGAGAAAAATCGGTCTCCACTGACCTTCTGGAACAGTTCTTCTGCTGTGGGCATAGGCTCTGGATCAAAGATTGTTAGTTTATTGAGTCTGCGATAGTCCACACACACTCGGTTGGATCCATCTGGTTTCTTCACGATGACAACTGGTGACGCATATGGTGACTTGGACTCTCTGATGACATTCAGACTCAGCATTTCCTTGATATCCTTTTTCAATTCTTCCCTCGTGTTATAAGGAAGACGATAAGGTTTGCTGCGAACTGGCTCGTTTGACGTCAGGTTTATCTCGTGCTGGATGGTGTCTGTTGTCCCTGGGTCAGGTGTAAACCGATGCTCAAACTCTTGAGTCAGGACGCGCAGCTCTTCACGTTGAGTCTGGGTCAGATTCTGACCGAACTGGATATCTTCTACATCCTCTTTGTGTCGGAGTTCATTAAGGTCAAACAGGTTCTCGTCGTCTAGTCTTTCGTCATCAGCAAGACGCACCGATTCCGCCAATTTTGGTTTGTCTTGACCTGTCTGTAGCTCCACCAGCCTGTCCCTATTCACGACAGCTGCTTCCGTGTTGTCCGCCACTTTTAGATGGATGGTCTGGTGACTCTTCTTTGCTTGACTTCTCGTGGTAACAGAACATATTTCCGGTCTCCACTCTGGATCTGGATCGTCTGCGTTTCTGGCACCCTCAATGTTTCCGATGATGAGGTCGTAGACTGGCGTCTTCACGCACACGCCTTCACCTCTCCTGTCAAGTATGGGGTGTCGACACTGACTTTGGCAAGGTGGATAATCCTTACAGTTCCGTCAGCCAAAATGAGGGTGGTCCACTCCTGTAGCTTCTGGTCTTCAGCTACTATGTCCTCTCTCACGATGATGCAGCTACAACCAGTGTCTCTCAACACTCTCACTGGTGTGTCGCCGACGAATCCTGACACCACCGGCATGTTCGGCACTTCATTCTCAGGCAGCGCGATGTTTGGGACTGGTAAAAATGTAGCTCCATCTCCTACTGGGAAGCGTCCATTCTTTTTGAAAGATTCAATCAGCTCTGGTGTCACTCGCGTTTCTCTAGACTCAAAGTCATTGGATGACGTCACATCATTGGCTAATACAGCGGCAGCTCTGTGTTGAGACGTGGAACTGCTTCTGCCTGCTATCCCACGATCTTGGTTGGATCTTCTGATGTTGTCACCTCGGGGAACATCTTTAGACGGACACCGTATCGCTTTGTGACCTTTCTTTCCACAGAGAAAACATGTCAGGTTCTCCACCGGCTTGTATCTCGGGGTGTCTCTGATATTGTGGATTTCCTCTGCTGGTGCAGACACACGCTGTGGCTTACTGGACCCGAACTTCATGTTGTGAGCATCAAGGTATCTTTGAGCGAAGTCGGCCAGGGCCTTTAGTGACTGGTCTTTTTGCTCTCTGAGGTGGGCGGCCAGGTCCTTAGAACATGCGCTGAAAACTTGTTCTTTGATGATGAGGTCGCACAGGTCTTGGTACTCTCTGTTTAGGCCAGCCAGCTCTATCCATTTCTCCAGGTAGCTTCTGATTCTTTCAATGAATAGGCCGGGTGTTTCTCCTTCTTCATGTTTGCAGTTCCGAAATCGTCGCCTGTAACCTTCTTCAGTAAAGTCATACTGTCTCAGCAGGGCGGCTTTCAACTGTGTATAATCTTCGGCTTCTTCTCTTGGTAAGCGGGTGTAAAATTCAAGCGCTTTGCCAGTTAGAAGTGCGCTCAGTTTAATAGCCCAAGTCTCTTGTTTCCAATTGTTGCTATTTGCGAAGCGTTCGAATCGCTCCAGATAAGCGTCCATCTTATCTGAATTTTCAATGAAAGGTGGAAGTTTTGGTGCACGGGCTGTTTGTTATCTGCTCGCTAATGCTGTTGCTTCATTAGTTCTCTGGCTCTGTGCCTCTATCTCCATCTGCTTCAGATGAATTTCGTGTTGTCGCTGTGTAACGACGGTGTTTTTAGTGTACTACTGAACTAAATTGTTACATATATAAACGTTTATGGAATGAGTGTGTGCGTGGGCTTTCTGCCAATCTGTATAAAGGTGGGTGTTCTATCTCTGTTTACTAGACTCTTTCATCCACCACACACGCGCTTACAAACAAGGACAAAGGCCACACAGTTATTTCTCTTTGCCCTCTTTAACTATTTCTCATACACTCATAACATACATTAAACCACACAATTCACATCATATAAACCAATCTACACAAATAATAATTCACATTATATAAACCAATCTGCACAAATAACTAACAAGTGGCATATAGGTTATTCACAACTTCAGCGCTCACACATTCACTCGCTACCGTAGAGGTCGTTGTCTCTCTCGAGAGACGTCACTCGACTCCTCTTTATACTAGTGTCGACACAGTCAATATCACATTGACGACTTGACGGAGATTCCCGAACTGAATATTACTATTCAATGACTACTCACAGATTTAGAACATTCCTAGGCGTGAAATTAACGGCGCTAGGCGACAATAGCTACACTGACGGAACACTGCATGTGGTCCTGTAGCACGAATCTGTGGCTTACTTCGCTACCGTTGCTGCTCGTAGCACCAGTGATGGTAGGACGAAGGAGAGATGAAGGCTTGATGTCCGCACCTGGTCACGTACGTGATGCCTTCAGGACAGCTTCATCGGCCCTACACCAGGGGTGTCCGCTCCGTACCGGCCCCGCTGTACACATTTATACACTCATAAATGTTCGCTCTTATACCCAAAAAGTCTGAATGTGTCTTCGACACATTATTATTCTTCAAAGCGCTCTAGATCATTTCCTCTGAAAAATGTCTTCTTTATGCCACCATACTACAGTCACTATTGTCATAATTCTTATGACAATTCCTATAGCCACTTTAACACAGTGCACACAATTCCTATAGCCACTTTAACACTGTACACACATTTTGCGTACCTACACACAATGGATTATGAGCCAAATATTACAATCACAGCTCACCTCCAATTCGTAACATATTACTGCACATTTCATCATTAGGTATACCTAAATATATACTGAATTCTATTCCTATTTCAGCCCCACATCTTCGCATATGAATTGAATACAACATGACATCCTAGTTATAAACTATATCACATAATTACATGACTAAACAAGTATTGACACGAGCCATCGCATTTCCTTCAAACATGGCTCTTCTGCACTCTAATAATTCATAAAACAATACTTTTTTCATCTGAATAGCGTTACAGATTATAAATACCGGTAATAAAAGAATAAATACCTGTATTCAATATACAGCTATCGAATTCTCTAGCCAGAATTCTTCCTCAGAGCCCTAGCGAAAACGACCGCTCGGCTCGACTGGTATAGCATCTCTAACTAGCAATTATTCCCGATACCACACTGTCACTCCCACACGTGACACGTGAACATCGCTCACCTACATTACCGCACGTGAACATGGCTTATCTGTACATTACCGCTCATGAACAATGCTTATCTCTACATTATTCGCATGTGTACATTCGGTCCAACTGCTAATGACGTCACCCCATCGTCCGACCGAAACCTGCCCCATAGGCGTTCGTTACACTCTGCCTCTCCGCCTCATCTGCTTGAATTTCGAGTTTCCTAATTTCACGCTCTTTGGCTCTTTCTTCTCTTTCCAATCTCTCTTTTTCTTCTTTCTCTCGTCTCTTTTCTTCTTTCTCCTCTCTTTTCATTCTCTCCTTTTCTTCTCTCTCTCGTCTCTTTTCTTCTTTCTCCTCTCTCTCCAGTCTCTCCTTTTCTTCTCTCTCTAGTCTCTCCTTCTCTCTCTCTTTTACAAACTCGAGGAGTTGAGCTCCTTCGAGTCCACATTCCTTTCCAATTTTCAGGAATGTCTCCATCTCCGATGTCGCCATCTCTGCTTTTCACTGCTGGCTGTTTTCTCCTGCTACCCTTTCCACTGAACCAACTGAAGAGGTCTCGTCGGGGTCGCCAATATGTTACGTGGTGGAGTTGTAGTCGAAGTATGATAAACACACCAGACGCACGCACGTAAGAGTTCTTTAAAATAAACCTCGTTCAGCTGCAATCCGTCACACGTGGCTTAAGGATGTAGACAATACTGGAGTAACAGTTCCAACAATATTTAATTCAGCGATGCGATATCCACACAATAATGCACTTTCAAATGCACAAACTACTGATACAAAGTCTCTTCTGCGATGTCCACACTACGACACAAAGTTTCTTATACACAGCGCCTCTCGCAATAAACTGCGTGTCTCTACAACTGACAAAGCAAGACAATGTACGAACGGGCTTTCCTAGCGCCCTCCTTATAAATACTACGAAAATCTAGAATCTTCTATGGAAATCATACAACTCAAACCAATCAGAACGAAACACGCAGCCGAAACTCATTAACATGAACTTTCCAGAAAAAAACCTATAACAGGCTACAAAAACACGGCTGCTTACTTCAGCTCTAAATTCTAGCGTATAATTAAGTCACATAAAAGTATGGTATCCCTATCACCTGGTAGCTGAAAAAGTACGAGAACATTCCCAAAACAAAACAAAGGTTGCTCACTACACGCGCACAGGAAAACAAAAAGTAGCGAAAATGTTGCGATGTCAACTAACCGACGTGACACTTACGAGGCCACTAGACAGTGCGACCTTCCTAGAACGTTCCGGACTAAACTTAACAAAACGAAATCGGCTCTACTCACGAACAAAAGAAATTCTTACTAAAAAGGCACGTGAACCGTAACCGTGATAGCTCAAATAAAGATCGGAACGTTACCTACGAATCACACATGTATTCTCTCACAGGATAACACAACCACAATCGTAACATCAGGCCAATTTCACTTTATCAACTTTGTCAAAACCTATAGAAAAACATGTCCACAGGCACCTGAGTCACTTCCTGGAGACACATAACTTGATTTATCCGTTGCAGTCAGGCTTCAGACCCCGCCACTCTTGTCAAACGGCTCTGTCTCATCTGACCAATACCTGGCTAACTTCAATAAACAACGGTGAAATGACTGGTGCGGTATTATTAGATTTTTCTAAAGCTTTTGACTTAGTCAACCATGAACTGTTGCTACAGAAGCTGTTGGCATACCACATAGACACAGATTCCGCTGCCTTCTTTAAATCTTATCTAAGCAATAGATCTCAGTTTGTTTTTGTCAACGGTAAGCGTTCCTCAGAAGGTGTCATTAAGCATGGAGTACCCCAGGGGTCTATTTTAGGCCCTCTCTTGTTTTTAATTTTTATTAATGACTTGCCTTTGTGTATCTCACAATCAAATGTGCGATGCAATTTGTTTGCAGATGACGCTACTCTCAACGTGTCGTCGGCAAAAATATCTACAATTAATTCTTCTTTGCAACATGGTATATTAGACGTCTCAAATTGGTGCCGAGACAACTACATGATACTTAACCCATCTAAAACAGAGTGCATGTTAATCACTACGCGTCAAAAGCACCAGCTAAACCCACCGCCACTTAGCCTTTCCCTTAACTGTCAGCCGATTAAACAAGTTAAGGAGCGCCGGCTGTTAGGCGTCATTTTAGACGATCAGTTGACATGGCATGCGCATGTAAACAGTGTGTGCAAAATTGTGTCCAGAAATCTATTTCTCCTTTCAAAACTTATTTAGTTTACGAACTCACCAACTAAAAAACTCTTCTTCAGCGCTCACATCCAGTCCCACATTGACTACGCATCTACAGTCTGGGACGGATGTAGTGATGCGTGCTTAAAGAGGCTTAATTCCCTCCACCGAAGGGCAGCCAAACTAATCCTTCCTAATAGCAGAGACAGCACTGACGAGCGACTTAGGGCCCTTGACATGCTTCCGTTACGTAACCTCTTTCTGTTCAATAAGGGCGTGTTAATGTTTAAAGTCCGAAAATCCAAAACCCCGCGGTACGTCTCGGATTTGTTTAAGGATGCTAACGCACCATACAAGACATCAAAGAACAAACTGTCAGTACCTAGGCCACGACTTGATATATTCAAAACTAGTCTGTCTTACTCAGGGGCCAAACTGTGGAACTCGTTTCCGGCTAATATTACCGAGGCATCTTCATTGTCCACCTTCAATGCAAGACTATTCCGGCACTTAATTGAGCCGCCAAACAAAGCGCACGCGACTACTGCGTTCTGAATGACTGTTATTAAACATGCAGTGTGTGGGCGCGTGTGTATGTGTGTACGTGCATGTGGGAGGAACAGTGTGTTTTGTGCATATTTGTTTATGCTGGTGTGTGCCTGCATGTGTGTGTGTGTGTGCGCGCGCGCGCGCGCGCGTGTGTGTGTGTGTGTGTGTGTGTGTGTGTGTGTGTGTGTGTGTGTGTGTGTGTGTGTGCGTGCATCTTGCGTGCATGTATGTGTGTGTTGGGTTAGTCAGGAGGAAGTGAAATGTCTAATCTTGACGTTTATGCTTACAGTTTTTGTGTTCAATGTACCGAATGTAGTCTTATCAGTGTGCAATGTATACTATATATGTGTTTATTATGTAGTAGTATTTTATGTACCGTAGGAATACATATTAGCCAGACGTGGGTCGGGACTGTGCTTCGTCTGACGCGGGCGTTGGTTGAAGGCCCCGGACATACATCACGATACCACGTTTGTCCCGGCCTTTAATCCAATGTTTGAGCCGTAGCGGGGTCTGACCTAACTTTGATTTACGTACTTCCGTGTGTGTGCGTGCGCGCGTGTGTGGGTGTGTGTGTGAGTGTGTGCAAGCGCGTGTCCGTGCCGGCGTGCGCGTGTGTGTGTGTGTGTGTGTGTGTGTGTGTGTGTGTGTGCGTGCGTGTGTGTGTGTGTGTGTGTGTGTGTGTGCGTGCGTGCGTGCGTGTGTGTTTTCATGTAGTTTGTAGCAAGGACAAGAATGAAAAAAGGTCTGCGCACCTATTCTTTTATCCTTGGAAAATAAAGTTTCATTTCATATCATTTCATTTCATTTCTCTCTCTCTCTCTCTCTCTCTCTCTCTCTCTCTCTCTCTCTCTCTCTCTCTCTCTCTCTCTCTCTCTCTCTCTCTCTCTCTCTCTCTCTCTCTCTCTCTCTCTCTCTCTCTCTCTCTCTCTCTCTCTCTCAGCACTCGAGTTATTTTTTTAAGTATTGACATGCCAAGTTCTGAACAGGGTCACATCCATGATGGGCTATTAATAGGCCATCTAAATGTGTACACCTGTACAACAAATTTCCAGACATTCAGACGTAACTCAACAGGCTAGGCCTTTCCACGTCTTTAGACTCAGTGGAGAAACACGCCTTGACTCCAGGACTGATGACGAAGATATCGCTATTCCAAATTACTGCCTCTTTTGGCGAGACGCTGCCGCACCAAACAAAACACACTGCCCTTGCTGTTTACTTTCACCATTCGGTCAAAAACTTTACTCGTAGGCGTGCCGATCTAGAGTCCATGGACTTGGAAAGCCTTTGGCTTGAGCTCAAAATTCCTAAGTCAAAAACTCTGCTTATTGGCTATATTTATCGCAACCCCTCATGTACCCATGAATGGATTGACACTTTTGTTGATATGGTGGACATGGTTAGCGATGCTGGTCACAACATCCTACTGCTGGGTGATTTTAACATCGACCTTCAAAAGACTAACACTGTCTGGCAGTCTGTAACCTGTCAGTTTGGTCTTCATCAATTTATCAAATCTCCCATCCGCATTTCCCAGTCCTCGTCAACGCTTCTTGATCATATTTACACCAATGATCCGAAATCAATGCTTAATGCTCAGGTGTGTCAGCTAGGTATCAGCGATCATTTCCCCGTTACGTGCTCGTGGTCGTCATCTCTGCCACAGACCAAACGTGACCAGCATCGCTACATCCAGTACAGATTATATAAAAAGTTCGATAGGGATGCATTCCTTTGTGACCTTAGCCAGGCACTTTTTTACGTAATATGTAACTATATTGACCCTGACAAGGCCGTAAGAGTCTGGTACGAGTTGTTCCTCTTCGTCCTAAACAAACACGCCCCCCCCCCCCCACCCCACCCCCACCCCGCCCCCAAAGAAAAGGCGTGTTCGAGCGTCTGAGCCCCTATCGTGGTTGACTAATGAAATCATTCACGCGATGGAGCTTTGAAATAAGCTAGGCAGAGAGAAACACTATGCAGAATCTAAGACGCAGCGTAGCAAAGTAAAATATCTTATTAGAGAGGCGAGGAAACTGTCATTTCAAAAATGTATTGAGGAGGGTCGCAGCATCTCAGCAATATGGAAGGGCCTACACTCTCTAACCAACAAGCGTCATTGTTCTAATGGCATCCCAGAGACAAATTTAATGAGCATTTTCTGTCTGTAGCTGAATCACTGGTTTCGACTAATTCTTCAGACACCTTTACTACTGACTTGCTGGAAACTTTTTATAATGAGAAACGTAGGGCAGATGACGCCTTCGTCATACCGCAAATAGCGGTCCGTGAAGTCGGACAGCATCTCTCTCGTATGGGGAATAAAATCTTTTATGGTCTTGATGGTATAGGTGGGCAGGTCTTGAACTTAGCTGCTCCATATATTGTTGAGACACTAACCTATATTTACAACCTCTGCATAGAGAATAATGTCTTCCCCGCTGCTTTAAAAAAAAAGCTCAAACTATTCCTCTCCCGAAAGCTAAAGACTTATCTGATATCAATAATTATCGCCCAAACTCTTTTCTCTTTGCATTATCTAAACTATTAGAAAGGCATCTTCAACAATATCTTCAACAATACCTAAATACACATTCACTCTTACACAAATTGCAATCTGGCTTTCGGCCTCAGCATTCATGTCAGACTGCACTAATATATTTAACCGATAAATGGCTAAACGAAATTAACCAATCCCACATGCCAGGTGCTGTCTTCCTTGGCTTTAAGAAAGCGTTTGACCTCATTGACCATCAGCTGCTTCTTCGTAAGCTTAAAATGTATTTGAGATGCCATCGATCAGTTGCTTTCTTTCAATCGTACCTGATGGATCGCACTCAACTTGTATATCTTAACGGTAATTCTCGTCGGAAGGATTTGTCAAATATGGGGTTCCCCAAGCCTCCATTCTCGGACCTCTCCTATTTAACATATTTGTAAATGACTTACCCCTGCAGCTGTCTGACGCAAACACCACTTGTGAGATGTTTGCGGATGACACCACTTTGCATACATCAGCGAAAGACGTCCAACAAATATCAATGCGTGCGTGCGTGTCTGTGAATGTGTATGTGTATATAACCCATAGATATACATGTGTGTGTGTGTGTGTGTGTGTGTGTGTGTGTGTGTGTGTGTGTGTGTGTGTGTGTGTGTGTGTGTGTGTGTGCATCTTCTTCTTCACGTTAAATACGTTGTTTCGTATGTTGTTGTCTTCATTATGTACATTAGTTATGGCAAGGACAGGTTTGTTAATGATGGGCCTGCGCGCCTAAAACCTCTTTCCTTGGAAAATAATGTCAATCAATTTCTCTCTCTGTCTCTCTCTGTCTCTCTCTCTCTCTCTGTCTCTCTCTCTCTCTCTCTCTCTCTCTCTCTCTCTCTCTCTCTCTCTCTCTCTCTCTCTCTCTCTCTCTCTCTCTCTCTCTCTCTCTCTCTCTCTCTCTCTCTCTCTCTCTCTCTCTCTCTCTCTCTCCCTCACACACACACGCACACACAACCTTATACATACACACACACACACACACACACACACACACGTAAGGACGCAAGCACGCACGCACACGCACACATCGGAAAATAAAGTCAATCAATGTCTCTCTCTCTCTCTCTCTCTCTCTCTCTCTCTCTCTCTCTCTCTCTCTCTCTCTCTCTCTCTCTCTCTCTCTCTCTCTCTCTCACACACACACACACACACACACACACACACACACACACACACACACACACACACAACCTTACACACACACACACACACGTACGGACGCAAGCACGCGCGCGCACACACACACAATCTCGCAGGGATGTCCCATTTGTCTGCCGGTTTGATACAATATATATGTTGTCTCCGACATTTCTCATTAGCGTAGGCTTCAGAAGATGAATTATAGTCTGATATGTCGAGAGGAATATATTTTCTGTTCCGTCTGCAAGAGGCACAGATTTTCACAGGGGCTCATGAGAATATATATGTCTCTTGTTGAACGGTAGCGGTCTGATTTGTATTTAAGTCTGGGCACATGGGTATTATATATTGCTTTCATTATCAAGAGGCATAGATTCTCATGAACCTCTGCATAGCAGGGGTTCATGAGAATCTATGTCTCTTGAATGCAGTGAGAAGCTTCATTCACGTCCTCAGATCTAGGTACGTCACAGTGTATATGGTTACTCGGAGTAATCTAAATAACTGATTAATGCAAATGTCAACAGAGTATTGTGCATGCCACTAATTGCTGAAGGGGAAATCCATCTTTTGTGATCGGGTGATCGGGTGATTGGGTGACCTGTTCCTAAAAAAAGTTGCACGTCCGTGCAAATGGACTAGATTTTTTTTTCCACCACTGTAAACATCGTAAACTAAGCGAGTTCGAATGGTTATGGCTAAGCTGACATCTAAATTTCAAAATCTGATTAGAAATGCAGGCTGTATTACTTCAGCGCATTACCTATGTTCTTGTATATATGATTTTACGATGGCTGTTTCCTATTTGTCATTCACACAGACACAGAAAGAAACCTTAGAAACCTCACTTTTCTAATCGGCTAATGAAATGCCAGGATTTATATACTGACGAGCAAAAGAAATGTGCCATCATTAGAATAAAGAACTTAACGCGACCAAGTTCAGAAAGTAAATCGATTATCGTTCACAATATCTCCTTATGTACCCACTCCATAAAATGTCCCATTCTTTGACACTTGTACTGATATATTGTATAACAAACAAATTAATATTCATGAACTTGCTCGATATGCTTTCCTTCCCATAATCCCTTGAAGACCAAACTTGCCTCTGTCCGCAATGCAAAAACGCTACTTGTGCTCACTAGTAATGAAATACTTCTTAGTGTGAATGTACGCTCGAAATTGTTTTCCCATACACACACATAAACGGAGAATAGACAGCAGCAAACACACGAATCGAATTGCCACATTATTGAGATAGACGACACTGATGTCCGCTAGTGATAGTGACAATCTTAGAAAAGGACTAAATAAGCAAACCTGCTGGCATTTTCCGTCATTATCCGTGTTATAACTACAATCAGACTTTACTCAACAACACGCACGATTATAGAAAGCACTGATGTCTACACAGTCAAACGAAATCTCCGCGCTGAGTCAGTCGACAGTCCAATACGGGGCACACAACAGGTCAGCATATAGACAGAGATAAAAACACATCGGAAGTGTCACACCTAGGTTCATAAATACACATAGTTATTAATGTCTGTGGTTGCACCTAAGGCCGCTTATCCGGAGGCGTGCAAGAGGGAATTTGCGAGATGAAACATGTTTTGCAGTGTCAGATTTGCTGGGTTCTGTATGTTTGAAGCATACGTTTGGTGTTGGACGGTAAAGTTTCTTCAGCCTATGTGTATGTAAACTTTACGCCACGACACCTCCTTTGAAACATTTCAGCCGAAACGTGTGACGTAAACTCCAAACTATGCGGGCCCTAGATTCTGACGCTAAAGATCGAGTTTTATGGTGACGTGTAGTACACACAGTGCCACTATCAGTGGCGCTGAAGGGGTAAAGTTCGCTATGTTTCAGCGCAACTTTAAAATATAAAAAAAACGTGAAAATATCCAGCGAAAGTCTACACACCTTGAGTGAACCTGGGCGTAAATCTACCCAGTGTAAATGTGTGCTGTCGCTATTCCATTGAGATATTTTTATTTGAGTAAATTCAAGCCTTTGTCGATTTATGCTAGGTGGAATCACGCTGTGAAGATTCACACTGAGTTATTTGTTTCATGTCCAAAAATTGACCACTTCAGCACCAATGGCGGTAAACAGAAGGACTCTGGTAAAGTTTTGTTTCGTATTACGACTCGGACATATTGATTCGGGTCTCGTAATCACACATCTGCCTGTTATCGGCACTATATCAAGTAAACTGCTGCTCAATATTATATAATAACTGTTTTTAGTACGTCTTACCACAATGCTGGACAAAAAGGCTTACTCGACTTACGAAGTCTGAATGTCGTGGAATGACTTTTCTTCTGTTTCTCGTCTTTGTACACATTAGCGTTGTTCCGTTACGCACAAATTTCAGCAGGTAATCTCTGTTACAGGCTGACATGAAATTGATCCATAATTGGGGGAAAATCGGACTATTGCTTAATAAATAATTAGACAGGAAGTTCTGGTCTGCAATGACTTTTTTTTTAATTGTAATTGCGTTTCAAAACATCATTAGTAACAGGAATATTCGATGTTCAGACATGTATGGCCTTCACATACTTTTGATTTGTTACAAGCAGCCCAGAAATCAACATCATTAACAAACATAGAAAGCAAAATGTTGGTAAGTGTTAGAGTGGCAGCCCTATTGACTGAATCAAATAAATAACCCCATTGATTTTTTATTTCTCTTTCAGTCAATTAGGAATTAAGAAATGGTTTAAAAGTGATACGTGTAGCAAAAAAGAAAAAGATCATTAATAATGATTTAATAATGAAAATACTGAGAACCAGAAGCTCTGGCGTTCAATTACTTTTCTGAATTCAGATTTCATCAGAGTTCGTTCAGAAAATCATTAGCAACAAGAATATGATGTGCGCAGACATCTGGTAGAGGGAAATCATTTGTTTCAAAATGTCTAAATTAACTCATTCTAGACGTGCCGCCTCCGGATACGCGGCTTAAGCCGCGTATCCGGAGGCGGCACGTCTCGAATGAGTTAATTCATTTTTGCCACTAGTTTAAAACCTAGTGCCCCACCTCCCCAGTCGAAAAATAGTCTGTCGAGCCGAGGTCGGCAGCAGTGGGCCCGCTCACAGTCCTGCGCGGACACACTGCGGCCCACTTCGGACCGATGTCCTTTGCGTACTGGGCTATGACACCCAAAGGTGATGACTCTGTCAAACGTTGGAAGCTTAGTTAGTTAGTTATTTGGGTTTAACGCGGAGCAGGCAAATAAGGCCATCTCACGGCGGTCAAACGTTGGAAGGAGGTACCTTATGCTTTTGAACTCAGTAGCTAAAGTAGGTGACAAAAATATCTAATTTTGTTGTGATAACCTTTGGGTTTTGTTTTACGTAACCACAAGACACCTTTCGCTTTTGTGTATAAATGCTCAGTATATACTAGTTACGCTTTTTCCTCACGCTGTACTGTGTTTTCGTTGTTAGGTTCATGACTATTTAAATTATCATTGTAAATCCGCCAATCGCATTCACAATTTGCCGCTAAATGTATAGACTTGTGAGCCTGCCTTTTCACACCCCCCACCCCCCCCCCCCCCACCCCCCACTCTCCCCCCACCCTTCCCTAAAAAAAATTTAAAAAAAGACAAAAGGCTCGGAAAAAACACCCCAAAAAACCAAACCCAAGCACGCTTTAAAATTGACTTATTTGACTTGCTCCAGTGTGGGGTTTGATTCTTAAAATTCGGCAATACAAAGGGTTCATAGCGTTTTCTTCCTTCACCTTTCTAACCTTCATTTCACAATCCACTTGAGCAAACACACGTAACAGATGTTCTCTGCCGCAAAATCTTTAATTTTACGACATTCACACGTAATAGTGAAGCAAACGTTAAAGCGGCATACTCCCGGCTGTAAACTATCAACTCATTCGCGGCCAGCCGCATCCGGATGCGCGGCATAAGCCGCGCATCCGGATGCGGCTGGCCGCGAATGAGTTCATAGTTTACAATATCTCTTTTCATAATGTGTTTAGGATGTCTTACAATAATGCTATACCAAACGGGCTAAGTTAAATAATAAAGTTTGCATGTCGTAAAATAGAAGACTTTTCTGGTCTTCTCAATCTTCGTACGCAGGAGAGTTCCATCTCTTACGCTCAAAAGGCAACGGAAACCCTTTCGTACATGAGCATACTCACGTGGATTGTGAAAAGAAGGGCAGAAAAGTCTTGGTTGAGGCAAGACAACTGTGATAAAACGTTGCATCGGCGAAATTCAGCAGTCAAACCCTGCCATGCGACAGATCGTTTAAATTAGCCATTTTGCGCACCGTTGTAAGACACAGTATAAGAACATTTGTAAAAAGTATATTGCGATCTGTTTGCTCTTTCTCCCATGAAGCAGGTCGCATTAACGCATTACATCCTGACGCTGATTCTTTTAATTTTCTTATTGTGCTATAAAGGCTACATTACAGATTAGGAGATACATCAACTATTTTAATTCAAGGGTGGTGCCAGAATAGCTTGTTGGCGCCTGAGACGTACAGATTAGGAGACAGATCAACTATTTTAGTTCAAGGATGGTGCCAGAATAGATTGGCGCCTGAGGCGCCAAGCTATTCTGGCACCACCCTTGAACTATCACAGTCAAACTCATTTCAAGCAATGGTGTATCAGGATGAAGAGGGTAAATCAAACGGTTCTCGGGCTGACGACAGCCGTTGTTAATCTTTGCACAGACTGACGTAGACCCGATAACTTCTGCGCGTTGCACCACTATGCAAACCCGCAAACACACACACAAACAAATTGTGCACCAGATCGCCTCGGGTAAGGGAAAGCATCCTATGATTGCTTGGTGACATATCGGTCGTGGATATAGCCGCGGGTGGCTGCGCTGCCGCGATGATTCATTCTTGACATCTCATTACCTTCCCTTTGTTTGTGTTTGGTTTGCTGTCTTGTCCGCTTGTGCTTTGTATTTGTACAAAAATTACCTAGTGTATTATACTTTTTTTTAAAGCTCCTGGGCTAACAAATCAGTCTGTTTCACTCTCAGAGGAAACTATTGGATACGGATCGGTAGAAATTAAGACACAAAATAATACAAAACCCCTTAAATCTGCCTCTTCCCTACTGGAAATGAAAGAGTAAACATTCAAAATACTACTTCACCCCTTTACTGCCTGTGGACGCAGGTTATGTTTCTGAAATCTTTTTTAATTCAGCGCAAAAAAAACACCTTTCATCCAGGGAACGTGTATAAAAAATGGATTCAGCAAGAGGCATAGAGCCTCATGAGCCCCGGCACCTGCGGGGACTCATGTGGATCTATGCCTCTTGCAGGTGGACATGTTCTTTTTTTTCGGGATTAAAGGGGTTAAAAATGATTTCGTTTTTTAAGTCCCTTCTATTTATAGAAGGGGCTTTTTAGGACGGGTCGCGGTGGGGCGAATTTAATAGCATGTCCATGACGTCAAAGGCGGGCAGGCCTAAACCTCCCACAATTGAAGTAACAAGATAAAAATTACGTCGTCTAGTTACCCTGATCTCGCTGCTAAACTACATTTGGCGCAAAGCGCCGTATTTACGTATGTATGTATGTGTGTGTGTGTGTGTGTGTGTGTGTGTGTGTGTGTGTGTGTGTGTGTGTGTGTGTGTGTGTGTGTGTGTGCGTATGTATGTAAACAAGAGAATCTCCGACATTTGTGTACACACAAGCATGAAATTTGGCGAAATACTTTCATAAAGAGGTGGCTAAGAGTGCCTCCGAGCATATTGTAATTGAATGTCTCATTGAAGACATAAACAACCGTTTAAAGGAAGTCAGTTGACCCAGATTAGAGTCCGTAATTTTTGTCATATTTACTTGAAATTTTGGATATTGCTAGTTTGGAGAAAGACATTGTATGAGTTCGTTAGCCAGCTTTGTATCCTTTCAAATTCTTTAGTAAAATTTAATTCTTTTTATAGAAGAATTAAAGCAGTAATAAATACTTGACTTCTATATAAAGTCAGACATTGGCGGTGACGTAAAAGAGGCAACTCCGTCACCACGCAAACATAATACTTTAAATATGACGTAACTCTCTCTCTCTCTCTCTCTCTCTCTCTCTCTCTCTCTCTCTCTCTCTCTCTCTCTCTCTCTCTCTCTCTATCTATCTATCTCTCTCTCTCTCTCTCTGATAAAAGAGTAAACATTCAAAGTACAGTTCAGTTCAGTCGTCGGAGAGTGCACATCGTGCTCTAGTCTCTCCGCACTCGATTGGATACTGTGCAGCCATACGCTATTTCTCTGTTGTGATCTTTGGCAGAGTGTTTGTGTTCAGTGGATTCTCCACGATGGTGTAGTTTTAGGACTGTGGACATCACATATATTTTACTGTTGACTTTACATGGTCCAGCCATGCTGTGCTTCTTCTTTATGGCGTCAGTGGCGCTAGTTACGTAAAGTGTAAGCGGCTTGGACTCTGCCTCGGCTAGGGAGGCGCCGCCCTTATCCTGTGTTGTGTCACGCTGGTAGAATGGTCCTTGTCGCCGCAACTCGTCACGCAAGAGTGTTTTGAAAGACTGGCCAGATGTTGAAGTGTCCTGTACTGTGTAACGGCGACTAACTCCGAGCTGATCAGCAAACATGTCGACACCCCGAGTATAAGCTGATTATGGCGGCACCACCATACTTCCACTATGCCAGTCACACGCTCCACTGCGTCCGCGCTCAAGACTGTCTTTAGAAAAGATAATACGGACTAATGATCCAATTCAAGTGACTTTCGAAACTGAGGGTTGGAAGATACCCCTGTGGAGGAGAGCCCTACACAAATTCTATGGCGAGGAGCCTATGCCGCCTGGTGTAACCCTCTCTAGGAGAGACAGAGATAAAGACCATGAGGCGTTGAAAATCAATGATCCAATCAGCCCTCTCTACCCCAGTGAACTTTATGAAACTATCATTCAGCTGTTAAACGGGACTCGAAAACCACTTACATTAACGCTGTTCTATACCACCTGGACAGGCCTAGCCCAAGGTAACTGCTGCAAAACTTGGGTTGACGACGAGTTCGGCGCGCTGAGAGACAGCGTTGCCAAGATGGCCAGCACTCTAATCTCCCAGCCCCCTCAGGCCAGTCCTTCGCCCCCTCTTGCCGTTGATTCTACTCGGTTCAGTGCAGCTCAAGCATTGAAGTGTCAGACACCGCAGCGAACCCCGGACACCTGCCCTTAACGCCCTCCAGCTCGCCAGGTGTCTCCGCCCAGCCAGCCGTGGAGAAATCCCCGTTGGCCCGCGACTCGACCCCCACCGTCCGCCCAGCGGGCGAGGGTAATCCCATTACCCCACCTAGAGGGACCTCTTCCCCCAGCGGCCCTAATGACCCCCCGCCGGTCAACGCACTGGATCAACCTGATCAGGTCACGCCGCGCCCTGATGTCATCAGTCCCTCATCACCCCGCCATCTATCGAGCTCTCTGCGCTGTGTCAGGGGCCTGTACTGGAGTGGATGCTCATGATGCAAACCACCATCCGCACACTACAGGAGGAGCTACGTCTGACGCAGAGAGAGCTGTCAGAAGTGAAAGCTCGCTGTGCCTCCTTGTCTGACAGCCAGGCACAGCTCGACAGTCTCGCCCGCGACAGTGACGTCAAACTGAAAAACTGTTCCAGGGCGACAGACAGATTTGTCACTGAAGCGATCAACTCATCGCTAGAGCCAGTGACAAAAACACAGCAAGGCCATACCGACCGCCTAAACCAGCTGACGTCCTGCAAAGACAGCCATGCCAGCAAGCTACACGATATGGAGCAGTAGCTTACGGCACTGAGTGCGGCAGCAGAGTCAAACAAAAGCAAGCCTGCTCTCTCCGCCTCTCCCACCACCACACCCAAACCATCCTCCCTGAAGTCGACATCCCACATTTGCCCCAAATCTTCAGGAAATAGTACTGTTCAGTACACCCCCCACCCTGATGTCATCATCGAAAACATGTTTGCTGCCCTGTCAAATGGCGACGGGAAGCAGCAGGCCCCAGGTGCTGGTACTGACGACAGTGCCGCACTCAACGCTGCCACCGACTCCCGTGAGACCAATACCTCAGGATCACCAGTCACCCCGTTGGACAACCTGCAAGCTCAGACCATCAGGCCCGACGCTAACACGCTCCTCATCGGCGACTCTGGCCTGAAAAGGGTCGATGCTCGGAGGATATCTTTGGACGGCGCCGTCGTGCAGAACATGTCGGTGTCGGGGCTTAGCGTCAGCGAGCTGGCGGAATGGCTGCGCAATCAGCGCCAGTCACGACACATCCGCAGAGTTGTGTTTCACGTCGGCATCAACAGCTGCATGCAACAGGGCCCTGTCACCAAGCCGGCGTGGACACAACTCCTCCGTCTTCTGACCTCCGTTTTCCCCAATGCCCGCATTCAGTTCTCTGCCATCATGCCCCCGAGAGGTCAGAACCACCCCGTCTTTGCCCCCGCCTCCATCTCCAATGACGCCCTTAGGGAGGCCTGTGAGCAGATGAGGATTCTGTTCACAGAACACACCACCATCTTCCTCACAGCCCACAGAGCCCCCCCGAAAGAAGCTCTACCAGGACTGCACCCACCCGAGTCCTGCTGGTGCCATAAAGCTGGCACTGAACATTCGCTTTGCAGGTCACTCGACTCGCCACAGCCGCTTCAGACACGCGTCTTGCTGCCGCCACTCTGCAAACCGTCGCTACGCTGCTTTGGGCTTCGCTACGCTGCTTCCTGACTTCGCCACGCCGGTCAACATTCGTCGCTGCCACTACACGCATTAGACAGCTGACACGATATACTGCTAAGTCCTTTTCAGGACCGCCTTGCTTGAGGACTGACTTAGGTGGCTGGTAGGCTCTACGGTCAAGTAACTTGGAGTAGTTCTTTTATAGTTTTTACAATTTTACTGTGACTTTTTTAAAATTGACTCTTGATAGGAGTATTTTAACGGAAACTGGCCCGACAGAAGTACACCTATGAGGACTTCTTGTTCGGGTCAATGTCCTCTTCTGCTGAGACCGACGAAGGATCTGGCTCCTCGTCGGTCTTAGATGACGTTCAGAGTACCCCCTCTGGGGGAAAGAGAAAGAAAGGTAGAAAGGTTAAACGTAGGCGGATCAGGGCTAGGGCCAGCGATGTCTCTAACCCGCACGCACTGACATCAGCTGATAGCATAGAAGGTGGAATTAGTCTGCCTGTGTTATCCCCTGGCGGGGCCTCCTTAGGAGGCTTAGCCGGGGGAGAGCCTAGGGTATTTTCTTCCCCTCCCCACTCCCCGGACATTGCACGTGTCACTGACACAGTCCCGGGAGAGCATAGGGCTAGAACTTCCCATTCACAAAACTCTTTGGATATTGGAAGGGGGGGGGACTGGTCTACGCTGTTGTGGATGATGCTACACAGCGCCGGCTGTCCCCCCTTGTCCACCAAAATTCTCCTGAACACTCTAGTATGGATGGATTCCCGCCTCCCCTCACTGTCGATGAAGCTGTCACTGACGATGAGGGTTTGGCGGTTGAAGCCACATCTAAATCCAGTAATGTTGAGGGAGACCCGCCTCCTGCTGCCGGCAGTGGTTTGTCTGCTGCAGGTGGTAGTGATGGCGGAGACCCCTCGCTTAGAACCCCTTTCAGGAAAGTTGTCAATAAGAAAGTAAATAAACAGCGTTCTAAACAGAATATTGTGGACTCGGATGGTGGTGGCTCTGGTGCTGCAGCTGAGGTGTGGTGCACCTACCCAGTTAGGGTTCATGATCTGGGGACTGGATCTTCCAGGCTCCGAGATCATGGCACGCTTCAGCCCCACCTTTGCGAAGGTGCCGGGGTCGCACCATCTGAGATCACTCTAAGACAGTTGGGTAGGGATGTTTGGATAGTCTCTTGTCCTAACTCTAGATCCCAAAAACTATTAGCTGCAAAGAAGAACCTAGGTGGGGCGGAGGTAGAGTGTACCATCCCCACACCTAGGGTTGTGGGGGTGGCCCACGGGATCCCCCTCGCTGAGGACATTAAACTCATAAAAGATTTACTCGCCAAGCAAGGATACCGGACAGAAGTGACTAGGCTCACTAATAGGGAGGGGACCCCCTCGAGAGCGATAAAGATAGACTTTTATGAACTGACAAAGCTTCTTCCTAGAATTAAAATAGGAGTCCATCATCTCCCGATCGAGCCGTATGCCCCTCCTGTACTGCGCTGTTCCAAATGTTGCAGGTTGGGGCATGCGGCCCGAGCGTGTCGAGCAAAGCAGGCTGTGTGTGTCAGATGTGGCGGCAGTGACCATCTTCGGGACGCCTGTCCTGACACCACAGCACCCAAATGTGTTAATTGTGGTGGCGCACATAGTGCGGCCTATCAGAAATGTCCTAAAATAATCCTCTACAGAGAAGCCAATAAAATCAGGAATGGAAATTATATTCCGTACAGGGAGGCCGTGAGGAGGGCCCAGATTAAAACTACTGAAAAGAAGGATGAGGTTGTAAACAAAGCTTCATTACCGGTAGGTCTGGATGCCACAGCGTGGACCAGATTTCCTGCTGTTCGTTTGCAGCCCGCTCACAAAAAACCTGCACCACAACCTAAAAGTAACCAGCCAATGCTATACAGAGATATTCTAACTAAAAACATTCCGCAAGCTAAAACAGTAGCCATGGAAGGGAATGATAAATCTCCACCATTACCACCTCCCCCCCCCCCCCCCCCATCATTGATGGAGGTGACGGAGGAACAGAACTTACCTCCCCGAAGATCTCTTAGATTCGGAGAGGTTCGACAAACTGACGATGGCCCTGGGCTAAAAGAGTTTATGCTCAGAGACATCGCTCAGCAAACTCAAACGTTGATTTCGGCAGTTACTGGAGGAAATGTGCAGGGGATTGTGATGGCCATGTTGCAGTTTAATCAACTCATCATGTCTATCTTGGTCCCCCTGCTTACAAATCCAAATACCATTTGACTATTTAAACAAAATATTAAAGATCAGGATAGTGGTGATAGGTCTTTTCCGCCGCCATGGGAGTACTGAATAGTGACAAACTAAAAATCCTTCAATGGAACTGTCGTGCGATAGGTACTAATATCCATTATTTAAATAATTACTTGGAGAAAAATGAATTCCATGTAATCTGCTTACCATCCCTGGTTAGGACTAAAGTTAAATTACCTGTTATTAGGGGATTTCATTACCCACCGTTAGTTGAGTCTCCTACTAAAAGTAACGATAAAATCTACACAGCTATATATATTAAAACAGGGATTGATCATTTAGTAATGCAGACACCGGTTCCTATGCATGAATCTCATCCTATTTATAGTAGCTATATTCAAATTAGAACTAATACGCATAAGGTTATTAATATACTTAACCTTTATGCACCTAAATCGGTTTCTCCAACAGGTCTGGAGTGGTTGCGTGCCCTGGCGGGTGGTGGGTGGTTGGTTATGGGAGACCTTAACATCCACCACCCGATGTGGTACGCGAGGATTCCCGACACTCATAATATAGCACATAAACAGGCTGATGATATAACTAAATCAAATCTACTTATTCTGAATAGTGGTGAATTTACCAGAATTCCCGACAGTAAACAACAGCACCCATCGGCGGTGGACTTGACCTTAGCTTCTAACAATATTTTTCTAGATGTTTCTTGGATGTTGGGCGATGATCCGATGGGGAGTGATCATTTACCGATATCCTTGGAACTTGGACTTAAATCTCAGCTGGTTAATAATCTCCCCGAACCTAACAAAAAAATTCAATATGATAAAGCCAACTGGTTTTTATTTCAGGAAAACTTTAATCAAAATAAAAATACCATAGATACTACTAATATTGAAACTCTTAATAATTCGTTAAGTAAAGTGATTCTTAATGCAGCTGAAGTAGCCATCCCACGAAGCAGGGGAATTCCACCGGACAAACCCTCCAATGCTTGGTGGAATGACGAATGTGAGAGGGCTGTAAAGGAAAAAAAGAAAACTTATAATAAATGGAAAAATACTAGGAACTTAGATGATCATATGGCTATGAAATCGGCTAATATTCAATGCAATAAAACTATTGCCCTGGCTAAACTTAAATGTCTAGATAATATGATAGTTAATGAAATTAACCATCCCACGGACATGACCAGGGCGTGGAAAATAGTTTGAAAGTTTAAAAATGTTAAAAACCCTTCTCCTGTTCCATTGGTTGTTAATAATTTAACGTATTCCATGGAACAGGATAAAGCAGAAATCCTGACAGAAAGCTTTGCTAATGTTAGTACCACAGACAAACTTAATCCTGCTGCCAGAAATTATAGAGCTGCGGAGGAAGATAAGTTGGTACTGGCAGGATTGGAAACTTTGGAATCGGGAGATACTGCCCTGATTAACCTCCCTTTTACTATGGAGGAACTTAATTCTGTCTTGTCTCATTTTAGATCAAAGAAAATCTCTCCGGGACATGACCAAATAACCTATATCATGTTGAAAAATCTTCCCTTAGAAGGAAAAAAGTTGTTATTAAGTTTATATAATCAATGTTTTGAGAAGGGTCATTTCCCTTTGGCCTGGCAGCATGGTTTGGTTATTCCAATTCCTAAACCAAAAAAAACCACGAAATTTAGTCTCTTCGTACAGACCTATAACCTTAACACCGCATATAAGTAAAGTACTTGAGCGGTTAGTTAAAAATAGGTTAGAATATTTTCTGGAAAAACATAATATTATTCCTAAAGTTCAAGCTGGTTTTCGGAAATATAGATCTGTATCCGACCAGCTATATGCATTGTCATCTTCAATTAAGCAAGCTTTTAAACGAAAATCAAAAGTTATGGCTTGCTTTTTCGACGTCAAACGAGCATTTGACGTCGTCTGGCATAAAAAAAAACTATTATACAAGGTCTGTACACTTGGCTTAACCGGAAATATTTATAAATACTTTGAAAATTTTCTAAAACGAACCTTCCAGGTCAGGCTCTGGCAGGCCCTCTCAAAAACACATAACATAGATTGTGGAGTACCACAAGGTACTTGTCTTGTTCCGATTCTGTTTAATATTATGATGGCGGATCTCCCAGACTACTTAAAAAGTAAACTAGATAAATATACTAATAATTCTTTACAAATATCTCAGTTTGCCGATGACATAGCTATATGGAAATCAGTTAAAACTATTAATTCCCACGAGAGAGAAATACCTCGTGAAAAAGCTATGAAATTTCAAAAGGTTATTGACCTCGTACAAAAATACTTGGAAAATAATGGATTTGAGTTGGCTCCAGAAAAAACGCAGCTCATAATTTTCAGTACCATGAAGGCAAAATTTAGTATACCAATAACTATTAATAATTTTGATACCAAATATCTGGTTACCCCGCTAACTCAAATCAAATTCCTGGGCGTGATTTTTACGTCCACATTAAACTGGACACCGCACATAAACAGCCTTATATGTAGGGCTAATAAAGCTGTAAATATGATTAGACTTCTTAAACATGAGGTGTGGGGCAGAAGTACAAAGCTACTGTTGCATCTCCATCATGCGCTTGTGCGGTCTAATCTCAATTATGGTGCGGAATGTTTTTTCTCAGCATCTAAACGTGAACTTAAAATGCTAGAATCCGCTGAGATGAGATCGCTAAAGTGCATTTTGGAGGTGCCAGATTTTACATCAAATAAAGCAGTATATGCCCTCACCAAGATACTTCCTTTGGAACAATTCCGCTTAAAATTCTGCGCTAATTACTTAAACCGTATATTTAAAACCTCTAATAACGCCCACGATACGTTTCATAGTGAACTTAACATGGATCGTCTGGAATTAGCCATCCATGCAATACAAAAACGTAAGATCCAATCGTCATTAACTACTCTGGTTCACGAAGTCCAAGTTAGGGCTGAAGTGACACCACAGACAACTAAACCGGTTCCGCTTTCTCCTTATCCGCCTTGGACCCTCCTGGCGGCCTCAATTAGTACGGATATACCAAACATTACCAAAAAAAGTGATCCAAATCTTCAAAGAATAGTGACATTGGAATTCTCGGAGACTCAGTATTCACACTCGCTCACTACATATACCGATGGATCTATTAATGATGCCGTAGATGCGGGGAGCGGTGTGTTTATTCCGTCACTAAATAAAACTATTAGTTACAGTTTAGGTAGCGGTTGGGCCATCTGCACGGTAGAGCTAGTAGCCATTCTTATGGCTCTCGACCATGTGCTGACCCAGCCGCTGCAAATGTATCAGTATTTGATTTGTACAGATTCTAGATCTGCTTTGCAGAGCTTAAAATGTAATGACTACTCTGGCAGACCTGATATTATACTTGAAATTAACCTACTTATTAATCAACTCGGTCTTAGAGGGATCAGTGTCGCTCTCCAGTGGGTCCCTTCCCATGGAGTCCTAGGTAACGAGGCTGCTGATAGGGCCGCTCGGGCTGGCGCATCCGGTGCGCTGGGCGCCCGGCCCGTGCGGCTCACTCACTCCTTTCAAGATAATAAAAATAAAATTAACAAGGTTATAACTGAAATTAATAATGATAACAATTTAATGTTGGCTAGAGAGTATCCAAACATCCTTGCCTACAGAATTACAAAAAATCACCCTATTTATAAAATGCCCATTGTAGACGGGGCAATCAATAGGATTGGCACAGGAGGCTGGCGTGCCAGATTGGCTCGCCTGTCCTGTCTCTGCGGCGGGGACTTCGCCCCAGATCATGCGGTCTTGGAGTGTGAGGCTTTCGCCGTAGAGTGTGCTGATCTTAGAACTGCTTATCCGGTAGCCTCGTCTATTAACTCAATACTTGAAAATGCTAATGCTGAAACTATTATTCAAATTACTGAAATATTGAAACTTCCAATTTTTTCTAGGTTAATTTAAGTAGTATACTGTTAAATAAACAGAATTTAATTTAATATAGCGGCGAGCATTGCTGGCCCTGATCCACGTCTGCCTTGGACCTTATTCTGACCGTCTTAACTGCTTGTAGTGTACATAGTTTTTGTCTTTTTAACCTAGAATTTTTAACGGATGGTCCTGAAATTTTAACCTAATTTTATTAGAGAATTTCTATAATAAAGTGTATAAAGTACCGTTGTTTCTCTTCTGGGTGAGAGACCAAACTGATTTGATGTATATAAGCGAGAGAGTTCAATTGATATTCTTAATCTCACTTTTATTCTACTTGACCTATAAATAGCGCTATCTTGTGTAAAAATAAAGCTATTATGGCTAGTCCCCGATCACTCTTTTGTGCCAGTGGGACGTTAAAATGAAGATAGCTAGCTAGCTCGCTTTGCAGGTGTTCCACGTCAGCCCCACAGCGGACACGGGATGGAGGAGAGCCGCCGCGCCAGCAGCCAACCTCTTCACATCTACAACCAGAAGCAAGAGTCCCTCAGGGCTCAGGCCATTCAGCGGAGCCAGACACCGACAAAAGGACCTGAGACGTGGTAGAACTCTGCAGAACTACGAGCAACCACAGCGCGTCCAGCTTCAGGCCTACAACACCCGCCAGCCCGGCCACGCCTTTCCCCCGCCTCCTCAGCAAGGTCAGGGCGGGCCTGTCGTGACGTCACAGGGGGGAATTCCCCAACATGCCAGCGGCTAGTGCTTACATACCAGCCGGTCACCCCTTCGCTGCGCCCGCTAGAGTTACAGCAAAACCGCCGTCCAGAGGGTGGGAACAATCGCCACCAACAGAGACAACTAGAAGAGCAGTACATTAAATACTGGAACAAAATTAAGCGGAACAACACATCTAGACTGACATTCTATAACAAAGCAACTGATAAATACGGAATACAAAGCTATCTTATTTACACAAAAATACGAGAACACAAACAAGCCCTAACGAAGTTGCGAGTAAGTGCCCACATGTTAGAAGTAGAAAGAGGCAGGTATACAAACACACCCCGGGAACATAGACTATGTCGCGCGTGTGGAGTAGTAGAGGACGAAATTCACATGCTAGACGATTGTAGTTTATATAATCAGCTCAGAACCCAGCTAGTTACAAGTACAGACTGCCATAAGCCAAGCCAACTTCTAGTAAGAAAGGATGCACAATGCACTCTAGCAAAGTTTGTATTTGATTGCTTCTCCGTAAGGGAGAGAAACGTAACGACCAAACAGCATTGATATTCACTCTCTTCTTTTTTCACGCCCCGGACCGTCGGAGACTACAAGACCGGACGGAGCCACGGACCACACGAAATTCACCGGCGCTCACAGGAATAATACGGACGGGACTGCACGAACACAGACGCCGCGCGATGAACGATGAACTGACTTACTGCCGACAGAAAAGTGCAAAATTCCGTGTGGACTGAACGAGCTTAAAGAATGATAAAAAGTAATGTACATGATAGTTAAGTCCGATCCCTATGTGTCCTTTGGCCCCAATGGGCCCCTCGACAATAAATGTTGTTCTTGTTCTTGTTCTTGTTCTTCTTGTTCCCAATCCCCTACAGACAATCCAGCTTATGGCACAGCTGCTGCTGCCGTATCTACCTGCATGTGTTTAATTGTTTACTTCGTCAATACCGGAACGCAGAGTGTGACCACTGCGGAACGAATCTAACTTGACAATCTGAATGCAAAAGGCACAGTTCCTCATGCGCCCCTGCTGCTGCACGGGCTCATGAGGATGCCGCCTGCTGACTACAAAATGCAAATGCAAGAGGCATAGATCCTCATGAGCCCTTGCAGCTGCTCTGGCTCATGCGGATAGATACCTCATGCTGACCGCAAATTCTAAATGCAGAGGGCATGTATCCTCATGAACCCCTGCGGTTGCACGGTCTCTGGAAGATAGATTCCTCATGCAGGCCGCGACTACCTGTTTAAATGCAAGAGGCATGGATCATCGTGAGCCCCTGCACATACAAGGGCTCATGAGGATAAATACCACATGCCATCTACAAGCCTCAAATGCAAGAGACATAGATCCTCATGAGCTCCTGCAAGTGCACGTGCTCGTAAGGCCTGTGATAGATGCCTCATGCAGGTTACACTCACATCTGTGTTTCTCACGAGTGTAAATCAGTACGTTTAGTACTGCATGATAATAGTGTGTATGGTGCCGTATCTCCATAGCTTTTGTCGATAGACGACTGACTTGCCCGGACTTCTGGACTTCTCTCACATTCTTTGCGGACTAGACTGAGTGTCTTAAGTGAACGCTGCGTTGGTGTAGCGCTTCATTCACAGCACAGCAGCTGAACGAGGCGGACGGTCCACCCGCGCTTCGCTCAAGCAAGGCTCAAGTTGAACCAAGTCAAGAAAACAGTCAGCCGTGACCAAGCTCTCCGCCCCCAAAGCCACGACAGCCGCCCAAGCAAGACGAAGGCGAGACGAAAGAAAAGAGACAAAAGGCAAAGACAAAGACAAGAAACCAGTCAGCCGAGCATAAGCGCTGCCCCAAACCAGAAAAGAACAGGGGCCATATGCACATTGCATCATTAAAAGTACTTGCCCATTAGGACTAAAGGGTCATTTGTAAATGAACCATTTGTACGGACCCTAATTGGAATGCACGTTGTCCAAAAAACGTGCCATTAGTTAAGGGCTACTTTATATTTAGACTGGAGGGAATCCCTTCCGCTTTGACTAGTTCGCGCATGCGCAGTTGAAGGCCTCCCATTAGTTTTGAGGCGCGCGTGCGTGCGGCGCCGAGATAAGGAGCCGCGCAGCGCGTCGTCTCTGTTATATCGCCGGCTGGCAGCACAGAGCTGAGCGCAATCTGTTACGGCTGTGCAACTATAGTCTCGCTATTCTCATCACTGCTTTACTCGAGCACGCTATGTGTGTACTTCAGCGTTGACTGTGTACCACACGGGATACATTTTACTGAATGGCGCCGGTCATTTACGGCATGTTGTTTAAGCTGTACGTTGTTTGGCATCCTGTCTCGGAAGACAATGGGTATATGCGCTTGCTGGGTCAGTCACTGGAGTGACCTCTCCAGGGCGCAAGCCTGGGCGAAGTGTATGGAGATCCTGGGGTGCCCAGTCGTCAAGATCCCCCTCTCGGCCTCGCTGATGTATCCAAAGGAATGCAAAGCAGTACGTTTGGCACCAGTTTGGCTGCAGGAGCTGCCAGAACAGTGCGTGAATACAGGCAGCTGTCTGCCTTCGGGGCTCCACTCCTGATTTGAAGGGTTTACTCCCCCACATTTGGCCGTTGGATCCAACCTGATCTCCTCCGTCCTCTAGCCGTTGGCTGCCAGAAACAGCTCATCCGCCTAGTGGTGCAATGTGAACACCACCCCCTCACGTGGTTTAGCCCACCAGCTAAGGTGGTTTGCCAGGGTGTGGCGCTTGGAGCCAGCACGTGAGAGATTAAGGAGATGGATGAGGACCAGTGATGCCCGTCCGTCCTATGTAGGACGCAGCTGCCGAACAGCAAAGGAGCTACCTCTATCCAGAGCCCCCTGCACCCCAAGCTGTACGTATGTTGTATTTAAGACATACACTTAAAAGGTAAGAAAATAAACTTTCTGTAGACACTAGAGATGCTTAGGAAAATGAAGATGAGCAATGCATGCAACGGACTAGAAGACAGGCAACCGGCTAAAATGTATCCAGTATCACTGAAGACAGTTTAACTGTAGCTGTAAGGTCACCTCGCCTAAGCTAGCGCGGCACTCCCTAACTAAATGTGTGGGTTTGTGGGCAGCCGTGACGAATATTATGGACTAACTGTCTTTTCTCTTCCTCGGGCAGTCATCCAACGAGAACTGAATAGCCACTCAAGCATGAAATTCCCGTGCAGCTTATCGGCTTTTCACCACCACCGCACACTAAGCGCCCATTAGGATCGCTAATGTTGGGGTACAGCGGCATTAAATTTAATGAATCATTAGGCTGCTAAAATGGGTCATGCATTCCGTTAAATGGAAGATTTGTGACCATTAACCAAAATGGCTCATTACCATGGATAATGGCGTGACATGCATGCGGGCCCAGATGGCCTCACGGAAGAGCAGAAGGCAGACCAATCGTCAACAGGTGGAGGATTATACCTCCAACCTTCCCCAAGCGCCTCGACCAAAGCCTGCGGTCAAGAAAGAGACAAGGAGCTACCGGCCCCCTCTGTCTCCACCGATACGGCCGCAAGGGCAACGAGCGTGGGAATCCCCGCCCCCACAGCCAACGGTGCAGCCAACACGGCCGGCATACCCGCCGGCCGCATTTGACGACATGTTCAGAGGTGGTTTTCCATCACCGCAGCATATAAGGCTGCTCTTCCAAAGACAGGTGGCCCCACCCAGCCCGCAACAAATCGAAGAAGAAGAGACAGCCCCAGGCACCGATATGGAGCGTCCTAGCACCCACCAACCAAACAAACAGCCGGCAAGAAGAAGAAGAGGACGAAGAAGAAGCCCAAGCAACACCAGGGTCATGGGAGGAGGAGACAGAAAACCCGTCGGAGCCGGCGTCGGAGGCGGACTCGGCCCCGCACTCCCCACAGCCGGTCGCAATCCCCGAGTCACTCACTCGGGAGCGGCCGGCATCAGCTGAGGAGGTAGGGACCCGGCTACGAGAAATGAGCTTCGACGACCTGGTGCTCCTCCTCCAGGACGCAATACCGGCGATATCGTCGATCCAAGGAGACCCGTACCACCGTGCACTAGTCACCTCCCGGTGGCTAGTGCACACCGGAGCGATAAAGGACCTTCAGCCGCCACAAGTAAAGAGCACAGCCAGCCAGGCCACAGTCGACACCCCCAAGACAGCGCACAAGAAAACCGGCACCGAGCCCACCACTACCAAACACCAAGGGTGCGGGAACACCCCGCCCACTACACAGGAGGCCGGCACGGTGACAGAAGCTCCACCCAGCAGAACCACTGAAACAAAAGACGCCGACACAGACCCGGCACCACCACAACAGCCTCTACCACCGACAGTCGACAAACCAGCCACCACCCAACAACAACACCGACGACAACGACCACCCAAACGCTTCAGAGACCAGAAACGCCCGCCACTACTCCCCACGCCACCACCACACCTCCGACTGCCAGCCCAACACCGCCACCCACCACGCCCATTCCAACGACCGACCCCGAAACCCAGGCTCCACTGGCCACCACCACCGCCACCCCATCTCCCTAGACCCCTCCACAACCAGCGACGGTACCTCCGGCCACCGCCACCACCGCCACCACTCATACAAGACTTTTTCGAGTGGCTGGCCTATCAGCACCCCCCAGCCTGGTACTAAAAGCGACGGTTAACCGGCCACACCACCCGCCTCCTCCACCACCAACCACCCGGCCCCGGCGATACCACCAGCCGCTGCGCGACGGAGAGACAGACAGTCAGCGAGACATCCCCCACCCCCCACCCCCCTGGCCCACCCCCCTCAGACGAAATCAGCGATAGCTGGAAGTCTGGTCCTTTTAAAAATTGCACTTGCACTTGGTGTAGCGCTTTCACTTACATTCCACTGAGCACCTCTGTGTCGAAGCTTTATTTAACCGTTCTCATCTAAATCGGCGTTTATTAAGCCGTACTATAGACATTGCAGGAAATTTGACTGAACACTGATGGACTGTTTTATTTATAGCGATTTGTCTTATTGTGAGTGCTCCGTGGCGTAAGTTCTGTTTTTGTCGTCATTGCATGTATTTATCCGCGGCAACACAAACAATTCCTAAAAAGACGTGGAGTATTTTGACATTGCTCTTCAGGGTAGCGTACATTGATACTTCCCGTATACACTTCAGTTGTGGGATAGCGTTTTTCGCACCGCTCAGCTCTTGTAATCCCTGAACGTTTGATTATCACATTAATTTTTGTGTTCATACATTATTGGTTTCTTTGGTTGTTTTGTTTTCTCTTTACATTGGCTTTCCATCTTTGATTGACGTTTGCTCAACCACCGCTATTGCAGTTGCTATTGTATTGTGAAACAAAATACAGCTGTTCGCGAAATACTCATGGCTAGAGGCAAACAAAAAGAACATAAATTACGAGTGGGTCGCCTCAACGTTTTCCATCTTTATAATAAGGTATCTGACTTGTCGGCGTTTTCTTAACAGTCCCACACCGTTCGACATTTTCAGCCTTACCGAGTCGCGCCTAAATTCAAATATCAGTGATGATGCCGTGAAAAATACTAATTTTAGTATCATGAAAAGAGATTCCTCCTGTCACGGTCAAACAGGCATTGCTGTATACGTTCATCCCTCTATGGAACACTTAGTCGGTAGGCGTAAAGACTTAGAAACGGCTGAAGTAGAGTGTGTGTGGATTGAGGTCAAAAGCCCGTACAGCTCACCGTCATTTGTCGGTTTTCTTTACCGCAATCCGGCGTCTATCTTCGAGTGGTATGATAATTTTACTACTAACCTAGACAAAGTGCGTAAAGGGCAAAATGACGTCATTCTTCTTGGTGACTTTAATATAGATATGCTTAAACCCCAGCCCGCATGGGACACTACATTTTCTTTACTTGGCCTAGTACAGCTAGTTAAATCCCCCACCAGAATTACCGCCACGAGCTCTACACTCATTGACCACGTCTATACAAACAAACCGCAGGCGATGACCGATGTTAGTTTCTCAGATCTTAGTGTTAGTGACCACTGCCCCGTGATTTGTTGCTGGTCCATAAAACTCTCCCCAAATTAAAGAAACATCGTCATACCACAACAACCTACAGGTCGTTTAAGCATTTCAATCGTAATGAGCTTCTACTCGATCTTAATAACACTCTTTTTGACGAGGTCCTTCTCACAAATGATCCAAATATTGCACTCTCCGCTTGGTACAGATTATTCCTTGGAGTATTAGACAGACATGCACCGATTATAACAAAAAGAGTAAAGAGTGAGATACTTCCTCCTTGGCTGACAAAAGAAATAATGCATACCATGTCGGTGCGAAATGACCAAAAAAAGAGAAAAGAACTTTGATGAATTTAAAAAGCAGCGAAACCGTGTGAGGTCAATGGTGCGAGCCGTGAGGAGAGACTTTATCCGCAACACTGTCAAGGACAACAAAGATGTGTCAGCAGTGTGGGGTACTGTATTCGATCACCATAGCAGTAGCAATAGCAGTAGTTAAACAACCATCCCCAGTAATCTCTCCGCCGACACATTCAACGAACATTTTTTGTCTGTTGCGGATTTGATAACTACTCCTAGTCGTGATACAGAGGCTGACATATGCCCCGATTACTTAGTTAATTTCTGCAACAGAAAAACAACTGGCACACCACCATTTAATATCCCAATACTTGCTGTGCACGGAGTGGGCAAACTAATTAGTGACCTAGCTAATAAAAAGTCCTCCGGCCATGATAATATCAACCCACAAATATTAAAGTTGTCTGTACCATACATCATAGAGACCCTTGCTTATATTTACAACTTATGTATTCAAAAGAATGTATTCCCTACATACATAAAAGTTGCAAAAGTCTTCCACTGTCAAAATCAAAAGATCGTACTGACCCTAACAACTATAGACCCATTTCTCTGCTCTCATTATTATCTAAACCCCTCGAAAGGCATATACATAAACACCTGTCTGACTTCTTACAATCCCGAAAGTTGCTACATTCGTCTCAGTCAGGATTTCGCCCTCGGCACTCATGTCATACGGCTCTGAGCAGATTAACAGACACATGGCTTTCAAATATGAATAATTCGCAGCTGACAGGTGTAATTTATCTTGACTTTAAAAAGGCTTTCGACTTAGTGAACCATACAATATTGATTTCCGAACTTAAGCATTATCTTCGAAACGACATGGCTGTTACGATTGTGGTTGGTGTGTTGTTCTGTGAGAGCATGCATGTGTTGATCGTAGGAAACGATCCGATATTTATTTGAGCTATCATGGTTACGAATCACGTACCTTTTCAGTAAGATGATCTCTATCGTTCGCGCAGAGAGCGGAATTGGCTTTGTTATGATACGTAAGATTAGTCCGGAAGTTTCTAGCAAAGTCGCACGGAGAAGAGCGGTGAGTTTTTGTAATGCGTAGATTCGCTAAGAATAGACCAGAACGTTCGAGCAAAATCGCGCTGTCTAGTGACCTCGCATGTATGACCTCAAAGTGTCGGCAACATTTTTGCAACTCAGTATCAAAGCCGCTCTAATATTCATAGTCATAGTTGTTTTCTGTGCGCGTGAATTTAGCCGCCGGTCAGTATGGTTTTTGAAAGATCGTGAAACTTCTGGAAAATTCCGGCTAGGCAATGAACTGCCTACCTTACTTTTGTGAGACGTCATAACGCGCCGGGATTTCCCAACATAGAGGCTGAAATTAGCAGTCGAATTTTTGTGGACTATTGTAGCTTATTCTAGAAAGTTCTCTTTTATTAATATTTATGAGTTTCGGTTACGTGTTCCGTTCAGATTGGTTGCGTTGTGTGAATTCCTTGGATTATTCTGGAAAGTTTTTATACTATAAAAGTTTGTGCTGGGAAGCACGTTTGTACATTGTCATACATTGTCAGTTGTAGGGACACACAGTCTATCGTAGGTACGTGGCCCGAATAGGGTGTACATTGTGAGAGTCGCAGCGTAACGGCGGTGTACGTTGTATCAGAATGCATTGTGTGGAGATCGCATCGCTGAAATAAACTATTGTTGGAACTGTTACTCCAGTGTAGTCTACATCCTTAAGCGACGTGTGACGGGTTGCAGCTGAGTGAAGTTTCTTTAAAAGAACCTTACGTGCGTGCGCCTGGTGTGATATCATAATACGACTACGACTCAACACGTAACAATGGCTGTTTCATTTTTTACGTCATACCTCGAAAACAGGAAACAGAAAGTAATTGCTAATGGAGCCTACTCTTCTACTAAAGATGTTAAACTCGGGGTTCCGCAGGGGTCAATCTTAGGTCCTCTTTAATTTTGTATTTACATCAATGACCTGCCTCTAAGTCTCACCTACGAAACAACACAGTGTGATATGTTCGCCGATGATACCTCAATCCACACAGCTAACAAAGACATACGTGAAGTTGAAAAGGGCCTTCAAAAACGTCTCGACAATATATCAGCATGGTGTAAAGTCAACTCAATGATTCTGCATCCTGCTAAAACAAAATCTATGATTATTGCAACACGCCAAAAGTACCAGTTGAAACCATTAAAGCTTAATCTATCACTCGGCTATGACATCATAGAACAGGTAGCCGAACATCGTCTATTGCGGGTCACAATTGATAATCAGCTGAGGTGGCAGATGCACACTGACAATGTCTGTAAAACGGTCTCTAGAAACGTCTTTATGTTATCGAAATTAAAGTATTACACAGATAGTGAAACCCGAAAATTGTTCAGTAATGCCCACATCATGTCACATATAAACTACGCATCGACGGTGTGGGATTGTTGCAGTGATGTCCACTTAAAAAGACTAAATTCTTTACATAGGAGAATGGCAAAATTAATTCTTCCCGACCCGCACTTGACGACCGAGGACAAACTCAGTAAAGCTGGATTCTTGCCCTTCAAAATCATTTTAAATATAACAAATGGGTACTGATGTTTAAAGTATGGAACCATAGCGCTCCAGAATATCTAACAGAGTTGTTTAAAAAATCAGATTCCTGCTATGGGAATATGAGGGGTCTTTATACTGTTCCAAAACCCAGAATATATATATTTAAATCTACTGTGTCATTTGCGGGTTCCACACTGTGGAACTCATTCCCACATCACGTTAAAGCCACTCCGACATTATATCGTTTCAAGGCAAGTCTTTATAGATATCTGACATCACTCAAATAATAATATCTAGTTATTCGTAGACACACGAATGTACGTATATATTCTAACAATCATGTGTGCGTGTGTGTGTGTGTGTGTGTGTGTGTGTGTGTGTGTGTGTGTGTGTGTGTGTGTGTGTGTGTGTGTGTGTGTGTGTGGACGCGTGAGTGCGTTTGTGTGCGTATGCGCGTGTTTGTGTTTAGTGGACTATATATTTTGAATCACTGTGCTTTGATGTCCCTGTTTTATGTATACTTTGTACTTAGTTAGTCGTAGTTGTAGCAAAGCAACGGCAGGTGCGAAAAATAACATAGTCACTGACTGTGTTAATATCTTCACTGTTGTAAAATAAAGATTCATTGATTCTCTCTCTCTCTCTCTCTCTCTCTCTCTCTCTCTCTCTCTCTCTCTCACTCTCTCTCTCTCTCTCCTCTCTCATCTCTCTCTCTCTCTCTCTCTCTCTCTCTCCTCTCTCTCTCTCTCTCTCTCTCTCTCTCTCTCTCTCTCTCTCTCTCTCTCTCTCTCTCTCTCTCTCTCTCTCTCTCTCTCTCTAACAATTTCATGATCATAAACCCAGCGAAGACTGAATGAATGGTATTAACTACGCGTCAAAAGCATCAGCTCGGCTCTCTCTCACTCAGCTTGTCTCTTCAAGGAAAACCCATCAGTCAAGTAACAGAACATCGTCTTCTCGGTGTTACTGTAGATAACCAGTTTAAATGGCAGTGTCATATTACTAACATATGCAACATAATATCAAAGAAACTTTACATTTTAGCCAAATTAAAATATATCACTGATGTAGAAACACGAAAACTGTTCTTTAGCGCTCACATCAGGTCACATATCGACTATGCTTCTACAGTATGGGATGGAGCAAGCGAGGTCCAGTTAAAGAGACTGAACTCTCTTTATCGTAGAGCCGCAAAACTTATCCTACCTGACCCTAACTCTACTACCGATAATAAATTGAAAACCTTGGAGATTCTTCCCCTGAAAAATCATTTAATGTACAATAAGGGAATAATTATGTTCAAAACATTGAATAGCAATATGCCTGATTATATTAAGAAACTATTTTCCTTTCCATCACCAACGTACTCAAGATCAAGGCAATTCATTATTGTACCACGACCTAGAATCGATCTCTACAAGACAAGTTTAGCGTTCTCAGGCCATAGCCTGTGGAACAATTTGCCTAGGAAAGTTACAACATCAACAACCCTTTCGTATTTTAGAGCCAGTATTTTCAATTACCTCACGTCATTATCTTAATACTTTCACTGCGACCCTATATTACTCAGTGTGTGCGTGCATGCGCGTGTTGTATGTGTGTGTATGCGTGTGTGTGTGTGTGTGCACGTTTTTGTTGTTGTTGTTGTTTTGTTTTTGTTTTTATATCATTTATCAACTTTTTTTTCAATATAATATTTTTACACTTTATGCATTATTTGTAGTTTAGATTATTAGATTAGCAACAGCAAGTTTGAAAAATGGTTGTGCCAGCCAAAACTTTCACCGTTGTAAAATAAAGAATCATTATCATTATCATTATCTCTCTCTCTCTCTCTCTCTCTCTCTCTCTCTCTCTCTCTCTCTCTCTCTCTCTCTCTCTCTCTCTCTCTCTCTCTCTCTCTCTCTCTCTCTCTCTCTCTCTCTCTTTCTTAGTCCCCAAAACGAGAATTGATATATACAAATCTAGTTTGTCATTCGCGGGAACGCAGACTTGGAACACGCTTCCTGATTACGTAAAATCCGCTTCCTCTCTAGCCCGTTTCAAAATCAGTCTCTTCAAGTACTTCTCGAAGCAGTCGTAATCATTACGTTGTGAAATATATACTGCCCTGTACACCCTGACTATGTATTCTCACCACATTACACACACTCTGTGCGTGCGTGTGTGATGGTGTGATGGTGATGTGTGTGTGTGTGTGTGTGAGTTTAGGTGTGTGAGATTGTCATGGGACTTTCTTTCCCTAAACTAGCAATGTTTTTGTCAGTTTCATTTACATTTAACTATATACTTAGTTTTTTTGTATTTTGTCTCGTAGTTTTGTAGCAACGGCAGGTTTGAAAAATGGCTATGTCTGTGACGATGTCAATGCCTCAACCGTTGATAAATAAAGCTTCATTGAATCATTGAATCATTGAATCTCTCTCTCTCTCTCTCTCTCTCTCTCTCTCTCTCTCTCTCTCTCTCTCTCTCTCTCCCTCCCTCCCTCCCTCCCTCCCCCCCTCTCTCTCTCTCTCCTCTCTCCTCCCTCTCTCTCTCTCTCTCTCTCTCTCTCTCTCTCTCTCTCTCTCTCTCTCTCTCTCCTCTCTCTCTCTCTCTCTCTCTCTCTCTCTCTCTCTCTCACACACACACACACACAGGCTCACGGGCTTGCCAACACTGCCCTATTTTGACAAACGCAGCTGGTCCATTCTTGGCAAGAATGAACTTTACTTCGTTTTTCATGACGCGGCATGAAATACGCATGGAGTGTGTGCACAACTTATTTGCATTTTGTAATTTGTGTTGTTGTTGTTGTTGTTGTTGTTGTTGTTGTTGTTGTTGTTGTACGTTTTACCAGAGTTTTCATGTGATGGGCCGATGACCTAAACAATAAAATGATTGAGTCTTGAGTCTCTCACACACACGGAAACATGCGCGCATCTCCAGGAGGCTTAGATCCTCATGCGCAATCCGGTCTATGCTTCTTGTTTGGAGCGCGCGCGCACGCACGCACTAACACGCACACACACATCGACGCGTTTTCAGAAGAGTATGCAAGTGACCTGTATACGTTGTATATCATGTAGCTAGGTAAAGTCAACCTGCTTTCACACAAATTGTACCCTGAAATTCTAGTTCTGTCACCATTTTCTCAAGCCTATGAAGCAAAAGTGAAACTAATATCACGTAAAATATAAAATTACGTAAAAACAAAAACTTACGTCATGACAAATGACGTTTCACAAACCAATGACGCGTATGTCCTGCGCCCCTTATAGAGCTCACTGACGCATTGGCAGATCTGCGAGACTTTTTCAATAGGAGATATTTCAACATCAGAATCAGGTCAAAGACAAAAGATAGAGACACTTGACAGCGAGGACAGCTCTCATATAGAAGGGTTTTTGTGGGTTATGGTTCATCCCATCTTGTTATTTTTTTCAGCGGATAAGATACAAGTGAGCCCCTCCACCTATCACGCTTTGCTGTCTGTGGCGTCTGACTACACGTTTGAACGGAGGGGGCAAGTGGAGGTCAAGGTGAGTCAAGGTCAAGGTCGCGTCAGAATTTCGAAGCTCTCGTCGACTACTTTCTTTTTTTTTTTTAAGTCAAATACAGCACAAACACTGCTGATCCAAAATGCAATGATAATCATCAATAAATACAATTTTAAAGTTTGCGTATGCACATATTCCTCCATTTTGTCTTCACATTCTTTACTTGATCACGAGTATTGAATAACGTCAGTTGCATTTTGGTGAGTCCCTCAGAAGGTTGTAGGACGTATTCCGGCCTTGGAATATGTCATTATTTTTAAAGGACCATGTTGGCGTATAGGTTGCAGCATTTTTTATTCGTTTGAAAAATAGATAATTTATTATCATAATGAAAAGGAAACATCATCTCTCTATGACCCTCAATTCAGGCACGATTGCAGGTTTTATTTTTCATTTCCAAATCTGTTCTGTGAAGGCAAATGACAGTAAGTCATTTTTTTGTGTGAAAAGTGACATTTTAGTTGAATTGCAATTAAAATTTAGCTTTTCACACAAATGAACGCGATGAACTCATTCAGCCCGACGCATGTATTTCCCAAATTTTGGAGGCGTCATCTAACGACTATGCACCTGTTGCAGGAGATGGGTCGACCATGATAATTCAAGGGCAGTGCCAGATTAGCTTGGCGCCGACAGGCGCCACACTAATCTGGCACTACCCTTGAATTATCATGGTCGACCATCTCCTGCTGTAGTGCGTCAGGGCTGAATGGGCTAATAGTTGTTGCCTTCACAGGAAAGAAAATCGTGTAGAAGTACACGCCTACACGCAAAAGTTGCAGAAACAGAAACTTGACTTCACGGTGCTCATTCTTGCGACGACACAGACACTTGGAACATGATTTCTGGCACTTTTGTTGTAACGTTTACAACGTATTCGGCTAGTTTCTTTGAACTGATCGAAGGCAAAAGAAAGTAGAAACAGTTTTGTGAAAAGCAAGATTTTTACTGTAGTACAACAAAAAAGCGTGGCTGTTCACAATGTTAGCATACTGTCTTTCACCTTCCCGTGGGAGAACTCCTCAGGACATACTCAGTAAGCAAAGGTCCTCGGACCCACGACGGCCGCAGACGTTTTGCTACTGGGGTATATCTTTCATTATTTTTTTTATTTTTTTTAGGGCAAAGGCATGATGGAGACCCACTGGCTAATGGACAAAGTTGGGTTTGAGAAATCCCTGCCTTGTATGCCTGACTGCCGCAAGTTCAACGACGTGGCGTTCCGACGCATCAGCGGCACGCAGGGACCCAAAGTCATTCAGATAGAACAGTAGGAACACTCGCTCTGCCATAGAGTCCCTTATTAGTTAACCCTTGTGTGCGTACAGCCACCGGTGCTGGTGGCTGCATGCGCAGTGGGGTTATCTAGCGGCCTGCGACGCAAGCAGCCGCGATGCGTCATCAATTGACGTCAACTGCGCTCAGTTGCGAGAGTGATCTTAGTCCTGCGCCAGCCACGAAGCAAGGTGCTCCGCTACAGCGGAGCACCTTGCTTCGTGGCTGGCGCAGGACTAAGCTCACTCGTGCAACAGACCCCTGCTGTGAAAGACATAATGTGTGACTTCAGATGTCAAAGTAATCTGGAACTACCCTTGAATTGTCATGGTCATTTCCCGTTGCGTGTCTTGAGAGTGGATGTGTTCAGCTAGCTCACAGACACTTTGATGTTTACACAATTATTACTGTTCTGAATCGTATGTTCTGAAAACCTGTTTACCACGTTCGCTGTCGGTAGCGCTTTTTGTCGGGATAAATCCTGCAACCTTCTTCCAACCATCTCGTTGTTTTGTCTTTTGAAAGCCAGAAACAGGCAATTTTGTGAAAAGTAAGACTTTCATTGTATAATAATTTGCCCCCCCCCCCCCCCACCCCTCCCACCCCCACCTCACCCTCCACCACCCCTCAAAAAAAAAATGGACTCGCTATCCGACGCTCTCACAGGGCTGATATTGTGCTCTCTCTCTCTCTCTCTCTCTCTCTCTCTCTCTCTCTCTCTCTCTCTCTCTCTCTCTCTCTCTCTCTCTCTCTCTCTCTCTCTCTCTCTCTCTCTCTCTCTCTCTCTCTCTCTCTCTCTCTCTCTCTCTCTCTCTCTCTCCCTCTCCCCCCCCAATTTATTAATGCCATTTAATGCTATTGATAATACTCTATATCAGATCAAAACAATTTTTTTAATCACTTGTCAGTAATACATGTATGAATATGACAATGTTATGTACGTGTTTGCTAACTAGAATGTTGTGGCGTGTAAACCGAAGAGCAAAAGAAATGCGACATTTTTGGAATCATCGTAAGCACTTTAGTGTTGCCGATGATTTCAAAAATGTCGCATTTCTTTTGCTCGTCAGTATACTTGCTTCTCACAGTAATCTGTATTATATTTTCGTACATTACGAAAGCGCATGCTTATTAAAGGGAGCTATAGTCAGTACAACACACGGACTTATTTTGAAGTCTGACAGAACAGAATCATTCCCAATACTGACGAAGTTATAGTACAGAATGGAAGATGTAGATTCTTACATGGGCGTTTGGGCGATACTAAGAGTTTCACTCGAGTGGTTTTAAAACCTTATCCTACGACCGAAAGCGAGAGCGAGATTATCAGCATCAACCAAACGCCGATGCGACAATCTTTTTCTTACTCACCTTTTTCGGTTGCAGATATCCGAAATGAGTTGCTTTTTTGGCACACGCCAAAACAGCAGTTCAGCCGCCACTATAGCTTGGCAGAGATCTTAACGTAATTTACTATTCAATGTGACGTCAATATCTTTTCGATGCCAGACACATGTTGTACATGACGATGTAACAGCGCAAAACATGACGATAGAGTGCCAGTCGTCACCATAAAACTATGTCATTGCGCGTACTTGTAGTTGATTCTGAGGCTTTTGACTACAAAATAACTCCAAGTATGAAAGATGCTAGGGTTTACATTAGTAGTTATTTATTTTTTAGTCCGATTTGTATTGTCGTACTGTGATATTTACGATTAGCTTTATCTGACAAATTTACCCCCCGTGTGCATGCAGCCACTAAGGCGTCGCGCATCCATAGCTGCGAAAGTGTCGTATAACGTTGCCAGCGGCAACGCTATACGACACTTTCGCAGCTATGGATGCGCGGCATCTTGAATGAGTGATTTCCTGTGGTCACATCCATAAGCAGGCAACGTCTGTATCATAGTGGTCGCTCCCGCTCTTACTCACGTACAGAGACATGCATGAATCGCTGAAATTAGCTGGTCCTGTGTTCCATGTATGATGAAGCACTCACCTCGACAAAAAAAGCGCTATCGACAGCCAAAGGGTTAAAGCGTATACATACTGCTTCACAACATTTTCACTCAGCTGAACTTACACCATGCGAAGTGCAGGTATAGCTGTCTACTTCTACACTTACAAAATAATGTAAACAAAAAGACAAACATTTTTTTTTAAACTTTAGCCACATGGATGTCACTATTTTGTAATTACAAGTATAAATGCCGGTTTTCTGTGTCTATTGTGCAATTGTCGCATTTATTGCATTGTCACACATGTCATCCCCATCCCACCCCTACCCCTGCTGTCTCCATCCCTACTACTCACCACTCACAAGCCACAACTACCCCCACCTCCCCCGCACCTCACCACCCACCCCCCTCCCCAACACACACAACCCACCACCCAACCCCCTACCCCTATCATCCTTCGTACCTTCCTCCTAATCCGCCTCCCGTACTCGTTCCTCAACACCCCATACTGTCTCACGTTTAAGAATTCGTTTCAGTTCACTTTGTTCAAGATCGGATCTATGCGCTTGGAGAGGTCCATACGCGCTCCACCCAATCTCCACATAAGTCTTCCCTCTGAGTTTCTTATACGATATCGTGCCAATGCTGGTCTGGTTTATGTGTCCAGCGCGCAAAGGTTTTTTTTTTTTTTTTTTTTTTTTTTTTTTTTTTTAATACAAATATGTTTCTTCCTACCTTTGTCAATGTAAGAATTTGTGATCGGACTCTCGTCACTCATCTTATGATTTTGTTGTATTATTGTAGATTGAAACCTGCATCTTGTCTGTATAACTGTCGGGAAAAGTCGAACGCTACCCATCTGCAATAGGCATAAAACCTCATCAGCCCTCGCAGTCGCGGATGCTCATGAGGATTTATGTCTCTTGTTAGTCATACGTTCTTCGGTCCCCGTTACACTGTGTTCTTCAGGCTAATGTCGGTCAGTGTGCGGTGTTTTCGGACGCGAAATTCACTGTCACTGGTAGCGAAGGGAATATATGCGTGCTGGGCTGTGATTGTTGACCTTACAGTCCAAGCCCATAAGATCCCAAACCACAGATCAGATTAACATATTATAAACGTTTTTGTCGTGACCATAATCTTCATACTTTATATACAATATGTGAATACAGAGTCATTTGTGTTCGTTTTGTCACAAGCGGTTTGGCGTTCACAGTAAGCGAAAGATTCACAAACCGACGTCAAGCTTAGCTGTCCCGCGCACAACTGTGCGCGGGACAGCTAAGGCTGACATCGGCTGCAGGAATTGTGCTCACACCAGGTAGGTTAGTTGGTGATTTGGTTGGATAGTTAGTTGTTTGGCTGGTTGGCTGGTTGGTGGTTGTGGTTGATTGATTGGTGGGTGGGTGGGTGGGTGGATTGGTTGGTTAGTACACGTTTGCCTCGCCACGTATCTTAATGAAATCAACAGTTTGCTCAACTATGATGTTTATTCATATACGCAGTAAACTTTGGACGTAACATAACGCCAGGAGACCAGATTTTTGTTGTTGTTATATCCGATGTTTGTTATAAGCGAAGTACTTAGTGAATAGTGTTGTCGGGACCTCTGAAAAAGGGACATTGTTATAACCGACTTTTCTTACATCCGACCCTGGTATAGGTTTACAGTGAGTGTATACATGCATTCATTCTGTAACACATTCAGGTTGATCTCAGTCAAATGTAACTAAGATACTATATTTATTTGTTCATTGCACTCATTGTCAATATAATTATACCGCATTTTATTATCTGTGTTTGGAGTAGTAGTGCTTTTAGATAATTGTATTTACAATATTTTCATCGCATCTCTCTCTCTCTCTCTCTATCTCTCTCTCTCTCTCTCTCTCTCTCTCTCTCTCTCTCTCTCTCTCTCTCTCTCTCTCTCTCTCTCTCTCTCTCTCCTTCTCCGTGCTTGTGTTAGTGTGTGCGTCCATGCGTGCCTGGGTGCGTGCGTGCGTGCGTGCGTGCGTGGATGCGTGTTTTGTCGACTGTAAACTCGCTTTGTCTTCTTCTCCATAGTGATCGTTGGTAGACTGAGCTTTGAGACACATCTGACAAGGTAAAACGCTAACAAAATTTTATTAACTCATTCAGCTCGACGGCCGTATTTCCCAAATTTTGGAGGCGTCATCTAACGACTATGCACGAGTTTCAGGCGATGGATCGACCATGATATTTCAAGGGCAGTGCCAGATTAGCTTGGCGCCGACAGGCTCCAAGCTAATCTGGCACTGCCCTTCAATTATCATGGTCCATCCATCTCCTGCTGCAGTGCGTCACGGCTGAATGGGTTAATCATTTTAGGGACAAACTGGGGCAGTTAAAGTCATTTATAACCGCTGCTATCATTTAAACCGGTGAATTACAGATACGAGCCTTTTAGCGGGGCACCCCGACTGTACAATTTCCGTACCGTCATACACTTAAACGGCCCAGATAACTCGCCCGATAAAAGGAGTACATTGGACTCGGAGTCAGCAAGAGGCATAGATTCTCATGAGACCCTGCGACTGCAGGGGCGCATGAGAATCTATGCCTCTTGCATATATAAGGTCTTGTTCTTGTTTCCGGCCGCCACTTTGCGTGGTCAATCAAGTGGGATATGAATGGCCTGCAGAGACGCGATGCACTCTTTTGTGTGCATTAGAAGTTTCTGGAACTTTAAAAAAAAAGTTTCTCTTGTTTTGCCTTCACCTACTGACATAATTATCATTCTGTATAGCGTCTTTTACCGTACTTCGTCGAAGCCAAGGCCCCCTCCTACACTTCAACCCTCTTCGTGCCATCTCAACTTCAGTCTAATGGTTATGACGCTAACTTGAGGTACTTTGCTACATGTTTGTTGGGGACGTAGCTTAGTGGATAAGACACTGCGCTGGCAGTCGTAAGATCCCGGTTTCGAATCCCCTGATGGGTAGGAATGGGATGTGGACTTTTCCTCATTCCCATCGAGTCAAATTTACGTACAGACTCGGTTTACGGTGAATGTCTCGCCTTCGTGTGTACAGCACGCATAATCATCAAGTGCAAACGTTAAAAATCCCATTACCACTATTCGAAAAGAAAAGGCCCGGTAGGCCCGGTGGAATGGAAACAAAAATATATCACATGCACCGAAGTTAATAGCAGGGTGGAAATTTGCACATAAAGTAGCGTTTTGGTAGCAGCAGGCTCTCAAAGCTCCAGCTTCCATCCCTACGGCGCCTTTAGCATCTTTAAATAGATGGATATGTCTCGGAGACACCATACCATACTATATCATATTATATATATAATAATAATAATAATATGCATGTTCTTTTATGTATTGATGAACCATCTATTCATGGAATAACCATTTCCTCAGTTGCTAATTCATTCATTCATTCATTCATTCATTCATTCATTCATTCATTCATTCATTCATTCATTCATTCATTCCATCGTTCGTTCATTCATTCATTCATTCATTCATTTATTCCATCGTTCGTTCGTTCGTTCATTCAGTCATTCATTCATTTTTAGTATGGTTAATTTCACTGGCATTCGAAATTATTTTTGCTTTCAGTTCCGTTTTGTTTTTGTTTGTTTCTTTGTTTTTTCGTACGAAATTAAACTGCCATAACCGATTTTCTATTAACACATGGAATTCTTAACCCTTTTCACTGCCTGTGGTCGCAGATTGCGTTTTCATAAATCCTCGTTAATTCAACGCCAAAGAGCCCCAGACTTCCAAGAAAACTCCTATACAAATTGACGTCATCAAGAGACAGATCCTCAATAGCTATCGCAGCTGACGGGGCTCGTGATGATCTACGTCTCTTGAACATGAATCGTGTGCACTTTTTCTCGGCAGTGAAGTGGTTAAGTCGTAGTTAAGATACGAATAATTATGTTAACCCTCTGCGTGTCGGTAGCGGATTTTGTCGCGCTGATTCCTACAGGAATCAGCGCGACAAAAACCGCTACCGACACGCAAAAGGTTAAATCTTGAGTGGTGGTGATTTACGAGCCGAGACTTGCTTTTGAAACACAAGTTCTGGCTCCGAGGCTCTGCCGAGAAACCAGAACTTGTTTGTCGAAAGCAAGTCGAGGTTCGTAAATCATTAACAACTATGGTTTAATATATTTATCCCATTGTCGTGTGGTCTCTATTTCATATCCTGTCAGCTCGACGGTTGGATTGACTCCATAGAGCCTACACAAGCTTAGTTTGTTTTTTCTTAAAATAACCTTAGAAGAGGGCCTCTATAACACGAAGTGTCATAGCTGTGACGTCAATAGTGCTTTATCGAGTTCCACCGTGACGTCAACAATTCTTTATCGCGTTCCGCTTTTTGCTGTTTCAGAATTTACGTCCAATGTGGCGATGGTCTGAACGGCCACATAGTCACATAATCCCGGAAGATAAGGCATGGTCGCGGAACACGATAAAGAACTTTTGACGGCATCAGAAACATATGCGGCACAAATTGTTCTCGGTTGATTACCATGCAGAAAGGACCTGTACGATCAAAGAGAACTTAGCCGACTGTGGGATAAAATGTTATTTTGCGCACGATACTGATTTTTTTTCTTTGCAACAGATGCTTTATGCTTTAACTCTAAACACTAGTGTGCAGCCAAACGAAATAAAGTAAGTACATGTACTTGGTGGGTTTTTTTCATGATTTGTTTGTTGGGGGGGAGGGTGTTTGATTGATTGATTGATTGATTGATTGATTGATTGATTGATTGATTGATTGATTGATTGATTGATTGATTGATTGATTGATTGATTGATTGATTGATTGATTGATTGATTGATTGCAATGATAATTTAATGTTTGTTTCTTTCTTTCTCCTTCTTTTTTTTTTGGGGTGTGTGTGTGTGTGTGTGTGTGTGTGTGTGTGTGTGTGTGTGTGTGTGTGTGTGTGTGTGTGTGTGTGTGTGTGTGTGTGTGTGTGTGTGTGTGTGTGTTTGCGTGCGTTGGTGCTGTGCGCACAGGAGGAGAATCCCGAAGTTTTGGCAGTGATGTGAAGAGTTGTGCCACTGGCTAGGAGCGTCACGGGTATTGGTATTATTATTGACGCTCCGTGTCAAGGGCACAACTCTTGCCATAACTGTCATAACTTCGGTTTTCTCCATATTATGTGCTGTGCGTTGGTTACCATGTGTTTGGTCGAATCAAAGGCTAAGGGACATAAACACGTTTACACAAAGAGCTATCTGAGAGAAACTTATGAAGTTCTCTCCCCTGACCAAAGACGTTGATCTACTACTAACACTCGTGCGCAAATACGTGTATGTGATTATGAACCATGAGAAACAATTAACCCTTTGGCTGTCGGTAACGCTTTTTGTCGAGGTTATTCCTGCAGGAATCAATTCGAATATAAAGCGCTGCCGACATCCAAAGGGTTGATCTCTGGTTGAACGCGTATACGCGTACGGGTAATCATCAGTGCTGACACAACGCTTGTCATAGTAATTCAAGTCCCTGTGCCAACCCAGTCTGTTCTGAGGAGACACACATTCACATCGGCTCAGGCGACTGTATCTCTTCTGCTGATCAAGAGGGGCTCCATCTGCTCCCGAAACTGAGCTCGCTTTTGTGAGGTTAACCCCTTCCTTGCCACTAAACGTACTTAAATATTGTAAATCTTTTTCAACCAACGACCAAAAGTCACAAAGTTCCAAGGAACATAGACGCCGCAAATGGGTCTGAGCAAGATACATATATCCTCGTAAGCCCCCGCGATTGCGGGGGCTCATTAGGATCTATGTCTCTTGCACTTGGATTGTGCTCCTTTTTTTTCCTCGGCAGTAAAGGGGTTAACCACTGCCAGAACTCGAAGAAATAGCTGTGTGTCTCAAGAGCGGTGTGTCTGTGCGATGTTGTGAGAAGTGTCTCCTCCCAGCTCCGACGGGATGGCATGTAATGTATTAACTAGAATTCACTATTGGGTCGAGGTCAGCCGCTGTGGGCCCGCGCACAGTCATACGCGGGCTCACTGCAGCCGACGTCGGCCCGATGGCCCATCAGTATCAGTACTCGGAATTTCTCCAAGTGACTAAACAGAATTGTGTAACAATACAAATCTAAATAAAGTTTCTTTATTGACACTTAAAACTGATATTATGGGCTCAATCTTACAGTGTTGTAGATTAAAATGAAAAACACGAAACACTTGAAACAAACAAACATACAAACAAACAAACAAATACGGACCAAAGACAAATGACACAAATATTTAGTCTGTGGGCTTTTAAAGGTGTCATGTTACAACTATGAAAATGTCTGTCATGTTACGAAAATATTATAAATTACATTAACACAATAGACCTCAGCGGTGCGCGCATTTTCAGCCAATCAGAAAATACCCCCAAAAATTGTCGCAGACCGGTCCTGTTGATGTGTCCCACAAGCTTTCCCGTAACTACGCAGGGAAATGGCAAAGTGCGATACTGTTTGTGCGTATTAATTTCACTAAAATGGTCAGGCATTGCCATTGGAGTACCTGCAATCGGGACGAAAGGTACCCTGAAACCATCAAAGGAAAGCTTCTGGCTTTTTTTTTTCCTCCAAAAACCAACGCGATGGGCTGAATAAAACTTGCTGTAGACCGCACACCGATCTCAACATGGGGATACTACCTCTAGACGACAAGAGCTAACGCAGAGCTGTTTGTATGCGGTAAGTGTCACTTTTCTAGTTTGTTCTGAAAATGGTGACAATTCACTTGCAGAAGTGATGCATAAGTCAGTGATCGAGTTACCACGGCCGGAGCGTACTGTACTGCTCAATAATGTGCAAGCACTCGCTATCAGGCAGTACCGCGACACTGACTGCACACTTGAGATGAATGGTGTGTGTGTGTGTGTGTGTGTGTGTGTGTGTGTGTGTGTGTGTGTGTGTGTGTGTGTGTGTGTGTGTGTGTATGTGTGTGTGTGTGTGTGTGTGTGTGTGTGTGTGTGTGTGTGTGTGTGTGTGTGTGTGTGTGTGTGTGTGTGTGTGTGATTATAAAAATGGAATTAACTCTCCAGAAGCACCATAACTACAGGTTTATGCTCTTACGTTTCTCCAGTCTGCACTCTCTCACTCATTGTTACAAATCATGACAAGCACAAATGGACACACCAATCCTACAGTAACACATTTCATAAGATCTCTTTATGATGAGTATATATTTATGTAACATTTTTTCTTCTCAGCAATTTTGGGATAGCGAACCCAGTGAGTTGCACCCCTACCCTATTCTAGCAGACGAGTCATCTGCCTACAAATCCAGACTGCTCACAAAAGGGGGCAGTACAGATTCTGTAAAATCTTCACAGGAAGATCAAGTCTTGCAACATACACCTGACACTGTAGCTGGCACGTTTTGGGCAGCAGAACACTCAAGTAATCTTTGTGTATATGTGCTGACAATAAAAGTAAGGCTTTCATTGTTCTTTGTAGAAAGCTGACAGAGTCAGTGTGAAACAGTGATGCCATGAATGGAATGTCTGGTGTGATTTGCGACACATTTACATCCCTTTGGGAAAACCACCCGTATATTTAGTTGGCCTTACACCTGTGTGTAGCAGGAATGTGATTTGTTCTGTCCCAAGCTGGTGTTGTCCGCTAATTTCACACAAAATCCTCGGGTATGGTGTAATTTCTGGATGCAGATGGGGATATGACTTTAATTATGCCTGTCTGGCCATTGTCGCACACTTTGAGTTGCTCCTAAAAATAGAAACTGTGGATTAACCACAATGCTGCGCTTGTGGGATGTGCTGCTGCAAGAAGTGTTGGGTGATACGTGCAGTGTCAGGGCCAGATCAATCATTTTTCAAGGGAGGGGGTGAGAGGGGGTGGGGTGCTCAACTTTTCTTTTTTCTGTTGCCATGGTCTAGTATATATCAAAACACCACAACCGAAACTGTTCTTCTGACGTTTTTGTAGTAGGGGGTGCTGCAATAACATTAAAGCCCCCCCCCCCCCCCCCACCTTCTCGGACCATGTTGTGGACTGGCAGTGAATGATTTTTTTTAAGCCGGGGGGGGGGGGGGAGGGTGCTGTAGTACCAAAGCACCCCACCCCCCCACCCCTTGGATCCGACCCTGAGTGTGTGTACGCGCATTATCTTGCTGCAAGATGAAGTTTCTGCGTCACACCCTGAGAAAATGGCAAGACATATGGGTGTAGTACTTGGTCAATGTAGCGCTGAGCTGTGATGACATTTCCGCGACCTGGTACGAGTCCACGGAAGAACACAGGTCCTACAGTTTTAGGGTAATCCACCCCAAATCATCACGCTTGGCCCGCCCCAAGTCAAGCATTGTTCTCCAGCACACAGCCATCAGCACAGCGTTCACCCCTTCTCCGCCACTCTCTTATGCGCCCATCTGCATGGCTGGTGCAGTAGCGGCTCTCATCCGTGAACAGGATGTTCTGCCACTGTCGCCAGGTCCGGTCGACATGAGCCTGTGACCACTGTAGGCGTGCACGGCGATGACGGTCAGTAAGAACAGGTCCACGGGCTGGACGGCGGTTCCGCAGGTTATGGTCCTCTAGCCGTCGCCGCACTATCTGGCCACTGGTGGTTGCCGATAACTTCTCTTGCTGTTTCCTCGGCCGGCTGAAAGCGATTTCGCACGTGAGCCAGGAAAATGTGGCGGTCTTGCCGTGGAGTTGTCACACGTGGTCGTCCGCTTCGGGGAGCATTAGCAGAAGACCCGTTGGCATGATAGCGTTGCTGCAACCTGTAAATGGTCGAAATGTGACATCTAAAGGCCACTGGGCCACAGCTTGTGGATCTTCTCCGGCTTCCAAACGCCCAAGAGCTCGTTCTCGTTGGGGAGCACTAAGTCTTGGCATGGTTGATGTGGCAACGGCAAAAGTGACAGAAGGCTTAACACTGCTGATTTTTATTTCCTTGCATTGCTGAACACAGTTCATGACCCAACATCACTCTGCAGTGTATGCACGTGAGTGGTAAGCATGCGCCGTGCGTCCTAACCAATACAGGTGCCTCGTGCACAGGGAGGGTAACACGGTTACTACAGTACGGTGACTGCATGCCTACATGTTGTTGCTAGTACACTGGCTATCAAAAATAGTGTAACTTGTATTTTCGTCGATTTATCATACAAATACAACATACACTCGAATTTCGCGTTTCTTTTGTTGATCAGTATATCACATATGTACCCACTCCATAAAGTTTTCCCTTCTTTGGCACATGTATTGATATATTGTATAACAAGCAAATTAATATTCATGAGATTTCTTGAAACTTTCCTTCCCAAAATCGCGCAAGCTGCTTATGTGTAGTGGTAATGAAACACTTCTTAGTGTGTATGAACGCTCGAAATTTATATCCTACACACACACACACTAACAGAGAAAAGACGCCAGGAAACGTGCGAGTCGCTGCGGGACTGACAAATGAAATTCAGTGACGAGATGTCAGCTGGCGATATCGACAACCTGAGAAAAGAACTAAATAAACAAACCTGTTGGCATTTCCGCAATTATGCATGATCTAGTTACAAGTAGAATTTACTCAGTAACACGTACGGTTACACAATGCACTGATGTCTTCGTAGTCAGACGAAATCTACGCGATGAGTCGACAGCCATATGCAGTCGTCTGCAATTCATGTGTTTTGTCTGAACACCGAAATCAGCCGCAAAATGAATGACGCGAGGCATAGTTTTGTTTTGGACTGGGTACATAAATTATATTGAGCAACAGTTTTGTTTGATATAGTGCCGATAAACAGACAGATGTGATTACTTGACTCGAATCAAAATGTCCTCGTCTTACGACTCGGACATTTTGATTCGGGTCTCGTAATCACATCTGCTTGTTAGCGGCACTATTTCAAGCCAAATGTTGCTGAATGTAATATAATATATATACTGTCTTTGTCGTCGTGGGTCAGCTCTTTTTAAATCTCTGATGCAGTCAGGACACGCACGAGTGTGTGTCCTGATTGCACCAAAGATTTAAAAAAGGTGCCATCGTGATGAAAACACTGTAAATCCATTTTTGTGAAAAAAGCGAAAGTATCAGTATAATACAATGACAATCTTGCTTTTCACAATATTGAACACACTGACGTTTGCCTTCACAAGAATATCTTGCCTGCCAGCACGGTGACGGTGGGTAGGATGGCGAAGAGGAAATATCTCACGTTTAGAGTGGTACCAGGGGGATATACATTTTTTGTTGGCACTCATTTAACTCATTCTACCCCAGACACACCACAGCAAAATAAGGATCGACCATGATAGTTCAAGGGTGATGCCAGAATAGCTTGGCGCCTAAGGGCGCCAAGCTATTCTGGCATCGCCCTTGAAACTATCATGGTCGATCCGTGTCCTGCACTGCAATGCAGTCTTCAGAGGACAACGGCAACATTTGGGGATTTCGGTGATAGGGTAGAATGAGTTAAATAAATACTCAGTCACTGAACACTGTAGCGGAACGTCGCTTGGTGATCTTCTTGATGAGACAGGACAGTCGCAGTCTCAGGAGCTGCCGGAACTTCGAGGCGAAGGCCCAGTAGAAGACAATGTTAATGCCAGAGTTGATTATCTGCAACCATTCATCTAGATGTATACACCGTTCTAGAACTATCCGTAAAGTATATGAACTACAAACGGGTTGTCGTTAAAATGCATGGTGTAGCAACAATATTAACCCGTTCAGTTGACGCCAGATTGTGTTTCTGCATTCTATGTTATATCAACACCACAATATGCTAGCTTTCCTAGGAACATATATGCCAGCAAGAGGCATAGATCCTCATGAGCCCCAGCAACTGCGGGGGTTCATGAGGATCTATACCTCTTGTTGTTAGGTTGTGCTCAGATTTTCTCTGCACTGAACGGTTTAATGAGGTTCGTTTGCACCACCGCGGATACTCAGCTCGTACCAAGTATACACATCACTCCAAACATTTCCAACACCCATAGATTTTTAGGAGCCCGGCAGGGGTTTTAATTACTTAATGCTTATTTCATTAACATGTTCAGCAAAAATCCCTCCCTATTAGCATTTTTACAACGCAAACCCACCCACCCACCCACCCCCACCCTAACCCATTACATCCTGAGGCTGAATTGTTAAATTTTAGTTATTTTCCTATGAAGGCTCTATTGCATATTAGGAGACAGATCCACCATTTTAGTTCAAAGGTATTGCCAGAAATGGCTTGGCGCCTGAGGCGCCAGCAATTCTGTCACCACCCTTGACCTATATGATAGTCAAAATTATTTTAAGCAAATGTGTATCAGGATGAAAAGGGTTAAGCGAGCATAATCCCTCCCCCTCTTGACTACTGATTTAGACCCGAGCATAGCCTCCCCCTCCTTCTTTCCCTGTTTCCCATATCCCGGCAGGGCCGTCTGGTATCACTTTGGTACCGTGGACGTTAAACCCCAAACCAACCAACCAAACAATCCCCCTTCTTTAACTCAAAACCCAATTATGTCAAGCAAAAGTGTATCAGGGTGAAAATGGTTAAGCGAGCATAGTCCCTAAGCAAGTTTCTCTGGCGGTGCTGGGGGGTCGAACCCTTGACCTTTTGATTGCCAACCCGATGTGCTCAGCACTTAGCCGGCTGGTACGACTGAATGAAATTTGAAGTTATATTTATACCCCTCCTTCATGGGTCAGTGTCGTAGAATGTTTCAAAGGAAAATGCACGACATAAACTTGTTACAAACGGCAGTCATTAAATGAAGTAATTTGTCAACATTTTGAAATATAATTATTGTCCGCTTGAATCAAACACACATTCAGGCAGATCTTATGCAGGTCACCGTTTTGTTTATTTCAGTATATTTGTGCACTGTTTTTCTTCTTCTTTTTTTTTTTTTTTTTTTTTTTTTTTTTTTTTTTTTTTTTTACTGAATATTGTTCACAACAATGGCCGCGCAAGTCATGCTAGTGGCGGCTGCAGCGTGGCTGTGTATATATTTTCTTGTGTAAATTACGTGCTTGCATGATGTATTACATCAATTAATGCCGCTGTTCAGGAGCGGTCGACCTTTATATGATTTTGTAGGCACAATTCACGGTAATGGTTGCGAAAACAAACCAAAATCGGCGAACATGAGGTTTGTTATACTTAAATACACTCACAATAACTCGTACAATAGAACACAATTTATTAATTTTTCAACTACAAATTAAACTATCATCTTTTCTCTATAGAATTTGGTGATTATTTGCAACACAATCGGATATATAGGTGTACTTTCTTTGGATTAGAAGACACCAGCCAAATCGGTAGCGAACATGAGGTTTGACTCGGACAGTAATAATTCTCCATTAACTCCTAAACTATAAGATGTTTCTGAAATCTAACTTCTAATGCTTCTGGTCTCGCACCATCTCTCTCAGGTTTGATTTAAACTGCAAATGCAGAAAAACAGACGAAAAATTATTAAAGAACAAAATAAATAACTTTTGTCTAAGTAAAAAAGATCTGCTGCAAATCTCAATGTTCGCCACATTGTAAACGACGATAACTCAGTATTTTTTCGCCAAATAAACGTTAACGGATAGTCTATTGCTCCAACTATCAATCACTTCAGTTACAAACGGTGAGATTAAAAACTTTCGAAATTAACTTGATGCCATATTTCAGCTGATTTGCTTTCCAAATAATATGAATCCTGCCTGTACTGACCTCTGTGCGAACAGAACGTGCAGGCTTCTACAGAAGTAGGTCAGTATTCATACATTCGCGTAATTTTCAGTTTATGGGAAAAAGTTTAACTAGGATTGTTTATTTTTGCTTTGATTCATATTATGAAAAGTGATGCATTGTTTGTTTTTCACTGTACCTCCGGCTTGTTTGTATGTGTATGTGTATGCGTTTGTGTGTGTGTGTGTGTGTGTGTGTGTGTGTGTGTGTGTGTGTGTGCGTGCGTGCGTGCGTGCCTTCCTGCCTGCCTGCGTGCGCGCGCGCGCGCGCGTGTGTGTGTGTGTGTGTGTGTGTGTGTGTGTGTGTGTGTGTGTGTGTGTGTGTGTGTGTGTGTGTGTTCGAGAGGTCAAATTACTCAACGAATGTGTATGCGAACAAGCAAGCGAGCGACGAAACGAACGAAAAAAACGCACGCATGAGCGAACGAAGGAACAAACAAACTTGACAAACCTGCATTAAGAGGGCCGTTTGTATTATGATCGTGTAGCACTGAATGTTGCAGGGCGTGTGATCAGTAACAGGCTTCACGTTAGCCACAATTTTCATGACCACACCCATAGGGTAAGCCAAGAAGCAACACACAGATATGCACACCACAGCCAGGGTGAGTCGGCCCGTACCACGGTCCCCCGAGATTTGTTGATGCTGGAACAGAGAAAATAAACGAATTTTACTGAAAAAACTCAAAATAACTATGTACAGGGGATGCAGCAGAGGGGGTGGGGTTGGGGGAGGGGGGGAGGAGTTCATTTAGCTTACAAATAATAATAATAATAATAATAATAATAATAATAATAATAATAATAATAAGTAGTAGTAGTAGTAGTAGTAGTAGCCTAGTAGTATTCCAATGCGTAAAAGGTCATAGGGCCGACATTGGCCGCCTTTACCGGCGCCAAGCTAAACAAGCACCATCCTTGAGCTTCCGAGGTCAATCCGCTTTGCACAGCTGGAACCAAGATCGCAGATTGCTATACGTACAACATACCTGTACAGTGTTGAGGTCTGAAGGGTGAAATTCGAACCGTTTAACCCGTCTCTGCGTCGTCCACACCATGTGCATGCTAAGCCCGAACATCAGCTCAAGGGGAATGACCAGACCCACAATTCTTTTCGCCGCGAACATGGCTGAATCAGCGCTTCGAGTGACGCCTAGGTGTAAGAGACAAAACAAGTCTTCGGGATGATTTTGATTTGTTTGATAACAGACCTACGGTGTCCTAGGTATACTTCCCGACATGTGACATAGACGATTGTTGATGCTTAGATAGGGACATGTACTGAAACACCTCTTGTTTACCAGTTCGTGGCATAAGGGCTTCTTGTTGGTCGATTTGTGACGTGACCAGCCCTGGTTGTTCAGTTCGCGACATACATTTTTCTTTTTGCTCAGTTTGTGACATACAGGCCTCTAGTTGCTAAGTGTGTTACGTACACGCCCCTTGTTGCTTAAGATATTAAAACTTTATTACATCTAAGTATTTCTTTAGTCTGATATCAGCCCTGACCTACGGACAAAAAAATTATTATACGGCTCCAAATACACTGTTAAAAAAAACTGCAAAGTATAGGCAGTGAAGCAATAAAAATTTTAATTATCCCTTGGAATACCAATACATTCTAATACTCAAAACACTTATAAGGAAACGTGTATTCTATCTGGTTTAAATAGTTTATTGCTTTGCAAAATTCATAAAAGGATACATAAAATGTAAAATGCATAAAAGGATATATAACATTTCCATCAGATCAAAAGAAGCCACAGGCTTATAGAATGATCTGACATGTATTCTATCTCAATCAGACCAACGCAAATTAGCTACTGCAAAATATATTACTCAAAACCTTTCCATTAATAATTCAGCCAGAGACCAAATATATCTTTAGATGCAAATAAAGATTTCCGAAAGAGAGCGCAAAACATACCACATATTCAGCCAATTAAAACTATGTCAAGGATATATATGTAGCTGCAATATAGATATTCATTTAATTCCAACGTTACCTATTACAACTACCATCAAACAGTGGAAACATCATAATGCTAAATTTGATATCGATTATACAGATATAAGAGAAGATGAGGATGCTAATATTCTTTCAAGTTTAGTAAATAAAAATTAAGTAATACATATCTCACGCATTTGAAATCTTTACTGATTGATCCGTTTTAAATTCAACAGACAGTGGTACTGGGTTTGTTATCCCTGATCTTAAAGTTTAAAAATCTTTTTATCTGGGTATTTACACCTGAACTGTATGCGATACTCATGGCATTAAACTATGTACCCATTCCATAAAGTTTTCCCTTCTTTGACACATTATTGATATATTGCATAACAAGCAAATTAATATTCATAAATTTGCTTGATATACTTTCCTTCCCAAAAAGCCTTGCGCACCAAGAAGACTCGATCTTAATGATACTTGCATTTTCAAAACGGAAACGCGAAATACGCTCACACTGCAACATTATTAACAAGCGCCTTATGTGTAGTAGTAATGAAACACTTCTTTGTGTGTATGAACGCTCGAAATTTATATCCTACACACACACACGAACGGAGAAAATAAACTAGAAAACGTGCGAGTCGCTGGACTGACAAGTGAAATTGACGAGAAGTCAGCTGGCGATATCGACAACCTGAGAAATGAACTAAATAAACAAACCTTCTGGCATTTTCCCGCAATTATGAGTGATCTAGTTACAAGTAGAATTTACTCATTAGCACGCACGGTTATACAATGCACTGATGTCTTCATAGTCAGACGAAATCTACGCGATGAGTCGACAGCGATATGCAGTCGTCTGCAATGCATGTGTTTTGTCTGAACACCGAAATCAGCCGCAAAATGAATGACGCGAGGCATAGTTTTGTTTTGGACTGGGTACATAAACTATATTGAGCAACAGTTTTGTTTGATATACTGCCGATAAACAGACAGATGTGATTACTTGACTCGAATCAAAATGTCCTCGTCTTACGACTCGGACATTTTGATTCGGGTCTCGTAATCGCATCTGCCTGTTATCGGCACTATATCAAGCCAAGTGTTGCTCAGCATAATATAATATAATATAATATAATATAATATAATATAATATAATATAATATAATATAATATAATATAATATAATATAATATAATATAATATATCTATAGCACTCATCGAGACACTCATAACATTTTAATTTGTGTTGATTCCAAATCGGTACTATAAAGCCTGTAAAGCTGGAACTGCAATACTGAAGGAAAGAAGTAATATACGAAATTAAATATATGATTACCTGTGTTATTTTGAGAGGTGTGTGTGTACATTTCATACTGTGGGATTTTTTTTAATGAAATATGTGAAAAGCTAGCAAAAATCAGCGCTGAGAAGGGAGAAACTTCACTAGTACATCACACCCTGACTCTATCGACACAAGAAATATATACTGCGCTTACACAATCTATACAAAAAGATAAAATGAAATGTAAAGATAAATATTCTAGCGTGGTCAAGAAAATTAGCAACTCTGATATACAAACTAGGTTAAACTCCTGGAAAACAAAACTTTCTAAAGATATAAATTGTGAATGTTCAGAACCTCTCTCTATTGATCATATAATACTCAAGTGCCCAATCACAACTTATTTGTTCAGACAAAATGGTATAGATATTAATCATCTACCATCAAAGCTATTCTACATACAAGCATAGCAACAACTATTGTTACATTAATATATCCTATGGGTAAACATTGTAATGCATTGTTATATAGTTTAGATCATTAAGTTTCAGGTGTGTGTGTGTGTGTGTGTGTGTGTGTGTGTGTGTGTGTGTGTGTGTGTGTGTGTGTGTGTGTGTGTGTGTGTGTGTGTGTGTGTGTGTGCGTGTGTGTGTGTTTGGTCTAAAATCACAAAGAAGTGAACAGACCTTAAATAAAATTCCTTCCTTTATTTTGAATCTTTAACCCATTCAGCCTTGAGGCACTACAGCAGGAGATGGATCGACCATGATATTCAAGGGTACTGCCAGATTAGCTTGGCGCCTGTCGGCGCCAAGCTAATCTGGCACTACCCTTGAATTATCATGGTCGATCCATCTCCTGCGACAGGTGCATAGTCATTAGATGACGCCTCCAAAATGTGGGAAATACTTGCGTCGGGCTGAATGAGTTAAGTTTGTTAGTGATAGTAAAGAGTTTATTTGCTGGAACAAACAATTGTCTGGCAGTGAAGGGTATTAGAGTGGAACGTCATCTTACCCAGTTCTACTCCACAGTAGTGACGGAGAAAGTCCCAAGTCTGAAGTACCAGACACCAGACGAAGAGTATCACACATGCCACGTACACGCGACGCCGCGACAAGAGCGACTGCACATGCAAAGGGAAGGTCACCGCCATCCATCTGCTCACCGCAACTAGTAGAGTCGTGTGGACGGACAGTAACTGCGACACGTAAGTCAGAACTTCGGAGATGATAAACCAAAAGTCAGTGAATTCTCTGTCAGAAAACATGTGCCATGATACCACGACTAGATAAATGGTGTCCAAAATGGCCAAATATTTGAAGAGGAAGGTGGTAGCGTTGTAGATCCGCTCGGCACGCCACACCCAAAACGAGACCAGATTACCCGCAATACCTAGCGTACATACTGGAATGGCTCCGCACCATGACATCCAGAAGGATATGGTGTCATCAGTAGTGGATCGGTCAACTTTAGGAATAAAAATCTCATAAGAGAAGGCTGCGGTAGAAATAGCATACAATCCGTCTGTGTGTGTAGTTCCTATTGATGAGTTGATGCTGTCTCCGCCCGTTCCGGTCATCTCGAGTTCTCTTGTATTCATATCTGGAAACAATGCTCAACTCTGTCACTGTAGAGAAAAAGTGAACACTATCCTCGCTGCAAGAAACATAGATCGTCATGACGATCTACACCTCTTGACCGCCGCGAGATGGCCTTAGTCGCCTGCTGGGCGTTACACCCGACCAACTAGCTATACGGCGCATCTTGCTGAAACCACTTTGTGTTCATGCTCCTTGTTCGACTAGGGCTCCGAAGCATTGAATTAACAAAGATTTCTGCACGTTCTGCGACCACTGGCGGTTACTTCATTTGAGGGATTGTTTTTTTTAATATTAATTTGTCCGCTTAGGGAGATAAACCCTAAGTCGGTCGGATTTGCTCATCGCCATTTCCTTACACGGAAAATGACCTGACCTTTCGTTAGTTTGCGACCACATGCTTCAATGCCTGAAATACTTTCTAACTGGTCACAAGGAAATACAAGCGCCTAAATAATCAATTATTTTACTGCAGGCATTTTTATCTTTGCCTTAAATGAGTACGGATGAATAGTTCTGCCAAAGATTTTCTTAATCACATTAACTAGACCACATGCTTGTTCTCTTCTATTAAGCACAATCCATCAGTCACTGGCTGAGCTAAAGTCCAGAGTGATTGCCAAGCATGTACAGTCCACACACAAAAATATCCCAGCAAAGAAAGAAACATGCTTTAAAAAAGCAATTACAACACAATTTATTGTGTTGTAATTGACCTTTTCTAGCGTGTTTCTTTCTTTGTTAGGATTTTCTTTCTCTGGCTAAGATGCAGGCGTCTGTTTTCATACAGTCCCAAGTCTTGTACTGCTTCGCTTGTCAGAATGATTGTGAAAGAATTCGCAGTGTTAGTGCGAGTGCGACGTTGTATTGCGGTTCGTCCGCTCTACAATCGGTTTATAAACGACGTTCGGAGCCAAGTACTATTTTATCTCAAACTGTTTATGAAAGCTATAGCACAGTGTTGTGCAATCTCACAGGCGGGGTTTCACCACTCCCTACCCCTTCCATTAACCCCTTCTATGTCAGGAAAACGCCAACATCACTAAGCAACTGCATTAGGTAAAGAACCCCCCCAAGAGCGCCCGCAGACGCCGTTAGTTCACGGGGTTCTTTGCCTCCTGCTGTTCTCATTTATATCCATGTTTCTCAGATGAACGGTGCCATGTGGCTTTAAATTGACCATGGTTTCAAAACGGTACCCTACCTGTCGGTAGCGGTTTTTGTCAGGATGATTCCTGGGAGGAATCATGGCGACAAAAACCGCTACCGACAGCGAAAGGGTTGATTTGCGTCCGCCCGAAGTTAAGGGGTTAACCCCCTTGTGCATTCAGCCACCGGTACTGAAAATGTGGCTGCATGCGCAAGAGGGTTAAAGCTTTTCATCATTTTCGTTTCTGTAGGATATCGGATAGAGTTGATTAGGTTGTGTCCAGTAAGGTTCCAGCTCGTGCTCCGTGTTTGTCCCCAGCCGTAAGGTCCAAAATCACAACTCAACCAGGACACACATAATCGTGTTGAGGTGCTGAGATACGTCAAATTACCATTATTTAACCCCGCCACTGGTAGTGAACGCAAACTTTGTTTTCATTTAAATCTGTGTTCATTTAACAATCAAAAACCACAACCACGCAAGGAAGGAGTGGATACAAAGTGGTATCAGCAAAAGAGAGATAGATCCTCATAATCCGCCGGGCGGTTCATGAGGATGTATGTCTCTTGGAGTTGATTCCTGTTCACATTTTCTCGGCATTGAAGGGGTTAAAGGGTGCTCTGATGACGCCGTTTTATCTAACTTTTTTGTACTTTAAATACAAACGAAAAGAATAGCACATATGGGCGCATGCACTGACTTGGGCACACAGTAACACGATGGCACACACACACACACACACACACACACACACACACACACACACACACACACACACACACACACTCACACACAAACATACACACACACATACACAAACATACACACACACACACGCACACACACAAACACACCATCACACACACACACACACACACACACACACACACACACACACACACAGAGAGAGAGAAAGAGAGCGCGTTTAGATTTTACGCCCTCTACCCTCCCCCAACTCTCCCCCAAAAAGAGAACTGGTTAAGCTTTTACGCCCCGCCCCCCCCCCCACCCCAACCCCCCACCCCCCCCCCCTCCCCCGTCCCCCTGTTCCTCCCTAAGCCGTAAATCCCATTCCACAAGGAAAAAGCAGAAAAGGAGAAAAGGCAGGCAAACAAAGCTACGGCCGTGCAAAGAAAATTACGAGGACCACACTGGTCCTGCATTTCATACGGGCGGAAAACTATATCAAGAGCTAGAACTTTTCTTGAGTACGATCATACAACTCAGAGCACGGTTTCACTACGAAGAAAACTGAGTACACGATCACAGGAAGTTAGATTTTACCGCTTCACTACCGGAACGTGGTGTGAACGCCAGCCGAACACCAGAGGTGCAGATCCTCGTGAGCCGCCGCGGAGATGTTTGCAAGAGGCACAGATCCTCATGAGCCGCCGCGGATGCGGCGGCTCATGAGGATCTGTGCCTCTTGCAAACACTTTGGCGATCGACGTCCGTGCGTCCCAAATGCAGTCAGACTTGCGAGAGGTTATTGGGCCGCCGTCAGTATGCAATGGGATTAACCCTCCTGTGGCAGCATGCACAGCCACCGGTACTGTAACTGATCAGCCCCGTTGGCTGCACGCGTAAGGGGGTTAATCAAAGGGGGATAACTCGTGGCTTCTGACGCTGAAGGGATCAGATGTTATTCAGTGTTTTGTCTGTCGATAATCAAACTGCCCTGTCATGCTGGCAAAACCGTGGTGGTTCTGCGGCGGAGATCATTTGTGTAAACATTATGGTAATGTGATCCCGGTACGCAAAGGGCCCGCGGGCCAAAGTCAGCCGCAGCTGGCCCGCGCACAACCGACGTCGGCCCGATGACCTCTTGAAAACTGTGTAAACATGTGATCGTTTAGAAATGCTTTTAGTTGCGTCAATACGCCGGGCAACTTTCAATTTGCCTGCAGTAATTGGGGGAAAAAAACACGCTTATTGTTGTGAAAAGGTTTGACCCGCATCTCTGCTAGGAATAAAAACAGCACACAGAAAGAATTCACGAAATGATATAGCCTGTTAATGCCAGAAAACACAATTATTTTACCAACAACGAGAAAAAGTTTGCAAAGCAACTAGTATCTAGATAATGGCTAAAAGAATAACAGCTAGAGATATAACCAAATAGAAAAAAAAATTAAAAAAATAAAAAATAAAATAAAACACGCGTAGAAATGACAATTAGAACACAATTTATTGTTATTTCTTTTAAATCGCGTTAAAACCTTTTTTTCCAAGATAGATACACTGGCGAGAAAACAACCTAATGCGCAAAAGGCCATCGGACCAACGGCGGTCCGTGGCGCAGTGGTTAAGGCGCCTGCCACCAATGCCAAAGGTGCGCGGTTCGATACCGGGTTCCGGCATTGGACTTTTCTCCTCTGGTAAGTGTCACCGTTAATTCGGGCGGACCGTCGGGGGTTCTTTCTCCGGGTACTCCGGTTCTTCCACCCCCTCCCCCCCCCCCCCCCCCCACTTTGGTACCGGTCTCAGGCCACTTTACAAATTTCAAATACAAGCGATCAAAAATCTCTGTAACTTCAGTAGCTGACTGGCCCTTCGTTTGTCTTGTACTGTGTTTGTCTTAAATGGCGTAAATCCGTGTCTGTTTCGTGAGTGTGTGTGTTGGGTTTCAGGCGCGGCGCTTTGAGTCGATTTCCCCAAAATTGAGAAAAAGCGCCTATATAATAACGGTATTATTATTATTATTATGCGCATTGGGAATGCATTACTTATCTTTCAAGTGCCGGATGCAAACTTTTGAGTTTGTATTGTTTTAACCCGTTCAGTACCGAGAACAATTAAACACCACCAACTGCAAAAAACATAGATACTCATGAGCCCCCGCAGTTGCGGGGGCTCATGAGGATTTATGTTTCTTGCTGACACCACTTTGTATCTATATTCCTGGGACAGCTGCATGGGTGTTTTTGGTGCTAAATTAATGAAGATTGCAGAAAAGTCTGCGTTAGCTGGCACTTAAAGGGTTAACCCGAAAATTTAATGAACTGACTATGCGTGTGACTTATGGTCTCTGTTTTATTTTCGAGAAACATGTAACATTTTAAATTAAAGCGATGGCCGGCTTTGTTTTGCTAAATTTTGCCGATACTATAACGGCTTATGAATGTTGTCTTTGCCTCAGCTAGGGACTTGTCTACCCTTCTGTTGAAATCCATGCGTGCAAGCACACTTAACAAATGTTTTCCTCTGCCTTTTCTTAATAATAATAATAATAATAAGCGCATTAAATAGGCGCTTTATCCCAATTGAAAATCGGCTCAAAGCGCCGCCGCGAACTGAACCCAACAAGCACGCTCACGTGAATCACACGCATTCACTCACACACTGTACATATACACAGAACATTCACGTGGTGCTAAGGGCAAGCTCAAGCGAGCTACTGTAGTTTTTGGAAATTCAAAATCGTTTGTATTTGAAATTTGATTAAGTGGGCTGAAACTGATACCAAAGTCGTGGGGGAGGAAGAGCCGGAGTACCCGGAGAACTGAGAACCCCCGAAAGCGTAACTGAAAGAACTCTTCTGCGCACAAAGGAGAAGAAGAGCAGATAAGTCTTTCATTTTACGCCGGGCATTCAAACTTCATAATTTACGTTAACCCTTTCGTGTAGCATTATTGTGACACATAATAAGAACGTTTATGAAGGAGATATCAGAGAACTATTTGCAAAGACTCTGGAAACACTTCGCTATATGACAGCAAAGCGGTTCTAGGGTCTTTGCTGTAAGCCCTTTGTTGTGTAGAAAAGATCGCTTAAACACATTCGAGTCGACCAGCATGCGGACACGCGGCGACTGAACAGCGTGTCCGCATGCTGGTCGTCTCGAATGAGTTAAACGGATTTTTTTTTCAGTGATATGATCACAGTTGGTGTTACAGGTTTGTTTTTTCCTCCGAAAATAGAGAAAAAATAATGGGTTGGTGGGGGAAGGGTCGAGGGGATGGGGTTTGGGTTTGGAAATTTAATTGAAATGACGCGAAGTACAAGAGGTGAACAAATACAATAACATTGCTTCCATTATTACACGTGACCGTCATTGTAGACCCCGTGATGAAATCATGCAGTCCGAAATAGCTCTCAGCTTCAGCACCACACAGAAATTTGCAATCTGTATAGCTGAGCTGGAAGCTGCAGACCAGTACGCAAAGGCCATCAGGCCGAAGTTGGACGCAGTGGGCCCGCGCACGACTGTTCTAGGGTCTTTGCACCACACGACTGTGCGCGGGTCCACTTCGGTCGACTTCGGCCCGACGGCCTTTTGCGTACTGGGAGACGTGTGTGCAGGCAGGGGCGGATAAGTTACCTGTCTGTGGAGGTGAGGGGGTGGGGTGAAGACCCAACTTATGCTTGGGACATTTAAAGCAATCTGCTCAATAGCAGCATATGATTGCTAACTTTCGCCGATATAACAGGTTATCAATGTTGTTTTGACTCAACTTGAGTTTTGCAAGACGTTTGTGCAGGCAGAGTCGGAAGGAGGGGGCAGGGGGGGGAGGATTCCATACTCTCAAAACGAAAACATTACATGTTCTGTGTTTTTTCGAGCGCCACGAGCATGTTACAATGCAAGCTGCAGCTTTTTATAAGCGGACTAGGATTGGATTAAACTGGACTGGACTGGACTGGACTGGACTGGACTGGCTGGATTGGATTGGATTGGATTGGATTGGATTGGATTGGATTGGATTGGACTGGACTTTATTGGATTGGACTGGATTGGACTGGACTGGACTAGATTGGACTGCACTGGACTGGACTGGATTGAATTTGATTGGACTGCATTGGATCGGCTTGGATTGGATTGGATTGGATCGGATTGGATTGGGATTTTTTTTTTTAAGTCGGGAAGGGAGACGGCGGGAGGAGTCCGGAACAGCACAGGGACCCCTATCCCCCCCCCCACCAGATCCGCCGCTGGCAGGTATGCGACTTTGGAACCACAATCCGATCAGGACACTTTAGCATGTCCCGGCAATTCTTTCCTGCCTGGTGTCACAGAGTGCCTGGTCAGGGTTAAATTACTGATTAGGGTTAACATGTGGGGGCAAAGCCCAGGCGCGTGATAAATGGGCACGCTGAAAAGGAATCCCGGCGTACGTCGGTAGAATAATGTGTGAGCCAGGTTAAATGGACATCGGTATATGTCAAGGTGTCCAAAAGGCCGGAAGAAGTCAGGAGTGTCTTGTGAGAGAATATGTCAAATAGACATTAATAAATGTTTAAGTGTCTAGGCATGGGTATGGAGGGTCCACGTGGTAAAAATAATGTGGGACTGTGGATAAGTAGAAGTAAAAGTTGAATTAGGCAGATGTATATAAGGAATGGTCGGTGGGCGTTTCGAGGGGCCCCCGTTACTGAAGTGACACGTTGTGGTACCCTCTAGACAGCGCACCGACCATTACCATGTTTTCAAGACAACGCCTCGCATTGTTGGGTGAGTGGACTTAAGCTTTTATTGTATCAATTGCCAGAAGTAAATATGGTGATGTAAACTCCTTCACTCTCCCCTCATGTCTGAGAATGCTTGAAGTGTGAATGATCCTGTTTGTAATTCGTAATGTGCTTTGACTGTCAGCGTTAAACGTTGTTTTGGTTAGTTGTTGTGATGTTAGCTGTTGTGTGATTAGTTGTTGTATGTGATGTTTAGAGAGGTGCATGAGTTAGCATGACGGAAGCCTGATTAGTGTCCTCAGCCACCGTACCTCTCAGATAAGCGAGTCTGCCTTATTTCTGATCGTACAACTAATTGACACGTATAGGTCAGCCTGATTGGCGATGCTTCTTGTATTCATGCAGTAGCGATTTGATAAGGAGGTACGTACTCCAGAATCCCCAGGAGCGTGTTAGACCATTTAAACACGTTGATTAATCGATCCTTAAACGGCTGAGTGATATTGGTGGAGATGCGGGGTACTGCGTCTGAAATGTTATGAGAGCGCAGTAGTATTCACAGTTCTTGTGTATAGGATAGTCGTGTTGTGTAATGAAATTTTTTCTTCTAGGGTACAACGCGACTAAAAAGGTAAGTGCTGTTTGTGATTTCCCTGGGTTGAAAGTGTGAGACAGAATACTTTTAAAAGTTCTATTTTTCTTGTGTGATGGTGGTTGGTTGTGATTGTTCTAGTATGCATTTACATTGAACTAGTGGCTGAAAATTTTGTGTACGATTGAAGCCGATGTTATGTTTTCTGGGTAGTTGAAGGATTAGACTTAAGTAAGGGTTAAAAGTAAGAAAGGGTAGCAGCGGTCGAGTGGGAAGATTCAGAAATAAAGGAGGCGTTTTAATGGGGAGAGAACAACGACAGTGGTTAGAATACACAGATGAGGTTGACGCAGAGATAGAAAGGCTTGGGGGAGAGAACAACGACAGCGGTTAGAATACACAAATGAGGTTGACGCAGAGACAGAAACGCTTGGGAAGGAAATGGTTGATGAGTAGTACGTAAATGGGATTTCACCGATAGATAGGAAACAAAGGTGGGGAGCAAAGGGAAGAAGTTTTTATTTTAGTTTGGCAATTATGTCCAAGTCTATTCCGCAACCATTGAATACAGACGAGGGGTTAAGCGAAATTACTAGGGCGATAACTAGAGCATTTGCTAAGAGCTTAGATACTCAGGTCAGTCTCAATTCAGATGATCAAAGTCTCTCGGGTAAGGGCCTTCCATTTCCGTCTTATCTGTCCCCACCGCAATCCGAAAACCACTTTGCGTTAAGTTCGGGCGCACGTTCGCGAGCAAGACCAACTCCTTTTCCGCTCCAATCCGAGAATTCCCAGCAGGTGGATACGCCTCGACGATTGATTGTTGATGTTACGAACCCACGTCACGCTTTGGACGATCGATTGGCAACCAACGAGTCCTCCGACTCTGATTCAGATTGGGGGAAGGATCTCATCGCTACTACACCGCTGGTCACAGGAATCCCGCAAGTGCAATATAGCGCTCCTCGCACTGAAGGAACCATAACTACGTGGACTACTGGAGTCCGGGTGAGCCCGGGGGACGCGTCGATAAGAGGAAAGGTAGCCGAGCAACCAATATCCATTCATCACCATCTTCACCAGGAATTGATCTCCGTAACGGCCGCTAACCCGACGACGGCAGTCAACACCCCATCTGTATCCCGATCAGGACGTTTCGTCGGCGCTAGTGGTGAGTTCCGTAGCGACACACCCTTCGTTTCAAGCAACACCGGAGCAACACACAGAATGGCGGACAGCGTTCCCAACTCGCTGGCGCCCGAGGCATTCCACGGCCGAGCGAGCGAAGATGCTAACCTGTGGTTGAAATGTTTCGACCAGTTTGCCATGGTGAAAGGATGGAGTGAGGAGACACGGAGAGGTTCGTTTCCCCTTTTTCTGCGTGAGAAGGCCAGGCAGTGGTACGAAGACCTTCCAGCCGAAAATAGATCGAGTTTTGCAGCACTACGGGACGCCTTTTTGCAACGGTACCTCCCGCATCCTTCACTCAAGTGGGTACGCCTCCGACAGTTCAACGATAGACGGCAGTTGCCGAGCGAATCGGTGGAAGATTTTTTTGCAGAGCAGCGGAAGCTAGGACGAGAGTTGGAAAAATCGGAAAAAGACATTATGGAAAACATAGTCGGGGTCTGCTTCCACAGATTTCCAAGTTTGTCATGTTGCGGTCCCCACGGACGATTGTAGAGGCTCTCGACTTAGCACTCACCGCCCAAGTTTTGGAAAATACCCCAGGGGATAGTGCGGGAGTCCACATAGCCGAGCTTAGCAACAGGATTAGTCAGATAGGGGCCACCCTAGAGGATGTCCGACGACAGGTTGCGTCGCCGCCATTCATTAACCAGCATCCGGGACCGAGATTCCGTCCCATGCAGCCTCCACGCCCCCCTCCAAACTATGGTAACCCGTCACGCCACTCATACAACGATCGACGTCCTGAGGAATGGCGACACGACTCGCCGGGGTATTCAAGAAACCCGTTCAACGGTCCTCGCAGGTACTGCAACTCCTGTGGGGATAATCACCCGTCAAACTCCTGCAGGTTCCAGACCACGCAGTGCAGGAACTGTGGCCGGATTGGTCACATTGCCCGCGTGTGTAGGTCGCGTCCGATTCAAGGACCCTCAGCCTAGGGATACGCACCTGTGTCGCCCGGATTCAGGGCCAGACGGCGCAGGGAAATCACAAAGAGATCAGGTGGCATAGGGGTACATAGAACACGACCACGAGCAGGAAGGGAAAGACAACCAAGAGTCCATTCGCTGTGGTACGTTAGCAACAAGGTTAGAGTTAGCATAGGTCAGTTTGTGTGTTTAGCAGTCGTAGATTCGGGTGCAGACATTTCTTGTATAGACGAAAAGTTGTTGGGTCAGATTAGAAAAACTCTTCCAGTTTCCGTTCAAGGTCCAAGTGTCAGGTCTATCAAGGGAGTGAGTGGTCACTGTCAAATTAGCGGAGAGGTGGACTTGCCGATTTCTATCGAAAATCTCACGGTGGTGCAGAAGTTTAGGGTGCTGCACAATTTACAGATACCAATCATACTTGGTACAGACTTCTTGAGGGAACACAGGGCGGATGTCTCATTTTCCACCATGGAATTAGTTCTGGGGAATGGTCAGGTTCGTGCCAAGTTGGTTAGAGATACAGAAAACGTTCCTAGTTCCGTGCAGGTTTTGTCGGACGTCGCCATACCTCCCAGGTCGGAGGCAGTAGTGCCAGTGATTATTCCGGGAAGATCAGATTCGCTGGGAGTGATAGAAGCAGCAGCAGGGAACCAAGGAAGCGTAATGGTGGGACGATCACTGGTGTCGATTAAGAAAGGTCAGGCAGTATGTCGCCTTATGAACCATTCGGATGAGACAGTCCGTATTCGGGAAAAGGCGGAGATTGGAAGATTTTCACCAGTAGATTCAGTTCAAGGAGAAATTCCAACGTTTGCCCAGCCACGTCACAAAGATAGGGCTGCAACAATGACTCAGTCCAAGGCAGCGGAAATAGTTCAAAAGTTGGGAATCAATTTAGCAGAAGCACAGTTGACACCGGAAGAGAAAGACAGGTTCACAGCATTTCTGGCGGAACACAAGGATGTTTTTGCTACTGACTTGTCCGAAATAGGCAGCACCAATCTGCACTATCATGAAATAGACACTGGTCACGCGGCCCCGATTCGACAACGGCCTTACAGAGCATCCCCCTCGGCACAAAAGGAAATTGAAAGGCAAGTCTCTAAGATGCTTGAGCATGGAATCATCTCCCCAGCGCCTGCCTCACCCTGGGCATCGCCCGTGGTGTTGGTAAAGAAAAAGCAACTCTCACCTGACGCAGAACCGGAGTTTCGATTTGCCATCGATTACAGAAAGCTGAACAGCGTCACGAAACCGATGTATTTCAATCTCCCGAGGGTGGACGACGTTCTTGATAAACTGTCGGGAGCAACGATTTTTTCCACGATGGATCTGTTTTCGGGATACTGGCAAATGAATTTGGCCCCGGAAGATGCTCACAAAACAACATTTACCACACATCTGGGAAACTTCCAATTCAACCGAATTCCCTTCGGTCTGAAAAACGCTCCAGCAGCTTTCCAGTGCACAATGGCAGCTTGTTTCCAAGGGTTTCAGTTTGCTCTGATCTACATTGACGACATCATTGTGTTCTCGAAAAGTATCGAGGAGCACCTTGACCATCTCTCCACTGTTTTCGGACGACTGCGCTCAGCAGGCTTGAAACTTAAACCTCCAAAGTGTCGTTTTGCGGCAAAGGAGGTAGATTTTTTGGGTCACGTGATTTCTGCAAATGGGATAGAAGTGCAGACAGACAAAACGCAAGCCGTGGACGAATTTCCAGTCCCTACGACACAGAATCACATTCGTGTTATTTTGGGATTGTCAGGCTACTACAGGAGATTCATCAAAAACTACGCGCAGGTGACAGCACCGCTGACAAGACTTCTAGAGAAAAATGTCAAGTTTGATTGGACTCCGCAATGCCAGGCAGCGTTCGAACAGTTGAAAAAGGCACTGACGTCCGCTCCGATCTTGGTCTACCCGGACTTCAACAAAACTTTCATCGTCATATCCGATGCCAGCAATGACGCTATTGGATCAGTCTTGGCGCAAAAAGACGACGAAGGAAGAGAGAGAGCCATTGCATATCGGAGCAGAATCCTGACAAAGGCCGAACGAGGATATTCGACAACAGAGAGAGAGAGTCTGGCCCTACTCGACGCCATAAAACACTTCCGGGTATACCTCTCACACGCCCGATTTCAGGTCGTTACAGATCACGCGGCGGTAAAATATCTGCTGGAGAAAAAGGATTTGGTCGGACGGTTGGGAAGATGGAGTCTGTATCTGCAAGGCTTTCAGTTCGATATTGTTCACCGACCTGGAAGGATTCACTCGAACGCAGACGCTTTAAGTCGTATACCAGGCCCGGAAAGTGACGAGACCTCAGAAGTGGAGGGAGAAGTTGTGGTCTGCCCAGTATGCATGGATGCGGCGCCCGGCGCAGCAACAGTCAATCAGAAAAACGCCTCGCGACACTCTGATGATAAAGTGCCTAAACAACAAGTGATACAGGCTGCAGGTGAAGAGGATGAACCAGTCATTGCGTCATTGGAATGCATAAACCCAGACGACATAAAGTCCATGCAAAAGAAGGACCCGCAGTCGGGACCCTTCATTGACTATCTCACCTCAGGAGCACTGCCCCCTGAGGATAAGATAGCACGACGGCTTATCTTGGAAGCTCAGGATTATGTTATGCACGATGGACTGCTGTTTCATTTGTGGTACCCTAAGGGTAAAGGCACCAAAGCGGAACGGGTAATACGACAGTTGGTCGTTCCTCACCCGCTTCGGCATGAAGTATTGGAAGCATTTCACAGTTCATTGGTTGGAGGACACTTTGCGTTGGACAGAACATACCCTGCCATTCTACACAGGTACTTCTGGATCGGGCTGTATGCCGACACGCTAGAATATGTCAAGTCGTGCATCGGCTGTCAAAAAGCTAAGAGAGTGATTCACCCTAAGAAGCCCCCATTGAGTCCGCTACCGATTGAATCTCTCTTCAAACGAGTGCATATTGATATAGCCGGCCCAATGACTCCGTCAGAAAACGGAGAAAAGTACTTCTTGATTGTGGTGTGCAGTTTCTCTCGGTGGGTAGAGGCCTTTCCCATGAAGACGGTCACCGCTGCCGACATTGCGTGGGTACTCTATTCCGAAATCATATGTCGTTATGGTGCACCGGAACAGATTCTGTCAGACAGAGGAACAAATTTTTTGGCCAAACTAGTGCAAGAACTGTGTAGAACCTTTCATATAACGAGACTACACACCTCTTCCTACCATCCGCAGTCGAACAGTACAGCGGAAAGACAAATCCAAAATCTCAAGCAAATGATGAGAGTGTACTGCGAGAATGAGCCCACAAAGTGGCCAAAATTCCTGCCGGGAATCCTGATGGCGCTACGTACTACGCCATGTACGGAATCAACGCAGTTTTCACCGTACTTCCTACTGTTCAAAAAGGAGTGCAGGATGCCAATTGACGTCGTTTTGAGGTCCGAAGAAGATGTCCCCGCTGGAGGTGAGGAACAACTCAACGACATACTTCATAGTGCAGAGACCACGCAGAAAATAGTGGAGGAGAATATTCAACGAGCCCAAACCAAATACAAGAGGGAGTATGACAAGCGTGCTCAGCTGCCGACCTATCGCCTCGGACAGAAAGTCTGGCTCTACAACACAACCAAGAAAAAGGGTGTCTCACCGAAGTTGCAGCCATTGTGGAACGGGCCGTATTATATCACCTTAGTGAAGCCGTTTCACACATACGTGTTACGCCGCTGCGAGGACAATGTCCAACTTAAGGTACCGGTCCACGCGATAAGATTAAAGCCATACTTTTCGCCGGCCGATCGCCCCACAAATCCTCCGCCGTCCTTCACGCTAGAGAGTGAGGACTCGGATGATAATGATGCAACGGACACTGATAATGAAAACAAGTGCCCAGCCGTGTCACGAGCACACGACCAGGGTGCACATTCACTGAAAGACGAAACGGACAATGCTAAAACGGATGATGATGAACTGTACGAGATAGAACGGATTGTGAAATGCAAAACGATAAACGGGAAGAAGCATTATCTAGTTAAGTGGAAGGGATATGGTGTCTCTGAAAACTCCTGGGAGCCAGGATGTAACCTACCGGAGGAGGTGACGCAACAGTTTCATATTGACAAAACGGTCCAAGGTTATACACGTAAGAAGAAAAGAGGGAAGAAGCGTACTTAGGGGAGCCACCTGATCGGATATACCCTGAACACTGTACATACTTGTAGATAAGTAAGGATTGTGGTCATTATACTGATGTACACTCGGCTACAGGTCGAGTTTGAGTGACACCGTAAGCAGACGGTGCTGTTGACGAACAACACGAGGTTGCGTATTGTTAACCATGGGAGCTAATGATGTTTTGCTAAGATGCCGTATTGCGGGTCGGGGTCGCCTCTGAGCGGGGCACCTGGCAAAAACGCACCGGGACTACGGGTCGCCGTCCGCCGTGTAAGGCTGGGGGAGGAGTCGACTGTGTTCAGGGCTCCTCCTGATGCGTAACAAGGTGAACTGAGGATACCAAATATGTTGTATACGGGAAGTTATGTGGACATATGAGACGAGGGATGAAGCAAATCGAATAAATTGGCAGCGATGCACCGGGACCGTTCGGGTCGCCGTCCGCCGTGTAAGGCTGGGGGAGGAGTCGACTGTGTTCAGGGCCCTTCTGATGCGTAATGAAGTGAATTTAGAAAAAAAGGAACGCCGGCAGGCTACATATAATAATATACGTATAATTATATGGGTATTATAGGACCCTGAGTATGAAGAAAAAAAAACCCGTGGGCCCATGGGTAATATAACGACTATCGGTGATGATTCGACACATAGGTTGCCAGCGGTGAACCTGTCGTGTTCATGTCAGAACCTTACTTCCGGGAACCAGTTACGTGCACACTGGGAAACGGATCCATTTATCATTATTAATTCTGCTCTTTGTTTGTTTTCAGGCTCTATGAGTGTTCTGGCCTTCGTTGGCCTGATGTGGGGATGGCTTTCCGAGCCTCCACTATACCTGTTAGTTCTTTTAGTTTTAGAGGTAGGAGAGTTCGGGGCGAAAAATCGCTTTCAAAAGAAGCGAGCGAGCTCTCAGAGAAGAAAAAGAGAAGTAAGGGCATAGACAAATACAACTCAGGGACAGGAAATTATTAAGGGTCAAAAGGCTCGGAAAGTTCATCACTCCACTCATTCACCCTCATGACGCTTGGTGAGGTTTGCATAACGGTAGGTTCAATCACGGGCAGTCATCACGGTAAGTCGTATATAATGAAAGTCACATTCTCAACTGACGTCAGCTGCCAGGACGTAAGGTGATACATGAGGTACACCACGTACGTATTTTGACGTGGTACAGTGTTATTATTTTTATTATGAGGACGGAGAATAATCGATGTGATAAACGATTAACGTAAACGCGATGTCTTTAGAAAGACTCGATATGAATACCGCATACGGGCATGATATTGGCAATATATTGGCTGACACAGTTGTGAACGAAAGCACGCGATGGTACAGGTGCTCAAACGTAGCACCTAGTAAAATAAAATTGTGTGATATTTTTTTTTGTGCATTGAGTTATGTTATACATATGAGAAGGGCGCCATATAATACTATGTATTGCTATTAAAATGAATGTATTTTTGTATGAGTTTTTTAGTTATTGTGTGCGAGATGGTTGTTGGAATGCTAATGATTCGTAATATGATGCAGGTTTCGTGAGGTTCTGTTTGTTGCTGATATGGGCAACAAGGGTCACACCTTCAGGGGGCCTCCACGTCGCACCAGAGCCAAGGCTTAACTTAGGAACCGTCTTCACCTACCAAGGGAAGATTGACAACACCATGCAGTACTGGCTCCACACTTTTGAGCTAAAATTGCCACCAATTGAATATCCGGACATTCCAAAATCTCCATGTAAAAATGAAACGGCGTTCTACTGTTGGTTTAAAGATACGGTCATCGATCATTTGAATTATTTAGCTCGGAACATGTCTACAGAAGTTAGGGATACGTTTGATAAGGCTAGGAGTATGCTTGGGGGTGAACAGTTTAATGGGAAACGTTCTGACTCGCGAACAAAACGGGCACTCTTTTCATTCGTAGGGGATCTTAGTTCATCGCTATTTGGGACGGCTACGGAAGGTCAGGTACAGGACTTAGCTAGGCATATTGATAAGTTGTGGAATATTCAAATGAAACAGTCACTGTCGGATGTAGAAATCGTGTCAAAATTAGAATCCTTCATGAAAACTTCCAACAAACGCATGAACAACTTAATGGAAATGATTCAATCAGATAATCATGCTATTCATCGTTTGGCGGCAGGGATAAACGTTGAGCACAGTGAAATGCTCGCAGTGCAAAAAGCAATCTTTTATTTGATACCAGCATTTGTTACAAAAGCTACAAATGCGATGCGCCTGGAGCGCCAGTTGGAAGATTTTATGGTAGGAGTAACATCACTTGCACAGCGTAGGCTGTCTCCGTTGTTGATAGATGCGCATTCACTTAAACAAACACTTCTATGGGTAAATGAACGGCTAAAATCTCAACATCCGGACTTTAGAATTGCATACATGCACCCGTTGTACTATTATCAGTCAAAGTCGGTGTTTTATACAGCGCAAGCAGAAACAATATTGATAACAGTCCAAATCCCCATCACCACTGGGAACGCCATGTTTAATATTTATGCGGTCAAAACCTTTCCAGTTCCGTTTAATGAGTCTGCGCGACACGCTACTTTAGTTAAAAATGTGCCGGATTTTATTGCGTTTTCGGTGGATCAATCGTCGTTCATTGAACTATCCTCACAGGATTATCTTCAATGTCACGGCACACATGTCAAACAATGCGATGTCCCGTTTGCACAAAGGTCCATAAATGTTCCAACCTGTGCGGCAGCGATGTTTTTTTACGGCAAAACGTTCGTTCGCGGTGTTCTTTTCTCTTTCTGGAAACGCCGGTTGAGTCGTCTATTACTGACCTGGGTGACGGCGTGGTGCTGCTTACACAAATAAGTGAATTGATTTTAACTTGTAACCACCAAGTGGCGAAGCAGAAAGGATGTACATTTTGTACATTCAAGGTCCCATGTGGATGCACTGTTTTAGTGGATAATTATTTGATTCCACCGAGAATTTCTCAATGCCAACAACAGATAGAAATTACGCAGCAGCACGGTGTCAACCTAGCGGTGTTACAAGCTTTCTTTAACGACAGCTTTCTTAATCAACTTACCGCGGAAAAGCTTTTTTCGACGCCTTTTCAATATAAAATCCCACCCCTGCTCATAGCATCCGACGAGTTTGACGATAAGGTATCCCTGGACACAAAACTGAAGACTGACTTGACGGTGATTGTTGACAAAATGAAGACCGGCCAAACGGTTTATCGACAGGCCATTGGCGAAGCAATTTCGAAATGGTCATGGACACAACCTGACGAGACATGGTCTATCCCTCACATTCTTAGTTATGTTACATTTGGATTAGTAGTTCTTCTCTCCGTCGCGTTATTTGTGACGGCACAAAAGTTACGTACAATTTTGCTAATGCTGGGAGCCATCAATGCTGCTCATGCCCAGATTCCCCCTGCACTCGATTGGGCAAAAATACACGACAGTCCGATTGCTTCGGCACGAACGACTGACGTGACTACCAACGATCACACTGACTACTGTACCGGACGATATGACAATGCCTTGATGTTTATGCACATTCCTGTGTTAGTATACATAGTGATTATTACCATGAACACTGTGCGGAATTCGATGATGTCACAGAATTCCACTCGGGTGTTCCTGGAGATGTCCTCCTTGAGCGGTACTTGCCTAAATTTCTATGTAGCCTCAGTGGCTCTGTGTCCTGCACGTTACGTTACGAGCCTCCGATCCTGGGTTCGGCATGTTAATTTGGTTCAAAAAGACTGTTTGCGTGGAGAACTCCACCTTCAATGGCCAAACTTTGAACTAGTCAGTATGAACACTGGAGTGTCTGTTCCATTACCGAGAGTAATTCCTCTCTCTGTTATTCAGACATGGCAATTTAAACAAATGATCAAGAAGGGAACCTATACCACGCATTTAAAGCTAGTATATGGTCAAGAGGCTACGTATCTGAACAAGCGGGGCGCAAACACACAGGCTGTAATAAGCCCGATTGCTCCATCGGCCCCCGGTGTGACCGATGATAACGTGTACTTAGAACCTTTAACCACATATGCGCCCATCTACCCATCGCTTTGTGGCGAAGGTGAAAGAATGAATGATGTGATTTAGAGCATGGGATACGTTATTCGTGTGTACAGTTGAAAATATGATGTAACGTGCACTAGGTGTTGTATGATGGGTATAGTGCATTCATTTTAATTTGGATATGTTGATTTTTGTTGGTTGGTATTGCTATAAATAATGTACACGGTACGGCACAAGTTGTGCTCAGATAATGTTGTGGAATATTTTTGAGTTGAAGTGATATGTTGTTGTTTTATTATATGAGTTGAATATGTATCGAGATGAGGAGATAAGATGTGGTGTTAATGGTACGGGCGTTTTAAGTTCATTTTTTTAAATTTTTTTTTAAGGTCTGCCGACCGTTAAGGTCTGGGAGGTTGTAGCTCCGAGAGCGGGTCTACGGTATATTGAATACTGATAAGAAAGTTGGTTGGAAATGGTTGTATTGGTTTTATATTGGGAATTGGTGAAGGGTGTATGTTATCTTGATGGATTGTTTTGGTGGTGGTTGGATTTTTATAGTCTTGATGTTTTCTATGTATTTTTGTTATATTGGATTGATGATAGGACACTGGGATCGGAGTGGTCAATTCAAGTGTCACGCAGCATATAAATGACATACATTAGGTGTGCGAAGGTGTGAGGCAATTCCGCGGAGGGTCCTGATGTCCTCTATTCCAACCAACCCATTCCCCATGATAAAACACAGAGCAGCCAGCTGACTTACGGTAACGTACAAATGGGCAGATACGATAAGAATCAGTTCTACGACGGATCGAATCAGGATCACGTCCACTGATTCCTTGTGTGTCCAATGACCACACATGAAGATCGACGCCAGAGTTATAAAGACTACTCTGGGGGGCGAGAGTTCGTCCACATAAAGTTTGTTGAAATTGAATTTGAATTTGAAATAAATAATATTCGATTCCGTTCCCAAACGGGAGCCGTTGGTCTCGTGAAACTGCAGATCACTTGACATCGGCAGGAAAACAATAACACATCGCCTACTCTAAACCAGAGTCTGGTTGTCACGTCTGCCAGGTTAGCTTGGGGTTGCTACGTGTTCCGTGTTAACCCCCCTACCCCCTCTTTCCCCACATATCTCGGCGGAGATGTCTCGCACTGTGCAGCACGCTACTTTTATTGCGTATGAAATTTTGTATATTATTATACTAGACGGGACTATGATATAAATGATGTCTGTTATTTTAATTGAGTTTTGGACAATGTATTGGATGGTCTGCTCACCTATTCTTTTGTAATGATGGTGTACATTGTATAAGTGTATAATGAGTCAGGAGACTCATTTTAGAGGGAGGGGAGTGATGTCACAGAGTGCCTGGTCAGGGTTAAATTACTGATTAGGGTTAACATGTGGGGGCAAAGCCCAGGCGCGTGATAAATGGGCACGCTGAAAAGGAATCCCGGCGTACGTCGGTAGAATAATGTGTGAGCCAGGTTAAATGGACATCGGTATATGTCAAGGTGTCCAAAAGGCCGGAAGAAGTCAGGAGTGTCTTGTGAGAGAATATGTCAAATAGACATTAATAAATGTTTAAGTGTCTAGGCATGGGTATGGAGGGTCCACGTGGTAAAAATAATGTGGGACTGTGGATAAGTAGAAGTAAAAGTTGAATTAGGCAGATGTATATAAGGAATGGTCGGTGGGCGTTTCGAGGGGCCCCCGTTGCTGAAGTGACACGTTGTGGTACCCTCTAGACAGCGCACCGACCATTACCATGTTTTCAAGACAACGCCTCGCATTGTTGGGTGAGTGGACTTAAGCTTTTATTGTATCAATTGCCAGAAGTAAATATGGTGATGTAAACTCCTTCACTCTCCCCTCATGTCTGAGAATGCTTGAAGTGTGAATGATCCTGTTTGTAATTCGTAATGTGCTTTGACTGTCAGCGTTAAACGTTGTTTTGGTTAGTTGTTGTGATGTTAGCTGTTGTGTGATTAGTTGTTGTATGTGATGTTTAGAGAGGTGCATGAGTTAGCATGACGGAAGCCTGATTAGTGTCCTCAGCCACCGTACCTCTCAGATAAGCGAGTCTGCCTTATTTCTGATCGTACAACTAATTGACACGTATAGGTCAGCCTGATTGGCGATGCTTCTTGTATTCATGCAGTAGCGATTTGATAATGAGGTACGTACTCCAGAATCCCCAGGAGCGTGTTAGACCGTTTAAACACGTTGATTAATCGATCCTTAAACGGCTGAGTGAATCCGGGCTGATCACAGTGACACGAAGAACATTGCTGACAGTCGGATATTAACCGACGGCCGCACTGCCGGAACCCTTAGATGTAAATTCAGTCCATTGGTGTTGTGAGCTGCACGCCTCTGAACTTGACATTCAAGCCGGTACTTCAGAAAAACGACCATCTGGTGACAGTTCAAGGGTGGTTACCGCAGCTTGGCGCCTCAAGCTGCGGGAACCACCCATGAACTATCATGGTCGACCCATATATATACCCAAAGCAGCAGTCAACTCAAGAGAAAAAGCAACAAAAGAAAAAATTCCACTTTATTGATCATATGTAAATCTACATATAACGCATTCCAAAACCATTTTTACAGTGTCTCCATAGTATCCATATGCGGCACGCATACGGACAAGCGGCACTGTACAAGACGCGTATCCTATACAACACGTCTGGAATGCATTGTAGCCCACTTGTGCATGCAGCCTCCTGTACTGCAAACAGTGCTGGTTATTGCATGCAGAAGAGGATTAACCCTTTGGTGATCGGCAGCGCCGTGGCGATGATTGCTGCAGGAATCATCGGAACAAAATACTCTACCGGCAACCACCAAAGGGTTAAAATTATTCATTACATGTGTGTGTGGGAGTGGGGGGGGGGGTTATAGGATGGGGTGGAGCCCAAGCCTAACCCTCCTGCTTTCTCATCCGGGCTTGGGACCGGCAATGGCGGCCGAGTCCCCGCCCTCCTCACACTTTACTAGGTATGATCAAAACTTAAATCATGGTAGCTGAGCTGCAATTGTTTTTATTTTCACATTTACAGGAAAATACCCATAAATCTTATTTTGAGAAATATATTAAACTCCCGATCTTTCTTTTGGAACAGTTCAGGGAGTAGTGCGCAATGACCATGATCTCCAAAACTACCTGTGATAAGGATGTCCCATGTTTTGAGAGAGGCCGATCAGATGCAACTGAAAGTTGATCGCTCAGACCAATTACACAAAATATTTGGCATAAGTAGCCCCAAAGGACAGTGTGATGTCATCACTGAAGATGATACTTGCTTGTCCTTTAACAATATCCACAAGAAACATTCCAGTAAGGAGTGGGTGGCCTTTGATGAGAAGAGACTAATGGCACTTTTTGTCATTTCCAGAATTGACAGCAACATTTTTCCTAAATCTTAAGCTTAGACTTTAGAGGTCCATGTAATTGTTCATATTTTACCAATGGAGCATGCAGTCAATGAAAAATATCATGAATGAAATTAGTAACAAAGTCTGTTCATGAGTAGCAGCCAACAACCAGTGGTTAGAATACCTTCCTGAAAATGACAGCGACCACAAAGCCAAGGTCATTGTGTCCTACACAGTGGAGCAAAACATTGGCGTTCTTCCTCAACCATCATACAGGCCTTGCCTTACAATGCCACTTACAGTTGTTCCTTAAACTGAAAAAGTGGCTGACAGCATGGAGTTTTCATGCACCCAGGACCTAGCAAAAGCTGTAAATTTACAAGTTTGATCCTGACCTTCATCAGAATACCATCTTGCCTGTAGTAAATAAAAATGTGTGTAAACAGTGGAATATGGTGTTATTACAAAATGTTTTTTTTTTAAATCATTGACATCACGCTTAAGTGAATTGGGTCAACTGGTTTTAGTTTTACGACATAACAATCATTACTGTTTGATCATACCTCGTAGACGTTAACTACCGGAAGCGCACACTGGCTTTCTCCCTCGACTGCTGCGCTGATCAGCGGAGCAAATCGACCAAGAGAAACGACTAGTGTGCTGGTAGCCTACAAACACAGGCACGGGATGATCGTTGATAACTGGCCACCTCGTAACACCAGTAGTAGTAAACAGCATTAGGGTAGGTCACATCAGTCTGAGAATCCAGCATGCAGTCGAGTCGCGTTATTTAGATTTTCCTACACAAATCGCACTGAAATTCTAATTTGACTATTCCCAGAACATACTGTTCAAGTTTTGATTCTCATCATCCATTTTCTTAGGCCATCGTTAAAAAAGTCCATGTTTTTCACCCGGACGTCGAGCCAAAGGGTATTTTTGTGTTTTCTTGTCACACTGTCCTGGGACTCTCAGAAGTAGGATTTCAGTGTGTTCTTTGCAGTTTTGTGTCTGATACTCTAAGTAACGTGATTCGAATGCAAGCGGGATTCTCAGATGTGACCTACCTTGGTGCTGTCCTACTACCCGAATAAACAGACTCTGTTATTTATAGTAATGCACACTCACCTCCCCCTCCATTCCCTCCCCTCCCTCCCCCCACCCCCACCACACACACACACTCCTCCCCTTCCCTTCACTCGTCTCCCTCTCCCACCTATATTATCACGGATATATTGATGCTGGAAAAGTCGCTTAGGGCCCCGATCACACTTATGGCAAGGGGGGCCCTAAATATGGAAATCGCGGAGATGATGATGAGTGGTAACATGGCCGTTAAAGCTTTCTTTTGGATCCACCACTGCACACAGATACACACACACACACACACACACACACACACACACACACACACACACACACACACACACACTGCTATAGGAACAAGCAAACAAACGATCTTGGGCGACTTGACTTCATGTTTAGGCAAGTTGACTCCTGCCTTGGGTGACTTGACCCTTTACTTTGGCGACTTGACTGCTTACTTCGGCGAGTTGGTTCGTACCTTGGACGAGAAGGCACATGGGCAAGTTGACATATGGGCGAGTTGACCGGCAACCCGTCTACCTTCAAGTTGTCTTCAGCATATAATAATAATAATAATAATTACGGTATTTATAATGCGCTTATCTTATAATAATTATAACTCTAAGCGCGCACTCACAACTCGCGCACGCATGCGCACGCTTTAGACAACGACTCACGTACAACAAATGGTGAAATATATTGCGACAGTCATCTTTTGTGGGGAGTGTGGTGATATAGTGCTAGAACTGTTGAAAGAGGTGACGTCCTGATTACAAAGTTTTAGACACTGGTGCAAAATCCGATCAACTCATTCTTGGCAATAAAGTTACAAACTACCCGTTAACAATTTATCGTCTGAAATCCATAGTCTAGAGCATCCTGTTCCACAGGGCCTAGTAGATTAACGTTATCTGCTTGATACTATTTTTAGTGATCACATGACTTCCCACGCGCGACAAAATGGAGGCAGACGACAACACGAGTGAAACGCGAAGTCAGGCGCAACCTGACCTGACTTGGGACCACACCGGTGACGTAGGGAGTGACCGACTGTTGGGGGCAGTGTCCGAAGGGCGGTCATCAGACTACAGGTTATCTCTTGTCTTGTCTTGCCGTATACGCCCACAATCAAACGTGTTGATCATTATGGCAAGTTTATATACGCTCAGCAGTTTATATACGCTCATATATCTTGCATATCGATTGTTCCCCTTAACCCTTTGCATGTCGGTAGCGGTTTTAGTGGCGATGATTCCGATCACAGGCATCATCGCGGCTAAAACCACTACGGACACGCAAAGGGTTAACAGTGTAGCGTACTGACGCGGCGATGCATGATGACAGACAGCAAGCCTATCATTGCATTGTAACCGGACTCAGTGACTGGGTGTAGGCGACTTAAATAGTTTATCAGATAGACAAAAACTGCCCATCTAATACAGTACTCAAGTGCCTACAGAGTTTAAGTCCGCATCCCTTTTGTGGTCTAGGGAAGGGCTGGAGATTGCAGTGGAGAGTAGATAAATCTACTCTAGTCTCGCATGCGCACAACTGAAATCCGTGTTTATTTGCCTCGCGTTGTGTTCAATAGTCAAAGTTGCTTGCGCAATGGACCGACCACAGTATCCAGAAAACCCCTTTTTTGACTGGATTTGGTGTTTGTTGCTGTTACGCGCTACTCAGTGAGCTACTAACGTGCGCTCGCACGATCAGTCACACCGTCATACATGCACGGACCGTACACACACACACAAACTTCTCGCACATACACACGCACAGTCTCAGTCTTGCTCTCACTCTAGCCGAGCATCGTAAGATAGAAGTAAGGTTCCAAGATTTATTTATACCAGAAAAGCATTCATGATGAAACAAACACTGAACATAATCGATATTAGTCAAACCAGTGCAAGTGCCAATAACCTTAAACACACATAGGCATAACACCTATACCTTCGATTACGACACCTAGCAGAACTATCTCCTATGACTACGATTCCTAGCGAACCTAACTCCTAGGCCTAACACCTATACGCACTTACCAATAAAACCTAGCGCCGTCCTAACACATCCTAAGCCCTATTTAGGTGAATTGGAACTAAAACGCTACTGTTTCTATAGGATAGGGCCGGGGTGGTTGAGGAAATCATTATTCACAATCGCCTCTTGGGGTAGGGCCGGGGTGGTTGAGGAAATCATTATTCACAATTGCCTCGTGGGGTAGGGCCGGGGAGTGTAGGAGATCATTATTCACAATCGCCCACGGGGGAAGGGGACTGGAGTGTGAGAGATCATTATTCACAATCGCCCACGGGGGAAGGGGACTGGAGTGTGAGAGATCATTATTCACAATCGCTCACGGGGGAAGGGGACTGGAGTGTGAGAGATCATTATTCACAATTGCCCACGGGGGAAGGGGACTGGAGTGTGAGAGATCATTATTCACAATCACTCACGGGGGAAGGGGACTGGAGTGTGAGAGATCATTATTCACAATCGCTCACAGGGGGGGAGGGGTGGAGAGCATTATTCACACTCTCCCCGAGACTGAGAATTGGCCGCTTTATATAGGCTCCCAGCCTCTGGGTCCGGAAACTACGTCACAGCTTCGCGCGTGTAGTCCGCTACACACCAACTAGCTAAGTCAGCAAAATTCTCGCTCACAGTGCGCCAAGCGTGCACTAAACCACTGAACTCTGACTCGCTGGTAGTAACTAGTGATAGCATTAGCAGAGGGCTCCTCTGCTACAGCATCATAGTAGAGCTTATGTAGTGACAGGCTTGTAGTAATTAGACTCATTTAGGATTGTGTGCTATAGTCTATTACTTTTGGACGGTTTAAAGTCACAGACCTTCATACAGGTGGTGAGTCATGCAGTGTTGGCAACCATTTCTGCCATTGGTAAAAACCAGTACATGTATATATATATATCCATTTTTGAGAAAAACGAGATTCTCCTTGGAAATCTCGCTTTTCTCAAAACTGACATGTATGCACACATGCACCCCCCCCCCCCCCCACCCACCCACCCCCAAACACTAGTAGTGATGATGTCAATTAACTCATTTCTTCCTGAGGATGAAATAAACAATAAACATAATTTTTTTTATATCTTTGAAGGTCTTTAAACATCACAGTTCTGGAGACATATTGACCATGATAGTTCAAGGGTGATGTTGGAACAGTTTGGTGCCTACAGGTGCCTAAATCTTATGCCACGCTTGAATTATCATAGTTGATCCACATCCTGTTGTTGCATGCCAGGACCTTAAGGGTTAAGTTACATGTGCTGTGCTTTTTACTCTTTGTCATCATAATTGTTGCATTGATATTGATTAATTAATAATTATGAATAATTATCATCATCATCATCACCACTATTATTATGAGGAATGATGATATTAATTCACATTGAGAAAATAGGCGGGTTTTTGTTTCGTTTTTTTTTTTGTTTTTTGTTGTTGTTTTGTTTTGTTTTAATTTTTTTTTATATATACTTTACGGATTTTTTACACTTTTCATGACATGAAATATGCTTAGAACTACCCATGGATTGATGCAGGCAGATAATATCTACCTGTAGATAAGTGCAGGCAAACTCAGCTACATAATAAAGTAGATCAAGGTTAATCTAAGTCAGAGATAAAATAATGAATGGCTACGGAGGTTTTCTAGGCCACCAGCTTCCCTTGATGCATGGAAATATCGTTTGGCTGTTTGTGACAAGTATAACCAATTCAGCCTTGACACACTACAACAAGACATGAATCAACTTTTTCAAGGAGTGTGAGGATGGTGCCACCTTCAGGACCTACACCTTCAGGACCCAACCCATTAACACCAAAGAGACCTAGCTGTCCAAGGAACCTGGATGCAAATTGATGTCAGCAATAGGTATAGATCCTCTTGAGCCCCCGCAGTTGTGGGAGCTCATGAGGATCTATACCTCTTGCAGTTGGGTGGCATTTAATTTTTCTCGACTGTGAAAGGGTTAATAATGTACATTTGCTAGGAAATTGGGCTACAGCTTGCACAGTTGTGTGCAGGCCAAATATGGCCAACATTGGCCTGGGGACCTTTTGCTCACTGGAAACTACACAAAAGCAGATGCACACAGTTTAAAGAAAATTGCTGACAGGATCAACGGTATACTGTATATATCTCGGAATAGCCTTGTGTCTTCATCATCCCAAATGTTTGTATTGGATTTGTTCACAGCAACTGTACTCTGTGTCGTGCGATGTTTAGCTAGAAAATCATTTTTAGTCATTGAATCTGTGAAAATATGCATTGTTCTCCAATGAGCCATTGTGATGTTGTTTGTGGGACATACTGCTGAATCTTATTCACGTATTCATCAGTCTTCTGAGATGCATTGTTGCTAGCAATGTTGGCATCATTTAATGCGTGGAAAGTCATTAGGATTTAACTATGCAACCTCTGAAAACAAATATGTAAAAGAGAAACTGTTTATAGCCAGTAAAAGGCGATAGTCCTTATTGTCACAAAATGGGAAATTTATGTCCTATTCAGCTGAACGCTCAATAGGAAATGGCTAATAAAAACATGTAAATATATAATGAAAATAGTTCATAATAAAGATTTGCTAGTCTGAATTTTGGGCTTGAACTGTTTTAGTTGTAAGTTCAAAGTCACAGACAAGCACACAGTAATATTAGTCTGGAATTTGGTCCATTTGAGGAGCACTTTGTGATTTTGCCAAAGACAATAATAAAAGTGGTGATGGTGATGATGCCAACAGTGACGACGATGACAAAAGATTGTGATGATGAAGTACACTCGAATGATATTGATGGTGATGACCACAATGATGATGATGACAACAATGGTAATGAAGATGATGTCAACAGTCATTATGATAATGATGCAGTTCCTCAAGTCATGCTGACAATGATGATGGCTGTAATGACAATAATATTCATGTTCAGTAATCGTTGCAACTAAAGTGCTACGGACAGCCTAAGTACCAGTGTACTTACAGTACCAATGGCTGTGTGCCAAAGGGGGTGAACCCCCTTTGGCACGCAGCCACTGGTACTGTAAACAAAACCAGTAGATGCATGTGCAATGGGGTTTATGTTCAGTATTATTTTCCAGGCCAGGCGCTACACTCCACCTGTCTCAAGATCAAGCCCGAGAATTGCTGCTAATCCTCGACAACACTCGATATGTATTGGAAACTTTCGTCAATCAGGCACAGGTAATTCCTTCTTTTTTTGAAAGCTCATTACATCCTGAGGATGACATGGATTTTTTAGATATCCATTGAGGACTTTGTCACAGTGCTGCAGACAGATGGACCATGATAGCTCGTGGGTGGTGTCAGAATAGCTTGGTGCCTAGAGGTGCCAAACTTTTCTTACACCACTCTTGAACAGTCATAGTTGATCCACATCGTCCAGCATGTCATTTGTTTATGGGTTAATTTTATCACAATATGGAGGAGTTGTGAGGTGATGATCAGCACCATGACACTTCAGCTGCAGTGCCGAGATTAGTGTGGTGTCATGCCAATCAACTAAATGCCCTTAAACTGTAACGGTTACTCTTGAAAGACGTCCTGCTGTGGTTTGTCAGTGTTGGTTAATGGATGGATGTATGGTATAGATGGACATATGGATGTTAGGATTGACAGACAGACATACAGACTCATTAATATTTGTATATTAATATATTAATACAAATTAATAAATTAGTTTTTGTTAAGCGCCTAGAGCTCTAATCCGAGGTTAGGCGCTATAAAAGTACTCATTATTATTATTATTATTATTATTATTATTATTATTATTAAATTAATGAATGTAGAAATGAATGAATGAATTGATGTTGAAATGAACAGACAGATGAATGAATTGAACAGAATGAAGCATGAATAAATGAGCAAATGAAACAGACTAACAAAATGTGCGAGCCAACAAACAAATGAATTTGCTAACAAACAAATCAATAACCATACCATTTGGTAGAGTACTTCTCAGATAGACCTGCTTCAGGCATACACCACAAATACACTTCTATTCAAATGAGATGCTAAGCATCTCATTTGAATAGAAGTGTACTTGGTGCGCACTCCCTGATCAGGTCTGTCCTGGGAGTACTCCCACAAGCGGTGCAGGTAAATGCGCCTCTGTGTTTTCAGGATGCGCATGGGTTTCCATACACCAGACGAGCCAGGGGCTGGTGGGCCTTCCACTGTTTCCCTAGCAGACGACGGGTGATCGCCAAATACATTTTCTTCATCACAGCAGCGCTGCAGACCGTAAACCTGCTGATAGTGTCCTTGCTCGACATCTGGCCCAAGAGAGATGACAATAATGTCATCGTTGGGGTAAGCTCTTCTGACATAACAATGTGTGCAAGCATCCACCAGTACTGTAATTAGTACCAGTGTCTAACCCAGTGAGCAAATGTTCTTGGGCTCAAATGGCTGCAGTTGGCCTGTGATTGGCTTGCAGGCCTACTGTGGCCATTGTGGGCCCGCAGATGGTTTGTTACTGGTAGTACTCAAACCAAGGGGAATCACAGCGCTGGACAGACAACAGTTAGATCCCCTGCCCCCGCCTATCAGGCACCCAATCGCCAGCCCACAGAGAAATACGCAGGTATAGAATAAGACAATCATTTCCATCCTCTAAAAAAGGATGGATCAGGTCTCTTATATAACCATGTCTTTCTCCGGAACTTAGGAAGTAGGCAGGAGAAACATACATACACAAACATGAAGGTGCGCTACTATATGTGGTCGGGTAAATACCCTGATTTCCCACAGTAGATGCACAGAACATTACACAACAATGTAACGATACAAATTTTGCCTCGAGTTATACGTGATACTCACAAACCAGATAGGTGAGGCTAGCGCTGGCAGAATTGTCAGTACTCAAATCCTTTTTTAGAGGATGGAAATGATTGTCTTATTCTATACCTGCGTATTTCTCTGTGGGCTGGCGATTGGGTGCCTGATAGGCGGGGGCAGGGGATCTAACTGTTGTCTGTCCAGCGCTGTGATTCCCCTTGGTTTGAGTACTGACAATTCTGCCAGCGCTAGCCTCACCTATCTGGTTTGTGAGTATGGTTTGTTACTGGGGAAGGGGATTTACAAGTGAAGCCCTATGGACATTCGCATAATTTTAATTGTGTTTCTGTCATGCTAACTTTGCAAGCTGCTTTAGCAGAGTACCTTATGTGATGGTTTTTCAGCACGGGCAAATTAAGTTTATTTCTGTAAGCTTAGAGTGTCCTAGAATCACAATTCCCAAAATTTAGAAGTTGTCATCTGAAGAGTACATTACGGTTCAGGAGATAGTTCGGCCTAGATAGTTCAAAGATGGTGAAAGGATAGTTAATTCACACCATGTATAAGAGGTGACAATCTATTCTGTCACAACTCTTGAACTGTCATGTCTTTTTGTAGTGTGTCAGAGCTGAATGGGTTAAATTTGAGAGTTGTCATGCGAAGTCTACACCACTGTTATGAGGACCAATTGATCATGATAGTTCAAGAGTGGTGCCAATATAGCTCATTATATGCTTCAAGACTCTCTTATTTAGATTACTTCTTATTTTATTTTTAGTTCACACCTGTCCATCACAGTAAGTGCTTCTGTTTGTATAATTGCTTTTGTTTTTTCTTGTGTGCAGACCGGAATCACAATGGTATTTTTACAGTTGTTCAACTTGTTCTTCATCATTCTTGTGTCAGGTATGTCCCCAGGAAACAAAAAGCCTAGGGCTGACATCGGCCTTGGGTGGGCCGGTAGTCTGATGACTTTGTCCTTACTGAGTTTGTATTTAACCCATTTAACCCCAATCTGTATTCATAAAGTTTACAGGTGTCGCCTAAAATATGACTATGTACAACTTGCAGGAGACTGATCAAACATGATAATTCAAGGGTAGTGCCAGATTAGCTTGGCACCAAGCTAAGCTGGCACTACCCTTGAATTATCATTGTCGATCCATCTCCTGCTTCATCCATCTCCTGCTGTAGTGCTTAGGGACTAAACGTGTCAAGCAATTTCCTGCCACTTGTCACAGATTGTGTTTCTCAATGTTTTTGGGTGTTTTTAACTCCAAAGAACCTCAGCCATCCAAGTATTATGTATGCAAAGTGGGGTCAAAAGGAGGCATTGATCCGATGAGCCTCTGCAAATACAGGGGCTCATGAGAATCTGTCTCCTCTGACATTTGGACATGGCTCTCTGTGGAAGGGTTTAATTTATTCCATTGTTTTTTTATTCATTTTTAAGGGTATGGTTGCACGTTTGAAACATGAATAAATACTAGCTCCTTACTTAACCCATTTAACCCCATGGCCCCAATTTTTTAGAGGTGTTACCTAACAACTACGTACAGTTTCAGGAGATGGATTGACCAAGATAATTGAAGAGTAGCGACAGATGAGCTTGGCACCTGAAGGCGCCAAGCTCATCTGGCACTACCCTTCAATTATCTTGGTCTATCCATACCCTGCTGCAGGGCGTTGGGGCTAAATGGGTTAATGAATGTTGTCTACTAGTTTAAAGTAATAATTTTGATAGTTAATTGCTCCAAGGCTTTAAATTTACATGGCTATTGGTAGCAATTTTTGTTGCGACAATTCCAACAGGAATCATCGTGACAAAAAACGCACCAACAGACAAAGGGTTATTCAAAACGTAAACTGTTCTTTTTATTGTCTTAATTTTGTAGTGCGCCTCGTGCATCAGCTGTACAAGCATAAAGTGAGCATTCTGCTGTTGGCGCAGTCCTATGTCTCCACGCTGCTCCTGTTTGCTGGCATCTACACACTAACCTACAGAATGATGGTAAACATGCATAGATTTAGATTATGTTCACATACTCTCGATTCTTTTATTGTCTTTTACCTCTGTTACTTGTAAATTTCTGTTCACTTGTTTTTAGGCAGTAGTCATCACCATAATATTATTTTACTACTGCAGCATTTCGTATGTCTGTTTTAATGTTTAACACCTTCCCTGCCACTGTACGTACACTGTTATACATTTTTGTATACATTTTTATTTCAGAAATCTTGGTTCATTCAATGTCCAAAAGCCAACACCGTCCGAGAAACATGGATACGAATTGGTCTGACAGGCATAGATCCTCATGAGCCCCTACACTTGTGGGGGCTCATGAGGATCTATGTCTCTTGCAGTCAGATCATGTTCACGTTTTGCTCGGCACTCAAGTTGTTCACCGTACATTACGTGCAGGCAAATATTGCATAATTCTTAACACTGTTTGCACTTTATGCTGCTGTGATTTAAAATGTACCCACTTTACGTGCAGCCCAAGTCATGGAAGTTTATTCAGGAAGACCTGAACGAGGACCCAGTGCTGGTGATTGAGCTGTACAGCAAGTTTCTCTTCTTCTCTGTCTCCACTGCTACGCTCTGTGGTCAGTATAACCAAACTGTCACTCCTTCATCACCATCTGAGTGTTTCTATACTCCACCTGTCGGGTTGGTTAGCTGGTTAGTAGCATGGTTATTTGATAGGCTACATGGTTATTTGGTTGGTTATTGGTTGATAAGATAAGTTGGTTGGTTGGTTTGTGGATTTTGCTTGGTTGTACTTAGATGTGATTATTTTAGATTATACAATGCACTGTTGTTCTTCTTATTTTTGTTGTTGCTGTCCTTACTGAAATTTACATTTTGTGATTGAGTCATTCACTTAACACCAGTTAGAGAGATGGATTGAACATGGTAGCTCACTGCTATTATTATTTAAATTTGATGCCTGTGTTGGCCTATAAAATACATCAATGTGAGCAGTTGAAACTTGATGTGCAGTGGTATAGTTTAATTGACGATAGACTGCCAGCAAAGGCATAGATTCTCATGAGCCCTTGCAGGATGCAGGGGCTCATGAGAATCAATTGCCTCTTGCAGATAAAAGACTCTTAGCAGGTAGTTCAATAGTTGACTACAATTTGCAGGTTCAGACAATGTTCTTCCGCAAGATTGGTTCAACTGTCTGTTCACAGCATGCCAGGTAACTATTAACTATGCTATTATACAGTACATTCTGTTTTGACTCATGCAAGGCTGTCAGTGTCAAAAGCTGCAGAATTAAGTATTGTATATCGTTGCCACCCGGTAATGCTATATGACACTTCCAGAGCTGTTGATGTGGGGGGGAGGGGGGGGGGGGGGGGGGGGCCTTGAATGAGCTAAGTTTAACGCCCTTGTGCATCCAGCCACTGGTATTGTAAACAGTACTGGTGGCTGCACGCACAAGGGGGTTAATTTAGACTGAGAAAAGTGAACATGATGAAACAACATGAAACGTGAACAACAAAAAATGATCATTTTTGGCTGAACGTCTTTTGTGATTTCAAAGACGGGGCACCAAATAGGATCTGAACAGATTTTGACACCAGCTGTGTTCAAACCAGTGATCTTTCAGACAAGTCAAATGCCTAAAACCACCCAAGCTCCCATGCAAGAGACGTAGATCCTCATGGACCCCTTTAACTGCATGGTCTCATTAGGATCTATGCCTCTTGCTGACACAACTTAGTATCTATGTTCTTTTGCCATTGAATGAATGAAGATTTCGGAAAATACAATCTGCAACCAATGGTGGGCAGTGGTTAACTCCCTTGTGCACACAGCCATCTGTACCAGTGAGGGCAGCATGTACAAGAGTGTAAATAAAGCTCTTTTGCTGGCAGCTCCATGCAGCCACTGCAAGACAACTTCCTGCAGCACACTATTGGTGGCGATGTCCGCCCAGACAAGGTTGACTTGCAGTGTTTGTGCTTGGCTATTTTTTTGCCGGAATGTGCCGTTACTTGGCATTTACACCTAATCCAGAAATGCACTCTTGGCAGAATTACTTATTGGCAGAGTACATAATACAGAAAAAGTTACTTGGTAGATAAAGAGTTAAATGTGTGTATTTGATGTGTTCAGTGGATGGTTGTTTGCCTGGATGTTTGCATGACATGGCCCTATCTAGAAATTTTGCCCATTAAAATTTTCGTCCTAAGAAACACCTGCTAAACCTGGTGCACTTCACAGGTTACAAAGTGCGCATGTGTAGCCAATTACTGAAAAAGATCAAGGGAATTAATCCATTGATTGGATGAATGTTGTTAGAGTTTTTATGTCCCTTGCATATGTTAACACATTCTACCCCAGGGCCGAAATTCTCCAAATTTTGAAGTTGCCATCTGAAGGACTGTATTACAATTCTAGAGACAGATCGAGCATGATAGTTCAAGGGTGGTGCCAGAATAGCTTGGCGCCTGTGGGCGCCAAGCTATTTTGGCACCACCCTTGAACTACATGCACGATCCATGTCTTGCTTTGGTGCGTCGGGGATGAATGAGTTGAACAGGTACAGACAAGGAAATAATCCGTCAGTTGGATCAGTGTTAATTAGTTAGTTGCATCCCTTAATTATGCACTGGCTACTTTTTTTTTTTTTATGTGTGTGTGCATGTCACTGTGAAAAGCAGTACCATTTTTTTCTTTTTAAAGGAGCACAGGCATCCAGTTGTAATGATCAAGTATGATCAAGTATCTGTGTACGGATCATGGTTTATAATTATTTGTGTAACTACTGATAAAGGGTGGTGATCATTGTTGTTTGAAAGGGTAAGTGCATGTAGTGCTTTTGTCAGTTTGACATACATGCACTGAAAGGGCAGGGGAGGGGGGGAGGGGGAGGGGGGGTTGGAGGGTAGCATGTCAAATTTGATGATAGACTCTGGACAAATCATGTCTTAACCCTTTGGGTGTCAGTAGCGGTTTTAGTCATGATGATTCCTGCAGGAATCATCATGACTAAAACCGCATGGTGTATGAATATATGCATGGGTGTGTGTGTGGGGGGAGCTGAAGTTGAAGACTGTGCAGCTGTTTCTTGGTGGTGGTGATTTTGTTTTTTTCCCCTGTTTTTTCATCTTCTGTTTTATTTTATTTTCTAGTGATTGATTTTGCTTTGTTCCACAGATGTTGCTGAGTTTCGTCTACTTTGCCTCCATTCTGGGTCAGACTTTGTCTCAGGACACACAGTACTGGCTGGGACTCTCTGACTGTCCCAGTGAGCGCCCCCGCTCAGGAGCTGTGACCACTGCTAGCTCTGCCAAGGTGTCTGGAATTACATCTCGCATGTGGCAAGATTACGGTGCCATGAATGGGCGTGTGGACGGGGGCGGAGGTGCCGGCAGGGCCCTGGAGGAAGAGGACAATGGGGGAAATGATGAAGGGGAGAGAACTCCTCTAATTGACAGCACTCAGCACAGTGAGTTGTAAAGCTGAATTTGTTTTTTATCATATTGTGTACCAAGGTCAAAGTTCAAAAGTGTGGGAGTTGTCAAACAAAGATTATGTAGATGTTCAAAGATAAATCGACCATGTTAATTAAGGTGTTGTGCCAGAATAGCTTGGCACCTAGTTTTGAAATTCCAAAGTGTGGGCATTGTCTTCTGATGATTACGTAGATGTTCAAAAATAAATGTAAGATCGACTGTGACAGTTGGTGAATGGTGCCACCAGGCGCCAAGTTATTCTGACACAACTCATCAACCATGATGATCGATCAGTATACGGAATTTCTTTGTACTCCTAATTATTTACTCTAACTCTTTCACTCATAATTATGACTTTAGCGACTTTGGAGACCAAATATGCTGGCTGTAGGACAGTTCTGTGCTAACTTTCGTGTTTTTGTGTTTTGTGGTCAATTGTAGGAGTTGTGTATGTGTTTATCTGAGATGGATTAGTTAGTAATTGGTCTTGTGAATTGTTGTTTGGTTACTTATTTGGCCGGTTGGTGAGTGAGTGGTAGGGTGGGTTGAGATGGGTAGGTTGTGTTGTGCTGGTTGGTTGTTGGTTGGTTAGTTGGTTGATTCGTTGGTTATCTTTTGAGGGAATTTTTTTTTTGCAAGATTAATGGGTGATTTTGTCGATGTATGACTGTATGAATGACGGCAGTGCTGATAAATCTTGCGGCTGTTTGGATATTTATTTGTTAAAAGCTTGCTGGTGATGTGTTAGACGTTTAATGTCTTACACCTCAGAAATTGTAAGCTTCCACAAAATGACACATTTTGACCATGGAATCCAGTGGATATGTTTTTGATACTGTGTTTTGTTTTTGTTGTCTGTGTGTTTTTCAGCAGTTACCGTAGATGTTGAGCATCATAGACCGTCTATCAATTCATGAAGACAAGTCGCATTTCGAACAACCATGAAGAAATATTCACCAAAGAAAGACACCCTGAGACAGTGCATGACTTTCTAAACGTGTTTCTTTCTTTATTGGGTGACATATGTCTTTTCTTTTCGCTTGGCAGTCAGCGTTTTCATTTGGATTTCGAACAGACATGACAGGCACTCGAACACTGTTTCATAGTATCTGCTTCTCATGTCTTTTCAGTCATTACCCAATGCGCACAAGGTCATCAGGCCAACGTTGGCACACGTCGGCCCGACGACCTTGTGCCCATTGGAGGTATTCTAACAACACTGTGATGCTAATGAGGTTATGTTTACACCGAATGATTCCCAACAACAAACAAGAGCAAAGTCGCAGAGTATAACCTGTGTTTAAACCAGAAGCATGAACAACAGCACTCCGAACATCTCCAAGAGGCACACAGATCCTCATGAGCCCACCGGCCTGATGAGGATCTATGCCTCTGGGGGAGATATTTGAAGTGTTGTCTTTGCTTGTGGTAGAAGCTGGTTTTCTGCCGGGACTTCACACTCGTTCGGTGTTGGGGATCGTTCGGCATAAACGTAACCTCATTAAGAACAGCAATATCTGCTACTTCCGAATGAAATTTACCCATAGAAGGTATTGCGATTTTTTTTCACTCATAATGTTTGAATAGGGAATTCAGGGTTAGCAGATATTACAGTCTTTTCATGTAGTGTTAGCATGGTTAGGATATTCAAGAGGAGCATAATTATAAAAAAGCAAAAACTGTTTTGATCGACCACCCATATGAGAGATCACCCGTCATTAACCCTTTAAGCCCCAAGGTCCCATTTCTCAAATTTTGGATTTGTTGCCTAATGACTATGTACCTGTTGCAGGAGATGGATTGACCATGATAATTTAAGGGTAGTGCCAGATTAGCGTGGCGCCTTCAGGTGCCAAGCTAATCTGGCACTACCCTTAAATTATCATGGTCAATCAATTTTTTTGCTGTAGGGACTCGGGGCTAAATGGGTTAAAGACCATCATTTAGGTGGCCATAGCCACCCAAATGATGGTCTTTAATGACAGGTGATACTTCCGACTGTTCACGACTTCTCTTGTGAGAACACCTGTCTTGTAAAACCCCTATATTCATGCAATGAAGGGAATTGCACAACACAGGTTCTGCTGTACTTGGAGATTGTCAGGAAGTGTCTTTCAGGTGTAACAGATATTACCATTTGTTTATTAGATACTGATTTTTCTCAGCATACTCCTCCAACTTTCTCTCTAAACCCAGGCGTGCACTAGGCACTCATGTGCAGTGTGCTTTGATGATTTGAAGTTGGCCTTTGACAACATATTTTTCATTTTATTTGATAAGGTTTGTTTACGTAGTCATGTTATACATTGCCTCCACAAATTGGTTATCCCCATTGTGCGTGCAGCCACCAGTATTGGTTACAGTAACAGTGACTGCGTGCACAAGGGGCCTAAATGTACCAGTATGTAAAGTATGCCATCTTGATTTTGGCATACTTGCACTAGGCACTCGTGTGCAGTGTGCTTTGATGATTTGACGTTGGCCTTTGACAACATATTTTTCATTTTATTTGATAAGGTTTGTTTACGCAGTCATGTTTTACATTGCCTCCACAAATTGGTTTTCCCCATTGTGCGTGCAGCCACCAGTATTGGTTACAGTAACGGTGACTGCATGCACAAGGGGCCTAAATGTACCAGTATGTAAAGTATGCCATCTTGATTTTGCGGTCACATTGGAATGAGGCAGAGGGAGGGGTGGGTGTGTGTGTTGGGGGGGGGGGGGATCGGGGTGGGGGTGGGGGTGTGTGTTGAGGACTCTGTCATTGTAATATTGTAAACGTAACCATGACGCTTAATACCATCCAGATACACCAAAGTTTGAGAGTTCAAGGGGAGGCCAGAATAGTTTGGTGCCTGTGAGCACCAAGGTATTCTAGAACCACCATATATTTTGCCGCGTATTATGCATGGGCTTCTGAGCATCTATGCTACTGGAAAATCAAACATAAAGGATTTGTTGTGTGACTATATTTCCGAAGTGCCGTCTTGCACACAGAACACGTTCTGCCAAAGTAAGCGGCCTTATTTGTGTCTCCAGCACAGGAGGTCATTTCCTCACAGTGGTGCTCACACAAGATCACTAACCATTCTATGGAAAAGCCAGTGTGTCCAATTTTGAGAAAGTGAGGTTTTTCATTGTATAACAACGAAAATCGTGCTTTTCACCTATGTGGACATTAGGGTTTGCTACACAGACCCTTGTAGGCCTGAGGGAAGTCAAAGGAATCATTTGTACCCCGAAATACAAGGGTCCGTGCAGCAAGCCGCTGCTACCAATAACGTATTTATTTTCATTCCTCCATTTTCGTAAAAGAAATCGAGAAGAAATCTTCCGACCTGGATTACACCAGACGTGACTGATGTCAAAGGAATATACATTTAAATATGATAGACTTATGACATAATTTAAAATCTTTTATGACGTTGTAGTCTGCAGTAGTGTGCCTGTTGCTTCAAACAACTTTGTACTTTAGAAAGTTTTGGTGATCAGAACAAAACTGGCATCCAAGACACTACACTAAGTCCGCCATTAGTTGCTACAAGGGTTTTTATAGCTCGGTCATGTGGCACAGTTTTCGCTAAAGAGATTGGTCGTGTGAGGTAGGGATGAAAACAAACTGTGTTGTTTATGTTATAAATATGCACTTATAATGCGCATTGTGCACATACACATAAGGCTCGTGTGCACACAGGACTCATTGTTTCAGACAGTGTGTTTTGCAGTTTATTTGGATTAACCCCTTGAAATTATGTTTAGATAATTAGCTCCATCATCAGTATTGCCTTGTATTTTATTGTATGCTTGTTTGTATTTGAATTATTTTAGTTTCTTTTTGAAAATTTTGTTATCCCCCTTGTCAATGCATCCACCAGTACTGTATGCAGTGCCAAAAACTGCATGTACTAGAGGGTTAAAGGATTCTTCATGTATTATTTATGTTAATGGCGTACAGTAGAACCTGTTTTGAGCGCCACCGTTTTTTTCTTTATCTTTTTTTCGGGGGGTTGCAAAAGTGATCTGAAAGATAGTGCTCTCTCAAGAGAAGTCACGAAGGATAAAAAAAAGTGTCACCTGTTATTAACCCTTTTCATCCTGATACACCCATTGCTTGAAGTAAATTTGACTGATAGTTCTGGCACCATCCTTGAAATAAAACAGTTTGTCTATCTCCTAATCTGTAATGTAGCCATCATAGGACAATAACCAGAATTGACAAAATCAGCCTCAGGATGTAATGGGTTAAAGACTATCATTTAGGTGGCCACAGCCACCTAAATGATGATCTTTAATGACAGGTGATCTTTCATGAGGATGATCTCTCAAGAGTGGTCGCTCAGAACAGGAATATGCCGTAGCGTCAGTTACAAAATGCTTATACTCTTAGCTCCACGTTTTTGTTTCAACTTCATTTGCTATTCTGCTTCAGTTGCCAAATTAATGTCAGTGGATATTACGTGTGTGCGTGAGGGAGAGAGAGAGAGAGAGCGAGCGTGTGTTTTGTATGTGTGAGAGAAAATACGGGAGAGAGAAAGAGCGTGTGCGTGCATGCGTGTGTGTTATTACCCTTCTTGTATTTTAATTCTGTTCAAGAATAAAAGGGGATGACACCATGTATGTTTTTATTTTTTGTGATATTGGAATGAACTGTGTACTTAATGCGTAAATACTTCGCACGGTCACGCGCGCACATACATACACACACACACACACACACACACACACACACACACACACACACACACACACACACTCTTCATTAATCAATCAACCAATGTAAGAACAGTAAATACAATTTACTACAGACATATTAACAAGTTCGGTACAAAACTCTGTAGAAAAAGACAATATACACAATCTCTCCCTTCATTGTACGCAATACGAAAGTAATAATACAACAATAAATGAAATGTTTCTTACACTGTACGTCGTTTGACTTCAACAATAAAAGTGTTAAGCAAATTTCTTAGAATAAATCGACAAATGAAGCGAATGCCCATGGAACTGTCACGAACACACTCGTGTCACTTGGTTCAATTCACCGTTTAGACATCTCTGTCCTGTAAAGGTCAAAAGACAATAAGTTCATTTTTTGTGGAAAACGAGGTTTTCATTGTAATACAATGAAAATCTCGCTTTCACAAAAACTGGACTTTCTGTCGTTTCCTTCACAGGGCTGATCGTGTGTTCCAAAATCCGCTGTGCTCCAAAAGGATTCGATACTGTGAATCTATCGGTACACATCGTGAAAAAAACGCATTTTTGCATGTGCTAGTTGGTATGCTTTTTGCTATTATTTTTGTTCAGGAAACTGGTTCAGGACTACAGTCGGAGTCAGACAAGGCTGCTTGCTCTCACCTACTCTTTTCAACATCTTCCTGGAAAGAATCATGACAGACGCTCTGAAAGATCATGAAGGATCTGTCAGTATTGGAGGCAGAACAATCACGAACTTGGGCTTTGCGGACGACATTGACGGTCTTGCAGGAACAGAGAAGGAGCTAGCTCAGCTGGTGGAAAAGCTGGACAGTACAGCCATTGCGTATGGGATGGAAATCAGTGCAGAGAAGACCGAACTGATGACCAATAACACCAGTGGCATTGGCACTGACGTCTTGATTGGAAGCTAAAAACTGGAAACCGTTCATAAATTCAAATACTTAGGAGCTTTTGTGACAGATGAAGGATCAAAACCAGAAATACTGTCCAGGATTGCGCAGACAACAACAGCACTGACAAGATTGAAGACCATATGGAAGGACAGAAACATCACACTCTGCTTCAAGATCAGACTGATGCGCTCCTTAGTCATCTCAGTATTCTTGTATGCCTGCGAGTCACGGACCCTCACAGCAGACCTTGAAAGGAGGATACAAGCCACTGAAATGAGATGTTTTCGAAGGCTGCTTGGCATTTCATACAAAGATCACATCACGACCGTGGAAGTGGGAAGCAGAATCGGGCAAGCCATCGGGCCCTATGAAGACCTATTAGCCATTGTGAAAAAGCGCAAACTGAAGTGGTATGGGCATGTCACGCGTTCAACAGGGCTTGCCAAAACAATCCTGCAGGGCATTGTGCAAGGAAGACGAAGGAGAGAAAGACAGAGGAAAAGATGGGAGGACAATATCTCAGAGTGGACAGGACTGAAGCTGGGCGATACGCTAAGAATGGCAGAGAGGAATGGAGGGAGCTGGTTGCCAAGTCATCAGTGGTGCCCCAACGGTCGGCAAGACTACGGGATATAGATAGATAGATAGATAGCATCTGCTAGCAGCATAATGAATTAAACAATTAGTTTAACCCTTATCATTCGGAACACACAAGTGTGTGAAATAAGTTTGACTAAAATAGCTGAAGGGTAGTGCCAGAATAGCTTGGCGCCTTTAGGCGCCAAGCTATTCTGGCACCACCCTTGAACTAAAGCCATTGGTTTATATCCTTATCCGTAAGTACTATAATGTAGCTCGCATATGGCAGTGAACAAATTTGAAACTTTTAGCCTCAGTATGATATGGGTTTTTTAAAAAAATAAACGTCGATTTAAAAAAGAAAAGAAAAAAAAAGAGTTGAGCAAAATGAACCAAGCTAACCGACTGTGGACTATTCCAAAGAAACAAAACGAACATGATCAAAATAATGATGAACTGGTTTGATGATAATAACCCTTTAACTTCGACTGGCGATACCGTTCGGTGGAAAAGACGCGTTACGCGTCTTTTCCACCGAACGGTATCGCCAGTAGCAGTCATGGGGTTAACGAACTCTGAAACCACAGACCTAGCACACTATTTCCATCATGAGATCCACTGTCAGGTCGCTGAACTAGTAAGGGTGTCATAACCCTGTGGTGACACCGTGACAACATAATGTCCTGTTTTACACTGGTTGGTTGCAACAAAATGTGCCGATATAATGTGAAAGAGTGAAACAAAATCTTTTGGATGATAAAGTATTGCAAACATATAAAATGTGTACGGAAAGGAAGCACAATGTATAAATAAATGTACATGTAAAGTACATGTATATAAACTGCCCTTGACCATGGGGTCCTGGGCGTAGGGGTGGTGGTGGCGCGTCCGGTGGGGGCGGGGATAGAGGAAGTGGGGATGGGCGATGCAAATAAACCATCTCGGTGACATTTTTAACGCCATTTGCCAACAAAAAGGGATGGCAAAAATGAGACTATCGAAAACGAAGTCAAACCAACAACCGCCCAAACACGGGACAACATGAGTAGTTTTCAAGGCACCTACGTGTTATGAACAGGCTAGGTCATGGTTCTCATATCAGTTGCTAGAAGCTGGCACATATTCCACTAAATGACGGCTCGTGGACAACGCCCCACTCACTAGGAACTATGATCTCACCGATATGGAACCCTGAAATTGCTAGACCGGTTCTGACACAAGCCATTCTCGAAAAAGAAGGGAGACACTTGTACACTCTGACTCATTTAGCCCTCGCTACTGAAACATGACGCGGGATCAATCAATCATAACAATTCAAGGGTAGAGCCAGAATAGCTTGGCGCCTCTAGGCGCCAAGCTATTCTGGCACCACCCTTTAACTGTCAAGGTCGATCTGTATGCTGAGTTGTGATACAGGGCCAGTTTGGAAATTATAAATCTAGGGCTCAAATGTGTTGAAAAACAGAATCGTGTACACTGTCCCCCCACGAAAAAAACCGATACCACTGGCACTTTGAAAACAAAATGATTTGTGTCATCAGCCACAGTCAGCTTCACCAAAACACCGTTTATTTCCGCATACAATACACAGTTGAAACTCAAATGGCACAAATCAACTTTGCACAATATAATTCTGTAACAATTCAGTACAGATACAAGTTAACTAGCATCGTGTGACAATATGGTATTCAAACATGTTTCAAAAGTGAAAAAATAGCAAATAAAAAATACTGTCTATCATCTTTACAAAGAAGGCAAGATCAAGGCACGACCTCTGTGTGATTCATTCACAAACAAATAAACAAAATACTACCACCCCCCTAGCCTCGAATGTGCGCATAGTCTTTTATCTTGCAAGTTATTCCGACGTAGCCAATGCCGGGAATTGCGACTTACTGATCACGTGCGCGGTTGCCAACCAATCAGATGCAACGGTCAGTTTTAAATCTGTCATTGTTTTGTGCACGCAGGCGTACATTGCGAAACGCAATGAACACAAAGAAGTTCGGCGTCGGGCAAAGGCACGGTAAGTTGTAACTGGTAAGCAAAAGGTCATCGGGCCGGCATCAACAGCCGTTGGCCCGCGCACAGCTGTGCGCGGGCTAACGACTCCCGAAATCGGCCTGAGGATCTTTAGCGCACTGGTACCTTGGTCGAGTGCAAAACATCTGTATGACGAACACTCCGCTATTTCCCTACGAACACAGTCTTGTTTGGCAGGTCACGTGGCCTAGCGCGCAGTGACACTGTTATAACCCCAGTGTGCGTGCAGGCACCGCTACCGTTTTCAGTACCGGTGGCTGCATGTGCAAGGGGTTAAGTACGTGAACGTGACGACGTCAAACTGATCGGCGAAATCAGTTGCTGTTCGCAGCATCGACGTGTTATTGAGACGACGTGAAGACTGAAAGAGTCTAAACATTTTGTTCGAACATTGTCAGTAAAGTATCGACACAAATAGATCTCAGTCAAGAAGCAAGGCTTTTATTGTCAGTCTCAGAGTCAGTTCCAGGCCACGTCACAAATCACACAGTGCACGCCGTTACCACGTGAAGACGTTGAACAACCCCAGTGCGCTTGGATTTTAAAACAAGGCAACGCAAATTCACTGAACGCCTTTCAGTAAACTGTCCAGAAGTGTTCAGCGCTTTGGTAATTATTAGTCACCTTTCGCTTTTGTAAACTTCACAATGTCCTTATCATGCTATCAGACGCCAGTAGTGGGCACGGTTGTCTGCCCTTGCCGCCATTTGGAGTAGTTGCGCCAGTGCTTCAAATACCACGTGATCAGATCCGCCAGAGACACAAACGACCGCTTGGTCCCCGCTGTCTCGCTGTCCATGCCGTCTTGTTCGGTAACCGTTTCGCGGGTAATGCCGCCCATGTTGAGTGAGGATTCTGTTTCTTCAGTTACGTTACTGTCGTCAGCTGTCGTATCGTTTTTAAGAGCGCCCTTACTAGAGAACAAGTTTAAATGTTCGGTGCTTATGCTGCTGCTTGAAGACATCACAGTTGTAGTGCTCTCTGTTTCATCCTTGGTGGCAGCATCGGTCTTGCCGCTGCTCGTCATGAGTGCTTCTGTAGAGTCATTACCTTCTGAAACCTCATTTTCAGAGTCAGCAGCAACATTGATGCTATTACTGCTTGTGTTTGTTGGCTCGTCGTTCTGGGTGCTCACGTCCAGAAGACTGTTTCCGTCTTCAGAAGCCGAGTTGATGCTTTTTGCAGCTGAGGTGTCAGCGGCCTGGGCGGCCTCGCTATTGAACTCGCTGTGGTCCTTATCTGCAGAGGGAGTATTGCTACTGAAATTGTCACTCTTGGCTTTACTGAGTGAATCATCCGGAGGTGGAGTGGTAGTTGAGGACTGATTTGATGGAACTGTTGCAGAGGTGTGAACAGAGCTCATCTTGGTAACGGTCGTGACATTACTTGCTATAGAGGCAATGCTGGTCTTGTCTGAAGGTGATGTTTGTGTAGCATTGGTTTTAGTCGTGTTAGTAGAGACAGCTGTAGTGCTTGAAGACATATCGTGATTCAAAGACGTTTTGGTGCTTGTAGACGTATTTGTGTTTAAAGGTGTACTGGTGTGGGTAGACGTCTCCGTGCTTGAAGAAGTAGTGACAGAACTTGAAATGTTACTTGCCGCAACGTGAGCAGTCGGGGAGCCTTCTGGTGTAGAGGTAGTCGTGTTTGTCTTGTTTCCATTGTTGGCTGCTGTGTTGTTGACACTTGTCAGTGATTTTGTGTCCTCACTCAAATACGCGACAGGGACAAGTTCATCGGAAGGACTGCTAGGGCCACTTTCTGTTGTGTTGTCAGCAGTCTGAGTTGTCTTGCTACCACCTGCATCGTCGTCGCTGCCTGTGCTGTCAGTAACAGACAGTGTGTTGTTATGTTGTCCGTCATGATTGCTTGGAGACACGGTGGTGACTGTTGCGTTAGTGTTCATATTTTCAGTCACGCTGAGTTCCTTGTCCTTGTTATTCCCGTTGCTGTCGTCAGAGTCCTTACTTTTCTTGTCGTCGTCTTCGCCGTTCTTTTCATCATCTACAGAAACAACCAACGTGCTTGAAGAACTGGTGGCCGAGGATGTGTTGCTGGAAGAGTCTGTGTCCTTGGCTGTGGTGTTTGTGATGTCTATTTCAGTGACAGAGACTGGACTTGTCTCGTTAGCATCGGAGGTCCTGTGCGCAGATGATGCAACAGACAGGTCGCTAATTGGTTTGGTTGTCATCTGATCTGCAGTGACAGTTGTCGCTGAATTAGTGGCGATTGTTACTTTATTATCAACTGAAGTTGTGATTGCAGGCTTGGTTGAGTTTTGTGTCATCGTTGCAGATTTAGTAGTTTCAGTAACATTTGACACGCTTGATTTGTTTTCGAGAGTGATCGGCGTGGTTGGTGAGCTAGTATTTGTGTTTATTTTGTTCTGTGAAACGTTAGATTCATTCTCGACTTTGTGTGTGGAAGCTAAAGTTGTGCTTTGGCTCTTGGAGGGTTCCGTCTTGCCAGTGCTATTTAAGGAGGAGGAGGAGGCAGACATATCTGGAGTTGCAGCTGTTTTGTCTTCCTCGTTGTCATCTGCTTCGTCAGCTTGAACTGTGTCATCGGCTTTCTTCGGTTTGACGCTGTCGATGACGTTTGAGATGTTATCGTCAGTCATGGTGAGCTGTGCGTCAGCGTCATCTGGGGATTTCGTCACTTTCTCGTCATCATCAATTTTGTTGTTGTCATCGCCCGGCGTCTCTTTCTTTTTCAGGGCGTCTTTGGCTATGTATGTCTCAGCTTGTTTCATAGTGGTGGCATTTCCAGAAGTCAGAAGGCTTTCAGTCGTTGTTTTATCAGTCGAAGTGTTATTCGTCTGTAAGATGGTGTCGTCTTCTGTGGGCGAAGCGTCTTTCGTAGAGGATGCCGGGGTTGTGGTGGGCTGGACAGTGGAAATGTGAGTGTGGTTCGCGGTACAAGTCGTACTGTTGCAGCTAGAAACGTTCACGGATGTTGACAAGTCATCGGACGTGGTGGCTTGTGTTGTTGCCTCTGATTTGTTGGAGGTTATCTTTGTATGGACAGGTGATGCAGACGTACTGTCTTTCGCCGCGGCCGTCTGGTTTTCCAGTTTTGCCTCTACCTTACTCGTTTTCTGTTCCACTATTGTCTTCTCAGATTTGTTTGTGTCCTTAGCGGCGGAGTCCTTGATCTTTCCGTCAGTTTCAACTGTCTTTTCGTCTGTCTTCCCCACTAGAGCCGAAAATGCTTGAATCGGGGGTATATTGTCAAAATCGTCAACGTCGCCGGAAAAGTCGAGTTCCTCCTGTTCGCTCTTATCAGACATGAAGATGACCTTGTCGCTTGGTGTCTTTTTCTCTTTCATGTCCACAAAGTCATCACCATCAGCGTCTTTAGCGTTTACAATGATGAGGTTTTCAGAGTCGTCTTTCTGACGAGGACTGGCTGCGGAAAAATCTCGCCCTGGTTTTGCCGCAAGGAGACCCTCGGTTTGGAAAATGTTCTCGCTCTCAATGACGGCGTCGGAAGGTGTAGACATGGCAGCCAACATTTCTGGTGCCGCTTTGCCGCTCACTCGCATGTCCTCCACGTTAGCCGTCGTGCCGAAGTCGATCTCATTAGGGTTGACCTCAATGTAGAGAGAAGGGACCGTGGGCTTCTCTTCTTCTTTCTGTATCCTCTCGGACTCGTGACTTTGAGTAATGACGTCGTTGTTCTCGATTATGTGATTGCCATTTTCTGTGGAGTCTGGCTTCATGGCACCATCGCCGGTGTCACGTGACACGACGTGCCTGGAGCGCATGGCGTCGTTCAGGAGGTTGATCATGAACTTCTCGATCTGTACGTCTTCGGGGTTTTTCAAGTCGCTATAGGCGGACGGCGCTTGGTACAGCGAGGAGCCTACTGGGGCTCTGAAGTACGGATTGGAGATGCTGCGGCCCTCAGTGTCGTGTGGCCGGGCCCGGAGTTGGGTCCCTCTCGCGTAGCTTGAGCTGGCAGCCTGTGAGCGGCCCGAGTTCTGCCAGGAAAGAGGGTCCACCATCAAGCGGCTCTTCATTCCATAGAAAGGAAGCTTTGAGGTGGCGAAGTCGATTGCTGGGATTGTTGTCGTTTGGAAACTGGTTGTCATCTCTTCTGTTGTGGTATTGCTGATAGCGGTGGATGCGTTAACTGCTGATGGCGTTCTGATTGTGGCGGTGGTTGTGACGAATAAAGCTGAAGAGGTGTTTGTAGTATCATCTGTTGAGTTCAGTAATGTGAGGTCAGTGTACGTATTGTCCAGGCTGGTGATGTTTGTCTGGTTGCTCATGTTTTCCTGCGTGTCGTTGAATATGTAAAGGACTGCATCAGGAACAGTGATGCTGGAGCTGACTGGTGCGGACGTCGTTACATTTTCGCCTTGTCCAATAACTTCGCTTGAATTAGGTGCGATCGTTGTCATTGAGAAGACACTGTCATCTGTGGTTTCATTGCCTTGTTCTGCAGACACCGTGCTCGTGTAGACACCAGTACGCAAAACGCTCGTCTGAGAAGACGTCTCAGAAGTCGAGTCTGATGAGTGAACGGACAACGTCGTTTCGGATAAGTGTTCTGCATCACCCACAGCTGCTCTCATCGTGGACATTTTGTTTGTGGCGGAGACTGGTGTGGATTGTTCGTCTGTTTCATTCTCTTTTTTAATGCTCAGTTTCTTCACGTCGTTGCTGGCGTAAAGTTCGGGTTTGATTCTGTCTTCTGGGATCCCTCCGGGCAGGCTGCTAGTTACCATCCACGTAAAGCTGCTCTCTGGGCTCAGTAAATCGGCGTTCTTTGCATGGATGTTGACGGGGTCTTGGTGTGAGGTACGGATAGAGTCTTGTTTACGGGTAATGAAGTTGTATCGTAGACGGCTGTTGATGGGGTCCTGTTTTTGGTCGTTGACGGAATCTAGTTCTTGTTTTCGAGTGTTCATTGTGTAGTGTTGGCGGCTGTTAATTGGGTACTGCTGACGCGTATTGACGGGGTCTTGCTTTGGGCTGTTGAAAGACTCAAGCTGAGAATTGCCGGTAAAGTCCTGCTGGGGAGCGCTGAAAGGACTACGCATGGAACCGGACCTGTCCTTATGAGCCTCGTAGGACGTTCTGATTTCCTTCTTGTCCGACTTGGTGTGGACCGGTTCCACAAAGATATCGTCTTGCGGCTTATCTTCCGTCACAAGTGCGAAAGGGTTGCGGATCTGGTCCGGTCGCTTGTGTGCATAGTCTTTGAATGAGCCCCAGGAATACCCCGCATTTTGGTCTTTCCGTCTGTCTTGCGAAATCTGCCATTCTCTTGAGCTGTGCTCCTCCTTGGTGTCGTCGCTCTTAGTGTGTTTGTTGTTATAAGCTGAGTCGATATTTTGCCCAGGCTGTGCAGTGGTGCTGAAGTTCACTTCATCAAATTTGTGTGGTTCCTCATTCTCTTCTGTTTCTCCGTTTGTGGCTGACGTCTGCAGGGGGTTCAAGCTGTAGGCTTTGTGCTCGAACTGTGGTTTCTTGTACGGGTTTTGGGTCAGTTGTCCTCTGGTCCAAACCGGCTCCAAGGAGGGAGTGGGCTTTGTGTCTCTCACAGAGAAGACGCCATCATCCGTCGTGCCAAAGTCGCTGTAATCGGCATCATACAGCGCGGACTGGGTCGTCATATCGTAATCGGTCGTGCGCCATTTGTTGAAGACGGCGCCCTGAGTGGAGGAAGATTCGTCAAATGGGATGAAGGTGGAGGAAAACGTGTTGTCAGACGTTTCTGAGTAGTCTTCGTAGTATGTAGTTGGCAAGTCTGTTGACGATGTCATCATCTCCATTGTCGTTGGCTCTGGTGTTGTTGTCGACTGTGTTGTTGGTGTTCTAGTCGTGGACGGACGAGTGGTAGTGGTAGTAGTGGTTGTTGTCGTCGTTCTGGCCGTCGTGGGCGGCTTGGTCATCGGACTTCTGATCGTGGTCAACTTTGCCGTAGGATTGGGAAACGTTCTGGGGACCACCAGCGACTTGGGGTTGACCTTGTTAGTCTGCCTCGTCTCCTTCAGCATTTCGTTAAAGGAGTATAGCGTCTTGGCTCTGTAGCCCTCGATGCAGTTGACGTTGTGGGGCCAGTTGCAGACGTAGGTCTGGTCGTCAAAGAAGAGTCCAGGCGGGCACAGCTTCCTCATGGGTTGCCAGTTGTAGCAGTGGTAGAAGGCCGAGCAGCTGGAAGGGTCCGGGAAGTAAGCGTAGCCTGACGGGCAGCGCACATCATCCTGCACCATGTCTGAAAAGGAAATGAACAGTCGGTTAGACTTGACACATAAAGTCCAAATGACAAAATAGAAGGGCGCTCTGAGCCGATTTTGTTTTTATCTTTTGACAATATTCTGCCGTTATCATTATGAAAAAGCCAGAATGTCCACTTTTGAGAAAAACAAGATTTTCATTCTATAACAATTAAAATCTCGCTTTTCTCAAAAACAGACATACTGGCTTTTGCCAGATAACGGCGGAATTGCAGGTTCGTGTTTTTACTATTTCGCCACGAATTACTCTGATTATCAACAAATGGCTGGCTGTCGCACGTTTAACGTTAGGCGTTGGCTCTGTCAACAGCTAAAATAACATCCCTGAAACCATAGCACATTCCCCAGGATGAGGCGCACGGTTAGGAATTTGGACAGCAAGACGCGTAGATCCTCATGAGCCCCCGCGATAGCGGGGGCTCATGAGGATCTACGCCTCTTGCAGATGTGTGTGTGTTTTTCTGTTCCATTGCATGGTTAACGTTAGGATTAGGCGTTTATAGTGTGTGTTCGTTTGCATGGGAGGGAACTCTGTATGTTTTAAGGGAGAGCACTTGCGGCACGGTAAGTAACCACGTCATGGAACTGTTACACTAATCGATTGGGCGTGCTTAAATGACGTCAGTGAATCGCTCGAATTTGTTTTAAGGCCTGACCCACAAACGGAAACAAACACTAAAACACACATACCCGCACGCCAGTACGAATAAGAAGAGAGGGATGGACCGGGCGTTTCAAGCCCAGAGAATCGCAAAGCTAATTTGTGTGCTAGTTTTGGTGACTTGCACATATTTGGGCACTAATCTTCGGCTTCCCATGCGACTTCATTGGCATTTGATGTGAACGAAGCCGCAGGAACTGAACCATTTAAATCTCAAACGTATACCATAAAGTAGTGCTGCTTATCTGCAAAGTAGTGCTGCTTTGTGCCTCTCCATGCGTCGGGGTAAACAAGCACTATCCTATAGCTATCAATGCTGATACGTTTCTGCAGCGGGCATTTCCAAAGAATGAGATTAGAATTCATGTTTGCCAGTCGCAAGGCTGTAAGGGCCAAAATCACAGGACAGCATACAAAGATATAAAGTCCAGACCAGAAAGGCGGGTGTCAAGCGTGCAAAATGCAGAGAAGATCGAGCCCAACGAAAACAAAAAAGTACAGAATTTGCAGTTTATCTTGCCGAGTTGGTAAGATGCATCACAAAGTAATGGAGACCTGAAGAAGGTGAATGCCTTCTACATGGTGACCGCATGCGTCTGAATTCTGCCACAGACTATACCCTGTCTCTCCTACGGTTGTTAGGACTAGTGTGTGCTGGTCTGTGATTTTGGACTTTACGGCCTATAGGCCGTAAGGTCCAAAATCATAGACCTGCACACAAGACCAGAGGAAGCTGTGCGGCCTGAGGGAGTCAACTGTCGGCTGCATGCTGCAGGACTCTCCCCTTTGCAAGCAGCTGAGGAACAACACCTTGATGCCACCCTACACACTCAATAGCCCGTTCGGTGCCGAGAAAATCTGAACCCCACCCAACTGCAAGAGGTATAGATCCTCAGGAGCCCCCGCAGTTGCGGGGGCTCATGAGGATCCATCCCTCTTGCTGACACCACTATGAATCCATCTTCCTGGTTCGGCTTTTTACTTTTGGGCGTTTATAAACGGAAGATTGCAGAAACATAGCCTGAATCAACTGGCTCTGATCGGGTTAGGAGAATCCAAGGGAAATGATGGGCTTTTTACATAACATTTCCGTTGAAAGGTCGTGCTGAGGCGGTTGAAACGTTGAAATTTGAGGCGGCAAAATTGCAGTGCGCCTGTATTGATAAGCGTTCAGGTCGTACTTCACAAGCAATAGCTGTCTTTGTCCCTACAGGGCCGTCCATTATCGCTCTTGTGGCTTGGGCGTTAAACCACGAAGTAACCACCTACAGAAGAAGCTGTATGGCTGCAGGGAGCAGATTCACCGGACAGCCAAATTCATGTAGTCACAAACCAGATAGGTGATGCTAGCGCTGCTAGAACAGTATTCATACCAAGGGGAATTACTCAGTAATTCCCCCTTGGTATGTGTACTGTTCTACCAGCGCTAGCCTCACCTATCTGGTTTGTGAGTATTTTACAACTTGAGGCAAAATTTGTATTGTTACATTGTTGTGTATTGTCTTGTGCATCTGCTGGGCTTTCAGGGTATTTACCCGACCACATTTAGTAGTCCACCTTCTTGTTTGTGTATGTGTGTTTCTCCTATCTACTTCTAAGTTCAAGAAAAAGACATGGGTTAAAGGTTTAACCTAATGCATCCTTTTTAGGGATGTATATGATAGTCTTGTTCTTTACCTGCATATATTTCTGTGGGCTGGCGATTGGGTGCCTAATAGGAAGGGCAAGGGATCTAACTGTGTGTAATTCCAGCGCTGAGTAATTTCCCTTGGTATGTGTACAAATTTGCGTAGGTCACTTCATAAACTTCGGGTTTGAAGAGGATCACGAAAAATGAAGGAAAAGATAAAAAATAAAAAAAACTTACTGTCTTCTGGTGATCGCCTCCTCCTGGTGTGTTGCCACAGGCTGGCTTGTCTGTCGTTGTGACCACGGTTGTAGTTGTTGTCGTTGTAGTTGTTGTTTTGGACTTTGGGCTCCCTCTCGGTGGGATGGAGGGGGTTTTCTGGCTCGGATCGGTGCATTATGTCAGGATTGACTGCAAGAAGACAAACACGATTAGATATTAGAGGTCACACTACAATGTAAGATATTTCGTATCCTTTTGGCGTAAAGAATGGCATGAATTTGAAGGATGGCAAGTTTTGAACAGATTTTTAGAAAACTGTCGCAAAATGTCAGCATAAATTGTAAAATTATGAAAATTATGGCTTATCAATTACATTTCTATGAACCCTTTGAGTGTCGGTAGCTATTTTGGTGGAGTGATTCCGACAGGAAGCACCTCGACCAAAATCGTTTAAGATGCACAAAAGGTGATCAATGCAATTTTAGAAGATACAATAGGATAACCATTACAAGTCTTATAATAGTTTTATCTGGCCTGTAATTTTGAACTTCTGTGCCATTATATTGCAAAAGCCAGTGTGTCCATTTTTGAGAAAAGTGTGATTTTCATTATATATCAATGAAAATCTCGTTTTTCTCAAAAAAATAACATATTGGCCTTTGCTTTAAAACTGCAGCATTGCGCTATCTGTAATTTTAAACCTGAAGCCGTAAGGTCCAAAATCACAGAGTAACACACGTTTCTTCCTCTAGGAGGCCCTGCATACTACTTCTCGCAGTCTGCCTCTTCCAACTCACCAGGAATGCCGAGGTCCTCAGGTTTGTCACGAGCAGGAACTTCAAAGCCCAGGGTAGCCAGAATGTCTCCGAAATAGTCGCCAGAGTTCTCCTTCTCCATCCTTGGTGCAGCCGTCGTTGGTGGTGGCGGTGGAGGGGTCGTTGTAGTTGGTCTTGGCGTGGTGGTGGTGGCGGAGGCAGTGGTTTTCTTCGAGGATTGACTTTTGGACCAGGTGCTTCGGTGAGGTCGCGGAGTGGCCGGCTTCTGAGGCACTGGTTTGTGAGTGGTGGTGGTCGTTTGTTTCTTTGGTTCCGGCTGGATGTTAGCTCTCTGGTTGTGCGACTTGGGTGTGGTGTCTACTTTCTGTCGGCTGTTGTTGTTGTTTTTGTTGTTGTTGTTGTTGTTGTTGGTGTTCCTGTTGTTGTTGCTGTTGGTGGTGGTAAGTTTGTTTTGCTTCGGCGCAGAAGTTGGGGCCTAAACATTATAAAAATGAACAGTGCACATTATTGGCTACGCCGATCAGCAAAAGTAACTTGAAAGTCGTAAAAGCGACCAGCTATGATCAGAAATGAAAACTGCTTTCTGTGTGCTAGTTTGTGACTATAGATCTTAAGACCTAGATCTGTAAAAATTAAAATTACAAAGCAACCACATTTTATAGTGGGTCAAAGTTTTCATTCTTTTACTTCAATTTCATGACCTTTTCATTGTATGTACTAAGCGAATACCACTCAACTGCAAGAGGCATAGATCCTCATGAGCCCCCGCGTGTGCGGGGGCTCATGAAAATCTATGCCGTTTGTTGGCGTCTTTCGTATCATTGTACCTAAGGCAGACAACCGTCATTCTTTGATGTGTTTTTTTCATTCATCATGTCCAGCTACTGGTATGAAAAGTCAACGACTAAGCACCAAAGTGTCCAAAGCGGGTAAAGCTAAAATAGACGTTAAAAGAACTATTCCTAGGTCGTAGTCGTAACCCCTTTATAGTAAGCAAAGTGGATTGCACCCCTTTATAGTAAACACTAAAAGGATCGTGTAAGTGGATCGCCCGATCAGTGAGTCATGCTTCCACGTGGCAATAGTACTGTTATTACAGGATAAATGCCTAAAATTGTGGATGTCAGTGGATGTCAAACTCATTGCGAGCAAGAAGTATATATCTAATGAGTCCCTGCTACTGCAGGAACTCATGAGATTATACGCCGCTTGCAGATTGGAGCGGGCTGGAGAATCCACGAAATGTCTGAAGTCCGTTCAATGTTGAAGCTACTTCTGATTCAATGATAACTTCTATTACAGTTACCGTGTTTCCAGCTTCTTCCGGTTGCCACTGCTTGATGGGCTCCAGCACTGTGTCGGGCGCACAGGACCTGGCGTTCGAATCCCAGATGCACACCTTCTGTTGGGGATCGAACACGAGACCATTGGGGCACTGCATGGGGAAGACGCGGTTGTCGGGCAGGCAATGGTAGTATTTACGACAGTCTTCAGGATCCGGGATCAAACTCTGGGTCTTTTGCTCAGGGCATTCGAAGGCTGAGGTGAGATGGGCCAGTGCTAGAGAGGAAAAGAAAAGAAAAGTTCCAATGATAGTTCAGAAAACACACGAACGCATCCTTCAAAATTCACTGCCAATAGTGGCGAGTTGTGTGTCTGAACTGTTCGTTAATTCAGTGCCAAAGAACTCCAGCAACAAAGTTGCATCAGCAAGAGGCATAGACGATCATGAGCCCCCGCAGTTGCGGGGGCTCATGCGGATCTATGTCTCGTGAATTTGGATCCTGTTGGTTTTTTTTTCTTCTTCTTCTTCTTTTTTTTTGGGGGGTCTCGTAACGAGAAAGTGAGAACAGCACTAACATATTTACGTCTTGAACCGTTTGGTTCATGATACGCTGATTATTGAAACCTGTAATTATGTAATCTTCTCCTTGCTCTCTTTCTTAAGGAACGGGTTTTGATTTCTATGATAATGTTTTTGCTCTCGCAATAATCGAATACTGAAATTGAAATTGAGTCAACTATGTCATCTGAACTTTTTCAAAAGCACTCGACATTTTCAAATTTACAGAACCAATTTTAACATCTTCAGTGCTTAACCTTCGATTTTTTTTTTTTTTTTTTTCTGTCTCCCACTTCATGTCGGAAAAGCAAATGTCAAACAGAGCCGGTCATTGGCAAATAGCCACTGTCACGTATCTAAAGCCGCCCAGGAAGTCACGTGATGATTCAAAGATGCGACAACTGCTGTTGACAATGTCTGAGCCCACACCGGAAGGCCGATTTATTTTGCGGAGTAAGGCACACACCTTGTGCCCAACTTCAACAGAAATAGTGCAGTTTCCCGCAGTCGCCGTATCTGCGGTGCGCTATTCCTGTTTGTTTTTAGCATGTCCCCTCCTCTTTTTCTTTTTTTGCATTGTCGTTTTTGTTCCTTTACCCTCTGCTTCCGCTGCGGGGTTTGGCAATGTGGGTGTTAAGTTTGGATAGAATTTTCTTCTTCTTTTTTTAAATTTTTACCCCAATATGCATGCAACCACTGGTACAGCTGCGGGAGATGGATCGACTCTGATGGCTTAACCCATTTAGCTCCGACGCACTACAGCAAGAGGTGGATCGACCATGATAATTCAAGGGTAGTGTCAGATTAGCTTGGAGCCTGATGGCACCAAGCTAATCTGACACTACTCTTGAATTATCATGGTCGATCCATCTCCAGCAGTTTTGGGTGGCACCTCCAACATTTGGAAAATACGGCCTTTTGGGTTTAATGGGTTAGGGACACGGTAGTGCTAAAATGGATAGATTTTGAAGGTCCAAACTTTGAGCTAACTGGCACTGCTACCCTTGAGCTGTAATCGTGAAGATGGGTCAACGCGATCACGCGCTACCCTCAGACTTACACTGCCTAGCATACACTATTACCTTTGAGTGTCGGTAGAGGTTTTTGTCGCGATGTTTCCAGCAAGAGTCATCGCGACAAAACCGCTACCGACAGCCGAAAGGCTTATAGAAAATCGTCCGCTGTGAGAAACAGAAAAATATAACAACAAACATTTTTGTCATGATATATTTTATCTTTCTATCAGCAGACTATTTTCAGCCCCTTCAGTGCTTCGTACAACACCCACTGCAACAGGCACACTTCCAGATGAACATCTGCGCAAAAGCTCACACGTGTCCATCTCCCCTTGCTGAACCCATTTATGTCTGTGTTAATCGTTTCAGAGACGTACGTGAGTAATTTGTGTGCATTGGCAGAGAAAGCGTTGCAGCTAGGTGAACTGGTTGTTTCTCGGAAAGAGCGGTTATACAAATAAAAATAAAACTTATTTGAGGCCAGCTGTTGCTTAACTCATTCGAGCCATGCCGCGTCCGGACACGCGGCTAAAGCCGCATATCCGGACGCGGCATGGCTCGAATGAGTTAAACAGTTAGCATGTCAACGAAAATACGTGCTGTTTGCTTCAAAAAAAGACCGGTAGTTGTTCCGAGTGTAAAGGAAGGTTTTACTAAGTGCGAAGATGACGTGATATTTGTGTTTAACTGTTTGCGTGCTTATAACGGTGAGGGAACGGAAGAAAAAGAGTGTGTGTGTGTGTGTGTGTGTGTGTGTGTGTGTGTGTGTGTGTGTGTGTGTGTGTGTGTGTGTGTGTGTGTGCGCGTGCGTGCGTGCGTGCGTGCGTGCGTGTGTGCGTGTGTGTGTGTGTGTGTGTGTGTGTGTGAGAGAGAGAGAGAGAGAGAGAGAGAGAGAGAGAGAGAGAGACAGACAGACAGACAAACAGAGTGACAGAGAGAGACAGAGAAAGACTGAGAGACAGAGAGACACCGAGAGAGAGAGAGAGAGAGAGAGAGAGAGAGAGAGAGAGAGAGAGAGAGAGAGAGAGAGAGAGAGAGAGAGACAGAGACAGAGACAGAGACAGACAGACAGAGACAGAGAGAACTGAACTGAACCGAACTGAAACTTTATTTTTTAAGGATAAAGACAGTAGGCACGTCTGTCCTTAATAACATTTTAAATACGAGACTAAAAATTGTCACAAGACAAATAGAATTAACATCAAAAAAGAAAATAATAATAATAATAATAATAATAATAATAATAATAATAATAATAATAATAATAATAATAATAATAATAATAATAATAATAATATAGAATAAAAAATAAAAATAAAAGTATTTTGTACCAGAGAGAGAGAGAGAGAGAGAGAGAGAGAGAGGAGGAGGATGTCATGATTAGTATGCGAGGAGAAAGAAGAGAGAGTTGTGTTTCACAATTCATAGTGGTAGTGTCAATTCACATTTTGAGGCTGAAATACGATTGTAATAAACTGTAAATGACTTCTTTAAACAAAATCTGGCAAGTTTTATGTTTGTCGTTAATTATAAATTTATTTTATCGCACTGGATATATTTTGAAGCTAATGACTCACTATGCATCACTCACATACTTTTTTAAAACAAATTAAGTAGTGAAAATATAACCAGACAATTAGGTAAGATAGTATCGTCAGTGTCGTCTGTCCCATGTTAAATATCTTCGGGAAACAGAAATTTTAGACATTGCGGGTATTTCACTGAGCGCTCTACATGTACTCAAAATTCGAACCATCAGAATAGATTGCGCAAAGCGACAATCTTTGTTTAATACAGCTGTCTTTGTCTTTGTGTTGGCATGTGATGTTGGACCTTGCGGTCTTTGGTCGCAAAGTCCAAAATCACAGACCAGCACGGATCTTCGAGAACTTTCGGTAAAGATGATGAAGGGCGTTCCTGTTTAACAAGCAATGAGACGTCTGCAAAGAGAACTCGTGTGTGGTTTGGGAGCTGCGTTTGGTGGTCGAGGATTTTGGACCTTGAGAGCTCGAGGCCGTAGGGTCTAAAATTACCGATCAGCACGAGAATACAGGCATTGGGTCAATAGGAGGATCTAGAAGGGACCCCGAATGGCCAGAGCAAGTATAGTCTTTGTCGGCAGTGTTTTAAGGTTTGGACGTTAGAAAAGTGTTCTCGGAATCTCTTAAGTCAGCCGGTCAGGGTTTTCGATTTTCGGCGTAATCATTTCAAGAATCTCCGCCCGTGCGTTAGAAAGTTAGAGGAGGCGGTCCGTGGCGCAGTGGTTAAGGCGCCTGCCACCAATGCTAAAGGTGCGAGGTTCTATTACTGGTTCCGGCGTCGGATTTTTCTCATCTAGTGTCACCGTTAATTCGGACGGACCGTCGGGGGTTCTTTCTCCGGGTACTCCGGCTCTTCCTCCCCCTCCACTTTGGTATCAGCTTCAGCCCACTTAATCAAATTTCAAATACAAACGATTTTGAATTTCCAAAAACTTCAGTAGCTCGCTTGAGCTTGCCCTTAGCACCACGTGAATGTTCTGTGTTTACGTACAGTGTGTGAGTGAATGCGCGTGATTCACCTGAGCGTGCTTGTTGGGTTCATTTCGCGGCGGCGCTTTGAGCCGATTTTCAATTGGGATAAAGCGCCTATTTAATGCGCTTATTACTTACTTACTTACTCTGGCAGTGAAGAACATTAAGATTTCAATGTTCAACAATTTGTCAAGAATAATATAACTGTCTTGTTTTTGTTTGTTTTTAATGAAATAAATATAAAAAGGGCTTGTGAGGTAACTTTTGAAAGTTAGATTTCACTGTCAGTGGCCATGAATCGAAGCATCGAAACCATTGCAGCGTGATACTCTTTACAAACATGGATATAAGTGAGCCAATCAAGAGGCATAGACCGCCATGAGCCCCCGCGCAAGCGCGGGGGCTCATGGCGGTCTATCCCTCTTGAAGATGGGTGGGCCTTATTGCGTCCCGGCAGTGACGGGATTAAACTATTACGTTCCAAACGTCCTATGACGTACTTCGGCTTAAAGAAATGTGTACAGACTGTATTGGAAACTCTCATGATTTTTTTTTACTGGAGGCGAAGGCTGATCTGAAGAAAGAGTTCAGTTCCTGAAAGTGTCGTTTTGGGAGTGAGCATCATCGAAGATGCGATGATTTACTTCGGCTAAGGTGCACAGTCCTCTCCCTTACTTAGTGCTTTTTCCTACCTATACACCTTAACTAATTGTCCCAAGGCCGTAAGCATTTACAACAACCTTTTTTTATTTCAAGCCCTGTGTTAATAGATATCAGAAATTGAAGCCCCCACCCCCCCTCCCCCCCCCCAACCCCCGCCCACCCCTGCCCCCTCCCTCGATGAAAGAAAACTATTCCATTGTTTTTTTCCCATTTTGGAATCAAATTTGAATTTGAATTTCAAGAATGCATGCCTCCTGGTTAGAGTCATAAATCCTCATGGGCCCATACGGTCCGCGGGGGCTCATGAGGATCAGTGCCTCCAGCTGCAGGTGTGTGTTTGCACAGATGTCAAATCCTCTCCGGCTATTTTGCACCTGCAGCTTGGGCCCGCAATTTCGAGTCCTTGAGTTCTGTTTTTGGCAAAAGTCCTTGGCAGGCGGACGCGTTCTGGCAATCTGCCACTGCTCAAACCGTTCGGGCAGAACAAGCCCCACGCCATCCTTTACTGCCCTACTGCCCCACCCAACTCTGTCAACTCGCTGTCCCCGGGCCTCCCCCCAGGGCTCAAGCCAGCTGGATTACTCAATCCCTACAACACACCCCTCCCTTTTACCTGACCACTCCTCACAGTGTGAGCAAAGCCTGTGTCGAAACAAATCTAAAGTAATTTTTGTCTCTCTCTTTTACATTCTTTCTTTTCTCGTCTCCCCCCCCCCCCCCCTCCAACCCCTCAACCCCCACCCCAACCGCCACCCCACTCCTGTCCTAAAAAAGAAAACTGTCCTAGAATATTATAAATGTCTTGTTTATAAACAAACAAACAAAAAAGACTTCCGCGGTAACTTTTAAAAATTGATAGTTTTAAATTGTTTATCATATTTACCGACATTTTTACAAAGTTCGACTTTTCCTTCGGATACAGTCTTTGTCGTTTAACTAATTCGAGACATGTTGCATCCGGATACGCGGCCTTTAGCTGCGTATCCGAATGCGGAGCGTCGCGAAGGTGTTAAACAGCAATAAATTCATACCGGTTTCGTGTGTTGGAAGATCTCTTGTGAAATTATTCAGCAAATGCTCTGGGTTCTTAATAGGCAATAATCAAACCAGTTTCGCAATAAATTAGTGTGTTTGACGACCTCGTCACGCTGCCCTGACATCATCATTAAAACATTACCCAGGAAGAATATCTCCAGACACGGGTCAATCATACCCACGAAGCAATAGGTCCTCGAGCCGAACTCGGTCGCATTTGGCCCGCGCCAGCTGCGGCCGACTCCTGCTGTGATTTGACAAGAGACCGTAAGTCTGTTTTTGTGAAGAGCGAGATTTTCATTGTAATAAATACTGACGAGCAAAAGAAATGCGACATCTTTAAAACCCCAAAATGTCGCATTTCTTTTGCCCATCAGTGTATAATTCTGCTTTGAACAGTCGATGATGTGCTACTTCGCGATAAGGAATACACGAGGGAGAAGGACCCAACGGAGAAAGAAACACGCTTAGAAAAGACAGTTACAAAACAATTTATTAATATTTCATAAATATCCTTTTTTTCAAAATAGACAAACAAACAAATATAGAGATCAGTTGCTACTTATCTTCATATCGCGGAAGGACTGTGGCAACTGAAGGATTAAGGTCTGGATTACGGAATACATGTGTGATTAATTTAAAATAGATTTGTGTGATCCATTGGCAGTTCAGTTAATGCATGAAAGGTAATATTAACTTAAGGTAACGATTTTTTCACTGATTCGGCTTTCAGGAGCGTAGGGGTTAGCATTGTCTGTACAATATTGTTATATTATCTGTATTTTATTTGTACATTATTTGTACATTATTTGCACATCATTTGTACAGACTGTGAGCAGGAATTGTGCTTATTTGTGAATACGAGGTAATTGTTCTTTTTTAAACTGGCACTGAATATTGACTAGCCATGAAAAGCTAGGCTATACAAAAAGAAAACGACAGTTCCCATTAACAGTTTTGTATGCGACCAATATACGCACAAGCTCTTTGACACATTCGAGACTTGCTGCATTCGGATACCTGGATTTTGCCGCGTATCTGGTTGCGGCACGTCATGAATGCGTTAAAATTATGTTTTCCAGGAATAAATGTAACTTCAAACTTAGCGCAAGCAAGTAATTTACAATTTTTTGTTTGTTTGTTGTTGTTTGTTTTGTTGTTGTTGTTGTTGTTTTTGTAACTGTTAACAATGACTGCTATGTTTATGAGGAACAATTTCAGCAAACAATGAAAAGGACATGATTGGAGATAACCTATCAAAGATTTTCTTACAATTTTCAGTTTCATGCAGACCAGACAAATACGAAATAGCCCTCTGAAGGACTCTAGAGACAGATCGAGCATGATATTTAAATGGTGGTACCAGAATAGCTTGGCGCCTATGGGCGCCAAGCTATTCTGGCACCACCCTTGAAATATCATGCTCGACCCATGTCTTGCTGAATGCACACATACCAAGGGGAACTACTCAGCGCTGGACAGACACACAGTTAGATCCCCTGCCCCCTCCTATCAGGCACCCAATCGCCAGCCCACAGAAAAATACGCAGGTATAGAACCAGACGATCATCTACATCCCTTAAGATGTAGTTTGCTGAATGCAGTTTAGTGGAACGTTTCACACTTCTTAAATTTTGATATTTCAAACTAACTGTACTTAATCCATTATTCTATGTAGACTATTAGCATTCCTAATTTCATGTTTAAGTGGATTGTATTCATAATAGTTTTCTTCAAGTGGAGTTACCGGCATCGCATTCCTTGGAATGAGCATCATCAGAATTATCTGTTTTAAGCCATTGAGTTGGAAAACCTGCCGACATATGTAATTCAAACTAATTTTTTATATGCCATGTTCTTTTCATTATTTTTTTTTCGAAGTCAGCAGCATTTCTATCGCTTGACCCGCAACGCACCCATACTCAGAAATATTTTGTTTTAACTCATTCAGCAAGACGTGGGTCGAGCATGATATTCCAAGGGTGGTGCCACTAGCTTGGTGCCTATAGGCGCCTAGCTATTTTGGCACCACCCTTGAAATATCATGATCGATCTGTCTCTAGAGGCAACTTCAAAATTTGGGGATTCCGGTCTCGGGATAGAATGTGTTAAGACTTTGGTTGTCACTAGCGGTCGCGATATCATTTTAAATGAGTTACTATCAAAACGGCTGCCAAGAGTCGAAGGATTAAGTTAATCTTATTTAGCCTGTACTCTACAATTTATGTTGTTTTTTAATTCACTGTTCGTTGATGGCAAGAAAAGGTGCCCGTCTGCCATAAAAAAGGAATAAAATAAATACTTTTGTCAGGGTTTATTTTTCACCTCTGTATCTGTAAAAGAAAAATAATAATAATAATAATAATGCTATGACAAGGTGACATAACACTTAATACTTACCAGCAAACGCCGCGAGGCACCAGAGTAACGTCGCCATGTTTCCGTCTACAGTGAGTAGGGGAGACAATGTTGTCGCCGGGCCAGCCGGCTGTGACGGTTGTATGAGGTCAGGAAAGGCTTTCCGACAGCTTAGAAAGACCAGCTCTGCTCACTCAAAAAGGTGCCAACAACGAAAACAGCAGTCCAGTGACGAAAAATTGCGAAAAAGTCTTGCTCCCTTTGACCTGCTTTTTCACAGTGTCTCAGGTCTTGTGGTTCAAGACGCACAGGGGACTGAAATTTGCAATATGAGAACTTGCGTTGTTTTCACAATTTCGAAAACTTTGGTGAGTGTCCTAGCTGGCTGAGAACAAGAAAATGCTCTTGAAAGAACAGGAATCCATTTTAACACCTTCACGCAGACAAGCCGAAACGAAACCAGCAGAATTATTTTCGGTCGCCGAATGGAAATGAGGTAAAACGAAGAACGAAGAAAAACTTCTTGTCGGTGAAAATCCCCGAAAGATAATAGCTTGTCACAGTCTTTGCTTCTTAGCCTGCCTTGGTTCTAACAAGGTTCTCAACACTTCAGCGAAGGAACAAAATTCATGGATGAAAAGACAGCAGCAGTGACCACGTGGTTGAGAAGCCTGGAAACGCTCCCTTTGTGACCGTGTGGCTGCGCACGCTGTGAAGACTGCGGTGTGTCTGATTTTCGATCCGAAGAGGCGGCCTTATATTGCGGACGGACTTGTTTGTTTTGGTTCACCACGAGCCAACCCCCGTAGCAAAACGTCTTCGGGCCCACGATGGCCGCAGTGGGCCCGCGCACGGCCGTACGCGGGCCCATTGCGGCCGTTGTGGGCCCGAAGACCGGCCTTTGCTTACTGGGAACAGATCTCCCGAGAGGCGGTCAGAGCGGCCAAAAGCTTTAGATTTGAGGCTTGGGATGTGACGGTCTAAACGTCTCCCACCCCTTCCTTCCCTCCCAAACGCCCAGTCCCCCAAGTTCTTCCACAGCCTTGGTTGGCCAGCGAGATAGAGAGAGAGAGAGAGAGGGGGAGAGAGAGAGAGAGAGAGAGAGAGAGAGAGAGAGAGAGAGAGAGAGAGAGAGAGAGAGAGAGAGAGAGAGAGAGAATGTATAACTGAATCGATGCATAAGGAATGTTGATGAATGAATCACTGATTGATTGAATCTTTATTTGATGAGCGGCATACGTCGATTAAATAGCCAGAGAAAGCGAGATAAAGGCTGAGAAAGAGAGAGAGAGAGAGAGAGAGAGAGAGAGAGAGAGAGAGAGAGAGAGAAAGAGAGCGAACAAGAAAGAGAGAGAGAGCTTCGATTTGACCAGACACTATGCGTATATAAGCGCCATATAAATTATTATCACCATCATCATCATCATCATCATCTCCTCTCTCTCTCTCTCTCTCTCTCTCTCTCTCTCTCTCTCTCTCTCTCTCTCTCTCTCTCTCTCTCTCTCTCTCTCTCTCTCTCTCTCTCTCTCCCACCCACCCACCCACCCACACCCCCTTTCGTTTTCTCTTTGTTTAATTGTTTTTAGTCAGGTCTTCGCAGCCGGCAATTAGGTAACAGTTTACTGTTAGATAATATTTTTTTAGTGTCTTTACTTTTTAATTCCTTTACTTAGTTTCCTTCTCTTTCCCACCTACGCAGCCATGCAGCTTACATAACAGTTCGACCTCACACATTACTTAGTTGTTACACCAACCACCACCCCTCCGCTACATCCTGTTCTTTCGGTTTAACCCCTCCATTGCCGGATATGGGTGTATGAGATGATGGCTACTGGGGTAAACCATATATTATATGTATATTGTTAGTTTTAGCTATTATGTTAAATGAACTTAGTCTTTGTCTTTTTTACTCGTTTGTTTTCACGCCGTAAATCCAAATCCAAATTTCCAATTCGGTTAGCTAAAAACGTAATTTGAATTTGAATATTATAGAGCTTTTGTTTTGGGTTTTTTTCTTTTCTTTTTTTTTTCTCTTTTTTTTTTTTTTTTTTTTTTTTTGGGGGGGGGGGGGCGATGGGGAGGGGTATTGTTAACGGTTAAATGCCTTGTGCTTTATCCTTGTAATCTAATATATTTTTACCATTGCTGTTGTAAGATACAATTCACTTTATAATTTTTTTTTCTCAGAGACTGACTTAATTATTGGACTGATGAAGAATTAATTGCTTTGTAAATCAAAATCAAAACATACAGTCGAACACAACGTGTGTAACGTGTAACACAAATGCATATTTAGATCTATGTTCTCCAGACTGAAGTGTTTTTCCTGCGATGAGACAACAGCCGGGTTTTAATCCTTTTGTCTGTCAAAACGTTTGTTGTCTGCGGCGGTCCTCCACACAAAGTCTGCCGCCTGCAAGAGATATAAATTCTCATAAGCCCCTGCAACTGCGGGGGCTTATGAGAATTTATATCTCTTCCCGAAATCCGTTCCTCAAAATGAGGGTATTAATTGGGGCTAGAACGCTGCGATCTTAAAGGACTAACAAGCTAGCTGACGCGAGCGAGAAGGTGCCAATCTTTTAGTGTGCCCGCCATGTTGGTTTACAACGGTGGCGCCGTCTGGTGAGGTCAGGGCAGACTACTCGCTAACAATTGTGAAAGAAGTCTTTTTGAATAAAGTCACTGTGTGGGTGTGTTTGGGGGGGGGGGGGGAGGGCGTGTGTGCGTGTGTATGCGTGCGTGCGTGCGTGTGCGTGTGTGTGTGTATGTGTGTGTGTGTGTGTGTGTGTGTGTGTGTGTGTGTGTGTGTGTGTGTGTGTGTGTGTGTGTGTGTGTGTGTGTATGTGTGTGTAAAAGAGAGAGACAACAATTAACTTTTATTTTACAACGGTAAAAACATTTCGTTAGAAGATCAATTTCAAACTTGCCGTTAAAAGAGAGAGAGAATCAATGAATCAATGAATCTTTATTTTACAACGGTGAAGATATTAACACAGTCAGTGACTATATCATTTTTCGTACCTGCCGTTGCTAAAACTACGACTAACTAAATATACATAAAACAGGGACATCAAAGCACAGTGAAACAAAATATACAGTCCACTAAATACAAACACACGCATGCACGCACAAACGCACACACGCGTGCGCGTGTGCACACACACACACATGCATACACACACACATACATACACGCGCACATACACATGATAGTTAGAATATACATCTACATTCGTGTGTCTACGTTTAACTACATATTATTATTTAAGTGATGTCAGGTATCTATAAAGACTTGTCTTGAAACGAGATAACGTCGGAGTGGCTTTAACGTCATGTGGGAGTGAGTTCCACAGTGTGGAACCAGAAAATGACAAAGTGGGTTTAAATAAATCTATTCGGGGTTTTGGAACAATATAAAGACCCCTCATATTCCCATAGCAAGAATCTGATTTTTTTAAACGGATCTATTAAATATTCTGGAGCGATATGGTTCCACACTTTAAACATAAGTACCCCTTTGTTAAATTTAAAGTGATTTTGAAGGGGTAGAAATCCAGGTTGTTTTTAGTTTTTTCTCGGTTTTCAAGTGCGGGTCGGGAAGAATTAATTTTGCCATTCTCCTATGAAGAGAATTTAATCTTTTTAAGTGGACATCAGAGAGAGAGAGGGAGAGAGAGAGAGAGAGAGGGAGAGAGAGAGAGAGAGAGAGAGAGAGAGAGAGAGAGAGAGAGAGAGAGAGAGAGAGAGAGTCAATGAATGAATCAATGAAACTTTATTTTACAACGGTTAAGGCATTGACATCGTCATTGACACAGCCATTTTACAAACCCGCCGTTGCTAACAACTACGAAACTATCTATACATGCACATACATATAAGTAAAACATAATACTTACAAACAATTAACAACACTATTCACATAGGCAGACATACTCATAAACTCTCAGACACCCCCCTCCCCCCCCTACCCCCTCTCCTTCCCCCCCCCCCCCCCCACACACACACACACACACACACACACACATAACTAAGTAGTTCAAATGATAAGTGAAAAGGATAACAGGCTTAATTGGGAATAAATTGGACCCAGCATAGACAGAGACATAAAATACATGTAGTTAAGGCATCCCTACACCCTAAGAGTGATCCACGCAATACTTGCAGAGACCCTTTTTTTAAAACAGACTAGCGAGGAGGCGGATTTTACATGGTCGGGAAGCACATTCCAGCTATGTGTCCCTGAGAGAGATAAGCTGGTTTTATATAGATCGATCCTTGTTTGGGACTATGAAAAGCTTTCTGATGTTTCCAAGCTTGGACTCAGACTCAGTTGCGGAACAAAGTGGAGATATAGTCAGGTGTTTTGCGCTTCTACACTTTGAACATAAAAGTTGCTTTGATATATATGAAGAGGCAGGAGACCTGCTTTTGTGAGCTTTTCTTCTGTGGTTAGGTGTGGATCAGGGCAGATTATTTTGGCCGCCCGTCTGTGCAGGGAATTGAGTCTCTTTAAATGGACCTCACTACATCCATCCTTAGCGTGGACACGTAATCGACGTGAGAACGTATGTGAGCATTATAAAATAGTTTACGGGTATCTGAATCAGTATAATATTTCAATTTTGATAACATAAAGAGATTTTTTGCTACTATTTTGCATAAGGCGAGAGAGAGAGAGAGAGAGAGAGAGAGAGAGAGAGAGAGAGAGAGAGAGAGAGAGAGAGAGAGAGAGAGAGAGAGAGAGAGATTCAAATAATCTATTAATCCCATTAAATGAAAAATTATATCGTCTTGTCTCAGTAGGAAAATAATTAAAACAAATAAACATATAATTACATATACATATATATTGAGAGACAGAGACACAGACGGACAGAAAGACAGTCAGACAGACAGCTGGATAGACAGACACACCGACCGACAAAAACACACACACAGAGACAACGAGCGGGGCAACGACCGTGTCGCTCTCCAATCAACATTTAAAAACGTTTGACTACTCGGATCATACATTCTTTTTATGTCGTACCGGGGATAGTTTGTTTAACTTCGCGCAGCACATGTGCTTTATGCGTCTTCACACGCATGATCTCGCTTGACCTCATCGATCACTTTTTAATGGTCACATGTTGTTGCTTTTGTTGTTTTTTAGTCGCCGCAAAAGAACTCAGTGCGACCAACACACACGAGTACGTAACAGCGCTAGCAAACTTGAAGCAAAAATACCTCACACGTCGTTTCTTGCAGCAATAAAGCAATTAACCCCTTGCTTGCAGGAACACAACGAACAGAACTCAAACGCAAGAGCCATAGGTCCTCATGAGCCCCCGCAGTTGCCGGTGCTCACAAGGAGCGATGCCTCTTGCTGAAATCACTTTGTGGCCATGGTCCTGTGACGGTTGCGGAACTTTGACGTTGAATTTACGATTAAAAAAAAAAAAAAAAAAAAACAGGGTCTGCGTCCAGTTGCAGGTAAAGGTGTTATTTAAAGCTGTATGTGCATACATAAATAGAACAGGCATCGAATTTTTACTTTGTGCGACCGCTGCCGATGTTTTTCGTGACCGCTTGGATCTATACGAAACTTCCCGTAAGAGGGGAACACAGCGAGCTCTCGTGTTTGGCACTGACACACAGGAAAGCAGCCAGATTGTGTATAGACCTGAGAATCGCACTAGTTTATAACCCGATCTCTTTTCTTAACACTGCGACGCGGAAAGTGTACCTGCATCACCTCCCTTCCAGCAAACTGAACCCGTCTGTGACATCCTCATGAATCCTCCGATTGTATCCAGAGTAAAAACGTTATCCTGATTGTAAAAAGTTTACTTTATTTCTTCCTTTTCCTCTTCCTCCTCCCACTCACAGCCCGAAAGCAAAAGATATAGATCCTCAGGCTTGCGGGGGCTCATGAGGATCTATACCTTTTGCTTATCCAATGTCTATCTGATTTCTTTGGTAGAGACAGTAGATGTATAATCTGGTGTTTTAATGTTTTGGAGGAAACTGAGGACTGTAAAAATCTAAAACCAACTTCAATTTTCCCATTTGTTTCCCGCAAGCCTGCGGGGGCTCATGAAGAGTTATACTTTTTTCCTGATCCAATTAACATCTGTTTTCTTTGGCAGATAATTTGCTCCTGTGTCCTCAGAGGTAGCAGATGTAAAATCTGGTGATCAATGTTTTGCAGGATAATTCTGGCTGTCAATTCAGTGACGGATCTAAGAACTGTAAAACTCTAAAACCAACTCTTCCATTGCTCCCCATTCTTGAATCGCACTGATCTTGACCTACGATGCCCCGTGGAGGCAACAGGCAATGAGTCCATTTTTGTGAAAAGGAAGATTTTTATTATACTGCAATGAAAATCTCGCTTTTCACAAAAATGGACTTAAGATCCTCGCCTTCACAGGGCATTACGTCTGTTGAAACATGTTAAACAGGTTCTTTCTCTCTCTAGACAGCAAGATGAAGCAAGTCTTCAAAATCTGCACAATCGTTTCTACTCTTGCACCAGTATATCTCTGGTAATATTTTCTTATATAAGTCTTCTTCAAAGACATTCTCCTCGCTAACAACGAAACAAATCTTCCTAAGTACAAAATCCAGACCAAAAGGTTACTGCCAAGCGTGTAAAATTATTAATTCATTTGAGACGCGTAAGCGGCACGTCTCGAATGAGTTAATAATAATAATAATAATAATAATAATAATAATAATAATAATACCATCAAAGAAAGAACACATTAGGAAAGGACCCCTTATCATTATTGAACACCTTTTTTCAAAATATACGTACGAACAAGTATACAAACCTTATTTTCTATGGTGTGATGTTTCACTGCCTCAGTACAAATTTCACCTAAAAAAAATCTTTTCTGGCACGCTAAAACTTAATTAATTGTATTGTATTTGCCCTTTCCCGGGAGGTTTCATTATTTGTTGGGATTTTCTTCTTGCTTACTGTTGAAGAGATATACGTCGCACCTTACTTTGGCCACACTATCTGGCGGCAATATTTGCTAAATGTCTTTGTCTTCTTTCCAGATGTTTACCAGACACCAGTCCCTTTTCATTACTGGCGACGGTTTTCGACAATCAAAACTGTCAGTACATGTGTTCGATCGCACCTATTTTGGCCTGCGCGTGTTACAATATTTGTGTAACCCTTTTCATCCTGATACATTACTCCAAAAATGAATTTGACTATGATAGTTCAAGGATGGTGTCAGAATAGCTTGGCGCCTCAGGCGCCAAGCTATTCTGGCAACACCATTTGAACTTAAATGGTTGATGTGTCTCCTAATCTGTAATATAGCCTTCAAAGAACAATACGCAAATTAGAAGAAAAAAAATCAGCCTTAATATTTAATGGATTAACATACCTTTTTTTCTAGACATTTGCCAGATAATTGTCACCTCTGTGGACAAGACAATAGATCGCGCCTTTATCTGGCCATTATCTGTAGTAATCCGCGGGAGCACTCCGCAGATAGACCCACTCGGGGAGTACGCCTCAAGTACACTTCTATTCAAATGAGATGTTTGGCATCTCATTTGAATAGAAGTGTACTTGTGGCGTGCACTTGTGGGTCTAGATACGCAAACTCCCGCAAACGGTACAGGTAATTTGATAGTCTTCTCTCTTAGTCTTTTTTTCCCCGACATTGCTTTACTCTGTAGCCAAATATAATTTAAAAAATCAGATCTTTTTTTTTTAGGCATTCTGGAACATTATTTTATTGTCTTAATTATGGCAAATGTTGGATTTTGTTGTTGTTGTTGATGTTGTTGTTTTTAATCTCATATGTTTTCACCCGTGCGTGTTATGAGATTTAGTACACAGCATTCGTTTCAAGAAATTTGTCAGGTATTAGTGTCATAACTTGCCAAAAAAAAAAAAAAAAACTCACACAAAAAAATCAGTCGTTTCGACGAGGAAATTTGTAACTTTTTTCACCGCCTTTCTCTTCTGCTCAAGCAGTTACAGGCATAACGTACGCGTGTAAATTCTGCAATAAGCGTCTTTCAAAATCTGTTTGCTGGTCTGTGAATTCCTCTTTACTCATTCAGCCCCTCTGCCGTATTTCCCAAATTTCGGAGGCGTCATCTAACGAATGTGTACCAGTTGCGGGAGACGGATCGATCATGATAATTGAAGGGTAGTGCCAGATTAGGTTGGCGCCGTTGGGCGCCAAGCTAATCTGGCGCTACCCTTGAATTATCATGGTAGATCCATCTTCTGCTGTAGAGCGTCGGGTCTGAATAAGTTAATCGCGGTATCTCGGAATTTCCGGTATAAATCACAGACCTGCACACGTTTAAGATCAGTTCAAAAAACAAAACAAAAAAATCACACTATTTTGGGCCAAGTTTTCTCATCATCGAACTAAGAGAACATGTCAATTCTTCAATGGCCCTCGAAATATAAATCGCACCTCGCCAAATGCACTTAAGTTTGGCCTAGGGATGAAGGGAATATTGTTCACAATTACAGAGCTAGAGCAAAGCTAAGTTCTTTTTTCCAGAGCTTTTGGTGTTATTGGCATATCGTACGGAGGTGCCAGATATTAGTATGAAGCCAAAGGTGACAGAAAATCGGACGTGTTTTACGGTCAGTTAGGGTCTTTAGTCGATCCCCCGAGAATTGTTTCCTTGTCAGTAACACAGATGTAGTTGAGAATAAACAATGCCGTCAAGAAGTGAGGATTTACATAAAGCATACGTCTTTCTGGCTCATGAAGATGTATTCTTCTTGCGGACAGTAGACGTTGCTTGGACAGTTTTGGCGCGCAAAGGTATTCGGTAGTGTGAGCAAGTACTTTGGAGAAGCATTTCTATATCGACCACCACTTGCCTGCAAGAGGCATAGGTCCTCATGGGCCCCCGCAAATGCGGGGGCCCATGATGATCTATGTCTCTTGATGGCCCCACTTTCAGGACGTTTTCTCCATAGACCACAGACTAATCTACACCTCTACTGGCCAGTTTTTGGCTTGGTACACCTCATTAGCATATATCTTTTATTTAGATGCAACGTACATGTATACACACATTGTTCCTCCAAGTGAGGGGAATTCTGGCGCTCACTCTATAGAAGGGAAAGGCTAGCGAGGACAGTGGGAACTTAGATACGTGCTGAATATGGCGAAACCACGCCAAGACTGTAAAGGACGAATAGTTTTAGCTACAATATTTGTTCCACGGAGTATTGACCCAAATTTTTCAGATTTGTTTTGAAAGAATATTAATTTTGAATTGGTTTGTTGGTCGGTCGGCCAGTCGGGGTCGGTAGTTCGGTCGGTTGGTCAATTAATTGTTTGGTTGGGTTGGTTGGTTTTCCTGATTCTGTTGGCTGATCGGTTGGTTGGTTGGTTGGTTGGTTGGTCGGTCGGTCGGTCGGTCGGTCGGTCGGTCGGTTGGTTGGTTGGTTGGTTGGTTGGTTGGTTGGTTGGTTGGTTGGTTGGTTGGTTGGTTGGTTGGTCGGTCGGTTGGTTGGTTGGTTGGCTGGTCTGACTGGCTCGCTGGTTTTGTTGGTTGGTGGCTGGTTTTGTTGACGAGTCGGTTTGTTGGTTGGTTGGCTCGTGGCTGGCTGGCTGATCGATTGGTCGGTTGGTTGGTTGGCTGGTTGACTGGCTGGCTGGCGGGTGGCTTTTTTGGTATTATTTATTCGTGACGTGTTGCATCCAAACACGCGGCAAAAGCCTCGTATCCGAATTCAGGACGTCTCGAACGTGTTAACACATTCTGCCACAGGACTGAAATCCCTAATTGTGAAGTTGCCCTCTGAAGAACTGTATTACAATTCTAGAGACAGATTGAGCATGATAGTTCAAGGGTGGTGCCAGAATAGCTTGGCGCCCATGGGCGCCAAACTATTCTGGCACCACCCTTGAACTGTCATGCTCGGTCCATGTCTTGCTGTGGTGTGTCGGGGCTGAATGAGTTAGGTAACAGAAAATTAGGGATTTTTTTAGTCTTGAACTAAAACGACTGAGCGATACTGACAAATTTCTCCTCTCTAAAGAAAACAAACAACCAGGTGAGAAAGCACAGGCTGCGATGCAGTTCGTCTCAAATGTCTTACAAGTCATGTATGGTGCATGCACGTTACTCATGTATATTGCAGGACACATTCCAGACTTACATTCTCTCATTTATACATCTCAACATGCTGAGCCAAAACTTGAAAAAAAAATGAGAACACCTTTGTCCTCTAACAACCCTCCACAATACCTCCCGCCCCACCCCCCCACCCCCCTATTTCCCCGCCCCCCCCCCCCCCCCCTCCTACCCCCCTCCTCCTCTCCCCCTCGCCCACAAGTCCTAAAAAATGAAGAGCAAGTAATCTTTCTTTGAATACGGAATCTCCACCGTACTTTCCTTCCGTTCTTTCCTGCTCACTAAGTTCTTGTCTTATTTCTTATCGAAGGCAAAGGCCAGCAATTCTCTGTACAAACCAGAGGTGTAAAGAAACTCCCAACAGGCAAACTCTGAGACTTCAACATACACTCGAAAATGTCCTTAAAAATCCCATCGCAGTTTGCAAAACTAACGCGACAAATGTGCGGAACGATTTGGCAATATAAGCTAACACTTCCGGAAAACTGACGCTTGACACTCTAAGATAAACTGAACTCGTCTGTGTCAACGGGGTTGAAAATCCTTTGCACCTTTAGAAGTTATGAACATCGTTTGTTCGGAGAAAGACCGATGTTATTGCAAGAGCATGCGTCTATCTGCAAGAGGTACAGATCCTCATGAGCCCCCGCTGGCTTGCGGGGGCTCATGAGGATCTGAGCCTCTTGCAGGAATTAAATTACATCTGTGTCTTTGAACTTGAAGACATTTTTTTAGCGTAAAGGTCATAAAGGTTTTGCTTGGAGAAAGACTTGTGTTTACTTCACTGAAGACATGAAGACATGCCTGCAAGAAGCATAGATCCTCATGAGCCCGTGTAGTGTGTGTGGGCTCATGCGAATCTCTGGCTCTTGCTAGAATCAAACACATCCGTGTTTTCTCCACCTGAATATATGCGTGCAGGAGTTTATTTTGCTTGGAGAAAGACTGTCGTTCACTGTTTGTTCCACCCGCAAGAGGCATAGATCCTCATGAGCCCCGCAAGAAGCGGGGGCTCATGAGGATCTACGCCTCTTGCGATAGTGTTTACATCGGTATTTCGCAGCATGCAAACGTCTGCGTGGGTTTAGTTTGCCAAGGTGTCGTTTGAACCTCCTCGAACAGTTAAAGTGTACCTTTAACGGAAGTGCAGGCTTGCTCATGAATACGGAGCATGCCTAAGCGGTACTAGAAAAAAGGAGGGGCGGATTTCTATGTATGTATTTCTGCCACACATAGTGCGTTCTTTTGACCTCTTGTTAGTTTGTTGTCCTGACTGGTGGACACAGGCAATGGACGGGGGACATGGCGAAATTGTCTCCCTTTTGTACCATGTAATAGTGGTAGAGTAGAACTAGTATTTTCGTTCGTGAGACAGTAAAGTTGTGAAGACAAATACAAAAGGAATGCTAAAGGGGCGGACTTTTATGATTCAGACACTCAAAAATAAATCAAGAAATTCAAATGAAATGCGCATAAGCCGCAAGAAAAAAAAGCATATCATTGATATTTACGGTTATAGGCTTATGTTGACTCCTTCAAGGCGCTCCGTATCAATAGGTACAAAAAGCGTCGTATAGCGTTGCCTGCGGCAACGCTAAACGACACTTCTGCAGCTATTGATGAGTGTATCCTTGAAGGAGTTACAAAGCGAGTATCTTTAAGATTGCACGAAAGGCTAGATCTCTGTAAGGACGATTTCGTTAACCACGGGGAGAGATTACAAAATATGGCTGTGCGTTTTGTGTGGTGCATGCGTGCGTGCGTGTGTGTGTGTGTGTGTGTGTGTGTGTGTGTGTGTGTGTGTGCGTGCGTGCGTGCGTGCGTGTGTGTGTGTGTGTGTGTGTGTGTGTGTGTGTGTGTGTGTGTGTGTGTGTGTGTGTGTGTGTGTGTGTGTGTGTGTGTGTGTGTGTGTGTGCTCTTCGTCTAAAGCACATTCTGGGATTGTTCTTTCTTTCTTTCTTTCTTTCTTTTGTGTCTTTTTTGTCTTTCCTTTTCCTCATCGGCATTTCAGAATATCGCTCCGCCCTTCCGTTCAAATTCTGTCGTCCTCCAAATTTAAATCGTGTTTTCCTTTTTCGGTGCATGTTGGCTTGCAATATTTCTGTGCAATACAATTCCTGCGCCCAAAAGGTGCTAATCCTTTGAATCTCCCGTTTAGATAGAGATCACAAACACACAAAATAGTTTCGGTCAAAAACACTGAGTCGAGTTTCTGCGCTGGAAATGCAACATCAAACATTACACAACTGAATGAAGGATAGATCCTCAGGAGCCCCCATAACCCGACATCTGCATTTTTTCCGCGTCATCAAACATTCTCCGTCTGCAAAATGCCTTGATCCTCATGAGCTGCCCGCCATCTTCACCTCTTCAATTTGCACTTTTTACAATCATTTTTCAATATTTTTATTTCGTGCAGCATGAGTTCTCGCGCCCAAATTCATGTTCTGCATTTTTGACACGGCCGCAACAAGAACCATCCAACTGCAACATGAGGAATCGATCCTCATGACCCCACACAAAACCTGCGGGGGCTCATAAGGATCGATGAATCTTGCTCATGCCGCAAGCGGGTGCTCATGAGGGTCTATGTCTTTTGCTGACTCAAATTTATTCGCCCTCAGATTAACTGGGATGTGTTCGGGAGTCAAAGTAATGGCTGTTTCGGCTGTTAAGATTTTCTGACGTCCTTGTTCTTTGCAAGAGTTTGGCGTAATAAAATTATTCCTTTCTGTTCCCATGATAACGCCCAGAGAAAGACATCCCCGTACTTCCCGAACGATTACAGTGTGATGCTCTGTGAATTTGAACTGGATCTTAACAACGGTTCCTGGCCCACTTAACCCCAAGCGCACAAGTTGGATTTGTGTGTGTGGACATTTTGGAGGTGTCACATAACGACTGTGTA
>BTPG01000001.1:226861428-226906428 GCA_036245525.1 Semisulcospira habei | reverse complement strand
CGCACATATGTAGTTATTTTGTTGAATAGCCCACTCCGCTGTAGCAAAACGCCTTTGGGCCCATGACGGCCGCAGTGGGCCCGCGCACTCTCGTGCGCGGGTCCACTGCGGCCGTCGTGGGCCCGCGGCGGATCTTTGCTTCTGGGCTTAGTGTTTATTTATCGTGCGTTTTGTTGTTGCGCCTTTTTGATTCACGTAGACCGCAGTCTACTTTGAGGGTCTCTGCGCTTCGTATTTTCTGTCAATAAAATTGTCAAACTAAATATATTTGTGCGTTATATTTTTGTATGAAATCGGTACGAACGGTGTTACATAACACCTGCATACAGTTGCTTTGTTGTGCAATACCCTAGATTGTTTATTTCTCTGCATATTTGTACGCATCGGGTTGACTGATTGGAGATAAGGGTGTGTTTGTACTGAGAAATGTGATTTGCAAAGACGTATTCGGGAAAACACGTTCAGTACGAGATTAACGAGTGCGTTGTCACTGTAACATGTGAGTATATGCTGAAGCTACTTATAACATATTATCTCATAGTAACCTCCCATTGCCTTGAGAACGGGAGACCAGGAAAAAAAGGCGAATAGAGCTATGCCAATGAGAAAAATTGTAAGAGTAGGAAAAAAGACAACCAACCGTGTGCTTATGTGGCATGCCCTGTCATGGTTTAATGGTTTAAAACATTCTACCCCAGGACCGAAATTCCCAAATTTTGAATGACTATTACAATTACTATGAAGGACTGTATTACAATTCTAGAGACAGATCGAGCATTATAGTTCAAGGGTGGTGCCAGAATCGCTTGGCGCCTATGGGCGCCAAGCTATTCTGGCACCACCCTTGAACTGTCATGCTCGATCCATGTCTTGCTGTGGTGTGTCGGGGCTAAATTAGTTAACCAAACATGTACGAGCAACAACTAAAACCAACAAAAAGTAAATTTGATTAAACTTTCCAGCGATCCTTGTCACATCAGTCGTACCCCAGAAGCGTTATTTTTAAGTACGTTCTTACTCGAAAGCGTGTTGGCAAAGCTTAAAGCTTGTCGCATCCATATAGGTCCAGGCAGGTTTGGCCGGGGATAATACCTTCCTATTCTGTGCTTGCGAGGTCTCAATATTTGAGGAAGAAACAAGGTGGAATTTGTTGTACCTTTAGCCAAAATGTAGGACAGTTCCCCCCCCCCTCCCCCCTCCCCCCCCCTCCCCCCCCCCCCTTTGTCCGTACGATACTTTCTGGACAATTATTGTTTGAATCTTGAGGCGTTGGCACATGTGCAATCAATGCTTTATACGTCATTTCCTGATTTGCTTTCTTTTGCTAGTCTTAGGCAAAATGTGGGACATTTTCTTTCCTTCGTCCACGCTATACTTTCCGGACATGTCATTGTTTGGATCCTGCGGCATTGGCACATGTTGTGCAATCATTGATTCATACGTCATTTTCTGATTGCCTTCTGTTGTGCTCTCAACCAAAATGTACGACATTTCCCGTCGTTCATGTTGTACGCACTTTCTGGACATGTTAGTGTTTGAATCTCGAGGCGTATTCACACGCTGTGCAATCATTGATTCATACGTGATTTGCAGAACGCCCTCTTCGCCTTAGGAAGTGGTGATGCAAACGACATAGATCCAAATGAGCCCCCGAGAGTTGCGGGGGTTCATGAGGCTCCATCTTGCTTGCGCATTAGTTTTAACGATGGATCTCATGACCTAAAATAACGCTCCACCTGAGAAGGTGGTGTTGCAAGATGCACAGATACTCATGAGCCCCCCGCAAACTAGCGGGGCTCATGAGGATCTGTGCCTCGTGTACGTGAGTGAAGTTTGTCGTTTGGCGTTTGACTTTGGTGCCAGTCTTGACAAATCACTCTCAACGCATATTGTTTGACCTTGAAATTACCTCGTCCAGCGCTAACGCTTGTTTCTTGTTAATGTCGAACTCTCGTTTCTGCCAATGTACGTTGGACGCTTACTCTTTAAATTATCTGGCATTGCCCGATTTGACGCTTTTCGTGTTTGTTATGAATTTTGGTGTGGACTGACCATGTACTACATGTATCGTTTGACCTTCAGGCTTTGCGTTCGGGATTATGATAATATCTAGAACTGTCCAGGAGTGACGCCTTCGCGCTTGGCATCTGTTCTGGTGTAGACTTACAAACTCTCACAAAGATGCCGTTTGACCTTCAGATTTCCTGCTGGTTTATGCCATGTTGCTTGCAAACACCACAACAACAAAAAACTACAGTGTTATGCGATCAGCGTCCTGTGTGTTTTTCGCGTTAGAACCTGCATGCTGCCATGCTTTACCTGTTGGCAACTGCTGCCTTGCCAGGTAGTAAACTGCATTCTGGCCGACGTCAGCCGCAGTGGGCCCGCGCACGGCTGTGCGCGGGCCCACTGCAGCCGACGTCAGCCCGAGTGTGGTTTGCGTGCTGGGTTTTGTGTCGACTCGGATTATATAGAGCGTTCGGCCTTGGATTACGGGTACAACAATTCCCATGCTGATGACGACGAAGTTGGAGGCAGTTTTCTTGTAGACTGCGCGTGCTTACGCCGTGTATGCTGTGACGTTGATCTGTGTTTGGCACTTGTCAAGTTAACCCAGTTCTGAGCCCTACCCACTGGGGAAAGGTTTCTCGGGCCGACGTCGGCACGAGGACCTTTTGCGCACTGGGCTTAGTCTCATCGACACTCCCAAATATTCCGTGGGAGTTTGCCCCTGGGCGACAACATGTATGTCTACAAGTTCCGGAGAGAGATCGATCCTAATAGCGGGAGGGTGGTGCCAAAATAGCTTGAGGCCTAATTAGTAAGTTACTCTGGTTTAACCCTTGGACTATCACGGTCGAGCCACTTCACTGTTGTGGACTATGTGGGCTAAATGGGTTAAAGGTCAGTCGTTATTTCGGGAAAAAAAAAAAAGCCACCACGCGATTTGAAACATTTTCATAGTTTCCTAAGAAAAGAAACCCACATGAATTAACTCATTCAAGGCGTGTCGCATGCGGATACGCGGCATAAAGCCGCGTATCCGAATGCGGCACGTCTCGAATGTGTTAAATCAGCTTAGTCACACTGCCACAGGAGACAGACTGGCAATTGTGGCGGGGCCAGAATGGCTTTCACAACTGACCCTATATTTCCCATGGCCATCAATTCAGGCAACTGGAAAAAAGGAGGGGAGGGGGGGTGAAAGCCTTCCATGCGTGTCAGACGAGCATTTGAGACTTTCTTTCATTTTAGTTATTTGTTCTCCCTATTTGCATCTTTTCTCTCTATTTACATCTTTTCAATATTTTTTTTCTACTTTTCGCATTTTCGGTCAATGTTGCCGTAGTCTGCCTTTTGAATGACTTGTTGGATGCAGATATTGATTTGATATGTGTGTTAGTGGCTTTAAACATTTAGTAGAGAAGCAACGGCAAGAACAAAAGCCGGCAAATGTGCTAATTGTTTCTGACGTTGAGAAATAAGTTTAATTTAATTTAATTTAATTTAATTTAATTTAATTTAATTTAATCTAATTATATTTCTTACTTCTTCCTTTTTTCGCCCCTAGCTATCTGCGTCGATGTAACTGCCTATGTCAACGTCAAATTTGTAAACTGACGAAATCTGGAACAAACGGGGTGACTGCCAAACGTGTAAATACAACGTGAAGCAATAAAGGAATACAGAGAAAAACATGTTTAGTTTATTGTTCTTTGACTTTTTATTCCAACGCATCTTTATTTATTGTCTTTTTGTCTGTTTACTTAACTCTTTGGTTGTCGGTAGCTCTTTTCGTCGAGGTGATTCCTGTAGGAATCATCTCGAGGAAAAGAGCTACCGACAGCCAAAAGGTTAAAACTTAGTGAAAGGGACTAGAGGTGTATACGAATAAGTGCCGGAAATACCTGATGTTTTCGTGTGTGTGTCGAACATGTTTCACTCTCCATGTTGTGACGTTTCGCCCTTGGACACCTGATTGGACAAAGCATAGCGTTTGACCTTGAATCTGTATGGAAGGTCAATTTAGAAAATTTACCTCTGTTTGACGAGCCATGTTGTGACGTTTCGCCATGTGGCACCTGATTGAACAAAGCATATCGTGTGACCGTGATTACTGAGTCTGTATGCAGGTCCGTGGATTTTATCAAACTTACCAGTGTTTGACTTGACGTATTGGGACGTCACACTCGCCTTTTGGCGCCTGATTGGACAAAGCATATCGTTTGGCCTTGAATCTTTGGCTAGGATCATGAAAACTAGAATATTTATCAGTCTGAGCGTTGAACGTGCCTTAGCTGCCATATTGTTACATGTCGGCTTTTGGAACGTGTCATAATGTGAACTGACTATTGACACGACATATTATTTGACCTTGAATTGCCATGCAGTGTTATGAAAATATATTCACTGTTACTAGTGCTGAACGTGCCTGAGTCGCCATATTTTTACTGGTCTGATTTTGGCACCTGTTAGATTGTACACAGAGCAGCGACAAGACATATCGTTTGTCCTTGAATCTTCTTGTATGAATCTTCGCAACACATTTAGCCCCGACGCTCTACAGCAGAAGATGAATCGACCATGATATTTCAAGGGTTGTGCCAGATTAGCTTGGCGCCTAATGGCGCCAAGCTAAACTGGCACGACCCTTGAATTGTCATGGTTGATCCATCCTTTTCAACTGGTACATAGTAGTTACGTGACACTTGCAAAATTTGCGAAATTCAGCTGGGAGTTATTCGTTCATTCAGTCCTCTCTGCGCCGTCTGGTGCTTGAGGCGACGGCAAGGGAACGCCACTTTTGTCTGTCAGCTGCTATTTTGGGTGCTGTTTGTAGAGTAAGGCCTCTGTTCTTGAGCTCTCGCTCCACGGTTCGGCGCCACGTCTCCTTTGGTCGCCCACGGTTTCTCTTCCCCTGTGGTGTCCATCTCAGTGCCACCCTTGGTAATAAGTCGGGTGACATTCTGCAAACGTGGCCTAGCCATCTCCATCTCCGTGTGGCGATGGTTTCAGCGATGCTGTCTGCGCCTGCTTTCTTCCATAGTTCCTCGCTGGGAGTTATATGGGTTATGAAAGTATCAAGACGCATGTCAACTTCTCCACGTGTATTCGTACTGCGATAGTTGTTTTGAAAATTACCACACACAAAAATGTGTGCTTTTGTGTACCTTCGGATTTCTCGGCGTGGAACCTCAAGAGTGTGCGCTGGTCGGTGGTTTCTGACATTATCCGAAAAACAAACAAACAAACAGCATAAACAAACAAACAATACACAACAAACATCCCAATGTAAGAGGTGCAGATTCTCATGAGCCCACGCGGCTCTTGCTGACTCCATTTACATCCGTGTACCTCAGGCGATGCCAGACTTGCTTGCCACCGCCCAAAATAGAACTCAGTGGAGAGCACTGTCTGTTGCTGCTGTCTTTCAGTCCCCCCAACGCCCAGTTCGGGCAAGGGACTGATGATGATGATGATGATGACCTCAGGCGAACTGTCATAGATTCTCATGAAAACCGCGGAAGCGGAGGCTCATGAAAATCGATGGCTGTTGCTGACTCCATTTACATCCGTGCACAGTCGAACTGGTTTATCCGGTAGAGAAACTGCGATGACTATTCCTATTAGTGGTTCCCACTCTAACATAAAAAAGAAGAAGAAAAAACAACAACAAAAAAAAACGCAATGCCGAAAAAGAAGATGGAACCAGACTTCTTACATCAGAGAGGTTAAAAAAATAATAAAATAAATAAAATAAAATAAAATAAAATAAAATAGACCTTGTTGTACCTTGTATAGTTGAACGTAAAATTATGAAACATCGCATGTCACATCCTCCATTGCCATTGTCGAAAATGCAGAACATGTGTGTGTGTGTGTGTTTGTGTGTGTGTATGTGTGTGTGTGTGTGTGTGTGTGTGTGTGTGTGTGTGTGTGTGTGTGTGTGTGTGTGTGTGTGTGTGTGTGTGTGTGTGTGGTACGTGCTAGCATCGTTCTGCAGCGAGTATGCCGCCTTTACTTTTCGCCGCGTGTAAAATAGGTCCTGGGCACCTGCATGCATAATGCGCAGGAATCAGCACCTGCAAAACTTTCTGTCGTCGTCTCACCTCGAATATTTGCGAAGGTTTATGATGCAAAGTGTTCGTGTCTATGTCGCATGTCGACTGTCCTTTTTGTTTTTAAAAAATAAAAGAATTTTTTTAAAGTGTTTTCTCGAATATTCGTTAAGGATTACGTAGCATATTGTCCGTGATTATGCATTTAACACGTACGGCCTTTACGGCAGGTTGCCATCTCCCCCTTCTCCCCTACGAGGCTTTTTCAAAAGGAGATATTTCAACATCAGAATCAAGTCAAAGACAAAAGGTAGAGACCCTTGACAGCGAAGACAACTCTCATATAGAAGGAACTTTGTGGGTTATGGTTCAACCCATTTTGTTTTTCTTGCCGCGAAGATTTCGTTGTGTGTGGATCAAATCGCATGTCTGAAAACTGATGTCTGAATACAAGACAGTTTAGGACACACCTCATAAAAGACTAAATTAAAGGCCAAATACATTCGCTTACTTCCATTATACGCTGTGTTGTAATAACCTTTCATATCACTGTAGACTCTGTAGAAGTGAAACAAAATTGCAGAGTGTTTCGGTGATTCGACGAAAACGGTGGATTAATATCCCTGTCATGCAATCAAAAGTTTGTATTAACACATTCTGCCCCAGGACCAAAATCCCCAAATTTTGAATTTGACCTCTGAAGGACTGTGTTAAAATTCTAGAGACAGATCGAATATGATAGTTTAAGGGTGGTGAAAGAATAGCTTGGAGCCTATAGCTGGCAAGCTATTCTGGCACCTCACTTGAACTTTCATGCTCGATCCATGTCTTCCTGTGGTGTGTCGAGGCTGAATGAGTTAAAATACCAAACAAACATGCAATCCAGGCTTTTTGTCCACTGTCCTCGTCGAAACGAGCGCAATTTTGACCTAATTAGAAAATAATGATTTTCGGAAATCATTTACTGGGGTCACAATTCTTCGGGGTAAAAAAAAAAAAAAAAAAAAAACAACAGACCCATCACACATCCGAACCCCCATCCTCTACTGCCAGGCCATCACACGTTGATTTCCAAACCAAAAATAGCATCCTGGGGGAAAAACACAGTAGGCTGCCTCTTAGCCATGCTTTCTTGAGAGAAAGAAAAAAAACGAAAACCGCTTAAAACAGCCAAGTGTATCACTTTTTATCAAGTGTTCGGGTTAAAAATCTTGGCTTGGAAAAGAACCCACAATAGGTTTTAAGCCAACAATTTAATAAAATGTATTGTACTAGTCCTTTCTAAGCGTGTTTTTTTTTCTCTGCAGCTTACACGCTTGCCGGCCTACTTTTTGGTCTGGATTTGTTATGCTTTCAAATTGTATTTTACGTTGGTCTGTACATGTAATCACACAACGTTTCAATTTGTGTAAGGCTTTTACTATTTGCGTCGTGTAATTATTGGTGAAATATTGTTGTAAATGGGTCCTCACGTCCTAAACAAATAAAGTAGAGAATGTGTATTGTGTCACTAGTACGTCGAGCAGGCAACCAAGGCCATCTCACGGAGGACTACTTTCGTGCGTTTGTTCTATTTCGTCGAACCGAGCTGGTATCAAGAATCGAAAACGAGGCCATAACGCGTTATACAGAGGGCTACAAGAAGTCCGCCATTAGTCGCTACAAGGGATTTTGTAGCTCGGTCATGGGGAACAGTTTGCGCTAAAGTGACTGGTCGTGTGACGTAGGGATGAAAACAATATCTTTTCGATAACCCTCGACTTCTACTTACGATACTGACGTAGTTATGTGTCTTTTACGCCGAGCGGTATCGTCAGTAGTAATCAGGGGGTTAAAGTTAATTAGAATTTTGCGATTACAATATATTTGACATTTTTATAGCGACATATATAGTTACCCAGTACCTGCGAGTAGAGTTACTTTTTGTCTTACTGAACAAGACAAGTGTATGTTGTCAATCTCTGTCTGTATGTCCAATCTGGATTAAAAGTTACATAATTAATTAGGTAGTTTGTTAGTTAGTCAGTCAGAGAGTCAGTCAGTCAGACAGTCAGTCAGTCAGTCACTCACTCACTCACTCACTCACTCACTCACTCACTCACTCACTCAATCAGTTAATTAGTCAGTTAGTCAGTCAGTCAAAGAATCAGTTAGTTAGTAAGGTTTAAATCATTCAGCCCCGACAGTAAGTCATGGATCGAGCATGCTAGTTCAATGGTGGTGCCATAATAGCTTGGCGCCCAATGGCGCCAAGCTATTTTGGCACCATGACCCTTGAACTATAATGCTCGATCTGTCTCTAGAGCTGTAATACAGTCCTTCAGATGGCAACTTCAAAATTTGGGTATTTCCGTCCTGGGGTAGACTGTGTTAATGTCTCACGGATGATGCAGACAAAGAAAGAAACACGCTTTCAAAGAACACGTACAACACACTTTATTGCACTGTAAAACCCGAAAATGTAATAACCTGCGTTGTACTTGTTCTTTTTTAGCTTGTTTTTTTTTTTTTCTTTGTTAGGATTTTCTTTTCCCGTCTGCATAACCCGCGAGACATTCCCCTTGGTGAGTCAGCCATGATCAATCTTTGCTGTTCGTGTTAATAGGAGTGTTGGCCCATCAAAAAGCCTCCCAAGAGTTGCCTCCCAAAGATGGCGAGCAATTAACTGTTGAAAAACTCGAGGACATCCTTGATTGAAGTCAGCGTTAGTGTGTGCCTGTCAAATTTCCAATGACAGCAAACCTAATACTTCCCTGCACTTGGCAATTGCACGCCACGTCTGCAGCAGAAAGCAACGTTTGTGAGCAGATTATCGCCAATGTGAGCGGATCAGCTCCCTTGACAAGAAGGCCGTTCATAGTCCAGGGAGGTAATCTGTTTTGTCTTGGCGTTTTGGCGCCAAACCCAGGTGTCTCCGTCTACAGAGGCGGACACTCCACGCTTGCCGTGCTTCATCTGTGAATATAAATGGTGATGATCTGTGCAACCACGTGGCGTAGATTTTCATGAGCCCATGCGGCTGCATGGGCTCATGAGTGATAATCTCCGCCACTTGCGAAGATGGAGTAGGGCTGATAAACACACTGTGTAACATGCCAGCTGGCAGCCAGGCAGAGATCCGCCGGGTTTCGTTTCGCTGCAACTTTTTTTTTTTTATACTGATTTTGACTTCTGCATTGGCCGGCTTTTGATCTTTCAAGGTCATGGTAAAAATGTCCGTTGCTTTTATCGTTTGAAATGGACAGTAGGTAGGCTTCAGTGGGTGGGTAGGTTTCAGAGTAGACTATTTGCCACTGCGGCTACGTTGATATGGATGTATGTTACTGAAAAAAAAGAAATGTCCAATCTGTTAGCACGTTTTCTTGACAAGAGAGCGGTCGGAGATGGTAGGACTGTGTCATGCATGAAAATGATAATAAAAACTATTGTTCATTTGAGAGAAATGGCAGCGCATGTTTGGCTAGCAGCAGTGATATGTCAGTGGTTGTTCTAGCTGTCTCACGTGGAGGGACTAAATGAATGGCGAAGTTTGGTGATTTACTTATGCCCACGCTTTCTCACGCGTTATATTCGATTCTAGTGCAACATTCGCTTTAGTGAGATTTAGAAGTCCGCTATCACTATTAAACACACAAAAATATCAATGGCTGATAAAAGCCTAGGCGCTATCGTGATATCGAACAACAAAATCTTGATGTCTAATATTGTTTCGCTTTGCTTTGCCTTGCTTTGCTTTGCCGATTTTTTGCTTGTCGGGCTTTCTTTGCTTTGATCTGTTTTGCTTTGCTTTGCTTTGTTTTGCTTAATTTGCTTTGCCTTCCTTTGCCTTTCGTTGCTTTTTTTTTTTTTGCATTGCTTTTGTTTGTTTGTTGTTGTTGTTTTTGTTGTGTTTTTTTGCTTTAAGTTAAGTTAAGTTAAGTTAAGTTAAGTTAGGTTAGGTTAACTCATTCTACCCCAGACACACCACAGCAAGATAAAGATCGACCTTGATAGTTCAAGGGTGATGCCAGAATAGCTTGGCGCCTATGGGCGCCAAGCTATTCTGGCATCATCCTTGAACTATCATGATCGATCTGTGTCCTGCACTGCAATGCAGTCTTCAGAGGACACCGGCAAAATTTTGGGATTTCGGTGTTGGGGTAGAATGAGTTAAGTTAAGTTAAAGTTAAGTTAAAGTTAAAGTTAGAGGTTGAGTTGAGTTGATTTAATTTGATTTAATTTGATTTGAATTTTGGCATTTTGTTTTCCTATATTTTCCATTGCTTTGTTTGCCGGCTTTTACTTTGTTTTACTTTACTTCTTACTCTGCTTTGCTTTGCTTGCTTTACTGTTGCTGTGATTCTGTTTAATTTCTTCGGCTTTCTTATTTATTCGTTTATGTGAAATCTGCGTTCGTTCGTAAACTCATTACATCCTGAAGACGAAATATTTTTTGACATCCATTGAGGTCTATATCAAGGCTCTGGACATTGATCGACCATGATAGTTCATGGGTGGTGTCGGAATAGCTTGGCGCCTACACAACCTTTGAACTATCATGGTCGATCCACATTGTGTAGTAGCATGTCAGGGCTTAATGGGAAAAAGAAAACATCCTGCAAAGGTCACCACCACCATCACCCCTGCTACCACTTGTTCTCACATTACCAGTCTTCCGTAATGAGAAAAATGGCAAGTTTAAGTTCCAACAAACTCACAGCCTGTCAGTACACTCTTAGCAACTTTCCTTCAGCTTTTGCTTTCGTGAAAATAAAGGGGGCGAACTCTTTAACCCCCAGCCTCATTATCCAAAAATTAAAAAAAAAAAAAAAACCGCGATTTTTTTTTCATTGTTGTGCTCCCTGGCAATGTGCTTACGTAAATGAGGACAAACAAACAACAGGTAACAAAAAATGCCAACACCTTGACCCTTGACGCCCTCAAAGAACAATTGCAAGAGAACTAACCTGAGATTTTGTTTCTTTCTTTTTTAGTGTGTTTTGTTGTTTGCTTGTTTGTTTTGTTCCTGTGAGCATGATTAACCCTTTTAGATCCGATGCACTACAGCAATAGATGGCTCGGACATGATAATTAAAGTGTAGTGCCAGATTGTATAGCTTGGCTCTATCAGGCGCATTATGGCACTACGCTTGAAGTACCATGGTGTCTCTAAACGGATCACCCACTGAGAAATCCGCCTGAACGAGGCCCACGGATATTAATGAGACAAGCAAAAGGCACAGATCCTCATGAGCCGCCGCAGATGCGGCGGCTCATGAGGATCTATGCCTCTTGCATTTGGATGCTGGCTGGCAGTCAATGGGTTTAAACGTTCTCCCCTTGAACACAACAATTACAAGAAAAGTTAGATCCGTCCTCGTTACAATGCAATCAAAGATCCTAAGATGCTGCTTGACATTCAACGAAACCTTCTTGGTCACCTTGCAAATGGCGCCAACAGAGAAATGACGTCATCGCGCACGTGTGGGTCAAATTGTTTCCTCTTGCTTAACTCGGTTTATGTCATTGAACAGCATCCAAACTAAAGAGGAGGGTTTTTTTTTTTTTTGTTTTGTTTTTTCTGTATTCCATCAACTTAGTCTCTGATTGCTCCCTTCCTCGGAGGCATACTACGTAGATTGTGTCAGATACAGGTCTAGATCTTCGTTAATCCATGCAAGTTGCGAGGATAATGAAGATCTGTATCATTTGCTGTGGGGGGTAGGTTTGATTTGCAGCTTGATTGCCTGAGTGCTTTGGCGCGAAGGACAAATTTCTGGAAATCCTCGTCACACGTGAGCCAGGCCGCTAATGAACTTCGGCTCCTGCGCGCAAACGGCCGGCACAGATACAAATTGTGATAAAATGATGATACCATTCACTACTATGTAATGCTGATGAAACTCAGTGAACTTTTTTTTTTTTTTTTTTTTTTTTTTTGGGGGGGGGGGGGGGGGGAGAAGGGAGCGGGTTGATAGCCTAATCTGTGCTATAATGGAAAATTTGTGTGACAGACCTAGTACACAGCCGGGCCGAGAAGCATGCAGATTTAAATTAAGCCAGCTAGCAAGAGGTGGCGTAGTAATTCTGAATACGCCTCCGGTATTCTTCACGCTGATGACCGTTTGCAGTTCAAAGACAAAGGTTGAAGTGTGCTTTCAAACTGAGCGAAACCCTCGTTTAAAAACATTAAGCAGAAGACAATCGAAAAACAACCTTGTCTGTCAGAAGCGCCATAAATGAGATTGCATGTGTGTTGGTCTGTGGCCTATAGGCCGCACGGTCCAAAACCACAGAAAAACACATTTCTTTCCTGTGAATGCAAAAGACCGTTAGTTCATTTGTGCGAAGAGCGAGATTTTCACAGTAATACAATGAAAATATCGCCTTTCACAAGAATTGATTTAGGGTCATTCGTTGTCATAGGGTAGATTTCTGCGGGGGTGTGCTGCACTCCAAAAGGTCGTTTGGGCAGTACCGTGGCTCACCGGATTGTTCATTACGTGCAACTTGGCGATAAAAAAATATTCACACTTCCCAAAAGCTGATTCGGCATTGCAGTACTGTCAAGTGTTGTAGCTGGTGTGCCGCACTCAACGACAGTTTGAGATAGATTAAACAAATAAGCCCGTCAGTGTCGGAGAAAAACTGAACACGATACAACTGCAGGAGACATACACTCTCCTGACCCCACGCAGTAAGCCGCTCGGCGTCGGAGAAAAACTGAACACGATACAAGTGCAAGAGACAATGAGCCTCATGAGCCCACGCAATTGCGTGGGCTCATGAGGATCTACGCCTCTTGCTGATACAACTTTGTATCCAAGTTCCTTGCAAGGCTTGAGCTCGTTGGCGTTGAATTAACTCATTCTACCCCAACACCGAAATCCCAAAATTTTGCCGTTATCCTCTGAAGATTGCATTGCAGTGCAGGACACAGATCGTTCATGATAGTTCAAGGGTGATGCCAGAATAGCTTGGCGCCCATAGGCGCCAAGCTATTCTGGCATCACCCTTTAAATATCATGGTCGATCCTTATCTTGCTCAGTGTGGTGTGTCTGGGGTAGAATGAGTTAACAAAGATTTTTTAACCACAATCTGCGACCATTTCAGTCAAGGGGACAAAAGCCCTTCAGTGTCGGAGCACAAGGAACGATTGCAAAAATGCAGGAGACATCGTTAGATCCTAACGAGCCTCGGTAGACTCGAGGGCTCGGCAGGACTTTTGTTTCCATTCCAATAAATTATGTGCACAATGCCATTGATGTAATCCTTAGCAACGACCTTGGTATAAATAATAAAATACTGTTCAACTAACTTTCTTACATCACGTATTGACGCGTTTTGACTGTGTTTTCGACTCCTTGGATACCGCCTTTGTTCGATTAAAAAAAAAGGTAAGAAGCATACAGAAGCTACTTGGCGTAAATGAAGTAAAAATGTTGCCGCAAAGGTTTGGTATGAAAAGAAAACTAACAAGAGAGGTTAAAAACCCAATATGTCGAAAAAGAAACACAACGGAGCCTAACTTGAAATAATAGGCACTCTGGTGTTGTATTGTAGACGATAGCGCCCAAGTTTCAACAATGACGCAAAACAAAGGAAAGAACCTTGTCTAAACATTTGTTGATAAAATAAATACGTTACTGATAACTTGTAGTTGTACCCATTGTCTAAAGAAGGGGTACATCAAGTTATCAATAAGTTATTATTTCATCAACAATTAATGTTTTACCTACTTTGACTTTCCCTTTTCAGAAATTCTTGCACGTTTATTGGTTCAGAGTGCACACACAAACTCCTGACGTAAATACAAAATACACAGTATATACATTACATTTCTTAATTTTTTGGTTTAAACCAAAAGCAACTGCAATTATGACATTGATCTTTGAGGGATGCATACATCCCTTTCAGGGCCTCTCTGTATTTGTCACGTGAGTTATGTCCCTCTGAGGCAGTTAAAATAAATATGACTAAGTTAGCAGGTTGATGTGTGTGTGTGTGTGTGTGTGTGTGTGTGTGCGTGCGTGCGTGCGCGCGCGCGTGTGTGTGTGTGTGTGTGTGTGTGTGTGTGTGTGTGTGTGTGTGTGTGTGTGTGTGTGTGTGTGTGTGTGTGTGTGTGTTGATAATTGGCTCCAAATCATTACACACTCTCGGAAACTTATGCCTGTTTCAACTGCCACACACAGCTGATGATAGGAATATACAATGAATATGTACAGCGATCCTAATTTTTCTGCACCAAACACACCACCACCTTTAACATTGAACGTTCATGATTTCTAGCGCATATGACTATTTCAGTTCACACACACACACACACACACACACACACACACACACACACACACGCGCGCGCGCGCGCGCGCGCACGCTGACAGGAAAATACACTGTTTTCTCTGTTTGAAAAGCAAGATTTTGGTTGTATGAAAAAGCTCGCTTTCCTCAAAATGCACATACTGGCTTTTGTTAACTCATTGTACCCTAAGACCGAAATATCCAAATTTTGCAGTTGTCCTCTGGAAACTGCATTGCAGAGCAGGACACAGATCGACCATGACAGTTCAAGGGTGATGCTAGAATAGCTTGGCGCCCATAGGCGCCAGCTATTCTGGCATCACCCTTGAACTATCATGGTCGATCCATATCTTGCTGTGGTGTGTCTGGGGTAGAATGCGTTAAAGAGGTCAGATACAGAGTGTAACAATCTTTAGTTCTCTAAAGAAAGTCACGATGATCTTTGACATTGACCTTTCATGAATCCTAGCACGTGACTGTTTCAGTTGGCACACACAGAGACGCTGAAAGAAAAAGGCATACAACTATCCTAATGCAAACGGCAGTGTGTCCCTTTTTGTGAAAGACGACTTTTTCAATTTAATTCAATAAAAATGGAGCTTTTCTCGAAAATGGACATCGTGGCTCTTTCCCTGTCAATATAGTAAAAAGCGATATTTCCTTGATTATACAATGAACATTTCGCTTTTATCATAAATGGACATATACAATTCAGGGCATGCAGATATAGAGTATAACCCCAATGTGCAAAAGGCCATCGGGCCGGTGTCGGCCGCCGTTGGCCCGCGCACGGCAGTGCGCGGACAAGTCACTACCATCACCGACATTGACCTCTCCTGAATTTGTGCACGTATGACTTGTTTCATTTGGCACGCTGGAAAGCCTTGAAGCCAAAAAGGTAGCCTATCGATAAAGTCTATCCAGTGAAAACAAAAAGGAGTGAGTCCACTTTTCTTGAAAAGCGAGATTTTCATTGTCATACAATCAATATCTCGCTTTCACAAAAATGGATTTGCTGTCCTCTGCCTGCAGTCTCCGCAGTTTTGGGCTGTGCCCCACAAAGTAAATCCACTGTTGTCTTGTTTAAATTGCCTGGAGGAACACAGAAGACGGGTGCTTGTTTAAGTCCTATCTGTCACTGCAGTTGAACGCCCTAAGATTTCGATGTTGGGAACACTGATGTAAATCGAAGCTGCGAGAGGTCTACAGCCTCATTCTCTTGAGATAAATCGTGCCCTGGTTTGTGATTGTGCATCTTACGACACAAGGCCGTGATTTGCAGATTCACAGACCAGCCCAAAAATGGCACTTTTTTGCGCGTATGAACTTCGTCTTCTTGAATTTTTTTCCTTGAGCCAGCAAGAGGCATAGATCCTCATGAGCCCCCGCAGGCCTGTGGCGACTCATGAGGATCTATGCCTCTTGCAGATAGGTGACGTCATCTTCGGGAGGTTCACTGCCATCGTCAAATACTCGCAATATTTGCCGTTTTCTTTTTTTAGGGTTTGGGCCGTCCATCTTGTCTAATAGTCTCGCGTGCCAAGGCTAACGCATGCTCGCCAGGGCTGCTTCCGGGCCCTCGCACTGTCCGGCGGTTCTGAAAATTACCCAACGTTTGCCTTGAAACGAATCTCTCTTGGCTCACATGTCTGTCTCCCTCTTTGTCCGCTTATCCACCTGTCTGTCTGTGTCTCTGTCTCTCTGTCTGTACCAATGCATGCGTTTTAAGTCTCGATGAGTGTATGCTGGTCTCTGTCTGTCTGTCTGCCCCGATGCATGTGTGTTAGTCTATGTATGTCTGTCTGTCTGTCCGTCTGTCCCGATGCGTGTGTGTTAGTGTTTGTCCGCCTGTCTGTCTGTCTGTCTCGATGCATTCGTTAGTCAATGTCTGCCTGCGTTTATGTGTGTATGTGTATGTGCGTCCGTGTGTGTGTTTGTGTGTTTGTGTGTGTGTGCACGGTGTGTGTTTGTGTGTGTGTGTGTATGTGTGTGTATGTGTGTGTGTGTGTGCGTGGGTGTGTGTGTATGTGCGTGTGTGTGTGTGTGTGTGTGTGTGTGTGTGTGTGTGTGTGTGTGTGTGTGTGTGTGTGTGTGTGTGTGTGTGTGTGTGTGTGTGTGTGTGTGTGTGTGTGTGTGTGTGATTTACTCAGGCTCTTTGTCTGTCTGTACAGCCTCCCTCACTCCACCACTTTCACTCTCCAGCGCGTCCAGAACAGTGCTGCCCGCCTCGTCCTCATAAAGAAAAAATCCGACCACATCACTCCCCTGCTCAAACTCCTTCACTGGCTCCCCATCCTCCAACGCATCCAATACAAGGTTCTGTCTCAGCTACAAATCCCTGAACAACTACGCTCCTACCTATCTCTCCAACTTACTTCCCCCCTACACTCCTTCCCGCTCCCTCCGCTCCGCCTCCGACCCTCTCCGCTTCCACATCCCCCGCACCAAACTCATCACTTTCGGCCATCGCTCCTTCTCCGTCCACGGTCCATCCATCTGGAACACTCTCCCACTCTCTCTCCGTCAGAAACACTCTCTCTCCTCCTTCCAGTCCGCCCTCAAAACTCACCTCTTTCAACAGTTCTAGCACTATATCACCACACTCCCCACCCCAAGCTGACTGTCGTAATGTATTTGTGGTACGTGAGTCATTGTCTAAAGCGTGCGCATGCGTGCGCGAGTTGTGAGTGCGCGCTTAGAGTTATAATTATTATAAGATAAGCGCATTATACTACAATACCGTAATTATTAATTATTAGTAGTAGTACATGTCTGTTTCCTTGGGACGGGGGTGGGGGGGTGAGTGGGAGGGGGGAGGGACATTTTCAGTGCGCGAAATACTATCAGGCCAGTGTTGGCCGCCGTTATGTTGATGTTGGATGTGTGTTACTTGAATATTTAATAGTCCTTGCGTCTAAAGGCCCCGCCACACGTGCCGGTTGTGATTTTGAAGTCGATTCCGATCCGATTGCGATCGGATGACGTCAATTATCCGATCCGGTCCCAATCGGCTGGGAATCGGGTGTCTAGAACCTGCTCTATTTTTCCGATCCGAATCGGTCCCGATCGTAAGCTTCAACCAATCAGAGCGCGTCTCGCAAATCATGTCGTTTCAGCACGTTTGCAAATGGCGGAACACGCCTGTTGTGATCAGTACCACCGCCGTTGCTGATGTTTCGCGCGCCTCTTCCCGAATATGATGCAAAACTGCTGATAATGCAAGCACATCATCATCACTGTCAAAACTAGCAGCCATTTTGCAGAACAGGTACGACTTTGATCTTCGGTTCAAACCGGTCGGCTAAATTAAGTCGGGGAATGTGTGGCAGTGCACACGTTTTTGCAGTCCAGTCTGATCACCTGCCGATTCGAAACTGATCGGGAATCGGCCTCAAAACCGGGCATGTGTAGCGGGGCCTTAAGAGATGATGAATAATATGTGTATTGCAGTAGAAAAAAAATTGTATGTAGACCTCTCTGTACTTTGCCAAGAGTTGTTTTGCCATCTGGATTTCGGTCAATTAACCCAATACATCGTGAGGCTGATTTTTTTTTTTTACAATTTGCTTACTGTCCTATGAAGGCTACATTAAAAATTAGGAGATAAATAACCACTTTAGTTCATGGGTGCTGCCAGAATAGCTTGGTGCCTGAGGCGCCAAGCTATTCTGGCACCACCCATGAACTATCATCGTCAAATTAATTTCAAGCAGTAGTGTATCAGGATGAAAAGGGTTAGCATCACCTTTCAACCTCTCCAGCTTGTCTTAACCCATTAAGCCCCAACGCCCTGCAGCAGGAGATGGACTGACCATGATAATTCAGGCGTCAAGCTCATCTGACACTGCCCTTGAATTATCATGGTCGACCTAACTCCTGCAACTGACACGCAGTCCTTAGTGAGTCCAGTGTTTTCCTGGTGAACAGCGCTATACAAGAACTATGTATTATTATTATTATTATTTTATAGGTAAAACCTCCAAAATGTGGAAAATCCGGCCGTGGGGTAACATGTATATATTGGGTTTGTTTTTTTAACCGGCTGGTGCAGACATACAGTGTTTTTGTCTATTTGTTTGTTTGTTTGTTTCCGCCGTGATATGACACTAGTCGCCTGCTCGGCGTATAACCCAGCTAACTAACTAACTATTGTTTGTTTCCTTGTCTGTTGGCCAAACAGGTGCTGCCTGAGTTTTTGCTACTTTTAACTCTGTCAACCGCCCGTGGACGCAGATTATGTTTCTGAAGTCTGTCAATTCAACGCCAAAGAGCTCCACCGTCAAAGGAACGTGGGTACAAAGTGGAACCAGTAAGAGGCACAGATTGTCATGACCCCTCGCAACTGCGAGAGCTCATGAGGATTTATGACTCTTGCGACTGGATCGCGTTCACGTTTTAAAGTGATTCAATGAATCAATGACGCTTTATTTTACAACGGTTGCGGCATTGACATCGTAATCGTCATAGGTATTTTACAAACCTGTCGAAGATGTTAAGCGAAGTACGGACTGTCAATCAGTCAAAATGCCTAGCTGCATCTACAGCCTTTGTCTTTGCTTATTAGTCTTTGTGTCTTTGTCTGCATATGTTTTCTGGACAAAAAAGGTGACCGCCAAACGCGTAAGAATGATGCTGAGAATAACCCAGCGAAGACAAAAACACGCGTACAAAAGACAGTTACAACACAAGTGTGTTGTAACTGTCTTTTCTAAGCGTGTTTCTACCTACCTTGTCTGTCTGGTCTGTCTGTCTGTCTCGCGATAGCATTGAGTCCAGGCAATATACAAGTCAACCTCAGTATATCGGGGTACTTGAGTGACATAAAGTCTGGCCGCAGTAATGTGATGCTCAACTTGACTTACACACGATTGTAAAGAAAGAAAAAGAAAAAACACCCAGTAAACAAAATGTCCTCTGACCGACGCCAGCCTTAGCTGACCGGTTTTTTTTTTTTTTTTTTACACAAAATACAAAAAAAGACTGCAGAGCCAAACAACCAGCACCCGGCCATGGATAATATTGAGCGAACGTGAGTGAGGCGAGATTTGACGCGCCTCTCCAGGAATTATTGCGCCTTAGCCTTGAGACCGCGCATCCACGCCAGCCGCCATCTTGTTTGTCCACCGTCTCCTACTGCGCATGCACACACCTGCCATGACGTCACCGGCTGGGAGTTGTCGCCCCTCGCTTAAGTTTTTTTTTTAACACGGGAAAGTCACCTTGTTCAGTTTTAGACGCTTTGGCGTGACCGCGTCCATCTGCAAGAGGGGTAGATTATCATGAGCCCTTGCGGCCGCAAAAGCTCATGTGAATCTATTCCTTTTGCTGACATTATAGGCTGAGAGCAGCTCGATCTGTATGTCGGATTGAGGGTGTTTATTCCAAGTTAAAGGCATGCGAGTAGTCGTGGATTCAGCCTGTGATTTCCTTCATGTCCCTAGGTTCAGTTTGGGTGAGAATGTGGCCATCATGATGCACACGTTAAACTAGACCCCCGCAAGCCGTAGGGGCCTTATGATGATCTATGCTTGAGCTAAACTGGCCTCGCCCTAGCCTTGCATTATATTTTTTTAGAGCTTATGGGAGGTCGACCCGCTCCAGACATTTGCCGTGCATGTACCAAGGTTCTTCTTCTTATGTTCAAATATGTCTTGTTACCGCTAATTGCAGTCCGACGCTTCCACGAGCAGTTAGAGGAAAAGCGCGGGGATGAGTCGACCATGGTCAGCAAGAGGCATACGGCCGACTCTCATGAGTCCCTGCGACAGCAGTGACTCATGAGAATCTATGCCTCTTATGACTCTATGCCTCTCGTGACTGCCGGGAGTCATGCCAAAATATATTCAGTATGACTCTGGCAAACGGAATAACGGTTTTAGGTAACACATCTATGGGGTCTCAAGGTTGTAAGCTGTGGACAAGGGTTTGAATAGGAAGCACAAATTATTGAAGTCTTGGTGCCGTGGCAGAGTCAACGTTTGTGCTGACTTTGTCCATCACCTGCGACCTATCAGAGTCTGTAAATGTAAGCTGCCCGGTATTTTTTCTTTGTTTGTTTGTTGTTTTTTGTTTGTTTGTTTTTTGTGGTTTTTGTTTGGTTGTTGTTTTTTTTTTTTTGGGGGGGTTGTTTATTTTAATTATTATTATGATAAGGCATGTAACGGTCATTTTTGCCACTTGTTATTTGTTTGAAAGTACTTAGGCTTGTCTCTGTTTTTCTTTATCTAGAGAGAGAGAGAGAGAGAGAGAGAGAGAGAGAGAGAGAGAGAGAGAGAGAGAGAGAGAGAGAGAGAGAGAGAGAGAGAGAGAGAGAGAGAGAGAGAGAGAGAGAGAGAACGTTTCGACTGGCTGCTTCATTTTTTAAAAGCCATCAAGGTAAACAAACACGCCAAAATACACAGATATATGTGTGTGCTGATCTGTGATTGTGGACCTTACGGCTAGAGTCGTAATGTTGAAAATCACAGACCAGCACATATGTACACACAATCCCGCCCCGCACACTTCCCCTTACACCACGACGTTCTCCAGTCTCAACTCCCGAAGGCCCACCCAAAACACATGCAAGCACACACATGCACACACACACACACACACACACACACACACACACACACACACACACACACACACATACACACACACACACACTTCTCTCCGACCCTACAAACACAAACACACACACACATCGACGCATGGCCACAAACAAACACACACACACCAAACGGCCCATTTCGCTTGCTCTGAAGAAGCTGGCAGAATTCCGATCAAAGTCTTGGCGAGAAGAATTAGACACAACATGTGAATTTTCGACCAGCCACCGCCTTGACATAAACACAGATGTAAACAGATGGCAGTAAGACATAGATCCTCATGGGCCCACCGCACCCTGTTGGGGCTCATGAGGATCAATGATTCTCGCAAATGGGTAAACTTATTTGCGTATTTGCGAGAGTTTAAACGTGTGGATTAGATGCCTAATGATCCCTTTCTCTTCCAGTAAAACACGGATGTAAATGGATCGCAGCAAGAGGCATAGATTCTCATGGGCACCCGCAGAAAGCGGGGGCCCATGATGATCTATTCCACTTGCAAATGGATGACATTCCTGACAAGATTTCGAAAATGTGTTTGAGAGGCTTAAGGATACCCTACTGAAAACAAAACTGAATGACATAAATACATTTCAGCAAGGGACATAAATATATCCTAATGACGCCCGGCAGTTTCGGGGGTTAATTAGGATCTATGCCTCATGGAGACGAGTTTGCTATCACTGCAGCCGTTTAAAAATGTAGCCTGGACATTACTTGCCTCCGTTTCTGTTTATCCGCCCTTGCTGATTGTCTCTCCAACTGTGCAAATCACTTGGGAGCTCTCTAGAGGAGAAAAACGCCTTTAGTCAAGTGTGACGTCATTTATGACGCCTTTGCGTGCACGTGAGATACCTACTGTTAAGTCTGCGTTTAACACGTGACGGCTTAGGTGGTGCTGGGATAAGACGAATTAATTGGTGGTGGAGAGGTTCCCCCCCCCCCACCCACCCCCACCCCCCTCACACCCCCCCCCCCCCAACCTTACAAACACTCGCACAGACACCCACGCTAACACACACACGCACACACTTTGAAGCTTGTCGAGAAGTTGCCTGACTGAGACCGACACCACGATTTATAAAAATCAAAGACAAGACGCTACAACCATTGTTTCCGATCGGTATATTTGTCTCAGAAATCGCACACAAAATCCAGCGTTACTGATTTTGTCAGGGCTTCACGCAAGATATTTTGCTTTCAAATAAGAAGAACGTAAAAAAAATTGGTTTCGTTTCCTACGAATGACTCGCAACAACGAACGAGAGCTTAATCACGGCGGACAGACAACACTCCAAACATCTGCAAGGGCATAGATCCTCATGAGTCCTCCAAACATCTCCAAGAGGCATAGACCCTCATGATCCCTCCGGGCTCATGCGGATCTGTGCCTCGGAGATATTAGGAGTGTTGTCTATGCTTATAGTACAAGTTCAGTATCCACAGTGATTTCGCTCTTGTTCGTTGGTTGCAAACAAAATCTCACTAATCGCACTAATACGTACGAATTTGACACAATCGTTGAATTGAAAGTGCGTCCGTCTTTTTAATTCAAAAGCACAGTCATATTGAATTAAAAGGACGGACAAACATGCCATATATCGCATCATGTCCGTCTTTTCAATTCATTGATTGTGTCTAAATTCGCGCATTATTTTGACCTGTTTCTCATATGATGAAATCGCCTGTTGAAAATGTCACGCCAAAGTGCCCCGGGGTTGAGCAGACGTTAGGGTCAGCTAGGATGACGAGTTTACCGTTCGGGGCACCGGAGACGGTGACGGAGCTTGTAAGATCTACGATGTTTCAGTCTGCGCGAATCAGAAAGCCTGAGAAGGTGGTGTACAAGCCGGGATAGTAGTTGTTCACTGCGTCGTCCTCGCTGCGAAGCTGGACTTTCTGGCCCGCGCTTACGTGCACGACGGCAGAAATGGCGGGGTTGTCGTAGAAACCGTGTCTGGAATCTGTGGCAGGACAGAGACCATGACAGTGGTGAGAAAGACAAGGGGACTGGAAACATTTGCGGAAGTTCAGCGAGTGGAACTACAATATGCCGGCTTCAGTGTTCTCAGGGAATAAAAAAACAAAATAAAAGACGTCTTCAAAAGCAAGAAAATTCCAAGAAAGAAGGAAACACACTTAGAAAGGACAAGTACAACACAGTTGTGTTGTATTTGTCCTTTCTAAGCGCGTTTCTTGCTTTCAGTTGTGTTTTTCTTGTCCTGGGTAAGCATGTTACTTTCTGTTCTTGGGACTGTCTCTGAATTTTGCACGCTTGACAGTCACGGAGATTCACCATGATTAACAGGCAAATGGACACATAATTTGAGGTTTAGCGCCAAGTGAAGCCAAAGTGAGGCAAAAAAAGCGCTACCGACAGCCCAAAGGTTAACCCTTTAAATGTCTAAGGCGATCAATACCCATCTGCCAGAGACAAAAACCTTCATGAGCCCCCCACCCCCACCCCCCACCCCCCGCCCGCACCCCCACCCCTCCCCACCCCCCGCGGGAGGGGGGGGGGGGCTCATAAGGATTTATGTCTCTTGTTAGTTCTAGTTTTTAAGACTAATTTAGGTCCCATTTACACTGTGTTCTTTCTTCTTCTTCTTCTTCTTCTTCTTCTTCTTCTTCTTCTTCTTCTTTTCTTCTTTTTTTTTTTTTCAATGTGCAGTTCTTTCAGACGCGCATTTCTTGATCACTGGCGGTGAAAAGATTAAACCAGGACGGAAATAAAAATGGACACATATTTTATACCTGCAATGCTGAGAGCAACAAGGTTGCCATCGACGCGTATCTCCCCGTGGATGTAGTCATTCATGTCGCGGTTCATGAAGGTAGCGTGAAAGAGGTAGAGGCCAGACACGGGCGCCGTGAAGAAGCCGGTCTGCGGATCGTACGCATTGCCGACGTTTGTGACCACCCCGGTCAGAATCACGGTACCAAACGCTGTGGTGGTGACCGTGTTGCCACCGTACGCGTGGAAGGCTACCGCCTTGCTGTACAGGTCTGCGAGCAGAGAAGGATTCCTTTGTGAAGGAGATCGTATTTAACTCATTCATCCCGACACGCCGCAGCAAGATGCGGTAGGACCATGATAGTTCAAGGGTGGTGCCAGATTAGCTTGGCGCCTGTAGGCGCCAAGCTATTCTGGCACCACCCTTGAACTATCATGGTCGATATGTCTCCTGAGTTGCACTATAGTTTTCAGAGGACAGCTCCACATTGCGTGGATTTCGTCCTTGGGGCGCAATGGTTTAACAAAACACCTTGTGCATGAATCTTTCTGTATTATTAACCCCCGTGTGCATGCAGCCACTGGTACTATAAACAGTGCCGACTTTTGCTTGCACGATGGAGTTAACCCTTTGGCTGTCGGTAGCGGATTTCGTCGCGGTGATTCCTACAGGAATCATCGATACAAAAACCCCTACCGACACCCAAAGGTTTAATAAAGGATCATAATGCATTGAAAGGTGAAAGATCATAGGCATTGAAAGCATCCATTGTGTTATTGAAATATGCAAGAATGGATTTGAATGAGGAAAATCCAAAATAAAAAGACTTTTAGGAGATGCCACAAATCAGCAGACTGCCACCACTTACTAATGCAAAAGTGAGAAAGTGACGATTAGTTTTTAATCAAGGAAAGGATTACCATATTAGATGTGTCAACTTCATGTAATCAAGTTTAAGATCCTGTTGTAAGAAGAAGAACATTTAACATCATCGGATTCTCGACACACAAGTATTTCTGCACGAGTACACACACACAGAAAGACAGAAATATATTTTTTTTTAAATAAGAAAGAAGCAAGCAAACAAAGAAACAAAGACACAAACAAGCACACGCAAAGAAACAAAATAACAGAAAAGCAAACAAAGAATTAATCAAGCGAACAAATAAATAAACAAGCATATTAGAGATACATAAGTACACACAAGGAACACAAAATCGCATAATTATTCACCGAGACTGGTCTACTTTGTCCGAACTTGCAAATGTGTACTGGTCTGTGATTTTGGAATAGACGGCTGGCAGCCGTATGGTAAAAAAAAAAATCACAGACCAGTGCGTAATGCAAACAGAAAGAGAAAAATATTTGTTGTTTAATGATAGGACAAAATAAAACAGACTCACCAAACTTGGCTTGCTGTGCGTTGATCTGAGTTTGCTGGGCGGCCAGATCTGCCTTTACAGCGCTGAGCTGCTGAGCCAGGCTGTCCACAACGATTTGCAGAGGGGCTGGATCGTCCGATCTTTTGCCTCGCACATTCTCCACGATCTCTGATGCTTGCACACGTAAAACCAACAGCGCTGGGAAAATTACGCAGAGAAAGACGGCGGAAAGTATGACTCTGACCATTTTTGTTTTAGGATGTTAAGTGCGGTTATAGTTGTAGTTGTGTAAGTGTTGGAAAGAACCGCTCAGTGTGCAGATCAGATCTGATCTGTACTGGGCCAAATATACTGTATGCCGTACCTATACAGTTGCGCTTGAGGGTACTAATAGCTAAAATCCACCTGCTCCAGGGAATAAAGTGCTCATTGTTTAGTTCGCAAATAACTTCTACGTAAATGTTCTTAGTATGGTTTACAGTAATACTGCACTAAATCGCGGGGAGGGGGGGGGGAGAGAGGGAGGGGGAGGGGGGGGGTTGGTGAGGATTTATTTCTCTTATCAGACCTGTGTTATTTTTGCCTTTTCTTTCTGGTCCCATTCACATCTGTGTTTTTCACGCGAATGTCGGTCAGTGTGTAGCGGTTTCCGACGCGTAATCACTAGCAGCGAAAGATTTAACCCGTTCAGTAACAGGTCACGCAGACCGTGTTTCTGCAATCTTCCTTAGTTCAAGATTAACAACCCCTAGATGCCCCAGGAACATACAATCCAGAGTTGCCACATTCCTTCTGCGAATGAAGATAAGCAGCGGCTAATCTCTCTGTTTGTTTGTCTATTTTGACAAAGGGTATTTACCCGAAATATTAATAAATTGTGTTGTACCCGTCTTTTCTAAGTGTGTTTCTTTCTCCGTTGGGTACTTCCCAGGAACGTGGATTCAAAGAGGAGTCAGCAAGAGGCATAGATCCGCATGAGCCCCCGCAACTGCGGGGGCTCATGAGGATCTATACCTCTTGTAGTTGGATGGTGTTCAGAATTGCCCGGCACTGAATGGGTTAATACTTACCGTTGTAAATGTCGCTGTGTGCCACGTGTAAGGCCGGATTGCTCAGTGAGTGTCTCGTGACGCTGATGACCCGTAATCCAGACACTTCTCGCCTGAGAAAGATTAGTAGTGAATTGTGTTTTTGTCCGTATTTCCATTTGGAAAAAGTGGTTTAACCCGAAAATTTAATAAAGTGTTTTGTCATTGTCCTTTCTAAGCGGGTTTCTTTCTTTGCTGAGATTTCCTTCAATGATAAGATACACTTATGTTTGCTGTTTTCCCTTGATTGAATCATGTATTAATCCTTTTATTGCCAAGAAACTGTGAACACCAGGAAAGTGCAAAAGGAATACAACCTCATGAATCCTCGCAGTTGCAGGAATAATCATGAGGTTATATGTGTCAATCATTTGTGTGTGCGTCTTCCTTCCACGGAGTAGGTTCTTTGGAGTTAAATTTGCAATTACCGTACACTTCGGATATAACAAATCGACAAGGGATCCAGTTTGTCTTGTTATATCCGAAGTGTGCTATAAGCGAAGTCGTTTACACAGAAAGAGTGCTATCGGGACTTCACCGCCGTGAGATGGCCTTAGTCGCCTGCTCGGCGTTAAACCCAAATAACTAACTAAGCTATCGGGACTTCTGAGAAAGTGGTGTTATATCTGACGTTTGTTATAATTATCCGATTCTGGTGTACTGGGAAGTAATCCCCTCAAAAAAAATGAACAAAGTATTCCAAAACATAAACTTGCGACAAATGACAGTGAAGGGGTTAACTCCTTTACTGCCATTTGTCGCAAGTTATGTTTTGGGGAATAACTGACCCCTTGCAGGTTAAAATAATTAACCTCTTTACCGCCAGCGGCTAGAATCAGTGCGTCTAAAACACCATCGCATACTCAATTTCTGCGTATATAATTTCTTCTACCTTATGCACACATACATGAGGCCGGCATGAGGCATAGATCCTCATGAGCCCCCGCAACGCGGGGGCTCATGAGGATCTACGCCTCTTGCATTCGGGTGTTGATAACTCTGTTTCAGAGGAGAAGGGGCTAATGGTTTTGATGTTAACAAAAATCAGCCTTTGGTCGTCCATAAACTCGAGCAATTAGTTCTTTTTTCGGTTTTCTATGCATCTGAGTATATATAGTTTACCGCATTTAGTTCAAGGTGGTATCAAGATGGTGTTTCTCTGTCCTAGAAAAGCCCATGCATTGGTCGTGAATGTTTACCTCAGACTTCATATTAATCCCTTCCTGTCTAAGGTGTCTTCCACGCTACCAGATAAATGTCTTTCTGAACACCTTAAGGCTTGTTCGCAGCCTTTAAATTAAAATGTGCCAAAGATAGTTTATCCACAAATCTCAGCCAATGGAGCGATCTCTCTTTCGCTTTCATCGACAACTGGAAATTAAAAAAAGTCGCCCAATTAACTCACCAAACGTCGCTCAATTAACTCCTTCCCTGCCAGAGACCACGACAGATATCTGTGAAACAAATCGTTTATTAAGCTCTATGCTGCCTTTTGCTTAATCCCTTGTCTGCCGAGGAAAAGTGAACACGATCTAATTGCAAGAGGTATAGATCCTCATGAGCCCCTGCATTTGCGGGGGCCCATGAGGATCTATGGCTCTTGCTGACACCATTTTAAGTCCATGTTTCTTAGACGGCTGATGATCTTTGGCGTTTAATTCACAATGAATTCAGAAACGCGGTCTGCCGCAGCTGGTAGTTATAAATTAGACCATTTTCGCTATGCTAATCAGGCACTACCCTTCGTCTATTATGGCCGGCCTATCTGTAGCCGCTCTGTCTTTAGCTGTTTAGGCCCCAAGTATTCTCGAGCTGAATTAGGAGTCAAATTCGCATAAATATTCGGGCCACAGTGACACTGGAAATCCGCAAGTTACAAACTATCGATAGGAGGCCGGTGTAAGACCAATAAATTTGTGAGCCGCTTATTGATCAAGCTTTCAACCACTGTTGTACGATATATAGACAACTGCAGGTACCCCTCTCTAGTTCAGAAACAAAACCCAGGAACTGTCTTCAGCAAAAATTGTAAACTGCACATTCTGGTATAGAAATTTATGCATATACGAGCATACCCATTCAGCAAGAAAAAGGTCACCGGGTCGATATCTGCGGTCGACGTCAGTCTGATAACCTATTGCTCACTAGGTTGAGCGCAAGGTGGGTCGTCTACATTGTTGTGCTAGGCGAGAAAATCACTGTGCTACTCTTGATAATATATATTTCTGTCCACAGGGCCTGGAGTGTAAATAAACCAACAGTTAAAATGCCTTTCACAAAAGACGTCATTTTTGCACTACTTTGCATGGCTGTTTTGGCTTGGACATTGACGTCAGTGTCGGCAAAATCTGCTCTGGAGAGGCGTGTGAAGAGAGCAGACGATCAGAGTCCACTCCAGGCTGTAGTAGATAATCTTATTCAGGAGGTCAACGCTTTGAAAGCCCAAGTAGCTGCTCAGCAAAGCAAGCTCGGTAAGTGCGTCTTCGTCCGTCTGTATGTGTGTCTGGCTATACGTCTCTTTTTCCGTCCGTCTGTCTATTCGTGTGCTGACCTGTGAGTTTGGATCTTACGCGCTTCTAAATTGTAAATCCAGACCGCATGCCAAGCAAGTAAAATGGAAATAAAAATATTTAAAAAAAAAGAAACAAGCTTATGCCGACATTTTGTCGTCCTTGTTCTTTGTGAGCGTGTTTCGTTCTTCTTTCCTTTTTGTTCTTTCATCTTTCACGCTTGACATGCAGTCACACGTCTAAATATCGTTTCTATAAATGATATACTTTCAGACACTTACGGAAAAGTAGTTGCATTCCACGCCTGGAGCACGGCAGATGTCGTCAGCACCACTGCATATGGCACTGTCATCTTACCCTACGTGGCTACGAACATTGGGAACGGTTACGATGTTCAGACCGGCTTCTTCACGGCGCCCGTGTCCGGACTGTATCAGTTCCACGCCACCTTCATGAACCACGACCTCAACGATTACATACACGCTGGCATCTACGTGGACGCGGCTGAGGTCGCCCAGAGCATCTCAGACTCTAGGTACGGACTTGGATTTTAAAAATGTGTTCTTATTTATATCAATAGTGAGGGGGTTTGTTGTCGTTGTTGTTTTGTGGTTTTTGTTGTTTTTTGGAGTGTATTTTTTTTTTATAGGTTTTTTCTTTTTCTTTTTTGTTTCTTTCTTTCTTTACAACGAACGGCTACCGATAACGAACAAGAGCGAAATCGCGGCTGATATCCGGTTTGTACCATAAGCAAAGACAACACGCCAAATTTCTTCAAGAGGCATAGATCCTATGGGCTCAGGAGGATCTATACCTCTTGGAGATGTTTGGAGTGTTGTATATGTTTATGACACAGGTCTTTGTTGGAAGTCATTCGTCGCAAACGAAACCTCAATAATTATTATCTTGCTGTTGGTGATGCTATTATTGTTGTTGTCTTTGTAATTGTTCTTCTTGTATTTAATTGCTGTTCTTGGTCTTGTTTTTATTGACGTTTTGTTGTGATTGTTGCGTAATATTGCTGTTGCTGTGTGTAGTGACTAGTGACTTTGACAGTAGTGGTGGTGGCAGTAGTGGATATAGTGACGGTGATGTAGGGTCTTCCTGCTGATGTTGCTCTTTATGATATAATTTAAACTTTGAAAAATCAGTTGGCTCTGGGTGCAACAGTTAGATTTCCCAACAAAGTGTACACTTACAGATAAGAAAAGGTTAATAAAACTGGATATCTCCTGTTTATAAATTGTCTTTGTATGTCTTAAAACAATCTCACACAAAAGGGATAACATAACATATGAGGTTTTGATGTCGATAATCGAAAGATGTTTCTGCTCTGTTTCTTCAACGCGCACCAGCGGCAGTAGAAAACGTCTGTTACATTTAAATTAAGCATCTCCAAGAGGCATAGATCCTCATGAGCCCGGAGGGCTCATGAGGATCCCTGCCTCTTGGAGATGTTTACAGTGCTGTCTATGCTTATGGTAGAAGCTTCATGGTTACTCGCTCTCGTTTGTATTTGGCAGTCGTACCAATATGTAACCGCTCTACTGATTGTGAATGAAAGGTGGGCAAAGTCTTAGTGGAGGCCAGATAACATTGAAAACACGTTATATCGGCAGATCGTAGCAGTCATAGCCCGCTCTGGAGCAGATTGCTTTAAAACGCCCCGCAGATACCATGATTTTAACCCAGGGAGAAAATGACCTCTAAACCACGGGACAAAACTCATCTTCGCAAATATCTAGATTATTTAGCAATAGCAGCCGCGATGACTCATGTTTATATGCGGCGGGAAAGGGAGGGTTAGGTCCAAATGTAAGCTCAGTTTTCCCTGGTTAAAATCACAGTGTGTTCGGTGCGGTTTAAAGCAGTCTGCTCCACAGCGGGCTCAGGGCTCATTCATTCTATGCCACTTGGGGATGTTCTCTTAACTCATTCAACCCCGACACACCACTGCAAGACAGAGCTCGAACATGATAGTTCAAGGGTGGTGCCAGAATAGCATAGCGCCCGTAGGCGCTAAGCTATTCTGGTACCACCCTTGAACTATCATGTTCGATCTGTCTCTAAAATTGTAATACAGTCGTGCAGAGGGTAACTTAAAATTTGGGGATTTCGGTCCTGGGGTAGAATGTGTTAAACGTAACAGGTTTACTGCTGCCTCGGAGTACGCGTCGGAGTACTCTCCTGCGCAGCAAATGAGAAACAGAACAGAAACATATTTCAATTTACGACATTCAAACCTCATGTATTAAGTTAGCCCTTTTGTGCGAGATTGTTGTATGCGATACTAAGAAATCATATGAACAGGAGATATAACATGTTATTAACCTTTCTTTGTCTGCAAGTGTACACTTCGTTAGGGAATCAGGCAGTTGCATCCAGAGCCAACTGATTTTTTTTTCAAATTCGTTGTATATATTCGGCGCGTTAAGGTGTAGCAAACTGACTTACTTCATAGGAAGATTTACATCTCACGCGGCTCATGAGCCAGTTTACTATCATTTACTCTCATGACCTCCGGGTATAGAGTTCGATTTGAATTTATGTATTGATGAAAATTTGAAAAGAAAGAATATCAATCATGTGTTTCATCAGTGTTTCATATACTTAAATGGTTTTCACTAAAGGGGCTCTAAAGGGTGCCCATGATTTGTCATGGTCGATCTGTCTCCTGAACCACAATTTTGTCTAATAAGTCCTGCAATAATCAGACTTTGGAAATTCCGGTATCAGGAATCAGAGTTTTAAGGCTTTTTCTCTCTTTGTTTTCTTTCAGGCACAGTTACTTTGACAACCCCGCCATTTCTGCCATTGTGCACGTGACTGCGGGTCAAAGGGCACAGCTGCGCAGCGTCAACGGTGAGGTGGACAACTTCTACGGCGGGCTGTACACCACTTTCTCTGGCGTCCTCATTCGATCTGACTGAACGCGAACCGCAACGCAGCGACACATCTCAATGCTCGATCTGCTGTAATGCACATAGACTTTAGCATCCGAAATGCAGGGAAAGCCTAAGTACAACGCACGCGACTGCAAGAGACACTGATCCTCATAAACCCCCGCAGTCGCGGTGGCTCATGAGGATCTATGCCTCTTGCTTGGTCTCATTTATATCTGCGTTCTGCGAACAGAGAGATTTTAAGGTGTCAGTCCAGTATTGTAATTGCAATCAAATAAAATCGGGAAAATAATGCTGAGCTCGACCTTAATGTGGACTTCGCTTCGTAATGCAATTTTTATTACTTTTTTTATTTATTTATTTTTTTTTTTTATTAAAGTCTGTGATAATAACAGGGTCTGGAAGCGACTGAGAGTTCAGTATGCTAAAGTGGCTCTTATGTAAAAAATAATCTGCGAAATGAGAGTCCCTGTTAATGGACTCAGCTTGCGTTGTCGCCCTGAGTGAGCTTAGTCCTGCGTCACCCACTTAGTAAGGTGCTCCGCCCATGAGCGTAATCCTGCGACAGCCACAAAGCAAGGAGCTCCGCTACAGCGGAGCACCTTGCTTTGTGGCTGGCGCAGGACTAAGCTCACTCAAGCAACCGATCCCTGGACCTGCCAAACAAATTTAAGCCTATAGGGTGCATGTATGGGTCTTAAAGATGATGGCTTGGCATCATGTGCTCTGCTGATGCCAAAATCAAAATAAGTTCGTAATAAAGTTGACTGCTTGAATAAGCACATTTACGACTAATAGGTTCGACGAGAGGTATGAAAGGCTATCAGGATGCAAGATTATCTGTAAGTGTGTAGGTGTTGTGTGTGTATGCGTGTGTGTGGGAGGGGGGAAGGGGGGTAGGGGGAGTAGGGGAGGAGGGGAAGAGATGTGGTGGGGGGCGGGGGGGGGATGCGGCACTGGAGGTTGGGTGGTGGGATTTTCAGAGTGGTTATATGCTTGACAAAGAAACGTGGTTTGGTTTGTTTGGATTTTTTTGTTTGCTTGTTTGTTTGTTTTTGGGGAGAGATATTTTTTCGGTGGGGGGGGGGGTAGTTCTGCTTAAATAATCCGTAAGCTAGGCCTACGTTCATAATCACGAATAAGCGTTTACATACATGGGCCTAAATGCTAAATATATACTAATGGTCACAACTTAAGGGCCCCTTTTTATCGCAGATGCACCGACAACACCACACAAATAATGTAACAATACTTGAAGTCAGTACTTTGCTAATTTATTCAGTAACAATTTCATGTAAGTTTTGAGTATATCAAGCAATTGTAACAACAGCAGTACGTTAGAATGTTCACCCACCCCTCATTTGAAAAGTCACACAAGTCTGGTCCAGTCAGTAACGAGTGTACCCACCGTTTGCAGCCGAGCATTTAATGCAGCGTTGATGCATGGAGTTCACCAGGGTTCGGAGAACATGTTGTGGGATCGCTTCCCACTCTTGATGCAGGAACTAAGTCAGCTGGGGGACGCCTTGAGGTGGTTGCTGACTACACGTTGTCCCAGCAGATCAGGTGATCGAGCTGGCCACTCCATCCTCACGATGCCCCGTTGCTCACGGGCGCGATGAGGTCGAGCGGTGTCGCCCTGCAGAACAGCATTGTCGCCTATGGCTTGAAGAGCTGGCTGAATGAGGGGCTGCACAATCTCGTCCTGATAGCGCAGTCCAGTCAGGGTGCCTCGGATGACGTGGAAGGGGGGGGGGGGGTCCTGCCTTCCCTGATGAAGCCTGCCAAGACCATGACTGAGCCTCCTCCGTAGCGATCCACCTCTTGGTCGCATCCATCCGTGAATCGTTCGCCCTGGCGTCCCCAGACCATCACCCTGCCATCGTTGAAGGACACAGTGAACCGTGACTCATCAGTAAAAAGAACCTGAGTCCACTGGAGTCTGTTCCACCTCACATGTTGTCGGGGTATTCTCACTGATCCTCTTTATGAAGCCAGGCCAATATCGCGAAGACGTCGGTAGACTGTGCTTCTGTTGACGTTAACGTTTGCAGCTTGTATCAGTTGATGTCGCAGAGTGGTTGACGTGACAGTTCGGTCGCTCAGAGCCGCCACACAGAGCTATCTGTAATCCCTTTTGCTTGTGCAGCGCCGGCGTCCTGAGCAAGGTCGTCGTTCCGCCCTTTCTTGGAATCGTGCCAGCAGCCTCTGGATAACTGAATGGGACACCCCAAGACGTCTCCCAACTTTTCGTCCGGAAATTCCATCCTGCAGCCATGCTAGCGCCCGGTCTTGATCTACTGGCCGTAGGCTTCGTCATGGTGGCTTGGTTAGGAAAGTGACAATTATGCCCCTACTGTACCGGTTTTTGTAGCGAAACAGAAGTGTTCATTGTTCACGACTGACCCCTTTAGCACGTGCATCACGACTTTACCGAGTTTTTCCACCTGTCTACCTTTGGTACGCTTGCCAATATCGCACAGCTTATCACAAAAACTGACGACGTTTCACGTGCATTTGACACGTTCGTGGAAATTGATGAATTGTTGTCTGTTGTTCCCTGTACAGTGGACTGTCTAAGGTCAACTATTAACCATTTGGATCGAAAGAACATTGTATTTATTAGCGTACTCGCGACGATAAACAATGACACAAAAAAGTGGGGTGGCCCTTAAGTTTTGAGCATTAGTATTTCATTTCAAGTCAACATACAATATTTATCTCTTAACCCATTCTACCCCAGGACCGAAATCACCAAATTTTGAAGTTGTCCTCTGAAGGACTGCATTACAATTCTAGAGACAGATCGAGCATGGGCGCCAAGCTATTTTGTCACCACCCTTGAACTATCATGCTCGATCCACATCTTGCTGTGGTGTTTCGGGGCTGAATGAGTTAATTACAGTTTCGTGGACGGGGAAACAGTAAGCACAAAACATTCAATGAACATTAATACATGCTAAGACAATCTAACTTCTAAAATCTGCAAACACCTCATAATACTGATACAACAAATTTGTAAAGAACTGCTAATAATAAGATAAAATATTTACATATTTTATGTAGGTATGCATTGTAGTAAACCTTTTGCAGTAGTTAACCAGAAAAAGATCACTTTTTTAACACTCCTCGCTTGTAAATTGCTTGCATCGATCCAAGAGTTGACCGTTTTGGAGCTTTTTCGGTCAAGAAAAGACCACTCCTAACAATGCAATTAGATACCTTTCCGTGTATTCCGTCCATCCCGCGAAAGGTCGATGTGACATTTGTTCGTCAAGCCGCCTTCAAGGTCACTTCATCGTTTTTTTCAAGTCGCATGCTGAACAGTTGAGTATTTCTTCCAGCGTCTGCGAAGCACAGATATAAATCAAAGGGACCCGCGCATACCAGCAAGAGGCAGAGATTCTCATGAGCCCATGAGGGGCTCATGAGAATCTATGCCTCTTGCTGTTGCAGACAAAATGGGGCAAACAGATTTTCTTCAACGTCATGAGAAAAATGGCGCTCACACACAATTCATGGGCCCTGAAAGTGGCTGACCGGACATGTTTCTTTCAGAACCCAATCGAGATTTCGCATGAGACTCTGAATGTCGTTTCACAGATCACCGCCATGGAAGAGGCAGAAGTACAGGAGTCCTTGAAACGCCAGCAGAAAAAGAATAGCTCTGCTCTGTCTCGTAAAAGCTAAATGACAATAAGTCCATTTTGTGAAAAGCGAGATTTTCATTGCAATACATTGAAAATCTCACTTTTCGCAAAAATGGACTTACATTGTTTTGCCTTGGCGGAGTAGAGTTTCTCACGAGCAAATAAAAAATAAATATACGGGCAAAAAGGAATAGAAGCTCATGAACTCCGAAGCCACCAGCGACAAACATAGATTGTAATGAGCTCCATGGGTTCATGAGAATCTATGCCTCATTGAATACGCACCGTGTCGTGGCGGAGCGACGCCTTCAAAAGGCTTGACAGGTATGGCGTCCACACTCGAGTCCTGGCGTTAAAAAGTGGCTGACCTGAAAGTGAATGTTCCCGCAAGAGAGGACCCTTTGTTACATAATTCTTTCACCCCAGAAAGGGATGTGGGAGTCAAAAAGGATTTTCGGCCGAAACAGGAACACATCGCCCAACATTGCAAAGCAAATGGACTCTAAAAGGGGGAGACAATGCGAATTAACATTTAAAAAATACACTTAAAAAACTGAACAAGAAAACAGATCAGCATGACAATGCAAACAGACTCAAAAGGGGGAACAATGCAAATTGAAAATTTATAAGAAAAAAAAGTGTTTCCGATGATTCAAAAAATGTCGCATTTATTTTGCTCGTGAATATGACACACACGCATGCTAACAAAGACATATACACGCTCAGAAGTCTATTACTATAATAGTACTAGACTTTTGACACGGTGGAATCCGATCCAAAAGATGATTGCCAAGCATCTGCATACATAGCAGAGACCATCCCAACGAAGAAAGAAACACGCTTGGAAAAGAAAGTTATAACATAATTTAAGTTACTATTTAACCTTTTGATATTTCGGGATAAAACCCGAAATACCAACACAAAAAAATAGTAACTATCTTTTCCAAAATCTTTTTGGGGGGTGGGGGAGGGGTCGGGGGTGGGGGAGGGGTCGGGGGGGGGGGGCGAGTTCAATATAGACATAGGCCTACAGACAAGAACACAATTTGCTACTTATATTTTTGTGATGGGAACTGACAACTCAAATTATTACTTCCCACCAGGAAAAGAAAACAAAACCTGTGTGCACTTGTTTGAAAGTCATTTTGAAAACTAGATAATTATGTCTCTCTCTCTTGGCTTGACTTCGCGAACGAAGATTTTATAGGAGTTGCCCACGACGTCTGCAGGCTTGTTCGTGGCTGCGGAGGCCAATCCGAGACAGGCAGGTTCGACCGCAGTGGCTGCAGGGGAAGGTATGGCCAGGGTTCTGAGCTGCGGCATCTCTGTTTTTTCTCCTGAGCCGCTTGTCCTTAAGGCTAGCTCTGTGAGAGTCCTCAAAGGAGACAGCTGCCTTGTAAATGGTGGAGCGCCAGGTGTCACGGTCCGCAGCAAGCGAAGACCACTGGTGGTGGTCGATTTGGCAGGCACTAAGTGACTTCTTGAGACAGTCTTTGTATCTCTTCTTTGGTGCCCCTCTGTCACGGTGTCCAGTAGCAAGCTCGCCGAACAGGGTGATCTTTGGTAGGCGATGATCATCCATCCTGGAGACATGCCCCGCCCAGCGGAGCTGTGTCCGCAGCAGCAAAGCCTCGATGCTCACAGTTTCAGCCTGTTCAAGGACCTCGACGTTGGTGACATAGTCACTCCAGTGAATGCCCAGGATGGTACGCAGGCAGCGCTGGTGGAAGCGTTCGAGGAGTCGTAGTTGGCTGCGGTAGAGGGCCCAGGACTCGGAACCATACAGCAGGGTGGTGAGGACCACAGCTCTGTACACGCTGATCTTGGTGCCTGTTTTCAGCTGTTGATTGTGCCACACCCGCTTGAAAAGTCGCCCGAAAGCGCTGTTTGCTTTTGCCAGCCTGCTGTCAAGCTCCTTGTCCAGCTTGGCGTCCGACGTGATAATGCAGCCAAGGTAAGTAAACTGGTGCACTGACTTTAGTTCAGACTCGCCAATGGTGATGTGAGGAGGGCGATACACTGTCTTGGGTGCCGGCTGATGGAGGACCTCTGTCTTTTTCAGACTGACCTCGAGTCCAAAGAGCTGGGCAGCATCTGCGAAGCAGGACGTGATGCGCTGCAGGGCTCTCTCTGTGTGTGCAACGAGGGCAGCATCATCAGCAAAAAGCAGCTCACGAATCAGTTGGTCTAGGGTTTTCGTGTGGGCCTGCAGTCGTCTGAGGTTGAACAGGCTGCCATCGAGACGATACCTGATGTACACTGCATCGTCATCATCGAGGTCCACTGTGGCCTGCTTCAACATCATGCTAAAAAAGATGGTGAAGAGGGTCGGTGCCAGCACGCAGCCCTGCTTTACGCCGTTAAGAATAGGGAATGGTTCCGAGAGGTCATTGTTGAGTCTGACCTGGCCTTGTTGGTCCTCGTGTAGCTGGACAATCATGTTGAGGAACTTTGGGGGACAGCCAAGTCGCTCCAGGATATGCCACATGCCTTGCCTGCTCACAGTGTCGAACGCTTTTGTTAGGTCGACAAATGTTACGTACAGACCTTTGTTCTGCTCGCGGCACTTCTCCTGTAGCTGTCTCAGCACAAAGACCATATCGGTGGTGCTCCTGTTTGCTCTGAAGCCACACTGGCCCTCTGGGAGTTGGTCTTCAGCGATGGCAGGTACCAGCCGATTCAGGAGCAGCCTTGCAAGGATTTTCCCAGCAATGGACAGCATCATGTCCATGCGCCTCCCACTGAGATTTTTTTTTGTTCCAACTATCGGGGAATTACCCTGCTGTCCATTGCAGATAATTATGTAGTTGTGATGTAATTGTCTTTTCTAATCGTGTTTTTTTCTTCGTTGCGGGGATGTTCTCATGTACACTGTGGGACAGTCAGTGACTGAATTTTTGATGTGACCCACGTAGGGGTCTGATTGCCCAAATTCGCCGATACAAACAGATAATCAATCAATGTTGTCTTACTACAGCTAAAACTTTCTAGATGTAGATGATACATATATGTCAAGTCTGAATCGATGAGAAAATATTTTTTGTGTGCGTGCGTGCTTGCGTGCGTGCGTGCGTGCGTGTGTGTGTGTGTGTGTGTGTGTGTGTGTGTGTGTGTGTGTGTGTGTGTGTGTGTGTGTGTGTGTGTGTGTGTGTGTGTGTGTGTGTGTGTGTGTGTGTATGTGTGTGTGTATGTGTGGACACAGAGACATCCTAGTTATAGCTCATTTTCAATTTTCAAACAACACCAAAACGTTTACGTATAGTAATCAACCACAATGACATACCGACAGTCCGTGAAAAAAAAAACCAATTCAATGTCTTCTTTGTTTTAACTCATTCAGCCCGACGGCCGTAATTGCCAAATTTTAGAGGTGCCATCTAATGACTATGCACCAGTTGCAGGAGATGGATCGACCATGATAATGCAAGGGTAATGCCAGATTATCTTGGCGCCGACAGGGGCCAAGCTAATCTGGCACTACCCTTGAATTATCATGGTCGATCCATCTCCTGCTGTAGTGCGTCAGGGCTGAATGGGTTACTTTTAACATGTAGTTCAAAATGAAACAATTCTGTTTTACCCCTCCATGGCCACGGGACGCATACTTGGGTTTGTTTCTGAGTGAAATGTTTGTCCGTTCGACGACCAGACGCCACAATCATCCTAAAGGAACAGGAATCCAAACAATTTGGTCTCAGCAAGAGGCCTAGATCCTCGTGAGCCCCCGCGGCAGCGCTGGCTCTTGAGGATCTATACCTCTTGCGGTTGGGTGGTGTTCAGTTTCTCTAGGCAGTCAAGGAGTTAAAGCTGACATTTTCAGCCTGTTTTTCTCTACACCGTTGGAGGTGCTCATTGAAAAGCATTACCAAGACGTCATTGGTACATGTACAGGGAATGCATGGCACCAGTCAGGTCCTTCCAGCTACAAGAGACGTAGAAGCACTTGAGCCCCAGCAACTGCAGAGGCTCACTCGAATCTATGCCTCTTGTTGTCTAGCCTAGATCGGTTGCAGCTAAGCCTCAGATTAATTTGGGGTGCGGGGTGGTTGTGGTGGGGCGGGGATGAGAAGGAAGCTGCGGGGGGTGGGGGGGGGTGGGGTGGGGGGGGGGGTAAAGGTGCGACTGTGTTATTCCGTTTATGGCGTTCTATTACTGTTCGAAATCTGTGTATAACAAGTCATTTAAATTCAATATATTTTAATATAACAATGTGTATAAGTAGTGCGGATGAAATACAATTCATATAATAATAATAATAATAATAATAATAATAATAATAATAATAATAATAATAATAATAATAATAATAATAATAATAATAATAATTTAATGTAACGCGTAAACATTTCGACATTCTATACACGCACACACGTAACACACGTGCAGACAATAACGCACGCACACACGACACACGCACACACTCTTTGTTGCGGGGACGTCATTGAGGCCGGTGTTACGTGTTGAGTCGTAGTCGTAGTATGATATCACACCAGACGCACGTACGTAAGGTTCTTTTAAAGAAACTTCACTCAGCTGCAACCCGTCACACGTGGCTTAATGATGTAGACCACACTGAAGTAACAGTTCCAATAATATTTTATTTGAGCGATGCGAAATGTCTCCTCTACAATGTATCCACGCTTTTGACACACTGTGGTTATCATACAATGTAAACACTATACACTGCATAACTCCATCACTGACAATGTACAAACGCGCTTCCCAGCATAATCTTTTATAGTATAATAGCTTTCCAGAATAATCTAGCAAATTCATACAACACAACCAATCAGAACAGATTTATTGATTGATTGTACATTGCTTAACGTCCCGACAGCAACAAGACTGTCTCAGGACGTGCCTGCACTGCTTGTGAAAAAAAAAACAAAAAAAAAACACTAAACAGAACATTGAATGTATGGCGCCAGCCGGTCTAATACGTTAAATAAACCTACGACATGGGGCCTAAATAAAGCTAAAGACCATTTAGCAACACACATCCAATATCAAGAGCTACAGGCACCGCAGACAGCAGGAAGAGTTTTAAAAAGGAAATACAGGTGAATGGACCAAGGGTAGACAGAAACACATGCCCCAGAATAGAAGGGAAACCCCACCCTGTGGGGCTGACCAGGGTGACCCTGGGAACTAAAAAGTAGTTAACCCCACCCAAGTCCCCCAGGGCAGACCCGGGTGGGGGTCCAATGAGAACAGAACACGTAACCGAAACTCGTAAATATTGATGAAAAAGAACTTTCTAGAATAGACTACGATAGTCTACAAAATTCGACTGCTAATTTCAACCCCAATTTTGAGAAATCCCAGTGTGTAATGACGTTACACAAGAATAAGCTACTAGTTCACGACCTTGCCCGAATTCTCGGGAAGTTTCAAGACTCCGTCTAATACATACTGGCTGCTAACTTAAAGCGCACAGAAAACAGCGGAGATTATTCGAGCGGTTTCTAGACTCTTCGGAATTCAACTCTGTATATCAAAAGACAATCAATTCCCCTCTCTGTGCGAACGATAGCGAATCTTACTAAAAAGGTACGTGATTCGTAATCGTGATAGCTGAAATAAATATGGGATCGTTCCTACGATTAATACACACATGCTCCCACAGAACAACACAACCACAATCGTAACATTACCCCCCCCCCCCCTTTTTAGAATGAAATTTCACAAAATTTCTTCTCAAATCGAAAAAAATACGGTTGTGGCTGTGTTAACCTACACAAAACCACGAATAATAAGAATTTCACATCAAAATCAAATCAAATCAACTACTTTAACTCATTCTACCCCAGACACACCACAGCAAGATAAGGATCGACCACGATAGTTCAAGGGTGATGCCAGAATAGCTTGGCGCCTATGGGCGCCAAGCTATTCTGGCATCACCCTTGAACTATCATGGTCGATCTGTGTCCTGCACTGCAATGCAGTCTTCAGAGAACAACGGCAAAATTTAGGGATTTCGGTGTTGGGGTAGAATGAGTTAAAATAATCGTCTCACAGTTCCTTTAAAATGTCCTGAGCGCAGTCAAGTCCCTTTAAATTCTCATGGACACCAAAATGCTTCTTTAAACTGTTCTGGACACAGAAATGTTCATTTAAACTGCTCTGCTCAAGTAATCCGCTCCAAAGTTCTGCGAACCCTTGATAGACTGTAATTTAACGTCAAAATTCTGCAAAAACATCGCCCATCTCATAATACGAGAATTTGTAAACTTTGCAGAGTTTAGATAGTTCAAGGGTTGATGGTCCATTTAGAGAACAAAATAATGGCACACCTAGAAGGTACAGTTCAAACCGCCTTACTCCCCAGATGATGGCTAGGCACTCCTTCTCGATGGTCGAGTAGTTTCTCTCAGCTCTGGGTGGAGTTTTCCATTATCCTCTTGCATTAAGACTGCACCTACTCCTTCGTTGGAGTCGTCTGTTCTCAGGACGAAAGTTTTCAACGGGTCAGGGAGGTGTAGGACAGGCTTCTCGGTTAGGATGTCTCGAACTGCCTGGAATGCTCGCTCTTGAGCCTCCTCCCACTTCACTACGTTAGGTTGTCCTTTCCTCAGTAAGTCAGTCAGGGGAACTGTGACTGCCGCAAAGTTTGGTATGAACTCCCGGTAGTAGTTTGCCAAGCCCATAAATGAGCGAACTTGCGTCTTGGTCGTAGGTCGCGGGGCATCCCTGAGTTTCCGCACGTTGTCGTCGTGTAGCCCCTTTAAACCTTCGCTTAATTTGTGTCCGATGAAGTCTATGTTGTCGGCCCCAAGAATACACTTGCTTGGACGGATGGTGAAATTTGCATCTGACAGCCTTTGGAACAGCTCTCGGAGGGCTTTGAGGTGATTCCCCAAGTTTTGGTATGGATCAAAATGTCATCCCAGTAAAAGACCACATTCTGCATATCTTCTAGGAACTTTTTCAGTCCTCTCTTCAATGTGGCACCACTGTTCACCATACCAAAAGGCATCCCAATGACCGTCGGGTGTGACGAACGCTGTCTTGGGGATATCTTTTTCTGCAACCTTGATTTGCCAGTACCCTTTGCTTAGGTCAATTTTAGAGAAGCTAATATTCACTGCCCTTGAATTATCATGGTCGATCCATCTCCTGAACCTGGTGCATAGTCATTAGATGACGCCTCCAAAATTTGGGAAATACGGCCGTCGGGCTGAATGAGTTAAGGAGATATAGTTGCGAACTGATAACTCTTGAATGCCTAGAGAAGATCGCTTTAACCCCTTCACAGTCGAGACAAACTTGAGGTGAACACGATCCGACTGCAAGAGACATAGATCCTCATGAGGCCCCGCGACTGCGGGGGCTCATGAGCATCTATGCCACTTGCTGAGATCTATTTACATCCATATTTCTTGAACGGTGTTGGCTTTTGCTCGTTGAATGAAGATTTCAGAAACAAAAACATACGTACAGTGTACGTACAGTGGGATGGAAGGGGTTAAGGAGATATAGTTACGAACAGTTAACCCTTTAGTGCCTAGAGAAGATCGCTTTAAGTAGACGCCGAATTAGTTGCTACTCATACGCCCAAAAATCTTTTGCGTCCGACAGACTCATAAACTGCTTTTGTTGGCTCTTCCACCTCGTAATTATCTAGTTATAGAGTAAATTATAAAGTAAAGGACCCTTTCTACAATGACAAAGGTTATACTACACGACCCATGCAGGATCTTTAAAGTTCTCCCAGAACTCGACATCACACAAATAGCATAGTTGTAACGTAACGTTCCTGGAGACATTTAAAGATGCTGTTCTGAGCAAATTTAGGTAGAATGATCATCCAAAGTTTATATCAAGCCCTTAACTGTATGTAGACGCAAATTGTGTGTCTGAAATCTTTGTTTAATCAACATCTAAGAAAATCTGTGTTAATTCAACATCTAAGATCCCTAGCCGTCTGAGAAGATGTACGCAAAGTCAGTGGTGTCAGCAAGAGGCATAGATCCTCATGAGCCCCCGCAACTACGGGGGCTCATGAGGAGCTGTGCCTCCTGCAGATGGGTTAAAAAGGCGTGACAAAATCAACCAAGGGCATCACACTGGCTGTCATCCGCTCTCTGATTTTTTTTTCTTTTCCCGCGCAAATCGTCAAGGTCGGCTCCAAGCCTAAAGTTACGCTGCGCGAAAACATCCAATATTTAAAATACAGACCTGTTAACAGCACGCCTTTATTGAATTGTTTGCATTTCGTGTCACCTCGTTAGGCAAACAAATCTGTCAGAGCAACCATGCAGAAACATACAGCACAAATATGGAGGGCCCTTCATCATTAAAATGGCACTAAAATGGGACCCAGCTATGCCTGCCTCTTCATGGGTTTCCTTGAGAACCAAATACTTCAGACATACACCGGGCCTGTCCCTGAGATGTATAAACGCTACATCGATGATGGTATCGGAGCTACACACATGACCCACGCTGCACTTTTAGACTTCATTCACTTCGTGCAGGATTTCCACCCATCCATCAAGTTCACATACAATATATCAGCTACTTCAGTCGACTTTCTGGACATGAGCATCAGTATTGACTGCGGAATGTTGAAAACTTCAATACATTACAAGCCTACCGATTCACATTCATACCTCGACTACCGCTCTTCGCACAACCCCAAATGTAAGAATAGCATCCCATTTTCTCAGTTTCTTCGGCTTAAAAGAATCTGTTCCGAAAAATCAGATTTTGATGTTCAATCCAAAGAAATGGCTGGATTTTTCATCGACAGACATTACCCACATACTGTTGTTCAAGGTTCTCTCCAAACAGTACAAAAACGTAGTCGCGCGAGTATACTGCAGACTAAGCCTACCGCTGAGAGTGACAGGCCCATCGTAACCATGGTTTACCATCCGCACACCAATCCGGTTCGTAAAATACTTCTTTCTAACTGGGGTCTTTTGTCATCCAGTAAAGAGTCCGCTGCTATCTTTTCTGAACCTCCGTTGGTGGCTTTCAAGAGGGATATTAATTTACGAGACATGCTTGTTCGCTCTACTCTTAAGCCTCGTTCTACCACCAGACCCTCCGGCTCCACATTGCTTCCAAATTGCAAGACATGTCCTTTTATTTGCCCTTCTACAGTGGTGAATGGTCCACGCTACAAATTCAACATAGACAGATACTTCACATGTCAAACTACCAACGTGATTTATGTCATCTCCTGTGTGAAATGCGGCCAACTCTATGTTGGAGAGACGGAAAGAACCATCAACGACCGTTTTAAAGAACATCTTCAGTCGGTCAAGTACCATTACAATAGACCGGTCGGGCGACATTTCAACCAGGCCGATCACTCCGTCTCGGACATTCGTGTTAAAGGCCTCTGGCTTATGCAAGCCAGTAATGTCTGGGCCAGGAAAGACCGAGAAAAATTTTTGATTAATAAACTGGGCACTGTGGCGCCACTCGGGATGAATATGAAAGATTAACTTTTTGGACCTTACCTGTGTCTTCTGCTAACTGTCATTTACCTTACCGAGTCGCTTCTGTCTGACTACTCACTAACCAGATAGTTGCGGCTGGCGCTGATTGATATGTACTTTGTGCCTCCCATGGGGACTTTTTCAGCGCTGGCCATACGTTAAGTTGGATCCCTTGCCCTTCCCTGTCGGGCGCCTGGTCGCCGGTCCTTGGATTTATGCGCGGGTGTGGGGGGCGATCATGTGCATTCCCTTGGGGATGTATGTGGTCGTCTTGTTCGCATGCCTGTGCGTTCGTCCGTGGGCTGGAGGGTGCCTGTTGGGTGGGGCTGGTGGCTCTGTTTGTTTGC
>BTPG01000001.1:226854660-226861418 GCA_036245525.1 Semisulcospira habei | reverse complement strand
CACACATGACCCACGCTGCACTTTTAGACTTCATTCACTTCGTGCAGGATTTCCACCCATCCATCAAGTTCACATACAATATATCAGCTACTTCAGTCGACTTTCTGGACATGAGCATCAGTATTGACTGCGGAATGTTGAAAACTTCAATACATTACAAGCCTACCGATTCACATTCATACCTCGACTACCGCTCTTCGCACAACCCCAAATGTAAGAATAGCATCCCATTTTCTCAGTTTCTTCGGCTTAAAAGAATCTGTTCCGAAAAATCAGATTTTGATGTTCAATCCAAAGAAATGGCTGGATTTTTCATCGACAGACATTACCCACATACTGTTGTTCAAGGTTCTCTCCAAACAGTACAAAAACGTAGTCGCGCGAGTATACTGCAGACTAAGCCTACCGCTGAGAGTGACAGGCCCATCGTAACCATGGTTTACCATCCGCACACCAATCCGGTTCGTAAAATACTTCTTTCTAACTGGGGTCTTTTGTCATCCAGTAAAGAGTCCGCTGCTATCTTTTCTGAACCTCCGTTGGTGGCTTTCAAGAGGGATATTAATTTACGAGACATGCTTGTTCGCTCTACTCTTAAGCCTCGTTCTACCACCAGACCCTCCGGCTCCACATTGCTTCCAAATTGCAAGACATGTCCTTTTATTTGCCCTTCTACAGTGGTGAATGGTCCACGCTACAAATTCAACATAGACAGATACTTCACATGTCAAACTACCAACGTGATTTATGTCATCTCCTGTGTGAAATGCGGCCAACTCTATGTTGGAGAGACGGAAAGAACCATCAACGACCGTTTTAAAGAACATCTTCAGTCGGTCAAGTACCATTACAATAGACCGGTCGGGCGACATTTCAACCAGGCCGATCACTCCGTCTCGGACATTCGTGTTAAAGGCCTCTGGCTTATGCAAGCCAGTAATGTCTGGGCCAGGAAAGACCGAGAAAAATTTTTGATTAATAAACTGGGCACTGTGGCGCCACTCGGGATGAATATGAAAGATTAACTTTTTGGACCTTACCTGTGTCTTCTGCTAACTGTCATTTACCTTACCGAGTCGCTTCTGTCTGACTACTCACTAACCAGATAGTTGCGGCTGGCGCTGATTGATATGTACTTTGTGCCTCCCATGGGGACTTTTTCAGCGCTGGCCATACGTTAAGTTGGATCCCTTGCCCTTCCCTGTCGGGCGCCTGGTCGCCGGTCCTTGGATTTATGCGCGGGTGTGGGGGGCGATCATGTGCATTCCCTTGGGGATGTATGTGGTCGTCTTGTTCGCATGCCTGTGCGTTCGTCCGTGGGCTGGAGGGTGCCTGTTGGGTGGGGCTGGTGGCTCTGTTTGTTTGCCTTCCCCCCCCCCTCCCTTTTTGTTTTCTCTCTCTCTCTCTCTCTCTCTCTCTCTCTCTCTCTCTCTCTCTCTCTCTCTCTCTCTCTCTCTCTCTCTCTCTCTCTCTCTCTCTTTAAAGAGACTCAATTCCCTACACAGACGAGCGGCCAAAATAATCTGCCCTGATCAACACCTTAGCACTGAAGAAAAGCTCTCAAAAGCAGGTCTCCTGCTACTTCAAGATCATTTTAAATATAACAAAGCAATCTTTATGTTCAAAGTGTGGAAACGCAAAATACCTGAGTACATCTCCACTTTGTTCCGTAAGTCTGAGTCCAAGCTTGGAAACATCAGAAAGCTTTTCATAGTCCCAAAACCAAGGATCGATCTATATAAAACTAGCTTATCCTTCTCAGGGGCACTTATCTGGAATGCCCTTCCAGACCATGTAAAATCCGCCTCCTCGCTAGCCTGTTTTAAAAAGGGTCTCTTCAAATATTTTGTGGATCACTCGTAGGGATGACTCAACCACTTGTATTATATGTTTCTTTTTATGCTGGGTCCAATTTATTCCCAATTAAGTCTGTTATCCTTTTCAATTATCATTTGGACTACTTAGCTCTGACTATGTGTGAAGGGGGGTGGGTGGGGTGGGGGGTGTCTGTGAGTCTATGAGTATGTCTGTCTATGTGAATAGTGTTGTCATCGCTTTGCAAGTATTATGTTTACTTATATGTATGTATATTTGTAGTTAGTCTTGTAGTTGTTAGCAACGGCAGGTTTGTAAAATGGCTGTGTCGATGACGATGTCAATGCCTAAACCGTTGTAAAATAAAGTTTCATTGATTCATTGATTCATTGATTCTCTCTCTCTCTCTTTCTCTCTTCCCCCTTTCTCTCTCTCTTCCCTTTCCCCCTCCCCTTCCCCCGCCCCTTTTGTCTTTCTCTCCCCCCACACCCGGGTTTTTTTTTTTTTTTTTTTTTTTTTTGTTTGTTTGGAGTTACCCTTGAAGATGGTTTCACAACTACCTACTCTCCTCTTATACCATTATTCTCTTACTGAATTTGATTATTTGCTTTGTTTCATCGATATTCCTTGTTGTGTACCATGCTAAATGCTGGGGTTTTTTTCCCGGGGTCCTCCCGTTTTTCCCCGAGGTAGTCCTCAACTCGATGGTGATAATATAAGGTTTGCCTTCGGGTTGGTGTTTAGCTGGCTTTGTGTATTAGACACTCAGCCTACTTCGTGCCCAAGGGTACTCCCCGTTCGTTCTCTCTCTCTCTCTCTTTCTCTCTCTCTCTCTCTCTCTCTCTCTCTCTCTCTCTCTCTCTCTCTCTCTCTCTCTCTCTCTCTCTCTCTCTCTCTCTCTCTCTCTCTCTCTCTCTCTCTCTCTCTCTCTCTCTCTCTCTCTCTCTCTCTCTCTCGCTGTCTCTCTTCTCTCTCTCTCTCCCCGGCCTCACACACGCGCATTTACTTTTGCTCGCTCCTGCGCGCGCTTACACACACTCTTGTCTCTCGTGTTTAGTTTCTCTCGGAGTCTTTCTCTTACAATTTTTTTTCGTTGACGTCATTTTTACTTTTGTTCTTCCTTTCCTTTTCTTTTCTTTTTCTTTTTACGTCACCTTCAGTTGCCACATTCCTTCTGCATCTGAAGATAAGTAGCAAATCCTGTCTCTGTTTGTTTGTCTATTTTGACAAAGGGAATACCCGAAATATTAATAAATTGTGTTGTACCGTTTTTTCTAAGCGTGTTTCTTTCTCCGTTGGGTACTTCTTTGCATTTCACACGCTTGGCAGTCACCTTTTTGGTCTGGATTCCTTCATCATTGGAATAGGAAGGCCGCATTTCACTGTCGATTACACACAACTGAGTGGCTAAAACAGTCTGAAAGAGCTCCACCTACCTTGAAGAGGCATAGATCTTCATGAGCCCCCGCATGCGCGGGGGCTCATGGAGATCTATGCCTCTTCCTGAGCCCATTTATGTATTTTCTTTTTTCTTCTTTCTAAGAAGCTAACCGTGCATTAAGTTCGCTCTGGAGGATATGAAACACTTCATTTAGCATTGAGAGTCACAGATCTGTATAAGTACCCTGTAGATCTATGCCTGCTGCTCGACTCATTTGTGCATGTCTTCCTTTGTGCTGCTGTGTGCGTTCGTTCAAACGTGGAAAATACTGGTCACTTACTTCACTTACTTAGGGTCACTGAAGTGTCTGCGAGAGCTAATGGCCCGGCAGAGCCAAGGAGCAGTAGGAAACCATTACACACACACACACACACACACACACACACACACACACACACACACACACACACATACACACACACACACACACAAACACACACACACACACACACACACACACACACACACACACACACACACACAATATGCGTTATTTCGTCTCGTTTGCGTAGCCGTTTACTACAGACGACTGGGTTTACAGCATGGTCAGATTATGTTAGAAGTCGGATGCATAACAACACTTTATTTCAGAGGTGCCGACCCGGCACAGTGTTTCGGTGTTGGTTACATCGCTTATGACAAACTTCGTATATAACAACCCATTCACATGTGGGTCTCCTGACAGTTTCTCAGTTATCCCATATCATACTGAAGCTAAAAGCTTCAAATTTGTACACTGCCATATGCAAGCTACATTATAGTACTTACAGATAAGGATAGAGACCAATGGCTTTAGTTCAAGGGTAGTGCCAAAATAGCTTGGCGCCTAGAGGCGCCAAGCTATTTTGGCACTACCCTTGTAGTCAAACTTATTTCACACACTGGTGTATTCCGATGTGATCTCTGTATATAGAGATCACATCACAAACGAGGAAGTGGGAAGCAGAATCAGGCAAGCCATCGGGCCCTATGAAGACTTATTAGCCATTGTGAGAAAACGCAAACTGAAGTGGTATGGGCATGTCACGCGTTCAGCAGGGCTTGCCAGAACAATCCTGCAAGGCACTGTGCAAGGAGGAAGAACTGAGGAGAGGAAGACAGAGGAAAAGATGGGAGGACAATATCTCAGAGTGGACAGGACTGAAGCTGGGCGATACGCTGAGAATGGCAGAGAACAGAGAGGAATGGAGGGAGCTGGTTGCCAAGTCATCAGTGGTGCCCCAACGGTCGGCAAGACTACGGCGGGATATAGATAGATAGATAGATAGTGTATTCCGAATGATACGGGTTATATGGAAGTTCACCTTACTGAATACAAAAACCATGCTGACGTACAAAAAGAAAATCTCGGCTGCGTGTTTGATTTTGTTGACTGACATGCGAGATTTAAAGTCTGTTTAAAGTACTTTGGGACCTTACGGCTTCCAGCTGTAAGGTCCAAAATCACAGAACAGCACACCAATGGCCAAAGAGGCTGATGCTCACTTCCTCTCCTTCCGTGCACAGGCTTTCCCTTGCATTTCAATTTCTTTCAAGAAAATCTAATGTTGTTTTGTTTTTCTATATTCTTCACCTTGAAGTGTTTCAGCGAGTTTACGCTCAACATGTATAACAATTTAAAAAAAATAATACTAATAATAATACTAATACGAATAATAATACTAATAATAATACAAATAATACTAATTATAATAATAAAAATAACAACAACAATAATAATGATGATGATAGTGATAAGAATTGTAATAATATAATATAATATAATATAATATAATATAATATAATATAATATAATATAATATAATATAATATAATATAATATAATATAATATAATATAATATAATATAATATAATATAATATAATATAATATAATGTAACGTAACGTAACGTGACGTGACGTGACGTGACATAATATAATATAATATAATATAATATAATATAATATAATATAATATAATATAATATAATATAATATAATATAATATAATATAATATAATATAATATAATATAATATAATATAATATAATATAATAATAATAAGAAGAAATAATAAATAATACTACAAGTACTATGTGTCATAAACGTGTACGATATTTTTTATTTTAACAAATGGCCTACGATACAAAGTGTCAGAGTGGTGAAGTATCTAAATTTCTACAACCCCCACCGTTAGTGAAATTGTTCAATGCATATGTGGTGTGTGCGGAATCAAAGCAAGGTACACCATCCCCCCTCGGTTCTGTACCTTGCAGTAGATTAACGACAATATTGACTAGCGTTCAGACTTGAAAATATTAGGCCGCAGTAAAACAAAAATAGCCTGAGGTTATGAGGCGTAATAATGGCAAATGTTTCACTGTTGACCAAGTAGGTTTAAGACCGAAAATCACCTTTATGAATATAGATTTAAATGTCGGAACCGAGAACTTTGGATCCGTATGAAGCAAGAGGCATAGCTCCTCATGAGCCCCCAGCGACAGCTGGGGGCTCATGAGGATCTATGTCTCTTGTAGATGGTTTGTGAGAGCTGTTAGGGTGTCAAGGACTTGACGTAGGCTTTTCAATGTTACTGATGATTTTCTTCACTGCCTTGCTTCAAATGAGTCAGTCAGTCAGTCACTCAACCAGTCAGTCAGTCAACTAGTCCGTCTGTCAACTAATCAGTCAGTCAACTTGTCAGTCATCCAGTCAGACATTTGTTCAGTGAATGATACCAGTCTGTGGTTTAGTAATAATCCAGTAACTGAGTTTGACAACTTTCAGTATGTAAGATCATTTTGTCAGCCAGACGGTCGATAACAATATAAACCTGGCTGCTTATCTTGCTAGTCAGTAATCGAAGCCGTCAGTCTTTTTATTTGTTTTTTCTAAGTCGGCAGTAGATAAGTTTCACAACTGCTTAAACCAAACTTTCAAAACTTTCGCCGAGGAACTGCTGGCAGAAGAACAGGCTGGCTTCAGAGTTGGAAAAAGCACTGTAGAGCAGATTTTCAACTGCCGCGTCCTGATCGAGAAACATCTGCAGCATCAGCGCGAACTCTACCACAACTTCATTGATTTCAGGAAAGCATTTGATCGCGTCTGGCACGACGGACTCTGGCAAGTCATGAGATCGTTTAACATAGAGGAGGGACTGATCCAAATGATAGAAGCGCTTTACAAGAACGCCTGCAGCGCGGTTCTACTTAACAATCAGTCAGGCGAGTTCTTCAGGACGACGATCGGTGTCCGTCAAGGATGCCTGCTCTCTCCTGTCCTTTTCAACATATTCCTGGAGAAGATCATGCAGGAAACCCTCCACGACCACCATACTTCAATCTCTATTGGTGGCAGATCCCTGTGCAATCTTCGATTCGCAGACGACATTGACCTCATGGCAGGCAGCAATAGTGAGCTCCAAAACCTGACAGACAAACTTTCAAGTAGCGCAGGGTCTTATGGCATGGAGATAAGTACGGATAAAAGCAAAGTGATGATCAACACCACAAGCGACAGCAGC
>BTPG01000001.1:226604660-226852160 GCA_036245525.1 Semisulcospira habei | reverse complement strand
AAGTGTTGTTATATCCGACTTGTGTTATATCCGACATTGTTATAAAGTCCACTGCACTTCTAATTTCCGGATATCGTTCATGGAATAATAATATTGCCGCATAAAAGCGTGTGGGTCTGTCATTTTGGACCTCGTGGTCCTAGGCTGCAAGGTCCAAAATCTTAGTGTGCTGTATAATTCTGTGCTGCTTTGTGATTTGGAGCCTTACTGCTTTAAACCACAGGGTGCAAACTCACAGACCAGCGCACAATACGGTGGAATGACTGAGGCTCAAAGTTAGCCAGGGAGGAAAAGTACTTGTGAATATTTCAATATACTAAAAGCTAAACTTCACATATTTCTCCTTCCATAATCTCCCAGTATGCGAAAGGCTGTCGGGCCGCAGTGGACCCGCGCACGACTGTTGTGTGACGGGCTCCACATGAGGAATTTTTTGGTAGCCCGCAATTTAAAAAAAAAAAAACAGAAAAAAAAACACTATTTTTATTTTAATTTTTTTTTTTTTTACCGTTTTATTCTGCAGGAATCACCACTGGTCAGTTGCTTACCAACGAGACGGCAACAGCTGTGTTCCCTCCCCTGTCGCAACCGCCTGTCAACTCGCTACTTGTCTGCTCATCCCTCAGTCAGTCTGTATCCGCCACAGCAACTGACCCCAAAACGGTGCGTCTATTCTTTCCTTGACTGATTTGTTGATTCATTATTTTTTGGAATGTTGATTTGTTTCCCGGTTTGTTCATTCATTCATTCATTCATTCGTTTATTCAAATCAGTCACGCCATCATTCTCATAGGCTCAATATGCGTGCTGAAAAAAAAAATCGACGCAGGAATGGGAATCCCAAACTGACTATTGCCCAATTGCAATTCGAAGAATTTTGCGCGCGTACTAATAATAATAATTAATAATTACGGTATTTATAATGCGCTTATCTTATAATAATTATAACTCTAAGCGCGCACTCACAACTCGCACACGCATGCGCACGCTTTAGACAATGACTCACGTAACACAATAGTGAAAATACATTACGACGGTCAGCTTGGGGTGGGGAGTGTGGTGATATAGTGCTAGAACTTCTGAAAGAGGTGAGTTTTGAGGGCGGACTGGAAGGAGGAGAGCGAGTGTTTCTGACGGAGAGAGAGTGGGAGAGTGTTCCAGGTAGATGGACCGTATACTGAGAAGGAGCGGGGGCCGAAAGTGCTGAGTTTGGTGCGGGGGATGAGGAGGCGGAGAGGGTCGGAGGCGGAGCGGAGGGAGCGGAGGGAGCGGGGAGGAGTGTAGGGGTGAAGTAAGTTGGAGAGATAGGCAGGAGCGTAGTTGTTCAGGGATTTGTAGCAGAGAGACAGAATCTTGTATTGGATGCGTTGGGGGATGGGGAGCCAGTGAAGGAGCAGGGGAGTGATGTGGTCAGATTTTTTCTTTCTGAGGACGAGGCGGGCAGCATTGTTCTGGACGCGCTGGAGAGTGAGAGTGGTGGAGTGAGGATGGCCGGAAAGGAGAGAGTTGCAGTAGTCGATGCGAGATAAGATGAGAGATACAGCGAGTTTGGTGGCAGCTTCGGTAGTGAGGTATTTTCTGATCTGACTGATGCGGCGGAGGTGGAAATAACATGCCTGGGCCGTGGCGGAGGACTGGCCAGGACATGCTGGAGTCAGGGCAATCGAGCGGACACCCTCGCTGGTAAGGCAGATGTCACAAAGGGGCTACGGATGGGCAGATCAGACGTGGTGAGAAATCTGACAAAACATTTCCAGGAACAGAGCTTTATGGCACCACACAGTCGATCGCCCCCGGATCACAGGTATGAAGAAGGCAGCGGGCTTTGGGCAGACTAGAAAGGACATGAGAGATCCATAGTAAATCAGACCAATATTGGTGCGATATCGACTCACATGAACTCTGGGAGACTTCTGACTGGTGGGGATGGACCGCGTATGGGCTTTTCAGAGCGCAGTGATCCCATCTTGGCTGAAGTGAATTCATTCATTCATTCATCATGTCTGTCCGCTCAGTTGTTCATTCGTCCAATTAATTTTCCGTTCATCGACTGATTGAATTTTATTTGCTTGGCTGGTGGACCAACAGATGGGCGGATCGATCGATCGACCTCGAGTGAGTGAGTGAGTGAATCAGTCAGCGAGCAGGCAATCCGAATGAGTCAGTGAGTCCATCTGTTCTTTCATTAAGTGTTTCTTAAAGTTTCAGTCCATCTACATTGCCTTTACCGTCTCATCGTTTGGATCATCTCGGCGTCTGCTGGGCTCAAGTTACCGTGAGATGTCATTCTCTGTCTCCACACTGCCCGAGGGGATGGGGGTGTACGGCAAATCGGCACGTCCAACACGGACGCATTTGAGGTGTATATGAGATGACATGATGGGGACTCAGTTCATTAGTACTTGGACAGACTGCTGCAGTGCTGAAGCCTTCATTTGTATGTAAACAAGTATTTTTGCCTTAATTACGCAGGCAACATATCCATGTCTAGCGAAAAGCGAGATTTTCATTCGGCCACACCGACGAGCCGAAAGAAATCACAAGGAGAGAAAGCCGAAGTTATGACACAAGTTTCGTGCCCCTGACGTTGAGCGTCACTAGGATATATTGACGTTTTGAGTCAGCGGAACGAAACTTTTGCCATAACTTCGGTTTTTGCCTCCTGTGGAGAAATGCGACATCATTCGAGTCATCGGAAACACGAAAGTGATGTCGCGTTTTAGTTTACTCGTCAGTACTTTGATATTGCAATGAAAACCTTCTCAGTTTATCACAGAACACAAGCTTACTGTCTTGTCATAAATTAGGGCAGATCTGTGGTAGTGGTGGTCATGGTAGAGGGTTGATGTCGACTGGATGATAATGATTACTATACGGCAATAATTATTTGAACGTACCGTAATACACAACACCGTCGATTTTAGCAACGTAAGGTACATAACTCTTGCTATGCCGAAATCTCTAAATCTTAGTGAATGGTCGCTTTCTTCCCCTGATTTTCTGTCTCGTCTGAAAACGCTTGTCTTCGTGATCGAACTGTTCTTGCTGTGTTGAACTGTTATTATTGTTTTTTTTATTGGCTGTGTTGAATACACTTTAAGCTCTTAAACATGATACATTCCGTTACCAAGACACATAACTCACTAACTCACTCACTTACCCACTCACCCATCCGGCACTCACAACTCACTCATCAGTTTGCTCACTCCACTCGCTACTCGCTCACTCACTCCGACACTGAATAACAAAAAGGGAAAATAAATTACGGTCCAAAATCACAGGCCAGCACACATACTTTGATTTCAGTGGTGTCAGCGTTGGATGTGTCCAGTATTACAGTGAGCGTGACCCTCCCCTCCTCCTCCTCCGTCAGTGTAACAGTCAGCGGTAATCATATGGATATACTGATCAACAAAAGAAACGCGAATTTTTCACCATAGCGCTTTTCTTCGTAAATATGCTTTAATCCGGATTATTTTGACGTCATTTATTAGAAAATGTTATGAAGAGTGTGTTATGTCGTGTGGAAATAGAATGTTTAGTCTTAAAAATAGCGCATCGATGACTTCAAGTTATCACATCATCTGATGTGACACTATCATCACAGGATATTGAAAGTGAAATGGGGAGCATCTGCAGAGGACACAGCTGAAAGCCAACCAATGTGCAGTGTCACTAGGGGCCTTGTGCATGAAAATCCGGCCTGTTGGTCTTGACCTACTTTTCGTTTGTGAAACTGAAGGCACCTAAATAATCAACATGACCTACAAACATGAAATCAGAAAGTTCTTTATTTTTAGGTTAGCGGCCATATTTACCTGATCAACTGGATTTGGGTTTGTTCTTTATCTCTGTGTCAGTCACTGGAGCATAAAAAATGGTTTGAAAGCAATCACATTAAATCAAATAAGATTTATTAAGAAAATGATGTGCACCGGAAGTTCTGGTTCTCTAATAAACTTTTCGAGTCAAATTTCGTTTGAGGCAGTTAATAACATCACAAGCAATCCACACAACTTAATAGTGTGTTAAAACATATCACAGGAAACTTGCTTCACACAGTCTGTCCAGTTTTGCTTATTTTCACCACTAATGAACACCCCCCCCCCCCCACCCCCCCCCCCCCTCCCCATTTTGTTGTCAGTTCCCGGGATTATTTAGCGTCAAATACACAGACTGATTTCGCTGAGTTTACTGGCATAGACGATATCCGGAACTAAGAACCCAATGCGCAAAAGGCCATGGGAAGAAGTGGGTCATATAGTCTAGCAGCTGCCCTTCATAGACGATCAGCCGTTTACGAGATAGTGATTTTCTAGAGAGTAACAAAGGTTTGGGTATATCAAAATGAAGTCTAGTATGAATAAAAGCAGTGCGCACTCGTTTTAAACCGCCGGAGGATGGAGACATTTTTCTGTAGCACATTTTGTTTCCAGTATGGCTGCAGACGAAACTAGGACCGTAGCGGCCATGTTTACAGGGGATCAGTAGTTTACACGGGTCTCATTGTTCCTGTATTCAGTGGTAGTATGCACTATATGTCACTTAAAAGGATTTCATTTTTTAAAGTAAAATTTTCACACTTAGATATATTAAGAGAAGAAACAATTACGAAAACGCTTACCTTGAACTCAAAATTAATATCGTTACTCAACAATAAAGTATCCCAAATCACGTGATCAAAACATCACGTGATGCCACGACCTCCGCGGACGTGAATTTTGGTGTGCCGACGGGTTCTTTTTGATTTGTTCTTCATAAGCTTGTTTGTTTAAAAATAAAAAAGCAAACGTGTAAAGTTGCTGTGTAGATTTTTACGGCTTGATAAAGGTTTGTCACGTTTATTTCCATTCACTTTACCATCGCTTTGCCCGTTTCATTTCGACAACACAGCACCAAAACAAAACGCAACCCACAACACAAACGCTATCTTCAAAACCTATGCTGCATTCTGTAAAAGAAAAAGAGTGCCACACCACTTGGTTTTAACTGTCATGGCTGAGCAAAGTTTCGGAACTTGATTAATTATTTTATGCAGCAGTAACATTTATTTTAATCAGTTGCACTGACAAGCTATGTTGTGATGTGCGATCACTGCCAGTGCCAATTATGCAGTCTCAGTGATCACTGATGGTACAGTACACTTCACACTGAAAAAAAAAATACACAGCACAATGTGAACACGCTTGGAAGTTCATACAATGCTTTGTTTAAAATTGAACCCTATCTTGCTAGCAGTAGCCTACTGCACAAAAGAGGAACTTATTTTGCTGCTGTGTTATTTGCAGTTTGTCTGCATATAGACATTTGCAGTTCGCTGCAAGGATTCTTAGCAGCTGACATTAGCACTGACATATTGGGATTAAAACAAGAAAGAAAACGGAGAAAGGTGATACAGAGATGATTTAATAAATCAGTCAAGTGATCAAATGAATGAGATATCTATGTTTTATGATAAACAGCTAGTTATGGGAGGGGGGGGGGGGAGGAGGCACATACTTTATAATGTACACGTACTATTTCTTTCAGTGTTTCCATCACCCACTCATAACACCATTAGACTCGATGAGTTGTCATGTTTTGAGTGGTTTACAAAATACATGTACTTGTTGCTGTTACATTATCTTCTTACTGGTTTTGACATTTCGCTGTAAGATTTACAGTCCCATACTTTAAGCGTGTTCCCCCTAACGCACACAGAGGTTGACTGTATCATTGATATGTGTGTGTAGGTAGCGTTTGGTTTTGTTTGAGGTGGCAGTTTTGGCCTCACCTTTAAGTTTGGTGCCGCTGTGCATGTGGCCACCAGTACTATTTACAGAACTGATGACTGCATGTGCAGGTTAGTTCACGGTATCAAAATGTGAACTGGGCAGCCTATTGTTTGAAGTGATCAGTGGTAGCAACATCCATGATGTGTGCATTTGGCCACTGGTACTGTTTACAAAGGTGCTGTTTACAGAACTAGTGGCCGAGTATGCATATTATTAATAGTACTGTTATTGTTATCAGGTGTGGCCTTATCTCTAAGTTTTGGTGTCCCTGTGCATGAGGCCAACAGTACTTTTCCCAGAACTGATGGCTGCATGTGCAGTGTGATTAACTATACACATGAAATTTGTAGGTGGGCAGCTAAAATGCAGGCAGTCAATACAAGCCACTTGCTTAACCTGAAGTCTCTATATATAGATTTTACAGTCCACTAATGCCCATCAGTATACAATTGTGCATGTCTTTTGTGGGTATTCTGTGGTTTTGTATGTGGGCTGGGGTTGAAAGTGGGGCGGTATTGCACCTATTACCGTGTATGTACAAAATCTTCATTACAAACAAACATAAATTAATAATTTTAATAAATAGTTATTTGGGTTTAACGCCGCGCGGTAGACTACGGCCATCTCATGGCAGTTAAATAAATAAGATAAAGTAAGTCAAAGATACCTGGGACATAAGAATGCTAAGTAAAGTATAGATTATGATCATGCACAGATGTACATTGGTGGATGTTCTGCGGTTTTGTGTGTGTAACTGGATTGGGGTTGGGAGCGAGCGATACTGCACCTATTACCATGTACGTGTATAAGACATAAGACATTTATTCACCAAGTAAAACGTTACAAGGATTTTTGTGTGGCATGGCGACAGTAAAATATGTCCTCACTTGTAGGGCATTCATCATGTCATACACTTAGTTGGCGATCATCCTATATACAGCACTAAAAGATAGATAAACACAATATTAAACACAAATCATGGAATCACGTTGTTCCGTGCATGGTGATGTATTGAGGACAGCTTCTGGAAAAAAAATTGCATCTGAATCGAGATGTTCTGGCTTTAAAAGCACGAAACCACCGGCCAGAGGGCAGAAGCTCGAAGAGATGATTGGCTGGGTGTGACAGATCTGACAGAATAGTACTGGTGGCCACATGCACAGGGGCACCATGGTGTATGTTCTTGAGCTGTTTGCTGATGTGTATGTACAAAAACTACATTACAAACAAACAAAATAAATAAATAATTTAAATAAATAAGATAAAGTAAGTCTAAGGTACCTGGGACATATGCATGCTAGGTAAAGGATAGATTAAAAATTATGAACATACACAGATGTGTATGTCCTTCTTTTGGTAGGTGTTCTGCGGTTTTATGTGTGTATTTAGGTAAGGGTTGGGAGCAGGCAGTATGGCACCTATTACCATCTATATATGTGTATATTTTCTTGTTTGCTGATGTGTATGTACAAAACCTTCATTACAAGCAAACAAAATAAATAAATAATTTAAATATATACTTATCTGGGTTTAATGTCGAGCAGGCGACCAATGCCATCTCATGGCGGTTAAATAAAAAAGATAAAGTAAGTCAAGATACCTGGGACATATGAATGCTCAATAAAGGATAGATTATGAACATGCACAGATGTAAGTGTCGTTTGGTGGGTGTTCTCTGGTTGTGGAGTGGGGTTGGGAGTGGGCAGTATTACGATATATATGTATGTGAACACCAGCATATGAACAAAACCTACTTTTCAAACAAATAAAAATAAATAATAAATTTAAATAACTAGGACATATGAATACCAAGTAAAGGATATATTATGAACATGCACAGATGTTTGTTCTGTGGTTTTGTATGTGGGGTGGGGAGCGGGTGGTATGCACCTATTACCATATATGTGTACATGTTATGTTCACATCATATATGTGTATATGTATGTTCTCATCGTGTATGCTGATGTCCCCCACCCAGGTCTACCCTGGGGGACTTGGGTGGGGTTAACTACTTTTTAGTTCCCAGGGTGACCCTGGTCAGCTCCACAGGGTGGGTTTTCCCCTCTATTCTGGGGCGTGTGTTTCTGTCTACCCTTGGTACATTCACCTGTATTTACCTTTTTTAAACTCTTCCTACTGTCTGCACTGCTTATAGCTCTTGATATTGGATGTGTGTTGCTAAAGGGTCTAGTTAGGTTTATTTAGTGTATTAGACCAGCTGGCGACATACATTCAATATTCTGTTTAGTTTGGGTTTTTTCAAAAGCAGTGCAGGCACGTCCTGAGAAAGTCTTGTTGCTGTCGGGACGTTAATGTACAATCAATCATTTTATGTTGATGTGTATGTGCAAACATACATCACAAACAAACAAACAAACAACAAAAAAATTAATAAAATAAGTTGGGGATACCTGGGACCTATGAATATGCATGTTAAGTAAAGGATAGATTATGAACATGCACAGATGTAAGCATATTGAAAACAAATTTCCTCTCCTTGGTGACCACTACCATACCACTATAGTGATCATGTGCATCAAGGAATTCCTTCCATCCATAATTAAAAGGATAAATAATAAATAAATATGTAAGTGAATACATACATGAATCAATAATAAATAAATAAAACATGTAATATAATAGAGAGGGCTATTATCTGTATTGTGTCTCATGCAGTCCTGATAAAGCTTAATCATAAGAGTCCTTGTGAGTACTTGAGTGCGGATTGGTTGAATTGGTTGCAAAAACTAAAATTTTATATTTAGGTGTTTAGCTGAACATGGTGATTTTGATGGAAACGGTTCGGAGATGGATTTCACTCTGCCTGGCTTGTGCTTAAGACCAGTCGGATACGAGTGTGCTTGACCAGTTAAAAATCCCATCTCCACTAATAAAATAAACAAAAAGAGCAGACCTGCACTTAGAGCCGTTAGGCTGAAAAACAGACGAACAACATGCATGTTGTATCCGGCCAAAAAGTCTTCAGAATGTTGAAGATGGTCGGCAGACACATTGCACACAACATGCACAAAGGGAGTTTACTTTCGATATGCTTTCCTCCCACAAAAGTCCGAGTTCTATGGAAAAGGCTGTTTTCAAGACCAGGAAAAATAACGTATTTGACGTTGATAAGATGTTCAAATCGAAAATAATCTCTGTTTCAATTCAGGAGCAAAGTAAAGCTTCATCAACCGTGCGCGTCTGATTGACTTCTTTAGAAGGCTTCTCGCTGACCGCCATTTTGAAACTAGCGACGCGACCATGCTTACCGCATTAAAAATAATACTTTTAAACTTATTTTATCGTATATATGTATGCATGTTTACTTGCTGATAATTTTAATTTACTTACTGGAATAAACTTGTAACTTGTATGCTTGAAATTTTCAATGTTATGCACAAAAAAATGTCTTGCACCTTATCCGGGCGGTGTACGAGGACTGGTTCCCTCACATCGAAAAATAGCTTTCGAAAAACACTTCTACAAAAATGTCTCCATCCTAAGGACAAATATTGTTGCCATGCATAAACTATATGGCATTAGTACTTTCGTTTCGTACCTGCAAACCATTGTTACTCTTTTGACGAACTACTTAGTCTGCAGAAATTGCGACTAAGCTGCTAGACTAATAATTTCACGTGTTTTGACGAAAACAGTAGCTTAAAAGCTCGGACAAACATGATATATCACCACATATTTGTCCGGGCTTTTAATTCGCTGTTTTCGGGAAACACGTGCAATTCAGTTTGACCTACGTCTGATTTCTGCCGTCTCAGTTGTTATGCCACTGTATCTGTGTAGTATTCTGCCTGTTTCTTTGTTTGCTTGCTTGTTTTTGTTTGTTATTTTTTTGTTGAGTGTTTGTTAATCGAATCACATCAATTATGCTCCATCACACACTTTGTCTGCAAAGTCATAACCTCCATCTTCGACAGCCAGTGATCATACTCATGTCACGTTCCAGTGTCATTTGAAATCGTGTACCTTTTTCAGCTGGGACTTGACCTCGACCTCTGACCTTCGCAGGACCATAGTGACTGGTAACGAGACGATACTGGTTCAGAGCGGTTCCAACAAGGCCGCCGTTCATGGGACAACACAAGCCAAAATAGAGATGTTACCTCCCCTGGATAAACTCGGGACCACCGATCTGGGGGTGCCAACCACGGGCAGAACGGATGCACTGTACATACTTTTTTTATTTATTAATTTACATGTACATTTATTATTATTATTATTATTATTATTATTATTATTATTCCTTCTTTTTTTTTTCTTTTTTTTTTTTTTTTTGGGGGGGGGGGGTGATGATGATGGTGATAACTCATTCGAGACGTGCCGCCTCCCGATACGCGGCGTAAGCCGCGTATCCGGAGTCGGCGCGTCTCAAATGAGTTAATGATGAAAACACTGACTCCCATAACCTAGCAAATCAGCAGTATCCGCCCTTAAACTTTCCGTTCGTAATTTTGTTTTTGCTCTTAATGTCACGTCCAGCTACGTCAAACCCCAACAGCGTAACGATCCAGGAAGATAACCAGTCATCCGTGACAGTGACGCTCACTGACACCAGTCCTGTTTATGATCACTTCGCCACTCAGCCTCTCGTTAATACGCCATCGCAAGTTGTGCTTGTCACGCAGGTTTCTTCCTCAGGCCTCAAGTCCTGGGCCCGCCGTGAGTTGGCCTACGTGCTCAGTATCTGACGCTAATAATTAACTGGCCTGCAGGGTATGCAATAATATCATTATGTGTATGTTCGGCACCTTCAGGCTTAAATTAGTTACCTCTTTCCCTATCTCTCTTAACTCATTCGAGACGAACAACATCCGGATACGCGGCTTAAGCCGCGTATCCGGATGCCGTTCGTCTCGAATGAGTTAACCCTCCCCCGTGCTAAACTATGATTCATTGCGTGATCCAGATAGAATACCTGCAGTTATCAGCATCACCCGCTCGATCGTGCGTGCAGCAATCCAGTCGGTAGAATACTGTAAACCGGCAGTGCCATTGGCTACATGCACAAGGGATCAATAGTTTGTACTGATAGTTAATTGTTAGCAATACAGCGAGACTTACCTGTAAGGTGAAGCTGATTGCAAATTCTTACGAATTTGTTGTAGACCGGAACTAGTGCACTTGAGAAACGCGCGCTGCCTATCCCCTCAGTATTGAAAGACAGCTCATTACCACTGACGGAACCCCGGAACAAGTGCACCTTACCACGAAGTGAAAGGGCAGGGTAGAGCGCAGTGCTCTTCAACAAAATGTGGGGTGGGCAAGTGCACTAGTTCGGTCTACAACAAATTCGTAAGAATTTGCAATCAGCTTCACCTTACAGGGTAAGTCTCGCTGTATTGCTAACAATTCTTACTCATTTCCTGTATCCCGTCACTAAGTGCACTTGAGATTTGAGAGCAACAGTGGTAACTGATGAGCGTAAAGGCTAAGTCATGCTGAAATGACAAGCAGCCGTATCTCTACTTCTTTGCCAGATACCTGTCCATCACCACCCGACCTAAGGTGAGTTTCTCACGCGGAACCCGGCAATAATAACGTCCATCCCGCAGCTTTTATGATGACATCTATGGAAGCACCCATAACTTTTGCTGCTGATGCGCTGGCCAGTCTGGTGGAGTGAGCAGAACAATGCACAGTGTCCACCTGTGCTCTCTTTTGAGTCCATTTTAGCCACCTGGCCACAGTATTTGAGCTTGGCCTGCTCAGTGTGCGGAGCGAGGCGGATTGCAACACTAACAAACCTGTTTTGTCCGTCAGCTCCAGTATGTCTTTTTGTTTCAAATATTTTTAACGTATGAATCACATACAAAAAAAAAAGACTGTTGGAAAAGCATGAAGTTCAATGGGTTCCTGATGTTTTGCCCTTATTGAATGTTTTAACAGCTTAGCTACATAAAATATACACTTGCGTTCTGACAAGTTAAGTGCATGTTAGTAACATTTAGCGCTCGTAGCGTTTGGCACCTCTATCCAGAGAGCAAAGCAATAAGCATTACAAGTTTAGCGTGAGTTCATTGCCGAACGTAAGTTTGTTTAGAGGCACCCACGTCTTTAGCATGTGCACACTACATTCACATCCCATGTGCTATGGTATTTGGGAAACACTGGTTTTCTCTCAAAAACACCCTTCATGAATCTCTTAATCACTTCTGTAGACCCTAGCGGCACTCCATCTACACAAATAACAGCTGAGCGCAGACCCTTCTGTAGCCATAGCATTATACTTTATAGAACAGGTCATTGAGTGCCAATGATGCAAGAAAGTTGACTGCCTCGGCTAGCGGCGGTGAGACATGATCCACCGATCTCTCACTCGCGTACCGTCTAGGAGTGATGTATCCTTCGTACAAGCGACGGGTGGCCGGTCGCCACGATAACATGATGATGTCGGTTGCATCTGAAGAAAATTCTTCTGTATCTATCCCCGACACCTTGCGCAGAGGATGTCTTTGTGTCAAGTCTCTTGGTTGACATAACAAAGTATCTCTTGCTGACAGCAGTACTGGTTTGCATTTGCATCAGCACGGGCCAAAACACTCTGGTTTCGCCACGATGGTGCCACTACCACTCGCCTAGCTTTGTCTTTGTTTATCTTTGCCAGGATCACCGGTAACAGACTCGACTGACAGGGGAAAAAACATAGTACAATCATCCCAACCAATGGAGAAAGCATCCACAGTGAAAGCCCCAGGGTCTGGGAGAAAGGATACATACTTGGGAAAATGAGCATTGATTTTGAATGCATACAGTTACGTTCAGGGTCAATTCTCCACTCTGTGTCACTGTGCAACTGTCTAAACAGACGGTATTTACATTCTCGGTACCTGGTACGTGTGCTGCACTCAGCCACAGTCTCCTCTGATCACACCAGAACCAGACATCCCGAGTAACTTCATTTAGCAAACTCACTTTCATTGGGCCCATCTTGTTTGCGCAAGCAACACTCCGTGGTGTTGTCTGTCAGTACACGCATGTGCACATGTATGTCTCTCGTATGAGCAATTTTAATCCAAACAGAATAGCTTTCAGCTGAAGAAAGTTTTTGTTTTTGTCATTTTCATTCCAAAGCCCCTTACAACAGCCCCCCGGCCAGTCTGAAAGTGAGTTGTTTGTTTTCAGCGTAACGGTAGGGTCTTCCCTATGTAGGGGAGCTTTTTGGTGTCCGATGTTATCACCCCACTATTGCAGCTCAAGAACCGCGTCTTGTGTTATAGGCATGATTTTCTCCCAGTTTCCTTTGGTTTTTTTTTTTTTTGTTTTGTTTTTTTTTTTTTTTTTTTTTGGGGGGGGGGGGGGGGGGGGGGGAGCTCGGGGTTTCTTTTGTTTAAAGGCCCTATAATAGAGAGGGCCTAGGAGTACTTGAAAAAACCTTGCTACCATCAGCCCTATGACAGAAGCTACTGCTCTAATTTTGGCTACTGGTTTTCTCATTATTTCGGAGCACGCTTCGTTCAGTTCTTGCTTACGTTTGTTTGTCAGTATCACCGACATGTCAATAGAGTCAATCACAAACCCCAAGTATGTAATCTCTTGCGTGGGTAGGAATTAATATTTTTGTCCCCGTGGACCGTGAAACCCACTGCATCAAACAGTTGAACCGTATCGACAACATTTTGAACTGTGTCCTCTTTTGTCGTGCCCACTAAGAGGTTGTCGTCAATGAAGGACGTGATTGAATGATTCAAATCATATAGCCTTGCCAGGATTGGTTTTGAGAGTTTCGTAAACTTCCTGGGTATCGGGCCAAGGCCCACTGGCGATGCTTGGAAACAATACAATTCGTCTCTCCAGCGAAATTTTAGGTACTTCTGGTATTCAGTTCGGTATGTACAGAGACGGAGTAGTACGCATCTCGAAGATCAAGAGATGCGAAATAGCAGTCCTTAGTGACAATATTAACTTACTTTACTTACTTACGCCTGTCACCCCTCCCCGGGTATAGGGCGTCGACGAGAGACCTCCAGCGACTCCTGTCCTGTGCTTTTCCTTCGATTTTACTCCAGATGGGTCCCAGTCTCTTGATGTCTACTTGGAGGTCTCGACGCCAGGTGTTTCTCGGTCTGCCTCTTTTCCTCTTTCCCTGGGGGTTCCATGACAATGCCTGCCTAGTGATACTGGAAGCTGGCTTTCTAAGACTGTGACCAATCCATCCCCATCTTCTTCGCCCAATTTCATTCTCTGCTGTTATCTGCTCTGTTCTCTCCCAGAGTCTGACGTTGCTGATCTTCTCTGGCCAGTGGATTTTCAAAATTCTTCTGAGGCAACTGTTTATGAAGATCTGTACTCTGTTGACTGTGGTTTTTGTCAATCTCCAAGTCTCTGCTCCATATAGGAGAACTGCTTTTACATTGGAGTTGAAAATCCGGACTTTGGTGTGTTGTGACAGCTCTCTGGAACTCCACACTTTTTTCAACTGGAGAAAGGCTGCTCTGGCTTTACCGATTCGTGCTCTGACATCTGCATCAGTGCCGCCTTTTTTGTCTATGTTGCTCCCGAGATAGGTGAAGGACTCCACCTCCTCCAACGGGGTGCCAGCAAGCAAGACTGGTTCTTCCCTGGTTGCGTTCAGCCTCATTGTCTTTGTTTTCTGTTTGTGGATGGTGAGACCCACTTGGGTCGAGATGTCAGCAAGCCTCGTGGTCTTGTCCTGCATTTGTTGATGAGTGTGGGACAGTAAAGCCAAGTCGTCTGCAAAATCGAGGTCGTCAAGCTGTGTCCACAGTGTCCACTGTATTCCACTTCGTCTGTGCTCTGTGGTCCTCTTCATGACCCAGTCTATGGCCAGTAGGAAGAGGAACGGAGACAGCAAACACCCCTGCCTGACACCGGTTCTGACCTGGAGCTCCCTGGTGAACTGCCCTTCGTGGATCACGCGACATGTCATTCCATTGTAGCTGCTCTTGATCAGGCGGACGAGCTTTGTGGGTACACCGTAGTGTCGTAGGAGTTTCCACAGAGTCTCTCGGTCCACGCTGTCAAATGCTTTTTCGTAATCCACAAAGTTGACATACAGCGGGGAGCTCCACTCCAGAGACTGTTCCACGATGATGCGGAGAGTGGCGATCTGGTCTGTACATGATCGGTTTTTTCTGAATCCTGCTTGCTGGTCTCTCAGCTGGGGGTCAACGGAGCTCTTCATTCTCTCCAGGATGATCCTGTTGAAGACCTTTCCTGGTACTGACAGCAAGGTGATTCCTCTGAAGTTGGAACACTTGCTGAGGTCGCCTTTCTTGGGAAGCTTGATTAGGTACCCCTCCTTCCAGTCAGCCGGCATCACCTCCTCTTCCCAGATCTTTCCAAACAGTGGGTACAGCATCTCTACTGTTGTCTCTAGGTCTGCTTTCAGAGACTCCGCTGGGATGCCATCTGGCCCTGCTGCTTTGCCGTTCTTCAAAAATGCCACTGCTCTTCTGATCTCTTCCCGGCTGGGTCTGTCACAGCTGATGGGTAGGTCGGTCTCTGCTGGCTAGATGTCTGGGGGGTCGGGCGGGTTCAGTAACTCTTCAAAATACTCGGCCCATCTGTCGAGTTGATCTGCTCTGTCTGCAATAGGCTTGCCTTCTTTGTCTTTTACTGGTCTTTCTGTATGGCCATACTTGCCCGACAATCTTCTGGTAATGTCGTAGAGCTGTTTCAGGTTGCCGCTGCCTGCTGCCTTTTCTGCCAGGCTGTCTGTGTAGGCCCTCTTGTCTGCCCTGATACTCCTCTTCACCTCGCGGTTGGCTTCCGAGTATTCCTCCTGTGCCCTTGCTTTGGGCTGCTCTCGTGCGACTGTTGTTGACAACTGCTTTCTTCTGCTTCCTCACTTCTATCTTCTTCAAGGTCTGTGCCGACAGCCAGTCCTTGTGATGGTGTTTCCTGAACCCTACAGTGTCTTTGCAGGTTGAGTTCAGCGCCTCTGTAACTGCCTTCCACTGCTGCTCTGTGGTGAGTGAGTGAGTATAGATTGCTTTACGTCCCGCAAGCGACAAAGGCCTTTTCAGGACGTGTCTGCGCTAAATGAAGAAAAGAACTGCAAGAAGCGCAGACAGGAGGGAGAATTTCAAAAGAAAAATACAGATGAATGGACCAGAAAGACAGAAATACAAACCCCCAAAAGAGAAGAACCAACCTTGCAGGGGTTAAAACAAGGTGACCCTAGGAACTAAAAAGTAGACAACCCCACCAAGGTCCCCTAGGGCAGACCTCTTCATTTACTAGCTCCTGTAGCACTTGAAACCGGATGGACAGCACCAGTTTGAACTCTTCTCTCACTCCAGTCTCTCTCAGGAGGCCTACATCAGTTATAGCGCTGTCTTCTTGTTGTCTCTGTGCGGCTTTTCTTTAACTTGAGCTTTATTCTTAAGGTAAGCAGATGGTGGTCTGAGGCGACATATGCTCCCCTCCTCACTCGAACATCTTGAAGGGATCTTCTAAATTTCTTGCTAATGCAGATATGGTCTATTTGGTTCTCTGTGGTATGGTCAGGTGAGACCCAAGTTGCTTTGTGTATTCTTCTGTGTGGGAAGATGCTGCCTCCAATGACAAGTCTGTTTAGAGCACAAAAGTCTACAAACCTCTCCCCGTTCTCACTCATCTCCCCTAGTCCCTGTCTCCCCATCACCTCTTCGTATCCGGTGTTGCCCTCCCCTATTTTGGCATTGAAATCGCCCATGACGATGGTGATGTCTCGCTCCGCACATTTGTCCACAGCACTCTGGAGTCGGTCGTAGAACTCTTGTTTCTTTTCCTCGTCACTGTCATTAGTGGGCGCATAACACTGGATACGTTCAGCTTGAGTTTTTTCTTGGTTCTAAAGGCTGCTGTGATAATTCTTGGCCCAAGAGGTTCCCAGCCCATCAGCGCTTTCTGTGCCACTGGTGACAGCATGAATGCTACACCTTCTGTATGGGGGGCATTTTCCTCTTCATGACCGGAATACAGAATCATCTCCCCACTTAACAGCCTTTTCTGGCCAGACTGCGTCCATCTGGCTTCACTGATACCTAGCAGGGAAAGGTTGTACTTTGCATTTCCGCTGCTATCTGGGTGGCCTTGCCGCTCTGGTACATGGTCTTGACATTCCATGTGCCCATGGTTGTGTCCCTGGATAGAGAGAGGCGGCTCGGTCCTGTGGCTTCCGAAGACTTCCGGCTTTCACCACATGACGTCATAAATCTTCTGGTAGAAGAACCTTCCTCCAGGAAAGGAATTACTGTTTGTCTTTTTGTCGGCGTTTTTGTAGCTATTTCCGCTTTTGCAGAGTGGGGAAGCTACCCACACGCCCACCCCCCTTACTAGGAGGACCAGGGGTTTTCTGTCGGGGTCACCTTCCCTTAGACCATGTTGGTTCACGGCACCTTATTTCATTCGGTGCACCCCTCTCACGAGGGACCCACTATCCACCACCCAGGGGACGCGCCTCAACGCCATATGGTCCCAGCGCGAGGTGACAATATTAAGTGCAGTATGAATGGTTTCCATTTTGAATTTCTGAGTGGTACTCAATGTCCTTGTTCAGAAACCGAGAAATATAACCCGGTGGGTATGGTTCCGTTTTTCTCTGAGAAAAATGTGAGAGACAAATTGATCTGCTTCATTGCAAGACTCTTTAATTAATGACCCCTTTTCGTAGCAGGCCTTTGACGCCTGCTTTCGTCGTTTTGTTTTCTGCTTCACTTGGGTATGTATAACTGTGCTTTAGACAGCTTAGTGTCAGGTGTCTGCTCAAAACTGAAAATACGCGTGTCTGATGCTGAACGGAGGGATCTTGAAAATAACAGACGAACAAATCTTCTAAGTTGTTTTCATCCCTACGTCACTTGACCAATAGCTTTAGCGCAAACCGTGCCATGTGACTGGGATACAAAAAAACCTTGTAGCAGCTAATGGCCGACTTTTTGTAGCCTTCTTTCTGACGCGTCTTATATGCCAGTTTTGTTTTCATACCTACGTCACACGACCAGTCTCTTTAGAAACCGTACCACGTGACCGTGATACTAAAACCCTTGTAGCGACAAATGGCGGACTTCTTGTTGCCCTCTTTGTGACGCATCTTGGATGCGAGTTTTGTTGTATAAAAGATCACCAAAACGTTCTAAAGTAAAAAAGTTACTTAGTGTTGCTCGAAACTACAAGCACACTCAGTACTGGAGACGCCTACCCGGCACCGGCCTCCACGTGGCGTGGGTGGGTAGTCCACTCGGTCCCTGACTGAGTGGGCTAGCAGACGGGTGCCATCTTTGTCCAGGATTAGGACTTGATGTCAGCAGATATGTTGTTCAGTCTTTTTCACTGGTCCGGTTTTTAAGGAGCTGTGCTTACCCAGGTCTTACCATGTTGGATTGGTCCTTAAAAATACGCGTGAGCTTTTGGTCCTTTGGATCCCAAGTGTTTGCCGTGCTTGGAGACCCGTGTCGGGGGAGAAGAGGATCCTGGTGGCTGAAACACTCCACTTTGGCCTTGACTTCTGCCTAAACGGGAGGCTAGTCGTACCGGCCTAGTCAATCGGCTCTTGTCACGTCGAGCCCTATCCCCCTGTTGACATGCGGGTTGTTATACGGAGCACCATGCTATAGCCTCTGATGCTGATTGGGTGCTTTACGCCAGTATTCCCCTGTATTCAACAGTGTGATAGAAGGCGGTGGCTCAAACGGTTCAATCGGGCTTACCCCCTTGAGTATATCTTTCGGGCAGTCTCCATTGTGCGTCGGCTGGAGACCCGCCGACAATTGCACTTTCCCTTGTTGGGCTCGGTGGCGGGCGGGGACCCCCGGGGGATGAATATCTATCATACTATAATATGGAAAATATCAAAAAACCAAAACTGGCACCAAAGCGGCACATAGCCACTGACATTGACCTTGAAAATGATAGCGACTCTGATTGTGGGGAAGCGACGCCTCAGGTTTCGGCCGTCTGGCCTCGCTTTCTCATTATCCACAGCAAAGTTAAAGAGAAGCCTGTTTCCAAGCTGCACCCTTTCCTGGTGGGGGAGACCCTCAGGAGCCGTGTTGGCAGGCCTGAGGCCCAGCGCCTCAGGCCGGTCTGGTGACTTGTTGGTAGAGTGCCGTACCCGGGCACACTCCAATGGGCTACTGAGGCTCTCCTCCATCGGAGACACTCCAGTGGAGGTCACTCCCCACAAAACAATGAATTCCTCTAGAGGAGTGATTAAAGATCAAGCATTGGCCGAACTGTCTGAAGATGAACTTGTACGGAACCTTAAGTCACAGGGGGTGACCTACGTCAGGCGCTTCATTTCCAAACGAGGTGGTAGGGAGATCCGTCTCCCTACCATCATCCTGACGTTTGGCACCCCCACAGCTCCTACTACCATCTGGGGAGGTTACTACTCCCTAAAAGTGAAAAAGTACGTCCCTCTCCCCCTTCGGTGCTTTAAGTGCCAAAAGTATGGCCATGGGCAGAAGACATGCCGCCAGGCAGAGGCCCTATGCACCCGTTGCACTAAGCCCGGACACTCTGCTGAGTCCTGCACAGCCATCCCCCTGTGTGTGAATTGCCAGGGGGCGCATATGGCTTCGGACAAGAAGTGCCCTCGTTGGATCTCCGAGTGCAGGATTCAGCAGGTGCGTGTGGAGAAGGGGCTGTCCTTTGCGGACGCAAAAAAACTGGTTGACGGTCCTGGTGCAGCTGAGGCGGCGCCAAACTCAAATAACAACTTTGTGTATACTTTCAGTGCTGCGGTGGCAGGCAAGCGCCCCACCAAAGACTTCTCTTGTCAAACCCCAACTTCTTGGTTGGGGGCGGAGCCTCGGATCCTCTCACCCCTGGAGAGTAATCCTCCTCCGGTGGTGACGAGGAGCCAGGGAACGCAGAGGGCGGACGCTACCGGTCCGGTGGCACCGCCTTCTGCTGCCCCTAAGCCTCAGCCCCCACCCAAACCTGCTAGTTTGTCAACACCAAAGGTTTCTGGCTCTGGTCAGCCTTCTAAGGCCGCTAACTCTAGCGGCAGGAACGCTGCCCAGGACCAGAAGTCAAAGAAATCTATGGGACCGCCGTGCGCACGGGCCCAGAAGGGGAACACTGATGTCCCCCTTCAAAACAAATATGCTGCATTGGAGGAGCAGATGGAGGGAGTGGAAGTTGTCGATGCTGCGGCAGCTCCACCCCCTTCATCTCCTAAGAACCAGAGGAGGCCCGGGAGCCGGCCCCCCTCTGTTTCTCCGACTCCTTCCAAGGCAAAGGACAAAGGGGGGAAAAACTCCGCACCCCCAGATAAGACATAATCATGGACTCTCTGCTTCAGTGGAATTGTCGTGGTTTTCAAGCTAACTTTGAGGAATTACGTCTTTTAGTCAAGTGCTATAACCCCTCAGTAATATCTCTTCAGGAGACTTACCTGAAGACTTCTGACCCTGTGTCCTTTAATGGTTTTAACGCTATACATAAAGGCTCTGATTCGGAGAGGCGCTCGGGTGGAGTGGCTCTTCTCATTAGTAGCCAAATTTTATGTAGCCCCGTTAGCATCGACACCTGTCTTCAGGCTGTCGCAGCTCGGGTTACCTTGAAGAAGACCATAACTATATGCAGTATTTACCTGCCACCATCCCTGCGGGTCTGTAGTAATGATTTTTTTTAATTTAGTTGATCAACTGCCCCCTCCCTTTATTCTCATGGGGGATTTTAACGGTCACGCTCACCTTTGGGGTAGTGACCACTATGATGGCAGAGGTCAGATGTTAGAAGATGTTTTTTCTCAACTTAATCTATGTGTCTTTAACGATGGTTCACCTACATACTCTAACCCAGGTTCAGGATCTAGTTCTGTTCTAGACCTCACTGTGTGTGATCCTTCTCTCATGCTGGACTTTGACTGGAAGGTTCACGATGACCTGTGTGGTAGTGACCACTTCCCAGTAGTCCTGTCATCGGTCAGCTGTGGGGAGGATCCGCCGGTGGGGCGCTGGAATCTTAAGAAAGCTAACTGGCCTCTGTTCGCCTCCCTCTGTCAGTCTCGTATTACAGAGGAGGTGGTCATGTCATCTGAAGAACCTATTTCTTCTTTTACTACTATTTTGTTGGACGTAGCGGGTGAAACCATCCCTAAAACTTCCGCATCAGTCCCTCGAAAGCCGAGAGTACCATGGTTCAACGAAGAGTGCCGCAAGGCCCAAATAGCGCGCAAATCTGCTCAGCGACGTGCTTTCTGTAATCCGTCGCAAGTAAATATTTTAACCTTTAAAAGACAGAGGGCGAAAGCCCGTTACATTTTTAAACGTGAACGCCGTGCTTCCTGGAGACGCTTCGTCTCATCTTTAACTTCTCGGACTCCGTCCCAGAAAGTATGGAAGGCTGTTCGGAGAATTAGGGCGGCAGAGGTGGCTCGGCTTCTGTTGGCCATCTTAGAGATGGTGTCAGTTTGGTTACAGATAAAAAAAGCTGTGGCCAATTTGCTTGCCTCCACCATTGCCCATAATTCTTCAACGGAGCATTATTCACCTTTCTTCCAGAGAGAGAAGGAGAAACGAGAGTCTCGTATTTGTGATTTTGAGTCCGATAACTCAGAAGACTATAATGTCCTGTTTACATTATCAGAATTGCAGCAAGCTTTGCAGAAATGTAATGACTCTGCTGCTGGCCTAGATACCGTCCACTATCAATTCCTAACGCATCTGCCTGAGAGGTCACTCCTTGTACTTCTCAAGGCCTTTAACCATATCTGGAGAACTGGTCATTTTCCGCCGTCTTGGCGCCAGGCTGTGGTTGTACCGATCCCCAAGCCGGGTAAGGATCCTTCCGACCCGGGCAACTACCGGCCTATCGCTTTGACATCATGTTTATGTAAAACTATGGAGCGCCTGGTCAACGCCCGCCTGGTGTGGCATCTTGAGTCACAGGGTCTCCTCACAGACCTCCAGTGCGGTTTCCGGCGCTTCCGTAGTACAACTGACCATTTAGTCCGCTTTGAATCATTTATTCGAGATTCTTTTGTCAACAAGCAGCATGTCTATGCAATTTTTTTCGATCTTGAGAAGGCGTATGACACTACCTGGAAGTATGGCATAATGTCTGACTTGTTGGACATGGGTTTTAAAGGGCACCTGCCCGTTTTTATTCACAATTTTTTGACTAACCGGTCGTTCCATGTCCGTGTGGGCTCCACCCTCTCCGACTCCTTTGAACAGGAGATGGGTGTCCCACAGGGCAGCATTCTATCTCCTGTTTTATTTAGTATTAAAATTAATAACATTGTAAAGGCCGTCAAGGATGATTCTGAATGCTCTTTGTTTGTTGACGACTTTGCTTTGTGCGCACGTGGTCGAGGACTTGCGTCCCTTGAGAGGCGCTTGCAGCTGTGCGTTGATCGCATCCAGGGGTGGGTGTCTCTCAATGGATTCAAGTTCTCGCCCTCCAAGACTGTTTGTGTGCATTTTACTAACCAGACGAAATTTTTTCCAGAACCTAGCCTGAGCATTGCTGGAGTGCCAATTAAGGTGGCCGAGGAGGCAAAGTTTCTGGGGGTCATTTTTGACAAAAGACTTACCTTCCGCAACCATATTAATTACCTTAGAACCTCTTGTCAGAAGGCTCTCGACATTCTTCGTGTCGTCGGTCGTACTGACTGGGGTGCGGACCGTACTGTCTTACTTCGTCTGTACCGGGCCCTTGTTCGGTCCAAACTGGATTACGGCTCTGTGGTGTATGGCTCAGCTTCCAAGTCTGTGCTACAGCGTCTGAACACAATTCACCATCAGGGTCTGCGGATATGTCTTGGGGCCTTCAGGACGTCTCCAGTTCCTAGTCTGTATGCCGAGGCAGGGGAGCCTTCTCTCAAGCTCCGCCGCATCCGCCTCATGCTCAGCTACGTTCTGAAACTGAAGGCCCATCCAGACAATCCTGCCTATGATTGTGTTTTTAAACCATCGTTTGCAGAGATTTACGATACCCATCCGGGAGCTGTCCGTCCACTTTCTTTCCGTGTCCGACCTCATCTGCAGGCGGCCGGATTGGACCTGGACAGAGTTTCGGAATCCCTGCAACACATCATTCCACCTTGGCTCTTACCAGTTCCTGACATCTTGCTGGACTTGACTGCCCACAAGAAAGACTCTACTCCACCAGCCATATACCAACAGAGCCTCAATGAACTGCTTTCAATTTTTCCTGGCTATTGTCGCATCTATACCGATGGGTCAAAGTCTGAGGATGGGAGAGTGGCTGCGGCCGCAGTGTCCTCTCGCCATCCTAGACGCCCATTTAAGCACCGCCTCCCAGACCACTCATCTGTATTTAGTGCGGAACTGCAGGCGGTTCTGCTGGCACTCAAGCATGCTTATCGATCTAGAGAAAGGAACTTCCTGATTCTGTCTGACTCTTTCTGCCCTGCAGACCCTTCAGGGCACGGGAAATGACCATCCACTGCTGGTTCAGATCAGAGAGCTCCACGCGGACTTGATGAAGGAATATTATGATATCATTTTTATTTGGGTGCCAGGGCATGTTGGCATCGAAGGCAACAGGATCGCAGATTCTGCTGCCAACGATGCCCGCAATGACCCTGTCCCTGACACACAGACTGTTTATAGTGATTTTAGACATGTGGCTAGTGCGTACATAGCCCGTGAGTGGCAGTCCGAGTGGGACAAAGAGGAAGCTAACAAGCTGCATGTAGCCCTTCCTAAGTTGTCCGACGGTCTACCTTATCGCTGCGGCAGCCGCCGTGAGGAGACTGTCCTGGCTCGGCTCCACATCGGCCACACGTATGTTACGCACTCTTATTTACTTAAACAGGAGGAGCGTCCATGGTGTTATGCCTGCGACGAGCAGTACTCTGTTCAACACTTTTTGTTGTCTTGTGCTGATCTAATCGACACAAGGTATAAACATTTCACAGCAGACTCCTTGAAGGTTTTGTTCCGGGATGTGCCCCCGGACAAGATCTTCAGTTTTCTGAGAGAGTGCCATATTTTTAATAAGATTTGAGCGTTTATAGATTATGATGTTTCTATTATTTTGACCTTTTTGAGAGTCTTCCGACGTTTTCTTTACAGACCTGTGCGACATTTTAGCCTGACATATTTTTAAGGTATATTTACATCATGTCTTAAGACCTTTCTTTTAGTCTGGCTGACCAGATTTTTACCCTTCCCGCCGTGAGATGGCCTTAGTTGCCTGCTCGGCGTTAAACCCAAATAACTAACTAACTAACAGTACTGGAGACGGCAAATATTTTAAAGTACGTCATAAGTATATTATGTATAAATGTATATTCCTTTGACGTCAGTCATGTCTGGCGTGATCCAGGGCGGAAAATGTCTTCTTGGTTTCTTTTACGAAAATAGTGGAGGAATGAAAACAAATACGTTATTGGTAGCAGGGGCTTGCTGCACGGACCCTTATAGGCCTTCGGGAGGTCAAAGGAACCATTGTACCCCTCAGGCCTTCGGGGTACACTGGTTCCTTTGACCTCCCTCAGGCCTACAAGGGTCCGTATAGCAAATCCCTGCTATCAATAACTTATATTAATCCCTTCATGCATGCACCCAAGGGTAGTGTTTACAGTACCGGTGGCTAGATGCACATAGAAATTAATCATGGTATTCCATGAGCGTCCACATTTGATATCATGCCGTAGAAGAAGAGCATAAATATTTTTGTTTTCACGCCACGTCACACGACCTATTTCTTTAGCTCGAACCGTACCATGTGACCTCGCTACAAAAACCCTTGTAGCGACTAATACTGGACATTTTGTAGCCCTCTTTCTGACACGTCTTGGATACTAGTCTTGTTATACAAAAGATCACTCAAACGCAGAAAGTTACTTAGTGTTGTTCGAAACAACAGGCACTTATTGGATACAGCAACGTCATAAAAGATTTTAAATTACGGCATAAGTCTATATGTATAAATTTATATATTTCTTTGACGTCAGTCGTGTCTAGTGTGATCCAGGTCAGAAGATTTTTTATTGATTTTTTTTTTTTTTACGAAACAGTGGAGGAATGAAAATAAATACGTTATTGGTAGCAGGGGTTTGCTGCACGGACCCTTGTAGACCCGTGAGGTCAAAGGAACCGTATTGTAACCCTCAGGCCTTCGGGGTACAATGTTTCCTTTGACCTCCCTCAGTCCTACAAGGGTCATTGTAGCAAACCCCTGCTACCAATAACTTATATTATGTCATGATACACCAGCAAACAATGTTTTGTATCATAGTCAAGATCATACATGTTTCTTTAATGACAGTATAGGCCGTTTGTTATTGGAGCGCACGTTTTTGCCAAATATCTCCGCAAAGAAACACGTTTCTGTACCACTTTAAGAACAAGCATGATATAGTGCCAATTGACCTATTATGGAATATTTTTTACTTAAGTCCAATGATTTGTCGATTTTGCTGCACAGTCTAACAATTTGGTGAAAAGACAAGAACAAGCCATTTTCAATAATAGAGCCCCGGCAGATTTTAACATCGAGGTCACGCATGCAGACATCATTATGCCTGCGCTGTTTCATGTTTGAAAACTTGGCCATTTCACGTGAAAATGGATCGTTCTTATACTGGGTTTAATATATCTGAAGCACATTTCGGAATGTAAAGTCAGTCATTTCATGAAACAATTCCGACTTTTTACGATTGTACAGCAACACTGACACATTGTTCGACTTTCTTTAAAGTAAATGGTATTAGGTCAACGGTCACTGAATGATATTTGTTCTAAAACTGGTATAGAAAAGTGGTTCTTTGCGAAGATATTTGAGAAAAACGTTGTGCACTCTGATGTCAAGCGACCTGTACATGCACATATAACACACGCACCAATGACTTTAGTTAGTACGTTAGAACGTTAGTAGCGGCTCCATTTTGTTCCGCAAGTTCCTCCTGACTCATGCCCCCCCCCCCCCCCCCCCCCTCCCCCAGCCAAAACTCATCAGTATATCGCAAACGATATATTATATCGCAGTCACGTTTTATGGACCCCAGCAACCACGGCTGCTGTCTGGGGTCCATAAAAAAATAACTGCGATATATCCGTTGAGTCAGAGCTGTACATAGTGAGTTTGTGATGGAAGTGTTGGTGTAATATTTAATAATGATATAATAATAATAATAATAATAATAATATGTACTTTTAAGTTTATACACTATTTTTGTTACTATACTTAAACCCCTAGATTCTGAATATTTCACATTGACTACTGAATATATAACAACCATTAATATTGCACTATACATTACATAGTGGTTAGAGAATAGGGGTCGAGTGGAAAAATTGGTAACCGAGTATGCTATTTGGCAGGACTTGAAATGTAATCTAAAATTACAAATGATGCCAGCAAACCCAATAATTATCTCTCATACTAATCCCGTAATTCACGAGAAAACCATCCCCTAACCTCATTCTGCCACGAATTTCCTTCAAATCACCGTAGACCAAAACTCCTGTACTTTCACTGCCACTGCTTACTTTTACTAGTCAGAAAAGAAGCCCTTGCCGGATATCAAACTAATTTAACTCATTCAGCCCGACGGCCGTATTTCCCACATTTTGGAGGCGTCATCTAACGACTATGCACCAATTGCAGGAGATGGATCGACCATGATAATTCAATGGCAGTGCCAGATTAGCTTGGCGCCAACAAAGGCGCCAAGCTAATCTGGCACTGCCCTCTTCAGATTCTTCAATCCGGCACCATCTGACCTTGATAATCACATAGAAGAAAGTTGCACTTCGACACCGCCGTCTCCATGGACAAGCGACAGTACCAGAAATGATACCCCAGGGCCGTGTGACAACGCCGCTGTGAAGCAGTTTTTAGAGTTCATGGCTGCATATATTTCTATGGCTAAAGCACGACAGCAGATGGATGACATGCACAATATGCATGGAGGCAAACTCAAAAAGCAAGTCCAGAAATTTGAACAGAAATAAGTTTTCAGATTTTCATCGTGGTCGATCCATCTTCTGGTACACAGTTATTAGGCAAAAGCTCTAAAATTGAAGAAATACGTCTTTCGGTTTAAATGGGTTGAAACCAACTTTTACGTACATCAGTTAACACACATACACACAGAAAGAGAGACAGAGAGAGTTTAGACAAGTCAGAATTTGGTTGTCAATCTGCATTCAGCAGCAGGAAAGGCTATATTCTCTGTTAAAAATACATTATCAAATGATCATACAAATAAATACATGTTTTTTTGTCTGTGTGTGTGTTTGAGAGATGGAGAGGGAGACAGGCTTTTGCACGATAGCTCGCCAGTTAAAGAATCAGTATCATGAAAATGACACACACACACAGTGTGACAAGTTTAAAGAGGAGAGAGCGAAATGAGTTAATTTATTTTAAAGAACATACAGATGATGCATTTTTTCTTAAATAAATTTGCAGACCCTCTATTATGCTCAAATGGGGGTCTGTGTACCCTATACAATTTATACCTGGGGGTCTACAGACCCTTTAACCTGTTGTGAAAACAGAAGCCCTGAAGTAAAGGGTTAGCTTTTATACTTGGGCCAAGTTTGAAGACTGTGGCTTGATCAGTCTCCAAGAAAATGCCAACGTTAAAGAGTACCAAGGTCAATGGCAGATAGACGGCCCAGAACATAGACTCACTTTTGCTTTCACACGTGAGCCAGAAAATGCTCTAAAAAGATCTTTTTTTTTAATAAGATTCAGTGAACTGTAAAGGCCATTCCTATTTTTACTATCACAAAAATCTCAGCAGCTAATGACTCTAAAGCCATAAAGACCTGGTCCTTAATTTAACCACAGCTCCTCACCCTTAGCGGTGAAAATTTGGACGATTACTGGTACACGAAACACATCATCACACTGACACACACACTCCCTCATCCAGCCTCTTCCAACTGCAAGCAACACAGACTCTCATGTGCAATTAACAAGAAGCACAGGTTCTCATGAGCTCCTGCAACTGTTCAGGGTACTTTATGCCTCATGCTCACTAAAATCGACCCTAAATCCAGTTGTTCCTCAAATTGCACAACGCCATTCTAGGTTCAGCATAAAAGTGAACAGACATCACATGAGGTCCAGTAAGCTGTCCCTCGCTCAGGACATTACTACAAGAGACATGGATTCTCATGAGCCCCTGCAATTGCAGGGGCTCATGAGAATCTATGCCTCTTGCTGACCACATCGATATCAAAAGCCCTTCGAATCAATGAACATAATCTCAGGTTTAGCGCACAAGACTGAATAGACATATCACAAAATCCACAAATATGTCCATCGTCAACTTCAAGCCTCCCAATTTCTTCTGCAATAGACATAGATTCTCATGAGTCCCTGCAATCGCAGGGGCTCATGAGAATTTATGAGAATCTATGTCTCCAGCTGCCAAACTGAAAAGGCATTACATTACGTAAGATCCACAAAGCTGTCTAGTGTTGGCAGTGGAGGATTGCCCTTTTTGCTGCCAAACTTTGTCCTGTGCACAGATCTGCTGGACGAACTTTTCTGTATGGAAAATTTGGGGCCGACCGGCTGGGTAAATTTTGATGTTCCCCCTAGTCCGTTGTAATCCTTGCGCACTATGGTTCTGGAACTGTTCATCAAGCCGCCGGTCCTCTTTTTCATGATGTTCAAAGTTGACAATGGCAGTGGATCTGCCAGCACTTCATCACTTTCTCTCTTTGTGCGCTTTGGAGCCGACGCCGCGGATGAAAGTTTAACCATCCTTATGTTGTTTTCCTCGCAAGCCTTCTTCACTTGAGTTCCTGGTGAATCAGCGAACAAATCAGGACTGGTCACAATACGACGCTTTGGCGAAGTCTCGTTTTCACTAAAGTCGATCACGTTTACACCGTCCGAAGGCCTGCTCATTTGTGGCGTAATGCTCCCAAGGTCAATCTTTGGTGTTTTTGAGGACATTAATGAATCCTCTGTTCTCCACTGCGCGTGCTGAGGCTGAGGTGTACTGGTAAAACTGCCGCTAGCATCCACTTTGTGATTCCTGGAGTACTTCAGCTTATTGTATTTGGCTGACAAGATGCCATGGTTCTTTTCCGCCACTTTCAGATCCTCTTCGGACCGGATGAGTTGTTCCTGTAAGAGTTGCAGCTGAGCCTTGGCATCTGAAAGATCTTTGGATGTGGTGTACACTGTTTTCTTGTACTTTTCCAGCTGTAAAAAAAAAAATAAACAAATACCTTAATTTAACCCATTTAACCCCACGGGCACATTTCCACATTTTGGAGGTGGTATGTAAAGACTATACTAGTTGCAGGAGATGGATAGACCATGATAATATTCAAGGGTGGTGCCAGATTAGCTTGGTGCCTGAAGGTGCCAAGCTAATCTGGCACTACCCTTGAATTATCATGGTCATTCCATCTCCTACTGTAGGGCATCAGGGCTAAATGGGTTAACCCTTTGGCTATAATTAGTGCTATTTGTCATGATGATTACTGGAGGACAAAAGCGCTTTGCTTTATGTCTGACTTTTGCATGCAACCACAGGTACTGTTTACAGTACTGGTGCTGCACGCACTACGGGACTGACCTAACAACAGTGTTGACGGCACTCCTTCAAACTTACATCTAACTGACTTTGTACTACGTTGGGGTAAGCAAGCAGATAGGCCACGGAACTTGGAAACTCACACATTCACTGACTGAGCACCATGGTCAAACTTCACAAATTTGTAATTATACTCTGAAAACCATGAACCAGTTCAGGAGACACATATATACAGTACAAGGGTGGTGCCAGAACAGCTTGGCCCCTTGACACCTGTCCCTTAGTCATCCCATTTAGCCCAGGAATATCACAACAACAGATACACAGACCGTGATAGTTAAGGGTGGTGCCAGAATAGGATTTCTCGAGAGCACAATTTATAAAAAAAGGCAAACTGTGACCTAACTGTTGAGCCCCAGTGACATTGACTTTTGAGAAAGGTATCGCCTTGGGCCCAAACTGAAGTCCAAAGTTCACCTTAGGAGGACGGAGAGTACAATGTAGATGGACAACAGATGGTCCGGTACATAAGACTCACGTTTGCTATCAGCATCACACATGAGCCCAAAAACACAATCCATGAGAAATGACAACAAAGTTAACCCATTTACTGCAAGTTGCTAGAGAAAAAAATCTTCAAAACTTGTTTACACTGCCAGATAATTACACCAATTCAATTTGAAGTCTGTGGCTTGAGCGGCCTCTAAGAAAATGCCAACCAAAAAAAGTTAACCATGGACGGAGAAGAGACGGACAGGTGACAGATTGCCCAGTATCACGTATGAGTCCAAAAAACAATATCATTGACTGAATGAGTGATGACAACATAAAATTAACACTTTGCATGTCAGTAGTGGTTTTTGTTGTGATGATTCCTACAGGAATCAACACGACAAAAAACACTACCAACACACAACGGGTTAACCCATTTACTGCAAGCATCCAGAAACAAATTCTGCACGATCATCAATCACCACTGCCAGATGATTACATGTGCCCAAGACACATGAACATAATGACTAGCACAGGCATAGAATAGCGAGTGACACAGATCCTCATCAGCTTCAGCCTAATGAAGTTAGCAAGAGGTGCAGAACTTGTGAGCCTCTACAGATTGATTCAATGAATCAGTGACAATAAACTGACACTTTATTTTATATGGGTAGAGTTGTTAACACTGTCAGATACTATAACAGAGATTATGCCATATTTTGCACCTGCCATTAACTTGGGTTAAAAAACCCAACAACAAACAACAACTAGAGAGGGTTGGGAGTGAGGATGGGAGAATACAACAATGCTTGATAAAGGAAAGAAAATAAGCAGTGTAAAATGTCAAATTCTTTGTTCCACAGCGTAGCCAGAAAGCACTCAAACTCAAAGTATATATATTCACACACACGTGTACACACACAAGCCAGAATCCAGACCAAAATGGTGACTGTCAAGCGTGTAAAAAGCAGAGAAGGAACCAACGGAGAAAGAAACACGCTTAGAAAGACAGTCTGTAACTGTCTTTTCTAAGCGCATTTGTTTCTCCATTGGGTTCTTCTCTTCTCACACACAGACCAGCAAAATACGTGTGCACAGATTCTTAACCCTTATCATTCGGAATACACCAGTGTGTGAAATAAGTTTGACTAAAATAGTTCAAGGGTAGTGCCAGAATAGCATGGCGCCAAGGTATTCTGGCACTACCCTTGAACTAAAGCCATTGGTCTATATCCTTATCTGTGATGTAGCTTGCATATATATATATATGGCAGTGTACAAATTTGAAGCTTTTAGCCTCAGTATGATATGGGTTAAGAGCTACAGCAGAATAAATCCAGCACAATGTACAGAGCCTCATAAGCCCCTACAGATGGAATCCAGCAAGAGTCACAGATCAACAGTGAGCAAAGAGTAATCACTGAATGCAAGTCTTTTAGCATTTAGAAACTCAGGCTGATGCGGGGGCTCATGAGTACCTGAGTTTCTAAAACTAAAAGACTTGCGTTCAGTGGCTGGATATTGTGTTCTGGCACTGAGGGGAAAAACTGACATACCTGCTCTTTCAGGGCTCTCTTCTCTACTTTGGACTGTTCATACTCCCGTTTCATGATGGCGCAATAGCGGGCGAGCTGATGTACGGAGTTTTTGTCACCACTGCCATACTGCTGAAGTATTGCCTCCGTTTCTCTTTCACCACCTAGAAATACAAGAAAGGCAAAGCCCTTGTGGCTCACGGGTTTGACCAATTTACATGTGTGACTTTTGTGATAATTAGTAATGGGCTGGCTTCTGCACCAGCAAAATCCATGTTTTCTCAATATTTAAGCATTTTTCACATATCTGTCACCCCCTGGTGACCCTTGACCTTTGCGCTGAGTTGACCAAATTAGTATGCATAGGAAGGTCTGCAAAAATGTTGACAATAACTACAATTCTTTAAAAAATTTGCATTTTACACACATTTGCTGACCTCTTGTGACCCTGACCTTTCCGAGGGGTCATCCACATTAGTATGCATAGATAGGTTTTACCATCAGGTATCTCTCATTCACTGTACCAAGTTTGGGTTTAAAGTTTTGAATATTATTTGAGGAAAAAACATCTTTTGTCAAAATATGGTTATTTTTTTACCTATTTCCTGATCTCTTATGACCCTTGACCTCTGCGAGGGGTCAACCAAATTAGTATGCATAGAAAGGTCTTACCATCAGGTATCTTTGTACCAAGTTTTTGGTTTGAAGTTGTGAATAGTATTTGAGAGAAAATAATTTTTCTGAAAATGTGGCTATTTTTTTACTTATTTCCTGGTCCCCTATGACCTTGACCTTTTTGAGAGATCACTCAACTTGGTATGTTTAGAAAGGTCTTGCCACAAAGTATGCTTGGGCCAAGTTTCAACACTGTGACTTGAATAGTCTCCGAGAAAAGGGCAATGTTAAAGTAGACACCCGCGCCAAATGGACGACCATTGGCCCAGAACATACTCACTTTTGCTTCGCACGTGAGCCAAAGATTACAGCTTAAACAAGAACAGCAAAGCCCTTATGGCTCAAAGGCATGACTCATCCACATCATTTCTCTGGTCAATGACTGACCTTTCTGAAAAAAGTAAATTATTTGAGCAACTGTGACAGTGTCCTGACATAAAATACATGATAATAATAATATTTCTGACTAGTTCCGGTTTCACCGCCATGATCATGTCGTTCATTTCAAATGAGAAGTTGTATTTTCCAGTGCACTATTTTCACAAATGGCATATAATGGCAGATGATGATGATGTTCATTTGAATAGCACCTATATCCATCATATAGCAGAATGCTCGTGGCGCTTTGGTGGGTAGAGATTTTGTACAGAAGAGACAGAAAAGAACCAATTTGTGAGGAAGGGGGGGGGGGAAGGGGGGGAGGGAGGGAGGAGGGGGGGGTGTAGAGAAGAAAAAAAAAAACCCAGTCAGTTCAGTTGGCTGAGAAAATGTGTCTTCAAAACTATCTTTGAAATGAAGGCAGCAAGGTTGCAGTTTTCAAAGGCTCTGGCAGCAAGTTCCACAGTTTTGGAGCAGCATTCTTGGAGGACCTAAGCCATAGCATTTCTTCCTCTGCACTGGGCAAGCGCAGCCAGGACTTGGAGCGGAGAGAACGAGTAGGGGTCTCAAGTTGTAGGAATCATCAAGACAAAAATGTATTTTTCTCTAAAAGATATTTTTTCAAAAAATACTTACCAATGGCATTACTATTTGGAATATACCCTTTAGCTTACCGATTTCAGCCTAAGAGCCCCTTTGTGTGTACCCACACGACAAGGGCTGCAACTTTAGGTAGTTGTAACCAAGTACCTGGGTAGTCTCCCCTCCCTCCATAAGATCATGTGAGCAGTGAGTTACCGCCAGTCTTACTCTTTGCGTGGTGGCAGCAAGCGGGGTAGGTGGGAGGGCCCTATGAGTAATGCCATCAGTAAATATTTTTCGAAAAAATATCTTTTAGAGAAAAATACATTAATTTTGTTTCCTCAAAATCCATACTGATGGCATTACTATATGGAAGAATAGCGAAAAGGAGGAGGGTGCCACCCAAAAACCCCGCCACTGCAAAAAGCTTAGCCTCGTGAGGCAACCTCCTGACGATTTCAGCTATGGGTTACCTATGATGCGTGAGGCGCCCGGAGGGAGTGTTGCGCTGCCGAGATGCCTCCGACGAGTGTCAGGTTCTCTCGTTGGCAGAAAGGTCTCGGAGATAGAAGCGGGCGAAGGTGGACTCTGCTCGCCACCCGACCGTCTGGGCGGTGATGTCAGCCCGACCTGGGGCCAAGGGTAGGAAGAGGCGAGTGCGGCCTCTCCTGATGGACTTTACTCTTTGAGGTATACCTTTAATGTTTGTACCAGGTCCTGCAGCTGGGATGTCTGGGACCAGTCAACCCTGTGAGCGGGAGGAAACTCGCCACCAGAGGCGCAGCCAAGGGGAGTCTATTCTTGGCCAAGAATGAGGGGTTGGGCAGGAGGTGTACCGACGTAGCAGCTCTGAACTGCAGGCAAGCTGGGTCCATGGACATGGCATGCAGCTCGCTCCCTCTGCCATCCCAAATGGAGGGACATATGAGACGGTCGATAAAGTCTCGGTCATCCCTGCTGGAGGAACATCTGAGACTGCGCAGGCCCTCCCGGCCATCGCTACGTGAGGGCCACTACTGGGAGAGGTACTGCATCTCTCCCACAGTCACTTCCTTGGCTCAACAAGTCGCTCCCGGATCTGGTAGGCCCAAGTGTCGATAGGTGTCCGCCACCATGGAGAGGTAGCCTCTGATGGTGATCAAGGCCCAGTTCTGCTCTCTGAACAGCCACAAGAAGAACTCGGCGAGCTGAGGTATAGTCAGCGCCGAGGGGAAGAGGCGCTCGGACTACCACCGGGCCTGTAGGACCCTCCACTTGCCTTCGCAAACCAGGTGGGTGGACTGTCTACGGGTTGCAGCGATCGCTTCCACTGCTGCATCCGAGAAACCTTGTGCTGAGAGGGCCTGCTGCACAACCTCCAGGCGTGAAGAAGAAGCCTCTCCGGGCAAGAGTGGAATAGATTCTGCCTGGGCTCCTTCAGCATCGTGCGCGGCGTGGGGAGCCGGAGTGGAGGGCCAGGCTCAAGAGGTCCGTTGTCCAACTCCTGTTCCAACTGAATGAGGCGAGGAGGAGTAGGACCGTGTCGCATCCCTGCAGCTTCAGAATGACCTTGGGAACCAGTAGTGAGGGCAGAAAGGCGTAGGCCACGAGGCCCTCCCACGAGACTGACAGTGTCCACTGCCCAGGCGAGTGGGTCCGAAAAGGGCGAGACAAACAGCGGGAGCTGCCGGTTCCACCTGGTCGCAAATAGGTCCAGCATGGGCATCTCCCAGTGCGTACAGATTATCCGGAAGATGTCCGGTCGGAGGGAGCTGTCCCTGCCCAGAAAGGGAGTCCGCGAGAACATTCAAGTGGCCCGGGATGTGTCACGCTCGAAGAGAGATCCCCCGATCTCTGCCCCAAAGGAGAATCTGGTAAAGTAGGATGCAGCGGGACGGGGACCGAGTGCCGCCTTGCTTCTGGATGTAGGCTACCACCGTCGTATTGTCGAACAGGATCAGGACCTCCTGGTCGCAGAGCCGTGATTCCCAGCTGATGAGCGCCAACCAGACGGCCTTGAGCTCAAGCCAGTTGAAGAGTTCTGACGGTCACGAACCCGAGACGGCACTGATATCCGGGCAGTAAAGAGAGCGCTCTCCAGCCGACGAGGCTTGCGTCCGCGAAGAGCGACAGCTGAGGTGGGGGAAAGGGGGGGCAAAGAGTGGGACTCCCGTCGCCAAACACGCCTGGTCCGTCCACCTATGCAGAAGAGGCTGGATCAACCACGATACTGGGATCCTGGCCTCGAGATCTCTGGAGGGCGGCTGCCAGTGGAGCAGCAGATGCAGCTGGGGCGGTCGCAAGTAAAGCCTGCCAAGGGGTAACAGGTCTGCCGCCGCACTGATCAGGCCCAAGAGCTGAAGCCAAGTCCTGGCCGAAACTGCGTCCGCCAAAGCCACCTGTTGAGCTAGGTATGCCAACTTCAGGATCCGCGCCTGCGGTAATCATACCCTGTTGAGGTCGTTCAGGAATTCTAGGCCCAGGTGGAGGAACCTGCGAGACAGAGCGAGGTCCGACTTCCCGTCGTTGACGATGAACCCGAGCCGATACGATGGGAGGCCGGGTGTATGGGGACGTGAAGGTATGCGTCCACGAGGTTGAGCCTATGGCGTAGTCCATCGGCTGCACCGAGGCTCGCAAGGCTCTTGACATTTCCATGCGGAAGGTGGGAGCGACGATGAACTTGTTCAACGCTGAGAGGTCTATAACCTGGCTTCGGCACGACGAAGAGCCAACTGTAGAAGACGGGGAGTCGTGGTGGGCTACTATCTCCATAGTGGCCTTCTGGCCTTCTACTATCTCCTTGTGAGCAGCCGGAAACATGGTGTACTCCCATCTGGGGACGCTAGGCCACAGGTCCATCGCAGCAGTCTTCACTTCTTGCCAGGTGGGTCCGAAGCGGAGCAAACCACCCAACGGAGCTCGGCGGGGCTGAGCGCTGAAGGTCGCGGGGATGCCGTGGCAACCCCTCAGGACGGCGTCCCACCTCATCAAGTTGCAGTTAGCCGCCGCCGCGAGAGCGTTGGTCGCCGAGTGGTGCACCGTGCGATTCGCCGTCACCGCTAGAGTGTGGGTGTCCCGCAACCGAGTCTCACTTGGCCGTTCCCAAAACTCCACTCCATGAACCACTGCCTGCGTAGCCAGATCGAGGAAGCCGGCACACGTGAGGGAATTCCGAATCAACTTGCCATAAGCTCAAGCCCGGGGGGGATGAAGCATCGAACCGGTCCAGTGCCCATGGCATGTAGCTCCGCCTCCGGGTCTACCGCAGGGACGGGACAGCCAAAGGCTTGAGAGTGACCCTCCTACCCCTTCTGCTGCAACTTGATGTCGATGTCCATAGGCCACCGCGAGTCAACGAAGAAACCTTTATCCCACAGCCTGCCTTGCCACAGACGCTCGTTAAAGGCATCGGATAGGTCCTGAAAACCTGGAGGCTGAGGAAGAGACTTAAATCGCTTTGCTTGGAAAGGTGGGTCCACCGAAGCTGCGGTTTTCCTCTTAAGCGGTGGCGACGGCGGACACGTGTCCAACGGCAGGATGGCGGAGATGATCCGTGCTGCTTCATCTAAGGCCCGGGTGATCGCAGAAGACAAGGGCGCCTCTCCTGTCGCGTCGGAAGTGGGGGGGCTACGGAGGTTGGGAAGGGAGTCCGGAAGCAACAGGGCCAACGCCGAGTCCTCCGTGTAAATGAATGAGGGCGTCCGTGTCGTAAGTTGATGTCTCTGGCGAGTTAGAATAGAAAACCACGCCTCCAGTTGGTAGCCTGTCCGGCGGGGCCCCATAGCCCCCTTCCCAGGAAAATGCCATGCGCGATGGGGCGGGGAGGACCGAGCGTAAGGAAGGCCTTGGAGCTGCTCTGTGTGCCTGGTACCTGCGGTAACGCGTTCCTGCCTTGCTTGGTGGTCGAGAGAGGAGCGCTGGGTCAACTAGGCCCCATCGCGGGTGGATGTCGCGCCGGGGACCACGCGCATCGTCGCGCAGAGTCTGGCCATTGGTCTCTATATGATCTGCTCCGGAAACTAGGTGACAGGCTCCAAGACGGGTGACGCCCTCGAGCGCATGAGCTTGTCCGTGACTGTGCATGGGATCCGACTGCCCGGGAGTGTAGCGACCAACGAGCCGATGACGAACTTTAACCATCCCTGCGTCTGTGGCGTCCTGAGATAGCCTCGGACCGAGGAGAGCAGCGTGGCTGAAGGCCAGACTTGATGTCTTGACTCGTGTGACTTCGGTGTGGTCTGCGTCTCGACCATCCCAACTGGAGGGCTACGTGAGACGGTCGATAAAGTCTCAGTCATCCCTGCCATCGCTACGAGAGGGCCAACTACAGGGAGTGGGTACTGCGTCTTAGGAGGAGGGCCTACCTTCTCTGGCGTCGCTCGTAGGAGCGGGGCTATGGGGCTTGGTGGTGTAGACGCAGCCTGGTGACTTGCCGACGGCCTGGTAGCTCCTCTAGTCTGCTAGGCAGACCGTCCGTGCCGATAAAACCCCCACAGCTGGGTCCACTTGCGCACCTTCCATGGGGCGCACTCGCCACAGGTGCGGGAAAAGGAGCAGCCAGTGCAAAGAAGGCACAGGTCATGTGAGTCCGTCGGCCACTGGAAGCCTTTACACTTCCGATAAGTGCGTAACTGTGTACTGCAACACAAAGCACAACCGTAAGAGCGACCGCATGGGGCCACTAACGACTGGCCCCTTGAACCTACTCACTACCTTAACCGAGGGTTGCTCTAAGCCCGGTCTGCTTTATCGAATTCATCCATTTCCATGGGTTGCGCCCACGCCATCGTCTTTCTTTAGCAGACGGACTCCGTAGGCATAACCCAAGGCCTTACCTCGCCAACTTCATAACCAGTAGTAGAACTTGCCACGTAGGGTAGTAAGCGAACGTAATCCCAATGGAACGGTTAGAGGCTGAAGCCGGTGAACTGTATTCATGGTGAGCTAAGGGTAAGACTGGCGGTAACGCACTGCTCATGTGACCGGATGGAGGGAGGGGAGACTACCCAGGTACTTGGTTACAACTCCCTAGAGTTGTGGCCCTTGTCGTGTGGGTACACACAAAGGGCTCTTACTCTTAGGCTGAAATCGGTAAGCTAAAGGGTATATTCCATATAGTAATGCCATCCGTATGGATTTTGAGGAAACAAACCGCTACTGACATGCAAAGGGTTAAACAACACAAATACTATTCATTATTTGAAGACATGGTTTCAGTGTTTGCCTTCGGGCTACTAGATTTCAGGGGAGCTATATAAAACAATTTTACTTGACTTGGGCAGTGGGCAGATGTTCACATCTGCACGGGACATAGACGACCCCGCCCTCCACGAGTCCCCTGCTGCCTTGCAGGCCTGGTCGCTTGGCTGCGGAAAGGCTAAGGGAGGAAACCCCTGACATCAAAGCCCCTGTGTCTCCGGGGAAGGCTTTTGAGCCAGAGACTAGGACAAGGACAGTCTGATATAAAACCTACGACCCGAGGACCTTGATGCCACCGTCCCAGCTTGCTAGGCCATGGCAGACGAACCAAGGGTTTAAAGGGTGGGGCCAGTACTGCGCACACTGCACTCCACCAAAAAGCTCCACCGCACAGGCTTTAGGAAACGTCCACGGACCATGACACTGACCATTCCAAGTCCTGTAGCGACGGGCGAGGGGCGAAACGGCAGGTGAAAGATGTCACTGGAAGCCACAGTCTCAAACCTGCATGCAGGCGGTTCAGGATATTGGTCGCCTGATGTTGACCTGGGGATGACAACATCACTCGGCACACCCTGAACGACCAAGCAGCCTTCTCTAGGGACAGCACTGCTTGCTCCACACGGAGAGGGGCCTAGAAAAGGTGGCCTAACCAAAGCTCGTCCCCTCGCAACCCCAGTTGGCTAGCCGCGGTCAACGGGCATCTTCTCCTGCGGTCAAAAAACAAGAAAGAATAACGGATCCACTCTCATGACGACCACGACCGGACTCAACGTAGCATGCTGGAACATCCGAACCATGCTCGACAAAGCAGACAGCAGACGCCCTGAATGTCGCTCCGCCCTCATTGCCCATGAACTGCGGAGGTTAAACATCGACATCGCCGCGCTCAGTGAAGTACACCTTCCGGACGAAGGCAGCCTCCAAGAACTTGGCGCTGGGTACACCCTCTTCTGGTCAGGCAGGCCTGAATCAGAAAGACTGCTCTCAGGCGTGGGTTTCATGGTCAAGACCTCCATTGCGACTAAGCTGGAAAACCTACCAACGGGTCACTCAGACCGCATCATGTCCATGCGCCTCCCACTGAGACACCAGCAACACGTCACCCTTCTCAGTGTGTACTCCCCAACCCTCCTGGCAGAGCCTGCTGAAAAGGACAAGTTTTACACTGACCTGCGCAGCCTCATACAGAGCACCCCTGCAGACGACAAAGTCATCATCCTTGGCGACTTCAACGCCAGAGTGGGCCAGGACTCTGAAGCCTGGAAAGGAGTCCTCGGCAAGCATGGCGTCGGGAACTGCAATGACAATGGCCGCCTACTGTTGGAGTTCTGTGCAGAGCAGCAACTGGTCATCAACAACACTACTTTTCAGCAAAAGGACAGTCGAAAGACCACCTGGATGCATCCTCGCTCCAAACACTGGCACCTTATCGACTATGTCCTAGTGCGTCAGAGGGACTGCAGTGATGTCCTCCTCACCAGAGTGATGCCCAGCGCAGAGTGCCACACTGACCACCGCCTTGTCCGCTGCAAACTCAGGCTCCACGTCAAGCCAAAACCCAAGAAATGGGGTCCCCCCAAGAAAAAGCTTGATGTTGCCAGCCTTCAGCGTGACGACGTGAAAGCTGCCTTTCAGACAGATTTACAGCGCAGGCTCAAAGACACACCGGACCCAGCAGACTCCTCCCCTGAAACACTCTGGGAACAACTGAAAACTGCTATTGCAAAATCCTCTGCAGAAGTCTTGGGTTTCGCTAAAAAGAAGAACAAAGACTGGTTTGACGAAAACGATGCTGAGATCCAGGAACACCTAGCAAAAAAAAGAGCCGCCCATCAGGCCCACCTAGCCCAGCCTTCCTGCCCTGTGAAGAAGTCTGCCTTCCGCCTCGTCTGCATCAGTCTCCAGCGCAAGCTCAGAGATCTCCAGAATGAGTGGTGGACCAGACTTGCACAGAGGACCCAGCTTTGCGCTGACAATGGTGACTACAGGGGCTTCTATGAAGCACTGAAAGCAGTGTATGGCCCCAGGCACCTGGTACAAAGTCCCCTGCGAAGCGCGAATGGCCAGGCACTCCACACAGATAATACCTCCATCTTGAACCGCTGGTCAGAGTACTTTCAGAGCCTCTTCAGCGCTGAGTGCACTGTTCAAGAAGCAGTCGTCCTACAAGTCCCACAACTCCCAGTAAAGGTTGAATTGGACGAACCGCCCACCGCTGAAGAGACCCTCACAGCCATCCACCAGCTCAAGAGTGGCAAAGCAGCAGGCATTGATGGAATACCGCCAGAGATCTGGAAACATGGAGGCACAGCACTGCACAACAAGCTCCATGACCTCTTTCTCTGCTGCTGGGAGGAAGGAACACTACCAAAGGATCTCCGTGATGCTGTTATTATCACCCTGTACAAGAACAAAGGCGAGAAGTCTGACTGTTCCAACTATCGGGGAATTACCTTGCTGTCCATTGCTGGGAAAATTCTTGCAAGGCTGCTCCTGAATCGGCTGGTACCTGCCATCGCTGAAGACCACCTCCCAGAGGGCCAGTGTGGCTTCAGAGCAAACAGGAGCACCACCGATATGGTCTTTGTGCTGAGACAGCTTCAGGAGAAGTGCCGCGAGCAGAACAAAGGGCTGTACATAACGTTTGACGACCTAACAAAAGCGTTCGACACTGTCAGCAGGCAAGGCATGTGGCAGATCCTGGAGCGACTTGGCTGTCCCCCAAAGTTCCTCAGCATGATTGTCCAGCTACACGAGGACCAGCAAGGCCAGGTCAGACTCAACATGACCTCTCCGAACCATTCCCTATTCTCAACGGCGTAAAGCAGGGCTGCGTGCTGGCACCGACCCTCTTCACCATCTTTTTTAGCATGATGTTGAAGCAGGCCACAGTGGACCTCGATGATGACGATGCAGTGTACATCAGGTATCGTCTCGATGGCAGCCTGTTCAACCTCAGACGACTGCAGGCCCACACGAAAACCCTAGACCAACTGATTCGTGAGCTGCTTTTTGCTGATGACGCTGCCCTCATTGCACACACAGAGAGAGCCTTGCAGCGCATCACGTCCTGTTTCGCAGACACTGCCCAGCTCTTTGGACTCGAGGTCAGTCTGAAAAAGACAGAGGTGCTTCATCAGCCGGCACCCAAGACAGTGTATCGCCCTCCTCACATCACCATTGGCGAGTCTGAACTAAAGTCAGTGCACCAGTTTACTTACCTTGGCTGCATTATCACGTCGGACGCCAAGCTGGACAAGGAGCTTGACAGCAGGCTGGCAAAAGCAAACAGCGCTTTCGGGCGACTTTTCAAGCGGGTGTGGCACAATCAACAGCTGAAAACAGGCACCAAGATCAGCGTGTACAGAGCTGTGGTCCTCACCACCCTGCTGTATGGTTCCGAGTCCTGGGCCCTCTACCGCAGCCAACTACGACTCCTCGAACGCTTCCACCAGCGCTGCCTGCGCACCATCCTGGGCATTCACTGGAGTGACTATGTCACCAACGTCGAGGTCCTTGAACAGGCTGAAACTGTGAGCATCGAGGCTTTGCTGCTGCGGACACAGCTCCGCTGGGCGGGGCATGTCTCCAGGATGGAGGATCATCGCCTACCAAAGATCACCCTGTTCGGCGAGCTTGCTACTGGACACCGTGACAGAGGGGCACCAAAGAAGAGATACAAAGACTGTCTCAAGAAGTCACTTAGTGCCTGCCAAATCGACCACCACCAGTGGTCTTCGCTTGCTGTGGACCGTGACACCTGGCGCTCCACCATTTACAAGGCAGCTGTCTCCTTTGAGGACTCTCGCAGAGCTAGCCTTAAGGACAAGCGGCTCAGGAGAAAAAACAGAGATGCCGCAACTCAGAACCCTGGCCATACCTCCCCCTGCAGCCACTGCGGTCGAACCTGCCTGTCCCGGATTGGCCTCCGCAGCCACGAACAAGCCTGCAGACGTCGTGGGCAACTCCTATAAAATCTTTGTTCGCGAAGTCAAGCCAAGACTTGACTTGCACATACTATGGTCCAGGCCTGACTGGAAAGAAAGCAGTTAAATGACATCTCTTGGATGTCTATACTGTTTTTGTTACAAGCATAAGACAGAATCTGATTCTAAAAACACAGAAATTTCAACACTTGGATTTTCGCCTACAAACTCTCTCCCATGTATTTTTTACGTCAACAACCAACCTGAAATCAGCACCTCTACATGCTTGAGCTCTGTAAACTTGCGCTGTGTGCGAATGAACTCTACTCTTTCCTCTTCATGCCTGCTTTTCTGTGCCTCCATCTGTTTAAGCAAGCGCTGTAGAGCTGCCACTGTGTCTTGCTCTCGACGCAGCAATGACCCCAGTCCGTCGATTTCATCATCTTTGCTCTTGAGCCTGTCCTTCAGATCCTTCTCTCTGGATTTGCTTTTACTGTTCTCCTGTTGCAGCTCCGACAGCTGTGTCCGCAAACCCTGGACAAAGTCAAAATATTAATTCATTAGCACCTAACAGTGACCTTCCCTACTTTTGAAAACCTCTATGATGACTGTGGAGCGGATGGCCCAGCCCTGATGCTAGTTCAAAAACAGTGTTCTGGCACCACCCTTGAACTATATATCCCCTAAACTGGTACAAAGTCTCCTATCGTGAAAATTTCCAAATCTGAAATTATCATTGTCAACTTTTTGACTGCATTAATCATTGTGACAAAATCCAATACTGACAAAAGGTTAGTTTTACTATCATCTACCATCATACCTTACTTTGGTGGAAAGTTTCTCACGATCTCTTTCCTGGTGATGTAGTCTTCAGCGTACAACTTCAAAATTTCAATGTTAGACTTAGAGCTCAATGTGTTAATAGAGATTATCCAAAAATCAAAAGTAGGTAAAATAACTGTGCATCTGAACAGTGGACGAATAGCCTGGCCAAACATGCAATGTCATGTTTGTCCGGGCTTTTAATCCACTGTTGCTGCATGTTTGTCAGGGCTTTTAATCCACTGTCTTCATCTCTGTTTCTGATTTCTGTATGAACAACATCTTTCCTACCGATATCATTGTACCTGTACTTCATTGGAAAGTTTGTCAGGATCCCCCTCCTTGTGATCATCCTCTGCAAGGTCAAAGTAGAGTTTGGGGATGACGGATGAACGCACTAGATGTTTTCGACACTGCGGACAGGTGCTGGAGGTGGCAAGCCACCTGGCCAGGCAGTGCTCGTGAAAGACATGGCCGCACGGAGTGGCAGCAATGTCAACATCGTTCACAAACAGATCTGAGCAAATGCAGCACTGGGCCCTCATTGTAAATCAGATCCTGGAACAGCAAATTTTCGGCACACGATGACTGTCATTAACATGGTACATCGTAAAATTTTGTAATTAAGATATGTTGGAAGAAAATTGTCCTCAATATCTACCAAGAAATCTTTCATTTGCATTTTGTATTTCACAAAGAGTATTGCTTCATGTCCATAGAAATAGAATACATCACCCCACAAGTTAATACAAACAAGTGCGAAGTCAATTAAGCTACGAGTACAGTGTGACTTAGATCGGAGGGCTGCCAATTGCCATCACAGCTGAATCAGTAACTTACCCGAGTCGCCAATGCCCTCCATCCTATTTCATCCACCCCCACACCCCCCCCCCACCCCCACCCCCCCACCAAAAAAAAAAAAAGCTCCTTTCCAGTTTCACTCTGCGTTTTGATAGCTTCAAGACCCACTACCACAATAACTATTCATATACACATTTGTAACACTAACAGATGGTTACAGAACGCTACACACAGGTCCAGTTATGGTTCATTTAGACACAAGACAATCTAGTTCAGCACACATCCTCTTTATATCATGTAACTTGACAATGACTCCACTATGTTCTAGAAATACAATTACTCCACTACATTCTACAAATATGACACTAGTACGAGAAACAGCTAAAAATAGATTGACACACTAACAGATGAGAAGAATAAATAAGTGTGACTACATGTGTGCTGTTGCTGCATGTCCAAACTGCTGCTAAAGTTCATTAGGTGTGCCGACCAGGCATAGTAAACACAAATGGTGCGGAAATGTGTTGTCAGATAAAAATTACGTGCAATGGTACATTTAACAGTTTACCTTAATTATTACTATTACTAGTGTGTGCATAATTTATCTTCCCCTCCCCTATTTTTTTTTTTTCAAGGTTTCACATGTATGTCAAAGCACAGGCCAACAGGTCGATCTCTGCTATAGATCTATCTATATCCCGTAGTCTTGCCGACGGTGACCGTTGGGGCACCACTGATGACTTGGCAACCAGCTCCCTCCAATCCTCCGATCTCTGCACTCTTATACTATACATGTAATGTGTATAGTAATTAGTATGAGAGTGCAGAGATCGACCTGTTGGCCTGTGCTTTGACATACAGGTCGATCTCTGCACTCTTATACTATACATGTAATGTATAGTAATTAGTATGAGAGTGCAGAGATCGACCTGTTGGCCTGTGCTTTGACATACAGGTCGATCTCTGCACTCTTATACTATACATGTAGTGTGTATAGTAATTAGTATGAGAGTGCAGAGATCGACCTGTTGGCCTGGTCAAAGCGCACGAAAGGGGGCGACTGTATCGTTTTTTATGTAAAGTTTCATGTCTCGAGTGTTGCCACTTACTTTTGAGAGGCAGGGTGTGACCCAAGCATATTCCAGAAATAAATATACCTTACGGCGACCGCTCTGTGAGAAAAAAAAACATAAAAGCTAATGTTGCACTAGAACATAAATGAAAATATGTCTTTTGCAAGATAACAAAAATTGATTCGAGCAGCATAACTCGAAGAAACCGCGCGACATTGTAAACTTCCGTTCGCGCATGTCTCCTCGCATTTCCCTTTAATTTACTACAAGGTTCACACAGAACTCGCATTCAGTGTGAGTAATTACTCACTTCTGTAAAATATTTTGACAATTTTATATAGTAGAACCTGAGTCATATCGAATTACAAAAGATGAAATTAAAAACTACTCTTAATATTTACGCAGATTGTTAATTTAATTATTGTTGTAGTGAGACGATGTGTAGTCAAGGGACATCACTCTGAATAACCGCCATGGCCGACGAAAGTGCAAAGGTCTCTGTTGCTTTCTAATTTGTGCCATTATCATTAATTTCTGGTAATTATAGGTCCATCTGTGAATGCACTTCACATTTAAATCTATTTTTGTCGGTTCCAGTGGCATGAGCAAGAGATTTCATTTGATATGGACCTTGTTGGCAAAGTCAGTTTCTCACGTCATTTTCATCTTACAATTTTCTTTCTATTCTTTCTAAGTATCTTTGATTCTTACAATTTTCTTTCTAAGTATCTTTGATTTAGCGGTAACAATTTTCTTTCTAAGTATCTTTGATTTAGTTACCGCTCACGCAGTTTCGGATGCACTCGAAAGTATGGCGTCCTATATCTGTCAAGTCACTTGGGTTTTGATACATGTATGTTCAGAGAGGATTGCGTGTGGTAGTTCTTAAACAGCTTGTTGACTCGTTCATGTATAATTTCTTTTTTCTTGTACAGTCGATGGAGAATTCTGAACTCCCCAAAGATGTGCTTGCTCCCGCAGAAGGACCACGAGAAAACCTGGTGCAGTATACATATATACATGCATTTACTTTATGCAACAATACATTTTATTAATATAACTTTGACCCCTGACATGGGAATTATCAGATTCATATGTTTCAGAAAATAGACTGACCGTAAAGGTCCATGGTGGTGGGGGGGGGGGGGGGGGGGGGAGGTGGAGGAGGATAGCATAAAGGCACAAAGCAATTCAGTCACCACCCATGCTGTGGATCTGTGTTATAGCACATCTGGGCTGAAAGTTTGAAGTGCTGTTTGGTATTAGTGATGTTTGGCAATGTATGTATGCAGGCTGCATTTTGCCGCCCCTCTTGTTGTGACTGTTACTGTTAGTGTTACATGTTTCGAAAGGGCCAGATGCACATGCAAATCTTAAACTTTTACTTCGCAATATGAAAAATTACTGCATAAAAAACTACATTTTTAGCTGAGCAGAAAGACTTAGTCTTAAAACAGTAGTTTGCATACGTGGAAAAAAAACGGAACACTGCGATTTCACCTGGTTGGTAGTCCAACTCCAAGTGTGTGAGGTGTGCTGCTCTGTGGTTTCAAACCCTACCATTATAGCTGTAAGCTCCAATCATTCACATTCTACCCCCATCACCCCACTCCACCCTACTAACCCACTCCCTCTAATATCATGAGCATGTCTTCTGTAAACTTTATAATTATAATGTGTAATGACTGAAGTTTTCATTTCAGTCCTTTATAATTTTTGTTTTCTTTTGTTCAATACAGGTGGCTACTGCTGTGAAGTTTTTGCAGAACCCAAAAGTTAAGCAGAGTCCCTTGTACCAGAAAGAGGCGTTTCTGGAGAAAAAAGGTAAATTAATAGTTTAAGCATTAACTGCCTAGTGCATGCAGCCAGGGGTACTGTTTACAGTACTGGTTGCTGCATGCACAAAGGGTTAAATACAGTGGAGTCCGCTTAACACGAATTTCTGGGGACACGGAAAATCACTTCGTGTTAACCGTATTTCGTGTTAACCAATATGGCCTCAAAATTGATCACGGCCCTCCCGGCAAGAAAAAAGTGTGTAAGAGATGCGTGCATGAATGAGTACGAGGTTAAAAGTGCACATTATTGTACTTATGCTTACATTACGTTCAGCTCGCTAGGAAAACACAAGGATATGTGTACAGCTCACGTAGTTAATGTAAAATCCATCAGGTAAAATCCATAGTAAAGTAAAAGCAACACGGGCATCTGGCATCGGTAAAAGCAACACAGTCAAAGTCATTTAAAAAACGGGCCATGATCGAAGTCGGTCTTGCGTTATTGACAGCCCGTGTAGAGAGACAATCGTGGATCTCATTAATCTTGTTTTTTCACTTCAAGCGTAGTCAACTTCTGTTTTACCTTGGGGGTAGCCGTGATCGGTAGTTAACTGAATTGAGGGAGTGTTGGTACACGAATGATGCATGAATTCAGTTCAGAAACACTAGCCAATGAGAAGACGGATTACAGCGACTGAAGGCTATTCAGCCAATCACAGGCTAGAGTTCGTTCATGTGTCGTGTGTACTACAGCACGAGAGCGACACGTGCAGTGCCCCTTTCATGAATCGGTTTTCGGTGTTTGAGACTGGAATGCATGTTCGTGTTAAACAGGTGAATAATAGTGAAATTGCTCTGGTCGGGAACCGAAAACAGCTTCGTGTTAAGTGAAATTTCGTGTTAAGCATTTCGTGTTATCAGTGAAATTTTAATACATAATAAGAAGGCCGTCAGCCGGGAATGCAAAAGCGGTTCGTGTTAACCGGAAATTCGTGTTAAGCGAGTTCATGTTAACTGGACTCCACTGTACAGTTAACTCTTTCCCATCGGAACGCTTCCGGTTTAGGGTTAGCCCAAACAAACCCTTAGCCATCGAAACGCTTACGTTATAGCGTTAATGCTCGTGCCGTCTATAGACGAGTCGCTAGTATTCTAGGGTTGCATTTTTACAAAAATCACATGAAGCACAGCTATCGGTCTAAGGGAAGCAACCACTATAATATGTTTCACCAACCATTTCTAATATATGGTCAAGAGTACGACTAGGCGTCGAGTGCCGGTTTCGCTACATGACTGACAAAACAAAACCTTCAAACTCAAATTCGGGCTTGCATCTCACACAACCATATATCAACTGGTTAGAAATTGAACATACCTTTTAATCCTGTGTCATTATTGCATACATCCGCTAGGATAAAAGAGTTATTCATTGTTTTGTGCGATCGAGTGGCGGAAGCCAAAATTTTGAAACGTGACATCACTCACGTGTGTTCGCTTTCAGATGAAAAATTTCGGGGAATGAAATAGAATTTTGAAACCAAGTTTAGGCCTATAGAGAGCCAATGCAAGTTACTATTTTGTTAGCATATCGTTGAGTTTTACATGTGTCTAAGTTTAAAGTAGTTTGAGGGCAAGTAAAGGCTAGAATGAACATAACGTGCGTTGTCAATTTCACACGTGTCAATCTCGCTGTGAACCGGAACACAAAAAACGTACCGTGAGGCACCTAATTAACATATCCTAGACAACATTACTCTTCATTCTGATTACCGTAAACAAATTCCAAATCCTTTTGAGAATTGAAAGAAGGCTGCGTTTTAAACTTCTTCAACCCAAAAGTTGTAAATTTTGTGTTATGTTCAAACACGGGAAAAAAATCTCGCAATCATCAACGCGCGTGATTTTCTGGAATCGGTGGCCATTTTGAGATTTGGATTTGGTCAGTCCTACATACCTCATACCTGCAGGTGACATTGATGGAGCAGGGAAGCGACAAAGTTGAAGGTAAGTTTTGGTTGTAAATGGTTACGTTCATGCAAAATTGATGACTGAGCACCATAAATGTTTAAAAAAAGCAATGTAAGTGTACTGCTTTTCTAATTACTTCAAATGAATGTTGACGCAACAAATGTAAAATCAATCCGCTCAATGACCGCGTGTTTTGAACAAAGGAAGAAAACATTACTTGATGGAATTTGCCTCCACGCGACGATGACAGTATAGTTTTGGTTGTAACAGTTATGTTCAAGTTTCTGAATGCGATATTCAATATTTCAAAGGATAAAACAGAACGAGTAATGTATGTTCGGATTAGTTTTGTAGCGCATCAACACTTTGAAACAATAATTATTACCTTTTACTGTCACCTTGCCAATGTGTCCGCTTGTACAACTTTACACACGGTTGAAGGTTGTCAGCGTTACGTTCAGGCAATTACAGCTTTATTTTCAAAGATTAAAAAGAACACTATGTATTACACATTTTCGTCAATTCAGTATTGTTGTCTTTAACGTTCCTATAAAAAATAGAGTAAATGTCTTTTGCTCCTGCTGTTTGATTGTTCATAACTTTACACAGTTTGGCCAGGTAAGTCTTTATGTAGAGTTATGTTCAAATCATGAGTTTTGCATTTTGGGGGAAGGACAAGTCATACATTTTTTGTACCAATTTTTGTTGGTAGGAAGGGGTTTTGTGCTAATTTGATTTATACTAAGGGTCATAGATTATGAGTTAATAATAGTTAATACATAGTTTTTATATAGCGCCCTTCCCCACAGACAGCAAGCTCGGAGCGCTTTGTTGCTGAATTATGGCATTTGTACATAACATGATGCAGTGCAAAAGAGAACAGACATAGCACCTTCAATCAAAAAATGGTCGTATTTCTTATCTTAAACTGTGATAATGTTGCCATTGTCTTTATGTACTTTATATTATTGTTTCTTTATTATGTAACATAAGATTAAGTAAGAATAACCCTGTTCTGGCAGTATTGGACTGAACATAACATGACGTAACACTTACAGTAAAGTTCTGTTACACTGTGCTTCATGCTATTTTTGTATGTGTTCTATGATAAGTACAGATAGTCTGTGCATTTTTTAAAAAGTTTTCTGCACCCAAGAAATGACAATTTTTAAGAAATGCTTTGAACATAACTTGACAACAATTATGTTGTCAAGTTATGTACAGTTAAAACAGTGCTCAGCTAACATTTTCTTTCATAGTAACAGTCTCTTTTAAAGTGGAAGACTGGTTTGATTATTTGGTCTATTGTATCTAATATACAAACTATTATTCTAGCTAGATGACTGTGAACATAACTTGACAAACTAGACTGTCATGTAAAGTGTAAAGTTATGTTCATTACTGTAGCACAATTCCTAGTATACTGTCTTTGGGATGCCCACTTTGCTAGTTGTTATTTATCAAAATACAGCTTGGGTACTAAAATATAAATTGTTAAACCCAGATATACAATTTTCTGTTTTAAATAGTTTGTACATAACATGACAACATAATGTGTTGTCAAGTTATGTTCAACCACAGTTGTGTTTGGTTCACACATTGTCTTCCAAGTTACAGTCTGATCATGCCTTTTACTCTTTGTTGTTCTGGCCAAGCTTGATAGCTGCCATGATATATCATAATTTAATAATAACCAGCCATTTTAGTACAAAGCTGTTGAAAAATAACAAGACATATTAGGCTGATGCTAGCTAAAAACAAATTGCAAACATGGACACAAATTGAAATTATTTGACCCTCTCTGTTTCAGTTCTTTGGGATTTGTTCCTGAATCAAAAGTTTCTGAGGCCTAAGGGTCTTTCCCAGCCATGAAAGCACCCGGAAAATGGATGCTAAACACGTGTGGTAGTGCAGTACCCTGAGAGGTTGTACCCTGGTGAGCAAGATTATGTCAGCATACTTGTGCTTACGAATGATAGCAGCCAGAAATCTTTTTAAAGTATTTGAAACCAGAAAAATGTGAATTTTGAAAATGTTTTAGCTCCATTTAAGTTTGAGATGGAGACATTGAAAAATTATAAAAGGTTGAAAGGTACGGCCGAAACAAGTGAGACTGGTTGTCACTGGCCAATAAAGAAAAGGAGTTTGAAGTTTCCTTAGGAAACTTGATCAGCAAGAAGCTTGTTATAGGTTGCTTCAAGAAAGCGCTGTGATCATTATCAACATAAATAAAGCAGTCTCTTTTTTTCTGTTTCAGGAGTGATTGTCGGAGTAGATCCTCTGAGGGTCAAATTCCTCAGGCCTCACCAGACAAAACAAGGAGTATTTGTTTACCCTGAAATAGATGACATCCAAGAAGTAGGGGGTGATATGATTGTAGCGTCAGCAGTAGATTTCCTGCCACTCTCCAAAAGTGCACGCGAGTGGAGAGTGGTTGGGTTTGATAAATTTTAAATTGTTTCTGCCATGTTTAGCTCAAGTATGAAGCTAAAGTGAGTACTTTCTGTGCCAGTGGTCTGCTGAAAACCATCGGTCATGGTAAACTTAGGTCAATTTGTGCTAGATTATATTTGTTTGAAAGTGCTACAGAAAAGTGTTTCTTTGCGAAGGTATTTGGGCAAAAGGTAGGCTCCGATGTCACACAGCTCATAGCAAGCATGTACAATGGCTAACTAACGTCAGTTTTCAAGAGTGTTAAATGTATTGTTGGTATTTTAATATGTATTGAAAATTAAACTTTTTTCACTTGGTGCTTTTTCACATTGTGGAACCACTTTGTGCAGAGATTTGAACCCTATGTTGTAAAGTTATGTACAAACATGTACAGATTTGTTTTGCTACTTGCTTTAAACATTGTAGACACAATTATTAAAACTGGTAAATGCTGGGGTTTACTGACCACAGAATTTGATGTAATTTCCTATTTTTATCTTTTATTTTGACTTCAGTATTGATAATACCAACATGTTCGGTTGTAAAGTTATGTTCAAACTTGCCATTTTCACACATTATTCCCTTGTATTATCAATTTCAAACCTGATATTGTTTCCTCAAAACACATTACCGATGACATGACTGTCTGGAAATAGTCTACTTGCTTACCAATTTTAGCCTAAGACCCAAAGGGTCCCCCCAGGAGGCTCTCGGGGATCCCTAACAGGGACGAGAGTAGCCTCCCCTGCCCATCCGGTCACGTGCCTGGTGGTGTCTCCTTTAGCCAGTTGTCTACTTCGCTGTTAGCGTTCGCACGCGTTTCCACAGCCTCTGACCCTTCGTAGACTTGTACGCTTCAGACCGGCCTTTCCGCCCTGCCTTCACCTAGCTTCTCGTCTTCCGCTTCTGGCATGGCCTTCCTTCTCTACCAGCCCTCGTCTGCGCCTCGTGCTGCTACCGGGCCTGGGGCCTTGCTGCGTCTTCTCGTCGCTCACGGTTGTTTGCGCTTCGGCGCCGCCATGGAAAGGTAACGTCTCGGCCGTTTCCTTCGTCTCGCCCGGCTGGGCCGGACGTCGGTCTCGTCGCGACCTGTTTTGTTTCTTCCCGCGTTTCGACTTGAGCTTCACTCGTTTTCTCGTTCGGAACTTCTTTTGGCGGGTTAGTTTCCCGCCACCGGTCGCCTCTCACCTTTCGGTTTGTGTTGAAGTTATCCAGTGCGCACCTGTCCCCTGTGCGGCGACTTTCAGTGGCCCGGTGACCGGCATAAATACTGTCTTCCGTGTTCCGGCTGCTCCTCGGACCTCCCCTGCACTGTCTGCTCTTCGTGGCCGGAGGTTCGTTGGTCGGAGCTTTGGAGGTTCTACCGGCGGGACCGATCTGTCACAGCTCGTCGGGACCCAGTCCAGCTCCCCCCCTCGGACGTGGAGATACGCACACCTCGTCTTCTCGGTAAGACTATTGCTGCTACGGTGTCCGCACCGCCCTTGCCCGCTGACTCCTCCGGCGAGTCGCCTAGCCGGCTTAGTGCCCCCCTCCATGAGCCCCGGGCACTGCGACCTCTGTCGCCTGTTAGCAGACGCGTCAGCATTGCTACCTCTCCGTCTAATGGTGCCCCGCTCCTTGAGAAGGAGCCCCGAGCACTGCGACCGCTGTCGCCTGTTGGCAGACGCGTCGGCATTGCGGCCTCTCCGTCTAACGGTACCCCGCTCCTTGAGAAGGAGCCCCAAGCACTGCGACCGCTGTCGCCTGTGAGTACACACTTTGGCCCTTCGGCCTCTTCGTCTAATGGTGCCCCGCTCCTTGAGAAGGAGCCCCGAGCACTGCGACCACTGTCGCCTGTGAGTACACGCGTCGGCCTTTTGGCCTCTCCATCCAGTCATGCCCCGCTCCTTGAGAAGGAGCCCCGTGCACTGCGACCGCTGTCGTCTGTGAGTACACGCGTTGGCCTTTCGGCCCCTTCGTCTATTCGTGCCCCGCTCCTTGAGAAGGAGCCCCGAGCACTGCGACCACTGTCGCCTGTTCGCAGACGCGTCGGCCTTTCGGCCTCTCCGTCTAGTCGTGCCCCTCTCCGGCAGAAGGAGCCCCGAGCACGGCGACCCCTGTCGCCTGGTTCTAGACGTGTCGGCCTTACGGCCACTCCTTCTAAGCCCACAGACTTCTACGACCAGCGGGTACCGCGACGTTCGTCTCCTCGTCCGCCTGCGCGTGACCGGACAGACCGTTCCCGTTCTTCCAGGCGCCGCTCTAGGGACCGTCGGCTTAGCCACCGTCGCGGCGATAGGATTTGTAGCCCCCGGCGTTCTTCGTCGTCACGCTCAGCTTCTTCCTATGCTTCCCGTCGGCGCAGTCGTTCGCCGCAACCCTGGTCCTCTCGGCGCCGCTCTCCGCGCTCCCCTCGTAGGAGTCATAGAGATGTCAGGACTCCGCCTCGTTCTCGGCGTAGTCGATCCCGGGACCGGCGCTCGCGTCGTTCTAAGCATCCTTCGCCTTCCACTTCCCCACGGCGTCGGCAACCCAGCCCCTCGGCTCTTCCTCCGCCACCTGTGCGCGCCGGTCTGCCACCTGTGCTTCGGGCTTCTCCCCAGCCACCTCCTGCCATCGATGGAGAGACCTTAAGCCTGCTGCCGGAGGACTCTGTTTCAGCCTTCCTTGGGTCAGGCAGTCGTTCCCCCTCGCTCGTGGAGGACCCGGCGTCTCCAGCTACCCTGTCCACCCCGCGTGCCGAGACTCTCCGAGCCTTGGACGACGCCGCCCGGCTCATAGCGGCCTGCCTGCCTGCGGATTCGTGCCCTTCTTCCCCGCCACTGAAGAGGAAAGCGGCCGCCTTTGTGGACGCTGCGCGTCAGGTGAAGAGATTCAAGTCGCTTCCCCAGCCGCCTTCCTTCCGCGACCTTTCAGACGCCCTTTCTGCGCATCTCCAGCGAGACGCCGCGCCGGTCTCTGACTTCTTCACCGACCGTCGCTGGCCTTCCGGAGTTGACATCGCCTTTCGGCAGGCCTGGTACGCCGGCCACTCGCAGTCCTTCTCATGCCCTCTGCCTCCCGTGGATCCGCCTGCTCTAGTGCTCGCCGGCGGCGCTTCCCAGCTCAAGCGTGTCCTGCCTCGAGGTTTGGAGCGTACTGCCTCCCTCGTCCACAACGCTCTCGCTTGTTCCGGTTTCTTGGAGCTGCTAACGCAAGCCTTCATCAACCGTATCGAGGCGGCCTGGCTTCCTTCCGCTTCTCCACTGCTGTCGGACCTTCACTCCCTGGCAGTTGCGGCCAATCGAGCGGCCTACCACTCTTCCGTCAACGCCATGACAGCGGCCGCCAACTGCGATCTGATGCGGCGTGATGCGGTGCTCCTGTCCTGCCCGGGTCTTCCCCCTGATGTGAGATCGCAGCTCCGCCGGGCTCCAGTCGGCGCTCCCCTCCTCTTCGGCCCTTCCTGGCAGGCCCTGAAGGAAGCCAACAAGGACCGTTGGCCCAGCGCTCCCTCGTCTCGCTTTCCGCCAGCCCGCAAGGCCTTGGGTCGCGCCCTGCGGTTCGTCAGACCCTCCTCTACGGCCCCAGCCTCCGCCTCGGCCTCCCGTTCTCGCCCCTCCCTTTGTGCGCCCGGTCCTGGCCGCGCCCGCGCCGCTCTTCCTGCCCGCCCAGCCGTCCCGGCCTGGCCCAAGCCCGCCCGCCGCCCAGGGCGTGGGAGGGCCCCCTGACTACTGCCCGCCGCCGCCCCCGCCGTCCGCTTCCGGGTCCCCTGTCGGCGGGAGGCTCGCCCGGCACGGAGACGTCTGGCGCTCCCTGTTTCCGGACGACCCGTGGATCCTCTCCATTGTCTCAGACGGTCTTCTCATCTCCTTCCGTTCCCCGCCCCCGCTGCGGCGCTCTCCCCTGTGGACCGAGATCCCTGCAGATCCGCCCAAAGCCGTTGCCCTTCGCGGAGAAGTTGCTGCTCTTCTCCAGAAAGCCGCGACGGAGGTCGTCGCCTGCCACGACTCCCCCGCCTTCTACAGCCGATTATTCATAGTCCCCAAGCCTGGAGGCAAGTGGAGGCCGATCATCGATCTCTCCGCCCTGAATCGGTTCATCGCCGCCCCGTCCTTCCGGATGGAGACAGCCAGGTCCCTTCGGGCTGCCGTCCAACCCATGGACTTCGCCGTCAGCCTGGACCTGTCCGATGCCTACCTACACGTCCCAATCCATCCTGCCTCCCGCCGGTACCTCCGCTTTGCCATCGACGGGACTGTTTTCCAGTTTCGGGCCCTCCCCTTCGGTCTCAACCTCAGTCCGTGGGTGTTTACGCGGATCATGAACGCCGTGGTAGCCCGAGCCCGTCGGTCTTCTTCCAGCCCGATCTCCAACTACTTGGACGACCTTCTTCTGCGGAACCAGTCGGTGGCCTCTCTTCTCCTGGACAGGGATGCGCTTCTACTCCTGTTGTCTCGCCTCGGCTTCCTGGTCAACGCTGGCAAGTCCGACCTCACTCCCTCTCGCCACTTCGTGCACCTGGGGATGGAGTTTGTGACCGACCGCAACCTAGTGCGTCTTCCCGAGCCTCGGATCCAGAAGCTTGCCGATCTCGCCCGTCTGGTAGCTCAGGAAGCGGCTGTCCCCGCCAGGGTGTGGCTCCAGCTCCTCGGCCTGATGAGTGCTGCGGCAGATCTCCTTCCCCTCGGTCGTCTGTACTCTCGTCCTCTTCAATTGCATCTTCTCCTCCACTGGAGACCGTCCTCCGGCGACCTCTCCACCCTGGTGCCGATACCCCCTATGCTGCGGCCCCATCTGCTTCGCTGGACGGACGTTTCTTGGCTCGGCTCCGGGATTCCCCTGACCTCACCACTACCCCGTCTCTCTCTCTGCGTCGATGCCAGTCTCGCCGGGTGGGGCGCTCACCTTCTCCCGAGTTTTCGCTATGCGGCCGGCCGCTGGAACGAGGACCTGGCTTCGCGGCACATCAACTGGCTGGAGCTGAATGCGGTTTGGCAGGCCCTCCGCGCTTGGGAACCCGATCTTCGGACGCAGGACCTCCTTGTCCTCTCCGACAACTCCACGGTCGTCGCTTACATACAGAAGCAGGGAGGGACCCGCTCGCCCGACCTCTGCATCCTGCTCTACCGACTCCTTCGCTGGTGCGAGGACCGCGGCATCTCCCTACGAGCCCGTCACATTCCAGGTCACCTGAACGTTTTGGCAGACTCCCTCTCTCGGCGGGGCCAGCTTCTTCACACGGAATGGACCCTGCGCCGGGACATCTTTCGCCTGATCTGCGAGCGTTGGGAGACTCCCCTTGTCGACCTCTTCGCCACCAGGTGGAACCACCAGCTTCCACTCTTCGTCTCCCCGATTCCCGACCCGCTGGCCTGGGCGGTCGATGCGCTCTCAATCTCTTGGGACGGACTAGTTGCTTACGCCTACCCTCCGACGGTCCTGGTCCCCAAAGTTCTGCTCAAGCTCCGGGGGTGCAACGCAGTCCTTCTCCTGGTGGCCCCGTTCTCCTGGGACAGATCTTGGACCACCGACCTGCTCAGTCTCGCCACGGATCCGCCCCTTCCACTTCCCACCCCTCGCACGATGCTCAAGCAGCCCCGCCAGCCGCTCTTCCACCCCTGCCCCGAGCGACTTCTCCTACACGCCTGGCGATTGTGCGGCACGCCCTCTCCGCTAGAGGCTTCTCGAGTGCGGCAGTGGACGCTATCGCTTCAGCCCGCAGACCTTCCACCAGACGTGTCTACGAGGGAAAGTGGCGAGTGCTTCGTGCCTGGTGCTCTGACCGTCGTCTCTCCCCCGTCGCTCTGACGACCCCTCAGCTCGCGGACTTCTTCCTTTGGCTCTTCCATGACCAAGGTTTGGCTCCCATCACGATCCGTGGCTATCTCTCCATGATTGCCGACACCTACCGTCACCTCGGCCGTCCCGACCCTGGTGCCTGCAAGGACCTGGCCGAGAGATAGTAACTATGGGCGGAAATGGACAATTTATATCTATCCCGAATTTCCAGGATTTTTCGACCGCTTACTCCCATGCCCTAACGCCGCCCGTTTTTCTAGGTTTCTCCTTATTTTTTTCAGTAAAATAAAGGTTTCCAAATTCAATGTCATTAAAATTAATATTTTTTATTATAAAATGAATCAAGACGAATTACTTCTTCTAAATGATATCAATGCTGTAGAAAACAAAGACTTAGACTCGAAAAAACAGCGCCTTCTTTCTGTAGTTGTGTCAGGCAAATCAAAGACTTATCTCGGAAAAACAATACATGACAGAGGATATTGAATCTCTCACCGCTGACGAGCTAATCAAGCTTTATTCTAAATATGAAAACCACATTGCTTCACTAATGACTCGTGATTTAAGCCGGTCTCTTGTATGCCTATACACAAAAGCAGTGAGTCACTTTCTACCTGTGGATAGTGACAGCCTATTACACGACCTTGAAAGCAATCCTATTGTTTCAAGTTCAATTGGCAAATTAGCATGCCTCATGTTTTACAAGTTTGGAAATTACCTTGCACCAGTCGTAACATTGCTTGTTACCGGGAGTCATATTGATTTTTCAAAAATAAATTTTACTGCAGAAGAAAATGGACGAAACCCAGACGACTCCACAACTGAACCCCGACCCTGTTTTGACACAGGTTCAAACTGTGACGAAGACTAAAAGTCCAGGCAGGGTTGAGGCTGGAAAAAGATTAGCTGAATATAATAGGCAAAAAAAATTACAGCTTAAGGCACAAACAGAAAAGACTCGTGTAACTGATCCACCGTCAACAGCACCAGTGTCACTACCGTCAGGACTGACACCGACAGGACACCCTTATCAAAGTGAGAGACAAACAACTAAGTCTGACCCTGAAACAACAAAATATATAATTGCCGGATTTGTTGTCAGATTTGGTTACGTAGGTTATCAATTATACAAAAAAATACAAACCACAGACTCGTACAGTGACCAAAAAATCAGACACTCCAAAAACAAAACCAGAAGTCGCCACATTGCCAGTAACACCCAAAGCCGTTGACCCATTTTATATGCAGTAAATAAAAAATATTATTTTAATTTTTCTTGCCTAAGAAATGAACGACTCAAAAAATTTAATGAACCTTGTGTATCACTCTGCCGTTATCAGTGGATTAGCAGTAGCTTATTCTATGCTGGGAAAAAGTCTACTCAAAATGAAATCAGCAGACTTGAGTAGACTTGATTTCGAAGACAGCGCTAAGCTAATTGTAGTTGTTACAGCGTCGATTGCGACAAAAGATTTTCTTGTCAAGCAGGGAATTATTCCCGAAAATGTTTCTATGTAAATAAAAATAATATGGCGACGATAGCTATTATGATTGGTGGGGCAGTTGTTAATGCCCTCTCATTCAGTGGCTCTAATTATCTCTTTTCTAAAATGGGTAGAGAGGAATCTGCAGAAGAAATGAAACGTCACAATGAAGCGTCTGAGAAATTAGCACAGGCAGAACAGGCGTATGAAAAACAAAGAATTGAGAAACTTGATTTCATCAATGAAAGATTGAGGCTTGAAGGCCACGCACAACATACATTTTCAAATACAGACGAAGCAATCAGGGAATATTTTCTTGTCACGGGTGAAGACATGTCTATCCCAAAACCGAAACTAAGTGACTATTACAAACCGAGTACAGAACAAAGAAACGGAGAGATAATCTTTGTTCTAGTGGGAATGACATTTGTTTATTTTACAGGAGTTTTCATTGCTAGAAAAAATGGCAGCCGAAAATAAACTATCGAAAATATATTACTCACCATCAGGCTATTGGAAAGGACAAACAGCTATTGAAAAATTACATGCCGCTGCGGGCGGAGATATAACACTCAATCAAGTCAAGCAATGGTTACAGAGACAGGCAATTTGGCAGATATACCTCCCTGCTCCAAGAAAGATATCTAGACCCCATTTTCAAAACACAACACCAAATGACACACACCAAATGGACCTCCTGTTTCTTCCACACGATACAATAAGAAAGAAACGATACAAGTATGCACTGACTGTTGTAGACATTGCTTCAAGATATAAAGACGCTGAACCCATATCTGACAAAACAGCTACCACAGTTGCGACTGCTTTATCTAGTATCTATAAAAGAGGCCCTTTAAGATACCCCAGACTAGTGCAGGTTGATGATGGATCTGAATTTAAGGGCGCAGTTAATCAGTTATTTGCTAAGCATGGCGTACTGGTCAGACGTGGTATTCCAGGCGTGCACAGATCGCAGGCAATTGTTGAAAACTTTAACAAACAGTTATCAGAAAGACTTTTCAGTTACCAGTATTCTAAGGAACTCATGCATGACACCCGTAACACTGAATGGGTAAAGAGATTACCACATGTGATAAAAGCAATGAACGATGAAGGACACCCAAAACCTGCTGATGCTATTAAATTGAAAACAATTACAGAGCCAAAAACAGGACCAACCCCGGCACCAGACACAAGTTTATTTACTAAACAGGTGAGATATTTGTATCAACCAGGTGAAGCTGAAAATGACATAAAGCGCAGGGCGACAGACCCCATCTGGTCAACATCCGTTCATAATATAAAAAAAATAATTCCCGGCGCAGACGCAACAATATATTACCTGTATGACCCTGCGCCCCAGAGGGCATTTGTCAGAGAAGAATTACAGATTATTCCCCCAGACACCGTTACTCATTTCAGTAACTAAGTCGTCAATTAATTCATCAACCAGTTCATCACAAATATCTTCAGATAACTTGAGCCTGTAATGTCCAGGTGCATAAGCTTTTTCTTTAGTGTGAAACACTCGTTTCGTGTCTCCAACTGCAAGTGACTTCTTATGTGTTTGGATCATTTCAAGATTATGTTTGTTTGATCTCAGTGACTTGTTTGGATAATCAGGCATTAATGCACCATCTAACACTTGCTTGTAATGTTCATGACGAATGTCTTTATTTTTTATTGCTGTTTTTTTTATTCCTTTGGCTTTCGACTGACTACCCTTCTGGTGCAGTATAGAATACATTTTTGATCTCAGTCCAACGTACTCAACTATAGGCACACCATTCAGTTCATCTTTAAACTTACCAGGCACTTTCTTGTTTTGTGTGCTAAACAGCGGGTGATCTTTAGGGTAGTCAGACGTGTCATACATGTGTAACTCTGTTTTCATGTCTTCGTAAAAGTCTTCAGTAGGCACGTCTATGATCATAGAGTCAGTGTCAGTGTATAGCAGACGACACTCAGGATATTTTGGTTTGAAGTAATCATAATAAAATTCAAGCATCAACAGTTTTGACAATTCAAGAATTGCCATACCAATGAATACTGGCTTGTCCAGTTTAACAATCTTTTTTTTTGAGTGACACTGCATACAATGATGAATGAAATTCTTTATACCCTGTGTATTGAGGCTTGCCTGTAAGTTTAATTGCACCTGATTCAGTTGTGACCAGTCTCACATCTTTTCTGTGATGAGGATTTTCCATCGTCTTTCCAAAACAGGCATTGTTCATAAGCTTAAAGAAGTCTTTGTCAAATGCAGTGTTGCCGTCTCTGGCACAAAGGGTTGTGTTCTTCATTATGTAATCTTTCATGAAAGCACTCTGATCAAATTGAATTCCTCTGTGAACTTTCTTTAATACTAACCCATGTCTGATGTAAAACTGCAGCAAGCGGTAGTGACAAACGTAATTGAATTTGTCATTTAGATTTGGCACAAGCTTAGTGTCTTCTTTTTTCCCTGTCATACTCATTTTCTCAACTGCTAATGGATAATCATTATGATAATCATGTAGATGGTGCGGGTACTCCAGGTCTACTTCAAAGATCCAACCCTTCGCATCGTTTCGGTCATGTGTCATAATATAGTTTGTTATGTCTGTTATGTCATACTGTGACAAATCATGCAGACAAAAGTTTTTCAAGGACAATAACTCACACATCGCGAACCCGTAAAGGTTATTAGCGTCAAGGTACGTAATGAATGACCTTGACCCCGGGCTTGAGGGGTCAAACCCTGGCCAAGGTCACCATAACCGTCCAGATATTTATTGTTGGCTCTGGCGTAGTTATTTGCTGCAATACTAATCCCTCCCCTCAATCCACGTTCCACCATTTCACCCATCGTACGATCAGACAACAGGTCTATAAATATCTTACTAGATTTCAAAAATGCATCCCATGTCATGCCAGGACTAGTTATGTAACAAGCAGGGTCAAGTCTGTAGTGTAACAACCCCTTTTCACGGTAACTTTCAAATACGTCTGCTAGCAAACAAACGTCAGCTTTCAAGTACTGGTCATGGTAGTCACCAATCGTCTGACACCCCAACTTCCCCCACGCATCAAGTGCATGTTGATATTCAGAGTCAGAAATACCTTTTCCAGTTAGTGTAGAATAAAATTTCTCTTTTGGTGGCAGTCTTGTTTCCTCAAACACAACCCACTCACTGATGTACTCATATGGATAGACACCTTTCTTAATCAAGTCTGGTTCAAAATATTTACTCGTTATTGGATACTCGGTCAGTCCTTCTGCAAGACTAGCCAATCCTAAAGACAAATGTTGCATGGAGTCATAAAATGCTAATTTGTCTAACCTAAAAGTCAAGTATTTCTCAGTTGTCTGAGCAATACAACTTATGTTTCTGTAAGACTCATCTACAGCCTGCATGATGATGTGTGAATCATATCCTTTGAGATTGTGAAAAAAGATTGGTAACTTGTATGTCTTAGGATCTATTTTTAATTTCAAGTTACAATTGCTATGTGCAGCACCTCTGTAACGCCCAGTTATGTGATCGTGGTCACGAACTTTATCACCCCCCAAAGGTTGTTCACAAATCCAACACGTCTCAGCTGTATCAAATTTCAGTTTGTCTTCTTCTGTCATCACCAAAGGCATCTGGCTTGTTGTGAGATACTGTACTACCTGACTATACAGATGTCTCATTTCTGTTAAAAACAAACATGCTGCATTTTCACCTCTGTAGATAACAGGCTCTGAATGCAAACCGTCTGACCTAACAAGAATGTATCCAAAAGAACACACCACTTGATCACTCAACTTTATAGTCTTTGGTAATGATTCTGGAACAGGACCTTCATATGGAACAACCAATGATTCAAAATCTGCATACACTACAAACTGCAACTTTTGCTGATTCCCATAGTTCTTAAAATAAACCTTGCTGCCAGGATCTGGATACTTAAGTACAGTTTGTATGTCATCAGCTGATCTACAGTGTAAAACATGTTTGTGTGCCACTGCAATAGAGGAGAATCTTTGTAAACATTTTTTACACACTTCCTGTTTGCCATTGTGTTTTGTTGTATGTCCGTGAATTAGACGTGACATATTTCTGATAATTGTGTAGTGAAAGTTATTGTCATCACCGGTAGGACCGATTAGCAACATATCAACATGTCTATCTTCTGACTGCCCATATGTTGGTGCAATTGGGGACACTCTAATTGGTTGTAACTTGTTCTCAGATTCATTATCCCACACATACACATTTACAGATATACCAGGATTTAGTTTTTCAAACAAGTCTATGTCCTCTATTTTAACAGGAAACTCAATGCCACTAAAATCAAGTTCGTTTACAAATTTGATGTAGTTAGATACACGTTCAGGCTTTGACTTTACAAAGTGTAGTTTAGCAAGCACACACCACATGAAACAATAGTTGTCATTGTTCTGAATATTAACAACAGCCTTTTTGTTTGCTACTTCTGTTGGCAGTGGCAACCATGCTTTACCTAATATAGGATGATACCTTGACTGCTTCAATTGTAGTTCATGTACATGTCCTTCGTGCCAACCAGATCCTTTCATTTTTGCACTGTCAATTGCCTGGAGAAAGTCTGGTAATAGTCTGTCTCTAAACACGTTTTCTACCTCCGGTTCTCTTCTTGTGTTAACTGTGTGTTGTCTTGTTGATATGTACGATACAATCACTTCACCGTCCACTCTAGTAAATTCTATTTTAGCAACAATCTGAATCTTCACACTGCCTGTAAGAAGATTATCTTGTATGACAGAAAAAGAGTTTTCTATTGATTCATAGACATTGTTAGTATTGGATATGGGTAAGTTTGTTGTGTGAAACACGTTACGTAGGCCAGATAGGCCAGGGTTTGATGAGCCATGGCTTTGTGAATTGTCCGTCATTTTTATTTGACCGACAAAATAATAAAATAAAAAATATTAACGTTAACTCTGCTGGCTCACCTTGTGTAATACCACTTTATTAACTGCAACACTGTCAATATAAACATTTAGTTTGCGCAGTTGTTTAAATATGCTATAACAAACGTCTCCTAACCAATCATAGTTGGTATCATCAACTTTAAAAGTAGGTGTCTTTAAATCAACTGTCATGCACTCCACATTTGGATGCTCATCGACATAATCCAAAGTCACACTATATGTAGCATATATTTCTGATGGTGCTGAAAGGCTTATGTAAGTCTGTTTGGGTGATATTAAGTCAGTAAAGTGCATAACATCTTTGAAAAGGTGTGTGAGATCAAGCACCTGTATGATTTGTCCGTCTGTCATTTTTATTGGACAATCAAATGTATAAAATTAATTTACATCAATTTACTAACCCATACCCTGTGGGCTGATCTGTCTTTAAAATGAGCTTTAGATGCTTAGTTGATTTCAGTTTATTTTTTACATCATCACGTTCATGCTTATTTGGGATTACGTCATTCTCTCTGAGACAGTCTTCAAAGCTGTCACGATCTTTACAGTAAAACAAACAGATAAACTTTAACTGTTCTCGAAAATCTTTCAGTACAGCATTATATTTTTGAGTGAGAATCCATACACTGACATTTGCGTGTCTGCCACTGAAAGCAAGTTCTGCTAGAGTGTTTCTCTTCTTGACAATGTCTTTCTCTGCAGAACAGTCATCAACAATAAACAATGTTGACTGTCCTTCAAATTGTTTGTAAAAATATTGTAGGTAGTCATTCAGTTTTTTCTCAGGGTCAACTAAGTATATGTTGCTGTCAGTCCAAATGAATAAACGGTTGTGATAAGCTTTGTTGTGTTTGATCGTAGGACAAAATATTACAATGTTTTCAAAGTGGTGTATGTATCTTGTTTGTAATAAATCAAGTACAAATTCAGTTTTACCACACCCTGTGGCACCAACAAATAAGCCACAGTGTGGGTCAAGGGTCATTAAGCTCCGGTTCATTTTAATACACAATATAATTTTAATATATGTGTCCACTCAGTCTGCTTTCTGCAATATTGAGTTGTGCATCATAAATTAGATACAAATATATGTTTATGGCTGCAGCAGTTTCATCCTTCTTTTGTATCTGAATTGTTATTCCATCACTACCGTTCTCGACAGTACGTCCTGACCCATGAAGGTAATCGTCATCTGTACTACGAAGGTCTAGCCACAGTGCATACTTGTTTGTAAGGTATTGTCCGATCCTAACGTCATACAGATGTAGATCTTTGCACACAATGTTTGCAGGTTTATCTCTAATCCTTCCTCCTGCAAAATACTTTGTGGTTTCGTCATAGTGTTGATAAGGTAACATTCCTGAAGCGTACACTTGATTAGGGCGGCCTTCGATTGTGCAGGACAAATGTGTAATCTTAGGATTGTAGAATTTTTCTGAATCCCGTTTATATGGACTCACCGGTTCAACAAACAACATAAGAATACCTTTAAGTGACCTGGCTGGTGTGTTCAAGTTTATGTTCCACATTGGGTCACTCTTGTCTTTGGGTATTAAACTATGTCTAATCACACGGTCATAATAAATTGGAAGTCTTGACTGGTATTGATTTTGAATGAGTCTGGCTAGTTCAGTATGTGTAACAATTTCATATTCCAAGGAAATGTTAGAGATCTTGTATGTTGCATCTGTGGCAGATGATTTTATAACTTTGGAGTAGTCATTGAAAGTTAGTTCAAAGCTCAGACGGTCATTCAGTGCCCCTTGATAATAAGGCAAATGGGCTGTTAGGATTTCAAACTCAAGTGGAATGTAAAATCTGGTTCCATATGTTTCTGCTATAATAACATCCTGGGCTGCTGACGTTGATTTATCTCCAGCATTGATTCGAAGTTTACCAACATTATCTGGCTGTATGCCTTGATAAATACGATCTTCTCGTTCTTCTCTTGTGAGCCAAAGGTCTTTGTAACAGTAGAATACATCGGAGTCGTCAAGACTAAACACTTCCTGCCCTTCAAGTTTTACTTTAATAGTTCTAACAATTGCTCTGCCAAGATTGTCAACCAGTGTTCTGTTTACATCTGCGTCTGATGATAGTTCAATATTAAATGCTAGGCGTGCAGTGCCAGGAACAATAACGTCACTGGGACCTAGGTTTGGAAACTTGACTGTAAGTGTTTGGTTCTGGTCTATGGTACTTGGATTGTTTGTGATGACGATTGATTGTCTTATGCCCTTAACACCCAGAGGCTCACGTAGTTTTCTGTATGGGTCTAACTTTGATCCGTAAGACTGTGTCATTTTTATTATGCACAATAAAAAATAATAAATTAATAAAACAATGGCAGCGGGAGGATTTAATCATGAAGATTTTGAAATGGATGACATGAATGTCTCAGATACCAGAATCACAGATATGACTGGAATGGTAACTACTTCTAGTATGTATCACGAACTGCTAAAAGACAAAGTAAACTCATTTTATGACAGTGTTGGAGCACGCCCAGATGTAATAGATCCTAATCAATTTGAATATGATAAAGGGCACTTATTTGTAAATACAGACAGAGGGAAAATATATCTAACACATAAAAATAATCCTTCTAAGTTTAGGGCTTTAAGTACAATTAAAGGTGAAGTCGGTGGTAACTCTGGTTTGGCAAGGTATCTTGGAATTGGAGGGTCTCCTGTCACGCCAAGACTGGTTAGTGTTCTTCACGACACGCAAACAAAGTTGCCAACAGGACAACAAATTGAAATGGCACCAGTAACAAGCCTACCAGAAATAGCAAACACAGTGATACAAGAAACTTCATTTACTGAAGGACAATTAAATGATGCTATGAAAACAATAGATGATCCACCTTTGTCAATGAGGGAGATTATGGGATTGGATAAATCACTGCAGACGATAAGAGGTGAGATGGTAAACAATGTTGCCAAACTAGGTGAGCTTGATAAACACATAGAACGTGAAAAAGAGAAACTGGCTACAGCAGACAATGGAAATCTTGACACAGAAATGAAAGAAAGAATACAACACAGATTAAATGATTTGCAGATAGAAAGATCAGGACGGTTAGAAACAATTAGTATTGGAAGACAAAAACTGAAATCACAGGTCAACAGAATTAGAGAAACTATTCAGAAAATACTTCATGAAGACACAACTCTGGCTGAGAGACTTAAAACACTTTTCAGAGAACAGGGTATCACAATTGCTAGTTTAATTACAGCTCTGGGATTTATTATCAGTACTGTTGTATTAGCTGTCTCCGGCAGTGGTGGTGGAGCACCCCCGGCACCAGCACCACCAACCCCGGGCCCACCAACCCCGGCTCCCACAGACCCAAAAGATTTACAGTCATGGGTAAAGAAACAACTGTCTCACATTTCAGACTTGCTTAAGAAATTGGCTCTGAAAGCAATAGATGCTTTGCCTGGTATTGTAGGCACTGTTGTCAGTTGGCTGATTAGTACAGCAGCTTGCTAGGCCATGGCAGATGAACCAAGGGTTTAAAGGGTGGGGCCAGTACTGCGCACACTGCACTCCACCAAAAAGCTCCACCGCGCAGGCTTTAGGAAACGTCCACGGACCATGACACTGACCATTCCAAGTCCTGTAGCGACGGGCGAGGGGCGAAACGGCAGGTGAAAGATGTCACTGGAAGCCGCAGTCTCAAACCTGCATGCAGGCGGTTCAGGATATTGGTCGCCTGATGTTGACCTGGGGATGACAACATCACTCGGCACACCCTGAACGACCAAGCAGCCTTCTCTAGGGACAGCACTGCTTGCTCCACACGGAGAGGGGCCTAGAAAAGGTGGCCTAACCAAAGCTCGTCCCCTCGCAACCCCAGTTGGCTAGCCGCGGTCAACGGGCATCTTCTCCTGCAGTCAAAAAACAAGAAAGAATAACGGATCCACTCTCATGACAACCACGACCGGACTCAACGTAGCATGCTGGAACGTCCGAACCATGCTCGACAAAGCAGACAGCGGACGCCCTGAACGTCGCTCCGCCCTCATTGCCCATGAATTGCAGAGGTTAAACATCGACATCGCCGCGCTCAGCGAAGTACGCCTTCCGGACGAAGGCAACCTCCAAGAACTTGGTGCTGGGTACACCTTCTACTGGTCAGGCAGGCCTGCATCAGAAAGACGGCTTTCAGGCGTGGGTTTCATGGTCAAGACATCCATTGCGACTAAGCTGGAAAACCTACCAACGGGCTACTCAGACCGCATCATGTCCATGCGCCTCCCACTGAGACACCAGCAGCACGTCACCCTTCTCAGTGTGTACTCCCCAACCCTCCTGGCAGAGCCTGCTGAAAAGGACAAGTTTTACACTGACCTGCGCAGCCTCCTACAGAGTACCCCTGCAGACGACAAAGTCATCATCCTTGGCGACTTCAACGCCAGAGTGGGCCAGGACTCTGAAGCCTGGAAAGGAGTCCTCGGCAAGCATGGCGTGGGGAACTGCAATGACAATGGCCGCCTACTATTGGAGTTATGTGCGGAGCAGCAACTGGTCATCACCAACACTACTTTTCAGCAAAAGGACAGTCGAAAGACCACCTGGATGCATCCTCGCTCCAAGCACTGGCACCTTATCGACTATGTCCTAGTGCGTCAGAGGGACCGCAGTGACGTCCTCCTCACCAGAGTGATGCCCAGCGCAGAGTGCCACACTGACCACCGCCTTGTCCGCTGCAAACTCAGGCTCCACTTCAAGCCAAAACCCAAGAAATGGGGGCCCCCCAAGAAAAAGCTTGATGTTGCCAGCCTTCAGCGTGACGATGTGAAAGCTGCCTTTCAGACAGATTTACAGCGCAGGCTCAAAGACACAGCGGACCCAGTAGACTCCTCCCCTGAAACACTTTGGGAACAACTGAAAACTGCTATTGCAAAATCCTCTGCAGAAGTCTTGGGTTTCGCCAGAAAGAAGAACAAAGACTGGTTTGACGAAAACGATGTAGAGATCCAGGAACACCTAGCAAAAAAAAGAGCCGCCCATCAGGCCCACCTAGCCCAGCCTTCCTGCCCTGTGAAGAAGTCTGCCTTCCGCCTCGTCTGCAGCAGTCTCCAGCGCAAGCTCAGAGATCTCCAGAATGAGTGGTGGACCAGACTTGCACAGAGGACCCAGCTTTGTGCTGACAATGGTGACTACAGGGGCTTCTACGAAGCACTGAAAGCAGTGTATGGCCCCAGGCACCTGGTACAAAGTCCCCTGCGAAGCGCGAATGGCCAGGCACTCCTCACAGATAATACCTCCATCTTGAACCGCTGGTCGGAATACTTTCAGAGCCTCTTCAGCGCTGAGCGCACTGTTCAAGAAGCAGTCATCCTACAAATCCCACACCTCCCAGTAAAGGTTGAATTGGACGAACCGCCCACCGCTGAAGAGACCCTCACAGCCATCCACCAGCTCAAGAGTGGCAAAGCAGCAGGCATTGATGGAATACCGCCAGAGATCTGGAAACATGGAGGCACAGCACTGCACAACAAGCTCCATGCTCTAGTGCATCCACGGTAATCCCTAGTGATCTATCCGCTGACATGTTTAATAATCACTTCCTGTCTGTTGCTGAAGTTTTTTCAACACAAGGAAGTGTCAATGATAAGTGTTTCGATATTTTAATTAACTACTGCAATCAGAAGACTGTGACTCCTTTTAGCATTCCATCGATTGCAATACATGAAGTAGGTAAATTCATAAGTAGTCTCGCGAACAAGAAGTCATCAGGCCCTGATGACATAAATCCTAAAGTTCTGAAACTATCCCTACCTTACATTGTTGAATCGCTGACATACATTTACAACCTATGTCTCCATCAGTGTGTATTTCCTACACAGCTTAAACTTGCAAAAGTAATTCCACTACCGAAATCCAAGGACAGGGGAAATCTGAATAATTATAGACCGATTTCGTTACTGTCCGTGTTAAGCAAACCTCTCGAGCGACATGTACACAAACATTTGTCTCAGTATTTAGAGACAAATAATATGCTTCATCCCTTCCAGTCTGGGTTTCGTCCGAAGTATTCCTGTCATACAGCGCTAAGCAGACTTGCAGATAAGTGGTTATCTAACGTAAACAATTCGCAACTGACGGGTGTTATTTACCTTGACTTTAAGAAGGCGTTTGACCTGGTTAACCACGACACTCTGATAAGCAAACTTAGTCATTATTTAAAAAACGTCTCAGCAGTTTCCTTCTTTAGTTCATATCTAAAGGGAAGAAAGCAAAAGGTTGTAGTTAATGGATCACACTCTGAAGTGAAGGAGGTTAAGTTTGGAGTACCTCAAGGGTCAGTGTTAGGCCCTCTTCTATTTTGTTTATACATCAACGATCTGCCTCTTCACCTAACGTCAGAATCTGTCGAATGTGACTTGTTTGCTGACGATACGTCAATCCACACGGCAAATAAAAACCTTAATGTGGTTGCAGATGACTTACAACAGAGCCTTGATGAGGTGTCCGCCTGGTGTGAACGTAATTCGATGAGTATCCATCCAGCAAAAACCAAGTCAATGGTAATTGCGACACGCCAAAAACACCAATTAAGCCCCCTTTCACTTGATTTGTCCTTCGAAGGCAATTCTATTGAGCAAGTGTCTGAACACCGCCTCCTTGGAATTATCATAGATGATCAGCTCAAATGGCAGGCACACACACATAAAGTGTGTAAAACTGTTTCAAGAAACATTTTCATGCTGTCCAAACTGAAGCACTTCACTGACTTTGAAACCAGAAAATTATTTTATTATGCACATATTCAGTCCCACATTAATTATGCTTCGACGGTGTGGGATGGCTGCAGAGATGTACATTTAAAAAGACTGAACTCCTTACACAGAAGAGCAGCGAAATTAATTTTACCTGATCCTACTTTGACAACGGATGATAAGATTTACAAAGCGGGACTTCTTTCTCTCAAAAAGCAGTTTGCATTCAACAAAGGTGTTCTCCTTTTTAAGATTCGGAATGACAACACTCCGGAATATCTAACCCAGCTGCTAGTCCGGTCACAGTCCCGCTATGGCGATACAAAAAGCCTATATGTAGTACCCAAAACCAGAATAGACTTATTTAAAACCAGTCTAGCATTCTCGGGGGCGACTTTGTGGAATTCCCTTCCATCCCACACGAAGACCACTCCAACGGTATCATCTTTCAAGAAAAGTCTTTTTGAACATTTATCTTCGCAGCCATAACTATCTTCAAGCGGGCTTTGCTTTCTATACGTAGATATCATTGTTAGTAATGTACCCATTCTACTGCTGTGTATGTATAGTGCTGCTGTGTTGTTGCTCTTTTTTTTTTTTTTTTTTTTTTTTTCCCTTACCATTGCTCCAACTCCCCCAACACACCGTAGGCGTTCGTCCTATACATGTATTAATGTAATGTAATTGTTGTGTTTGTAGATGTAGCAACGGCAGATTTGAAAAATGACATTGCCTCTGGCATTGTTAATATCTTTACCGTTGTAAAATAAAGATTCATTGATTCATTGATTCATTGATTCTTTCTCTGCTGCTGGGAGGAAGGAACACTACCAAAAGATCTCCGTGACGCAGTCGTTATCACCCTGTACAAGAACAAAGGCGAGAAGTCTGACTGTTCCAACTATCGGGGAATTACCCTGCTGTCCATTGCTGGGAAAATCCTTGCAAGGCTGCTCCTGAATCGGCTGGTACCTGCCATCGCTGAAGACCAACTCCCAGAGGGCCAGTGTGGCTTCAGAGCAAACAGGAGCACCACCGATATGGTCTTTGTGCTGAGACAGCTACAGGAGAAGTGCCGCGAGCAGAACAAAGGGCTGTACGTAACATTTGTCGACCTAACAAAAGCGTTCGACACTGTGAGCAGGCAAGGCATGTGGCAGATCCTGGAGCGACTTGGCTGTCCCCCAAAGTTCCTCAACATGATTGTCCAGCTACACGAGGACCAGCAAGGCCAGGTCAGACTCAACAATGACCTCTCAGAACCATTCCCTATTCTCAACGGCGTAAAGCAGGGCTGCGTGCTGGCACCGACCCTCTTCACCATCTTTTTTAGCATGATGTTGAAGCAGGCCACAGTGGACCTCGATGATGACGATGCAGTGTACATCAGGTATCGTCTCGATGGCAGCCTGTTCAACCTCAGACGACTGCAGGCCCACACGAAAACCCTAGACCAACTGATTCGTGAGCTGCTTTTTGCTGATGATGCTGCCCTCGTTGCACACACAGAGAGAGCCCTGCAGCGCATCACGTCTTGCTTCGCAGATGCTGCCCAGCTCTTTGGACTCGAGGTCAGTCTGAAAAAGACAGAGGTCCTCCATCAGCCGGCACCCAAGACAGTGTATCGCCCTCCTCACATCACCATTGGCGAGTCTGAACTAAAGTCAGTGCACCAGTTTACTTACCTTGGCTGCATTATCACGTCGGACGCCAAGCTGGACAAGGAGCTTGACAGCAGGCTGGCAAAAGCGAACAGTGCTTTCGGGCGACTTTTCAAGCGGGTGTGGCACAATCAACAGCTGAAAACAGGCACCAAGATCAGCGTGTACAGAGCTGTGGTCCTCACCACCCTGCTGTATGGTTCCGAGTCCTGGGCCCTCTACCGCAGCCAACTACGACTCCTCGAACGCTTCCACCAGCGCTGCCTGCGTACCATCCTGGGCATTCACTGGAGTGACTATGTCACCAACGTCGAGGTCCTTGAACAGGCTGAAACTGTGAGCATCGAGGCTTTACTGCTGCGGACACAGCTCCGCTGGGCGGGGCATGTCTCCAGGATGGAGGATCATCGCCTACCAAAGATCACCCTGTTCGGCGAGCTTGCTACTGGACACCGTGACAGAGGGGCACCAAAGAAGAGATACAAAGACTGTCTCAAGAAGTCACTTAGTGCCTGCCAAATCGACCACCACCAGTGGTCTTCGCTTGCTGCGGACCGTGACACCTGGCGCTCCACCATTTACAAGGCAGCTGTCTCCTTTGAGGACTCTCGCAGAGCTAGCCTTAAGGACAAGCGGCTCAGGAGAAAAAACAGAGATGCCGCAGCTCAGAACCCTGGCCAGACCTTACCCTGCAGCCACTGCGGTCGAACCTGCCTGTCTCGGATTGGCCTCCGCAGCCACGAACAAGCCTGCAGACGTCGTGGGCAACTCCTATAAAATCTTCGTTCGCGAAGTCAAGCCAAGAGACAGCAGCAAAGGTAGTTGGGTTTATGGCAGAGCATGTGTGGGTATTTTTGGTGACAGTAGGAGGGTCGATGGTGGGTTATTTAATGAAACAGATAAAGAAGTAATACTCCTAATCCAGTGAGGCCTATTACCAATGCTGTTCTTTCTGACTCATGTGTGTCAGGGGTTGACTGTACTGGTTGTATGAGTGCCGGTGTTGGGGCTGGGGCCGGGGCCGGGGGTGTTACCGTCTGTAATGGTTTTAATGACTGTACGTGTGTGGTTGTGGCCCCCAAGTTTACAGATTGATTGAGACCTAGTTTTTGGTCACGACCTGCAACAATGATTTCATTATTATAATTTGTTATTGTACCCATTTGGATTTGAAGGTCAGATGGTAACATGTATAACCCGATGCCAACTACAAAGTCAACTTTTGATCTGGCATATCTGAGTACGTCTTGATAGCGTTGTATGCTTGATGGGAGATCAACTGTTGAGTTAATTGAATCTTCAAGATTTGCAAGAAACTGTTTTTGTGCTTCAAATTTACCACTTCCATTCAAAATGTTTGATTTTGTTAATGATTTTGCTCCTAGTATACACCAGACATATGTTCTGATTGACTCATTTACGCGCTCGACTCCTGCTTGAGTAAACCCGTCAGATTTATCTAAAATAAATGTGGTCCATGCGTTAGACTGTTTCTGTTCTATTGAGCCTAACCAGACTTCAGATTTAGATGAGAATGAAGTGTACCAAGGGTAGTAATCTTGAGGGTATTGTCTGTGACTCAAAGCATAATACAGTGTACCCATGCCTTTGTGATCATCAAGTTTTTTGTGTGAAGTCATACTTAGTGCTTATGTTAAATTCATTACAGATGCGTTCAAATGCTTTCATATCCATGGGGTTGTTAAACCTGTTGAAACTGGATTCAGTTGGTAATGGTGTATGCAGTTCTGACAGTATACGTCTAAGCTGGTAATAAACATGGAAACGATACACAGACTTCATTAGTTTGTTTGAGTGATTCAAGTGGTCTGTAAATGAAACACCACAGCCAGTAGTTGAGCATAGTATTGCAAAGTTGAGTTGGTTTTGAAACATCTGTAGTGGACTTGAAGACCACTTTCTTGCAGTAGAGTCGTCTGTTATTGGAGGGTTTAGGTAATGGTCAAACGGATTTGGTACTTTGACTTGAAATAGATCTTGTACGCTTGCGTCAGACACAGCTATGTCAAGCTGATTTAGTTGAATTATTTTCTGTTCATAAGTAGGTGCAACATTATATTTGGCATCCATATTAAATTGAAATGCGTTTGTTGTGGTAATGGTTGGTGATTTAAATTCCATCCTTTTTATATGAGATAATAAAAATGTTTATTACCTTAACAAATCTTGACACAAGCAAACCAGTGTGGTTAACTAATGGGATTGATAATCGTGATGGTAGCAAGGCTGCAGCTAGCCATGAAATGTTCTATACAGTAAAATGGTTTAATGTAGAAGATGATATATATAATAAAGTAATTTTTGGTGGTAAGACTGAAGCTTTACCGCCTGGTTATTATGACTTTTGTACTATAGCTGAATGGTTTCAAAGTAATTTTAAAATTAAAGCAACTTTAAATCCAGCTAACCTACTTGTTACATTAGAATCTCCGACACAAGATTGGTTAAAGATCTCAGATAGATTTGCATATTTACTTGGATTTTATATTGACGAAGATTGGTATAGATCAGATGATTTAGATGAAGCTATGTTTGGTATTATAACAATGAAGACAAAAAAACTTAAAATAACTGGAAAACGTCCTGTCAATTTGTCAGTACACAGAGTGCTAAATGTTTATTTGAAAGAACTAAACACATCTGAGAATGTTCACAATGGAAAGCCTTCAACTTTGTTGAGATGCTTACCTACTGGAACTGCTCCGTATTGTGAAAGTGTAGTTGTTAGATTTCCTAATTTGCAGTTTAAGAAATTAGGTTCTAGTTTCTTTGAGTCACTGAGTATATCTGTAACTAATCAGGATGACAAACCAGTTCTTATGCATGATTTTAGTGTTGTGTTGGAAATTAAATAATTTTATTTTTGTTTATAAAAATGAGTGGTCTTGGTCCAAAGCCTAGAATCATACCAGTTGCGTGTCCAGTAACAGAGTTGAAAGATTTGGCAGACGTACAGGATTTTGAGAAGGAAGGGGAAATTGGAGAAATATATGGTTTTGAACTTGATTTAAATGGCATGTACAAGAGGAAAGTAATTGTTGACATGAAAGACGGTGAAAGACAGATTCCTAAACTTGGTCAGCTTCGTGGTGTTACTGTACCTACTCCACCTGTAAATAATGTGCCCTACAACTTAATACATGTAGGTAGTAAGTGGGTGGTTTCACCTGTGCCTGTTCCACCACCCACAATTGACTGGGACATAAAGATTGAATTTATTAGTCCTTATGTATACACTGATGACGAAGGCGCCTTAGTGTTTAGGAAGGTTGTTAATTCTGGGCCGCTGATTGTAAGCCTTGTTCCAAGCTTTGCTTTAGATGACAATAGCAGAGAAAAACTGAAAGTTGAAAATTATGAGAGACGGAGATATCTTCTTACACATAGGAAGGGTAGGTCTGATGCGAAGGTCGTGTTTGCACCAATAAACTTTCCCATCGCAAGAGAAGTGACAATAGTATTTGAAATTATCATGAGATCAGTAACTACTGCTAAAGAGGCTCAAATTGCACAAGGAATTAAACTTACATGGAATGACACAGTGACAGAGTCATCAAAGGTCTTTATTGCTATTACAAAAAATAATGATGTTATTAATGTTTCGAGCAGTGTTCCAGCTGTCAAGGTGGTGGTCGACAAAACAACTTTTGTTCGTCTAACTTACATAAACCTTGAACACATTGATCTTGTTGCATTTTATTATGCCAGCAAATTGTATACTTTTGAAGAGTTGCAAAATGTAATTGCTGATTAAATTAAAAAAAAATATTTGTCAATAAAAAAAAATGGTAAACTTCTATCCGCAACTACCAACGCTTGATCCGACTGAAACAAATGTGATGACTAAAACAACGCTTGCGCCTGATCCACATATGCCAATTGCTTCAGATAAAACATTACAGGCAGATGCATTCAGATTAAATAATATTACAGAAGCTTTGAAATATTTGGAGAGTGAGGAGGCGAAATACTCACGGTGCAAAAGACGGTATAAGACCGTTTTTAATTCTGTTCAAAACACTTCTATGGCTATTGGTGCAGTTTCAGCTTCATGTTCTGTAGGGGGTATTGTTCTGTTCGCCACAGGAATTGGGAGTTTGGCTGGAATAGCAGTTGAGGGTGTTAGCGTTGCTACATGCCTGGCTTGCTTTGGTTTGGAAGCCTTGAACAAGAGGTTTCACACGAAATTACAGAAACATGAAGCATTGAGTACTTTGGCTGGTGCAAAGCTGAGCAGTCTTAAACTTATTATCAGTAAGGCATTGAATGATAATTTTGTTGATGACAAGGAATTTAAGCGCGTCCAGGATGATTTAAATAATTACAAAAAACAGAAGTCTGAAATACAAAATAAGATGCGTAGTCAATCTCCCGTAAATGTTGAAGAACTGAAGGCTAGTTTTTTAGAGATGGGGAAACAGATCGGTGTTCAGGAAACCACAGAAAAACTACACAATCTTTTAAACAAATAAAAATAAGATTTGGTAATTGTTTATTAATGACATACACTTCACAAAAAAATGACATGCCACCTAACTATTTAACCCCATCAGCACCACCACCACCACCTGACTATTACTAAAAAAAAAGTTTTTTCATTGTCCTTGTATCTTGACAAATCTGTCCGAGTAAGTTGTGACTTAAGTTGTGACTTGAGTCAAGAACTTACATTTTGTTATGTTTAAGTTCTTATAAGTTCTTGACTTAAGTCGCTTATAACTTATTATTAAGTCACTTAATAACTAATTATAGGTTCTTAAAAGGTTACCTGTAAAATTATTTGTCAGTTATAATTGACTGTGGAAAATTTGTTATCAAGTATCTGCAGGTAACTTAAATAATTTGTTATCAAGTGCATATAGCAATAGTATTTTTGTGTGTGTGTGTGTGTGTGTGTGTGTGTGTGTGTGTGTGTGTGGTTATTATTTAAATAACTATGTTTTTATTTTTTTTTTTTTGGGGGGGGGGGGTATTGGCACAGAGGCAATGAAAAAAAAAATGTTCTTGGAATCTTATATTTTATATCTCTAACACATATATATATACACGCACACAAACAAACACACACGCACGCAAACACGGACGCACATATACATATAAACACATGCATACACGCAAACACACACACACACGTACATACACGCACACATGCACTCACACAGGCACACACACATACACACAAACACTCACACGCACGCACACACACGAACACTCACACACACATACAGACATGCACACACGCATACACACATGCACGCAAACACACACACACGCATGCACTCACACACACACATACATGCACTCATACACACACGCACGCATTCACACAGACGAACACACGCACGCATTCACACAGACGAACACACGCATGCATACATACAGACGAACACACGCATGCATACTCATACACGCATGCACTTACACACACACTCATACACGCATGCACTTACACACACACTCATACACGCATGCACACATACACGCACTCACACATACATACGCACACACTCACACGCATAGACAGACAGACAAACAAACACAAAATCTTTATTCTGCATGAATATTGTAGACTCGTCCGCAAAACATCGTCAGGCGAAAACACCGTTGTATGACACGCGAAACACCGACTGTGTACTCAAATTGACACTGCGCTAAATATAAAATATGAGTAGACTGGCAACTTCCGCATTGCAGCTAGTGACGTTGTACTCAAATGACACTGCCTGCGCCGCGCTGTTACCGCCAGCGGTTAAGATTACACCCTCAGTGGTGCTTAGTCAGCGTGGTTGCTACAAACAGTCTCTGTTGTTTACCTTAACGAATCGTCCGACACCGTAGGACGATTTGCTAAGGACATACGTCATATGTTTACGTTGGATACCAAGATCGCATAAAATAGTTCACAAACAAGCTAAGGCCCTAAACAGAATCATTTAACTCTGTGTTTCACCTATCATTTCTTAGTTGTCCACGGCACAGAATGATAGCAAATGACTCTGATTGAGAAAGCTCAATATTCTGTTAACGCCTTCAATACATCCTGTCGCTAATGCAAAGCGAGATTGTTATGTCTATTTTCGCAGCGTGACACAGCTATGGCTTAGACAAACTAAATCCGCACAACTACCATGATTTTGAAGGCTTGACCAGGGCGCTGAGTGATTAATAAATCAATTATTAAGATACAAAGCCAATAAACACCTTTTTTTTGTTGGCAGCGTGCTACAAGTGGGCTGACCAGGGTGCCGTTTTGTAAATCAATTATTCAGATACAAAGCCAAAATCATCTTTCTTTGTCAGTGTGCTACAGGTATACCCCACCGTCAGTCCTGTTACTAAAACCTATGTAAAATCTGTTTCAATTCACTTGCAAAAAGCAAGCTACTTGCATGAGCGCGGCGAAAACACCTCACACTTGGTCCATAACATTTGGGATAATACAAACATAAAAAGCATGGTTACGGGCCGTTAAGGCCACGCCAGAGCCTTTGTGCAACGTGACAACACAAACAACAAATAGGATTATGGTCCTCCAGAGCCTTTTTGTTCAATTTCAGTACTAAACAAGGATATGGACCGTTTAAAACAAAAGGTTACGAGCATTTAAAGCCACGCCAGAGCCTTTGTCTTAAACAGTAATATGGTTCTTTTGGTCGTGCCAAACACTTTTGTTCAATTGCAGTACTGAACAAGTTTATGAACCGTTCAAAACAGTAGGTTACGGGCCTTTTAAGCCGCGCCAGAGCCTTTGCACAAACAAACAAACAAACAAACAAGCAAACAATGTTACGGACCAGCGTTAGGTGTTTTCCAAAAATCGGCTATTTCTTGTATTTTCAGCATTTGTTCAATTTGCTTTCGCAAACTAAACACCTTTCGGAAAGACAGTGAAAGAAAATGAAATTTTGGGTACCCTCGTAGCAACCTGGCTAAAACACTCAACTGATGAGCATACGACTTGGAAATTTTTACGTTTAATTTTAGCCAATCTGGCCAGTTCAATTTAGTTTGTTTACATATTTTTGCCTTTTATGGATTTCTGCACCCTCGATTAGCCACTCTCCATAGTAGATAAAAGCTGACATGCTTTTTTCTTCATTATGTTGAAGTATTTTGTAGCCGTCCTCTAAATGTTTTTTTAAGTTATCTAAATTAAATGTAGACAAATCACACTCATCAACTTTAAGACACTTAATCGGTTTGTCATCAAACAGATTTTGTTTTAAAAACAAATTAAGTTCTTTTGGTTCTTTACTAGCCTTTTGTTTCTTCGAACTAGTGTTTAGTATATCAGCCAAATTTCCCACCGGTTTTTCCGGTTTTTCTAACCAAAATTCCGGAGTTTTGTTCAAAACTGAATGAATGAAAGCGGTCATTTTCTCATGGTATTCACCATGAGATCGCAAGATTGTCACCTCTTCCTGAGTCCAATTCATTTTTGAAATGAGCGAATGATAGTGAGTGTAGCCTGGGTAAATAAAACTAGACCGGTCTGGTTAACTATTGAACACTCCGTAAGACTTAGCGCAATGCAGACTAACCGCGAGGCCTGTCTTGTTTCTAAATGTGACAAATTAAACAGACAAACTATCGATCTTACCGTCGTATATATTCACAAGATTTATCGATCACTGAATATCACCTCTGAGAATCAAGTCAGTCCTCAAAACACGTCAGTCTCTTACAAAGCCGCGTAACGAAAAGAACAGACCGGCTTGGTGTTTACAAACTAACACGTGACCGTTGCCAGGAGCCGACGGGCGGTTAGTGTGTGGTCATGTCTAAGGGAAGTAACTGTGTTTGTCGTTTTGCTTTATAACCAAACGTTACATCCCTTTTGTCTGTGCTATCGGAAATACCTGTAATTGGCTAAGTAATCAATAAACTACGCGTTGCAAAATGAACACAGTTACATAATCGATGGATTAATTAACTCAAGTGTTAACCCCCTGATGGTATTACTCTGCTGAGAGGTACATAAAATGGTGACTGTTCAAATAATAATGCAGTGGCATGTTTAGTAGCGGACGGAAATTTAGACAAACATGCCGAGGCGCTAAAAAAATGGGGGTGTGGGAGTAAGCGGTCGAAAAATCCTGGAAATTCGGGATAGATATAAATTGTCCATTTCCGCCCATAGTTACTATCTCTGGCCGACCTTATGGCGCATTTCGGCTTGCAGCGTCCGGTTTCCCGCTCCCTCGTTCCACGCTGGGACCTACCCTGGGTCCTCACCTGGCTGAATTCGGACCGTTTTGAACCGCTTCATCTGGCCAGCTTCGCGGACGTGACTCGGAAGACCTGCTTCCTGGTGGCCCTCGCCACGGCAGCCCGCGTCAGCGAGCTCCACGCGCTCTCATCTCGCCCTTCCTGCCTGCAGTTCCGGGTGGATGGCTCCGTTCAGCTTCTCCCGGATCCGTCCTTTCTCGCTAAGACTAGATCTCCCTTGACGGCACCTCAGGTCATCGCTATTCGCCCGCTTAAGGAGCCCCACCTTCCTCGGGAGACTCGGCAGCAAGATCCGGTGCGTGCACTCCGTATCTACCTGCGTCGCTCCAAGTCCGTACGGAGGGGACGGACTCGTCTCTTTTTGCCTCTAACCGCCGGCAGAACTGACATCTCTGCCCAAACGATCTCCTCCTGGCTCCGCTGGGTAATACGGTCCGCCTATTGCGACCTCTCCCCACAGGGAGCCGAGGCACTGAGGATCCGCGCCCATGAAGTTCGCGCTATGGACGCAAGTCTCGCTTTTGACCGCAACTGCGCGGTTAAGGACATTGTGGCTGCAGTGGGATGGCGGGCCGAAACCACCTTTGCCCGCTTCTACCTCCGCGACCTGACGGTCCAGCGCGACAACCTCTCTCTGGTGGGCGACATCTCTGCGGCACAGCACTCCCTCCAGGCGCCCCTGGCGCCTTAGGTATGCACTTCGCTAAAATTGTCGGGAGTGTGTGATCAGGAGTGACGGGCCGTCCTCGTCCCTAATGAGGTTTCAGAAAGGAATTCTGCGGCACCCTCCTCCTTTTTGGCATTCTTCCAGACAGTCATGTCATCGGTAATGTGTTTTGAGGAAACAAATTAATTTTTCTCTAAAATGTATTTTTTCGAAAAATACTTACCGATGACATGACTCGGAGGTCCCTCCCTCCTCCCCGCTTGCCGCTGGTAACTCCGTAGACAACTGGCTAAGGAGACACCACCGGGCACGTGACCGGATGGGCAGGGGAGGCTACTCTCGTCCCTGTTAGGGATCCCCGAGAGCCTCCTGGGGGGACCCTTTGGGTCTTAGGCTAAAATTGGTAAGCAAGTAGACTATTTCCAGTCAGTCATGTCATCGGTAAGTATTTTTCGAAAAAATACATTTTAGAGAAAAATTAATATTACATGGTTTGGACACAATTTTGGGAGAAATAAAAGTGTATTTGTTAAAAACACATCACGTGAGTAGTGTTTTGTTATTTTTGGATTTATGCATGTTAGTTAAAGTGCCTCAAATTTGTTCGTCACGGTGTAAAATTATGTTCAAGCATTGTGTGTTTCTTGTTTTTAGCCTTCATTTCATTCTATGTTGTGAATGGCGTTTTCTTTTTTCCTAAATTATTCTGTAATCTACAAGAGTTTAGTACACAATAAAGGGAAAACACACCATCTTAATTGACTTTCTTTGCTGTGTTGTCAAGGATTTCAAAATTTTTGTTCATAAGCAAGTTGTCCAATTTTTTTAAAAGTTTATAGCTACTGTGTTCACACTTATCTCAATTAGGATAGTTTAGAATCTATCACTGTGCAATTAAAATTGTGTGTTGTTAATACCCCACACAATTTTTTTAATATAATTTATGCATTTTTTTTTTGCATAAATGTATAGCTGAGTGTAAAGTTATGTTCAAACAATTTCAGTGTTGCACCATTGTGTATCTATTCACCGCATCAAACTTTCTTTGAAGTTTAAGCATAGCCTAGTAAGGAAAGAACAACATGATAATTTATACAGCATGAATCTACTTTGTGAAAGCTATAAAATGTGTTTTATAAATGTGACGGTGTAAATGTTATGTACAAACCATAACGGTTTTTCGCCAATTACACCCAAACGACTGCTCATGGGGAAATTCTTTTTTTTTTTTTTTTTTTTTTTTTTTTGGGGGGGGGGGGGGGCATGTTACTTATGACTAAACACATCACAATCATGCAAAATGATGCTCATATGTTTAAGTTCAAAATCAGAGACCCATGTCACACTCTTTGGACACCCAGTCGTACTCTTGACCGTATCTGAAAGTGAATGCCCTTGTCAGATGCTATTGGAACAAGGCCAGAGTAGCCGATAACATGCCTTGGATCATCTCCAACGATTAGCTTGTTCGATCCTCATGAGCGCGGTTTCAACAGTGACTTTTAGCTTGTAAAATTGGGATTCAAGAAGGGACAGATATCTTGTGTGATTTCTTTGCTTGTGGAATACATTTTTCTGCCATGTTGGTGAGTAAATCTGTGTTTTTTGTTGCATGTGCTTACCCTGTTGCTACCAAAACCACGTTTCCCATTCTTTGCTCCTCCATGTTTGTTTTGTTGCATAATAATCAAATTGGTTCGATTTCCCACTAAACTGATGCACAAGCACGCACAGTTTTGAAAAGTACTTTTTAATGCTCTTTCCAACGATACCCAATTTATCTATGGTTGTTAGCTTGGGAGGCTGTGAAAATTAATTCAATCTACCCAAAAAATGTACGTCACCAGGGAACACTCGTCCTTTTCCTGCCATGTCTGCAGGGAACTGACTCTCTGAGAATTTTATGATGGGAAAGAGTTAAAAATAATAGTTGAAATTTGGGACTAGTACCAGAGAGTATAAAGGCTTCACTAAGAGGTCCAGCTCTTGCCAGTTTTGTGAGCTCAGCACTGTAGGTTCAGTACAACCTCCTAAAATTGTCCACCTCTGATGCCAAGCAAAAATGGCAATGAACAGCATGTGGTTGTTCAGTAGAGGTTCTGCAGAAATGGACCAATTAGTGCTCAAGACACCTAGGATTGACATGTGTACTGCCATATGTTGCCATTTTGTGCAAGCTAACACCAGACCAATCCCATCTTTCATCTTTTGTGCAGCGTTTTGGGTCCATTTCTATCGAACCTTGCTGTCTACAGCAAGTAATTTTGGCTTGGCAATAATTGTGGCTGTTCATATCAAGATTACTGTACTAGTACTACTACTACTGTTAATTATTAATATTTATATTTATTATTGTTATCATTATTACACTCGGTTGCCAGGATTGACAAAAGAAGAGATCCAGCTTGCAGTGCAGAGGGCTGGAGTTTCGTCAGATGATTCACCCCCTCCCCAGCAGCTTCAAACAGGGATACCTCAACTTCAGCATCCAGTGGCCTACGCCAACAATGGCCTTATGCCAGTTCAGCATTACATGGCCCGTAAGATGTTTACTCACAAGCATGTTGCTTACATTTCTCAAACAGGCAATTAGTTTTGTCTCGATTCACACTCACACACGCAAGGAAGAAAGGCAGAGTGGTACAAAACTTTAGGTCACATGCTGTCCATTAGACCTAAATGGTCTTTTGACCTTTCAAAAGTGCACTGATATAGAGCTTCCTTTTCTATTAATAGATCTTGTGTCGACCGCTGTCATCTGCCACTATTAGTTCACTATGATGTGATTTGTTTCCTGTCTGGAAATAGTCTACTTGCTTACCAATTTTAGCCTAAGACCCAAAGGGTCCCCCCAGGAGGCTCTCGGGGATCCCTAACAGGGACGAGAGTAGCCTCCCTTGCCCATCCGGTCACGTGCCCGGTGGTGTCTCCTTTAGCCAGTTGTCTACTTCGCTGTTAGCGTTCGGACGCTTTTACCTGAGCCTCTGACCCTTGGAAAGACTGTGTACGGTGCGACCGGCCCTTACTGGCCTGCCTTCGCCTAGCCCTCGTCTACTGCTTTTGGCTTGGCCTCCGTCTTCTCTGTTAGCCCTCGTCTGTGCCTCGTGCACTTGGCTGGCCCTGGAACCTTCTAGGCTTCCGTCGCGCGGTGGTTGTGCTTCGTCACCCTGCCATTCCGCCATGGACAGGTAAAGTCTCGGCCGTTTCCTACGTCTCGCCTGGCTGGGCCGGACGTCGGGCTTCGCTCGAGCTACTGTTTTCTCTCCGCATTTCACGGTGAGTTTCGAGTGTTTCTTGATTTTGAAGCTTTAAATGGCGGGGTTCGTTTCCCGCCGCTGGTCGCCTTTCATGTTTGGGTATGGGTTGCAGTTACCAAGTGCGCCTCTCCCCAGTACGGCGACTTCCAGTGACCTACGGTCCGGTACTTTGTGCTTCGTCACTCGGCCGTTCCGCCATGGAAAGGTAAAGTCTCGGCCGCTTCCTACGTCTCGCCTGGCTGGGCCGGACGTCGGGCTTCGCTCGAGCTACTGTTGTTTTCTCATTGCATTTCACTGTCAGTTTCACGTGTTTCTTAAATTTCGAAGCTTTAAATGGCGGCGTTGTTACCCGCCGCCGGTCGCCTTTCATGTTTGGGTTTGGGTTGCAGTTACCAAATGTGCATCTCCCCAGTACGGCGACTTCCAGTGACCTAGTGTCCGGTGCCTGTGCTTCGTCACTCTGCCGTTCCGCCATGACAAGGTAAAGTCTCGGCCGCTTCCTACGTCTCGCCCTGTGGGGCCGGACGTCGTGCTTGGCTCGGACTTCTGTTTTCTCTCTGCGTTTCACGGTGAGTTTCGCTCATTCCTTACTTCGGACCTTTAACTGGCGGCGTTAGTTGCCAGCCGCCCGTCACCTTTCATGTATGGGTATGTGTTGCAGTACCAAGTGTGCATCTGCCCAGGACGGCGACTTCGTGGCCTGGTGTCCGCCACACAGTCTGTCGACCGGGTCCCGCCTGCTCCTCTGTCATCGGCTGCGCTGGCTGGCCCTCTTGACTGGAGGTTCTCGGTCTCTACGCTGGTTCCACCGCCGAGCGACCCGCGACTTTCCGCCTTCCTGGGGTCCTCCCGCAGCAAGGTGCGATTGTTCAAGCTCCCCTCGGACTTGGGATACCCCACGCCTCACGTCCCTGGTAAGTTTGTAGCTTCTTCGTAGACGCGTTAAGCCCGCTGACCCCTCCGGCGAGTCGCCAAGCCGGCTACGTGCCCCCCTCCTTAAAAAAGGAGCCCCGGGCACCGCGACCTTGTCGCCTTTAGTTCACGCGTCGGCCTTCGGCCAAACCTCAAGCCCGCTGACTCCTCCGGCGAGTCGCCAAGCCGGCTACGTGCCCCCCTCCTTGAGCCCCGGGCACCGCGACCCTTGTCGCTAATTAGTTAAGCGTCGGCCTTCGGCCCTTCTTCTAAGCCCGCTGACTCCTCCGGCGAGTCGCCTAGCTGGCTATGTGCCCCCCTCCTTGAGCCCCGGGCACCGCGACCTTGTCGCCTGTTACTTACCAAAAAAAAAAAAAAGAAGTTGACGCTTGGCCTTGAGGCCCTCCTGAGCCCGCTGACTCCTCCGGCAAGTCGCCAAGCTGGCTACGTGCCCCCCTCCTTGAGCCCCGGGCACCGCGACCTTTATCGCTAATTAGCTTTGCGTCGGCAAGCCGCTGACTCCCCCGGTGAGTCGCCTAGCCGACTACGTGCCCCCCTCCTTGAGCCCCGGGCACCGCGACTTTGTCGCTAACTTGTCTACGCGTCGGCCTTCGGACCTGCTCAGCCCGCTGACTCCTCCGGCGAGTCGCTAAGCCGGCTACGTGCCCCCCTCCTTGAGCCCCGGGCACTGCGACCTTGTCACCTATTGTAGACGCGTTGGCCTTGCGGCCCCTCCTAAGCCTGCGGACTCCTCCGGCGAGTCGCCGAGCCGCTATGTGCCCCCGCCTTGAGCCCTGGGCACCGCAATTCGTTCACGCGTCGGCCTTCGGCCCCAGCCTTAAGTCCGCTGACTCCTACGGCGAGTCGTCTAGCCGACTATGTGCCCCCCTCCTTGAGCCAGGCACCGCGACCTTGTCGCCTTCGTTCTCACTTCGGCACTTCGGCCTCAGTCTCTGGGCCCGCTGACTCCTACGGCGAGTCGCCAAGCCGCTTGTGCCCCTTCTTGAGCCCCGGGCACCGCGACCCTTATCGCCTGTTGGTACCCTAGTCGGCCTTATAGCCCTCCTTCCAACCCGCTGACTCCTCCGTCGGGTCCCCCAGCCAGCTACGTGCCCCCTCCTTGAGCCTCGCGCTGCGTCTGGTTCGTCCTCCACGTACCTCGGGACTTTGGGCCGTTTCCCCTGGCGCCTACGGCCTTCCACGTTTTCACCGGTTCTCGTCTGTTCACCGAAGAGAAGCTTCGTCGCGCTCTGTTAGCACTTGGATGGGTGCCCCCTGGGGTTCACCCAGTGCAGTGGGGATCCATGTCTTCGCCCTCGTCGCTTGGATAGTTGCGGCGCCCGATGTTCGTCGCCTGCCCGCTCGACTACCTCCGGTGTCCCTGTCGACCTTCGCCTTGTGCTCGGCGCTGTTGTTCTCCTCGGGACATCCTCTTCTCCGCTCCCTGCACCCTCCGCCTCCAGCATCTCCCCGGCCCTCTCCGGTGGATGACTCGGCGTCCTGCGTTCGCCGCTGGCCTGCTGTCGTCCTAGCCTTCGGCTCCCCGGTTCGCTGGCCACTCGCTCCCCTTCGTTCTCGCTGCCTCCGGTGGTTCCGCCGGCGCTCGTGCTTGTGGCAACCCTTCCCAGCTCTAGCGGATCTTCCGCGTGGCTTCGAACCCTCCGCCCCTTGCCTTCCTTCGTTCGTGGTGGCCTGGCTCCTTCCTGGCCATCTCCCCTGATGCGATGTCGCAGCTCTACCGTGCTCCTGTGGGTACCCGCGTCTTTCGGCCCTGCCTGGCAGTCTCTGAAGGAACCCTTCTAGGCCTGTGGGCCCAGCTCCACCCTTGTGGATTGAGTTCCCGCCCCTTCGGACCAAGGCCCTCGCCCTTCGCGCGCAGGTCTCCGCTCTTCCTTGGGAAGTTGCGATGCTGCTCGTCGCTCGCCACGGCTCCCCCGCCTCGGACCCTTCGCGTCGCCTTCAGCCCTGGGTCGTCGCCGCCAGCCTGGACCTACCCGTTGCTTATAATTCGTCCCCATGCCTCCCGCCCCCGCCGTTGTCTTCGCTTGCCGTCGACGGGACCGTTTACAGCTCGGCCTCTCCGGTGTGGTCTCCCCCTCAGCCCTGGGTCCCTGCGTGGATCGTGGATGCCTTGGTTGCCTGAGACCGTCGATCTTCCGCCAGCCGTTCTCCTCCTTGGTCGACCTGCTTCTGCGGTATCAGTCAGTGGTCCCTCTTCGTAGGACACGGATGCTCTCCTCCTCTGGTTTGCTCGCCTGGTCGCCCTGGTCAGCGCCAACAGTCCGACCTCTCGCCCTCTCGCCACTTGTTCACCTGGGGATGGATTTGGTGACCAACCGCAACTTGGTGCGTCTTCCCGAGCCTCGGATCCAGTTCGTGCTTTTCTAGCCCGCGGGTAGCTGCGGACGCGGCGGTCCCCACCTGACTGCGGCTCCAGCTTCTCCTCCTGATGAGTGCGGCGGCAGATCTTCTTCCCTCGGTCTTCTGTCCTCCACCTCTGGAGGCCGTCCTCCGGCGATCTCTCTACCCTGGTGCCGATCTCTCCTGTGCTGCGGCCATCGGCTTCGCTGGGCGGACGTTCTTGGCTCGGCTCCCGGATTCCCCCTGACCCCACCTCTGCCCGTCTCTCGCTGCGTCGTTGCCGGTCTCGACGGTTGGGGCGCTCTCCTTCTTCCGAATTTTCGCTCGTCGGCCGGCCGCTGGCCCACGAACCTGACTTCGCGGCACGTCGACCCGCTGGGACTGGTTGCAGTCGGCAGGCCCTCGGCGCTTGGCGTTACGATCTTTGGTCTCAGGACCTCCTCGTCCTTCCGACAACCCCTCATTCGTGGCTTGCCTTCAGATGCAGAAGGAACCCGCTCTCCCGACCTCTGCTTCCTCCTCTATCGCCCCTTCGCTGGTGCGAGGACAGCGACTTCTCCCTCCCAGCCCGTCACTCTCCAGGTCTCCTGTTCGTCCTGGCTGCCTACCTCTTGCAACGAGGCAGCTTCTTCACACGGATTGCGCCCTACGCTGGGACATCCTTCGCTGGTTCTGCGCTTCGATCCCTTGGGACATACTGGTCGCTTACACCTACCCTCCGGCGGTCCTGGTCCTCAAGTCCTGCTCAGCCTCCGGGGATGCAACGCAGTCCTTCTCCTGGTGGCCGTTCTCCTGGACCGGATTGTGGACTTCCGACCTTCTCAGTCTCGCCTCGGGCTCACCCTCCCTCTTCCCACCCCCCGCACGATGCTCGAGCAGCGCCGACAGCCGCTCTTCCACCCCTGCCCCGAGCGACTTCTCCCACACGCCTGGCGATTGTGCGGCAAGCTCTCTCTGCTGGAGGCTTCTCGCGTGCGACTGCAGACGCTTTCGCTTCAGCCCGCAGACCTTCTACCAGACGTGTCTACGAGGGAAAGTGGCGTGCTTCGTGCCTGGTGCTCTGACCGCCGCCTCTCCACCGTCGGCCTGACGACTCCTCAGCTCGCGGACTTCTTCGCTGAGTGGCTCGTCCAAGACCAAGGTTGGCTCCCCTCTGGTGCAGCAGCTACACCTCTTGATCGCCGACGCCTACCGTCACCTCGGCCGTCCCGACCCAGCGCCTGCAAGGACCTGCCCGACCTTATGGCGCGTTTCGGCGTGCAGTGTCCAGTCTCCCGCTCCCTTGTCCCGCGCTGGGTCCTTCCTGGTCCTCCCCTGGCTGACTTCGGACCATTGAACCGCTCCATCTGGCCCGCTTCGCTGACGTGACTCGGAGACCTGCTTCCTGGTGGCTCTCGCCACGGCAGCCCGCGTCAGCGAGCTCCACGCGCTCTCATCTCGCCCTTCCTGCCTGCAGTTCCGGGTGGTTGGCTCTGTTCAGCTTCTCCCGGATCCGTCCTTTCTCGCTAAGACTAGATCTCCTTTGACGGCGCCTCAGGTCATCGCTATTCGCCCGCTTAAGGGGCCCGACTTCCTCGGGAGACTTGGCAGCAAGATCCGGGGCGTGCACTCCGTATCTACCTGCGTCGCTCCAAGTCCGTACGGAGGGAACGGACTCGTCTCCTTTTGCCTCTGACCGCCGGCAGAACTGACATCTCTGCCCATACGATCTCCTCCTGGCTCCGCTGGGTATACGGTCCGCCTATTGCGACCTCTCCCCACAGGGAGCCGAGGCCCTCAGGATACGCGCCCATGAACTTCGCGCTATGGCCGCAAGTCTCGCCTTGACCGCAACTGCGCGGTTAAGGACATTGTGGCTGCAGTGGGATGGCGGGCCGAAACCACCGTTGCCCGCTTCCACCTCCACGACCTGATGGTCCAGCGCGACAACCTCTCTGGTAGGCGACATCTCTGCGGCACAGCACTCCCTCCAGGCGCCCCCGGCGCCTTCGGTATGCACTTCGCTAAAATTGTCGGGAGTGTGTGATCAGGAGTGACGGGCCGTCCTCGTCCCTAATGAGGTTTCAGAAAGGGATTTTGCGGCACCCTCCTCCTTTTTGGCATTCTTCCAGACAGTCATGTCATCGGTAATGTGTTTTGAGGAAACAAATTAATTTTTCTCTAAAATGTATTTTTTCGAAAAATACTTACCGATGACATGACTCGGAGGTCCCTCCCTCCTCCCCGCTTGCCGCTGGTAACTCCGTAGACAACTGGCTAAAGGAGACACCACCGGGCACGTGACCGGATGGGCAAGGGAGGCTACTCTCGTCCCTGTTAGGGATCCCCGAGAGCCTCCTGGGGGGACCCTTTGGGTCTTAGGCTAAAATTGGTAAGCAAGTAGACTATTTCCAGACAGTCATGTCATCGGTAAGTATTTTTCGAAAAAATGCATTTTAGAGAAAAATTAATTTCGTTTGCTTTCATCATTAAGGATAATGCAGACACATAATCTTCATAGTATAAACCAACCTCCCAGTCACTGTGAATGGAATATTCCAGCAAGCTAAACATACTTATGCCGTATGAAGTATCAAAGGCAAAGATTATTAATTCGGCTTTGAGGGGTAAAAAATGTGATGCGTAATTAACCCATATCATACTGAGGCTAAAAGCTTCAATTTTACACATTGCCATATGCAAGCTATTTATAGTACTTACAGATAAGGATATAGACCAATGGCTTTAGTTCAAGGGGTGGTGCCAGAATAGCTTGGCGCCTAGAGGCGCCAAGCTATTCTGGCACTACCCTTGAACTATTTTAGTCAAACTTATTTCACACACTGGTGTATTCCGAATGATAAGGGTTAACATTTTAAATTACATTGAAATGTTGAAAGGAATATGATGTTCCTTTTAATTCCGTTGAATAACATATTCCTTTTAATGAAGACACCCAATATTAGCTCATTTAACCCCAAGACCACATTTCTCAAATTTTGGAGGTGCTAGTTAAGGACTATGTACCTGTTGCAGGAGATGGATGGACCATTATAATTCAAGTGTAGTGCCAAATGAGCTTGGCGCCTTCAGGTGCCAAGCTCATCTGGCACTACCATTGAATTATCATGGTCCATCTATCTCCTGCTGTAGGGATTTGGGGCTAAAAGGGTTAATAGTCCAGAACCGTAATAAGCAGTTCAGTAGAAGTTCTCATTCAACTTAAAAAGTATAGGGAAAGGTCCTAATAAACCTGAGTGTATGGAACCATGAAAATTGACTTTTAAGGTTCTGGATTGTCATTGATTCCTCGCGCTGGGACCATATGGCGTTGAGGCGCGTCCCCTGGGTGGTGGATAGGGGGTCCCTCGTGAGAGGGGTGCACCGAATGAAATAAGGTGCCGTGAACCAACATGGTCTAAGGGAAGGTGACCCCGACAGAAAACCCCTGGTCCTCCTAGTAAGGGGGTTGGGCGTGGGGGTAGCTTCCCCACCCTGCAAAAAAGGAAATAGCTACAAAAACGCCGACGAAAAGACTAACAGTAATTCCTTTCCTGGAGGAGGAAGGTTCTTCTACTAGAAGACTTATGACGTCCTGTGGTGAAAGCCGGAAGTCTTCGGAAGCCACAGGACCGAGCCGCCTCTCTCTATCCAGGGACACAACCATGGGCACATGGAACGTCAAGACCATGTACCAGAGCGGCAAGGCCGCCCAGATAGCAGCGGAAATGCAAAAGTACAACCTTTCCCTGCTAGGTATCAGTGAAGCCAGATGGACGCAGTCTGGCCAGAAAAGGCTGTTAAGTGGGGAGATGATTCTGTATTCAGGTCATGAAGAGGAGAATGCCCCCCATACAGAAGGAGTAGCATTCATGCTGTCACCAGTGGCACAGAGAGCGCTGATGGGCTGGGAACCTCTTGGGCCAAGAATTATCACAGCAGCCTTTAGAACCAAGAAAAAGCTCAAGCTGAACGTCATCCAGTGTTATGCGCCCACCAATGACAGTGACGAGGAAGAGAAACAAGAGTTCTACGACCGACTCCAGAGTGCCATGGACAAATGTGCGGAGCGAGACATCACCATCGTCATGGGCGATTTTAATGCCAAAATAGGGGAGGACAACACCGGATACGAAGAGGTGATGGGGAGACAGGGACTAGGCTCGGAGATGAGTGAGAATGGGGAGAGGTTTGTAGACTTTTGTGCTCTAAACCGACTTATCATTGGAGGCAGCATCTTCCCACACAGAAGAATACACAAAGCAACTTGGGTCTCACCTGACCATACAACAGAGAACCAAATAGACCATATCTGCATTAGCAAGAAATTTAGAAGATCCCTTCAAGATGTTCGAGTGAGGAGGGGAGCAGATGTCGCCTCAGACCACCATCTGCTTACCTTAAGAATGAAGCTCAAGCTAAAGAAAAGCCGCACAGAGACAAGAAGAAGACAGCGCTATAATGTAGGCCTCCTGAGAGAAACTGGAGTTAGAGAAGAGTTCAAACTGGTGCTGTCCAACCGGTTTCAAGCGCTACAGGAGCTAGTAAATGAAGAGGAGGCGGTCACCACAGAGCAGCAGTGGAAGGCAATTAGAGAGGCGCTGAACTCAACCTGCAAAGACACTGTAGGGTTCAGGAAACACCACCACAAGGACTGGCTGCGGGCACAGACCTTGAAGAAGATAGAAGCGAGGAAGCAGAAGAAAGCAGCGGTCAACAACAGTCGCACGAGAGCAGCCAAAGTAAGGGCACAGGGGGAATACTCGGAAGCCAACCGCGAGGTGAAGAGGAGTATCAGGGCAGACAAGAGGGCCTACACAGACAGCCTGGCAGCAGAGGCAGAAAAGGCAGCAGGCAGCGGCAACATGAAACAGCTCTACGACATTACCAGAAGATTGTCGGGTAAGTATGGCCATACAGAAAGACCAGTAAAAGACAAAGAAGGCAAGCCTATTGCAGACAGAGCAGACCAACTCGACAGATGGGCTGAGTATTTTGAAGAGTTACTGAACAGACCTAGGCCCCCCCCCCCCCCCCCCCCCCCCCCCCCCCCGACATCCAGCCGGCAGAGACCGACCTACCCATCAGCTGTGACAGACCCAGCCGGGAAGAGATAAGAAAAGCAGTGGCATTTTTGAAGAATGGCAAAGCAGCAGGGCCAGATGGCATCCCAGCGGAGTCTCTGAAAGCAGACCTAGAGACAACAGTGGAGATGCTGTACCCACTGTTTGGAAAGATCTGGGAAGAGGAGGTGATGCCAGCTGACTGGAAGGAGGGGTACCTAATCAAGCTTCCCAAGAAAGGCGACCTCAGCAAGTGTTCCAACTACAGAGGAATCACCTTGCTGTCAGTACCAGGAAAGGTCTTCAACAGGATCATCCTAGAGAGAATGAAGAGCTCCGTTGACCCCCAGCTGAGAGACCAGCAAGCAGGATTCAGGAAGAACCGATCATGTACAGACCAGATCGCCACTCTCCGCATCATCGTGGAACAGTCTCTGGAGTGGAGCTCCCCGCTGTATGTCAACTTTGTGGATTATGAGAAAGCATTTCACAGCGTGGACCGAGAGACTCTGTGGAAACTCCTACGACACTACGGTGTACCCACAAAGCTCGTCCGCCTGATCAAGAGCAGCTATGATGGCATGACATGTCGCGTGATCCACGAAGGGCAGATCACCAGAGAGCTCCAGGTCAGAACTGGTGTCAGGCAGGGGTGTCTGCTGTCTCCGTTCCTCTTCCTACTGGCCATAGACTGGGTCATGAAGATGACCACCGAGCACAGACGAAGTGGAATACAGTGGACACTGTAGACACAGCTTGACGACCTCGATTTTGCAGACGACTTGGCACACACTCATCAACAAATGCAGGACAAGACCACGAGGCTTGCTGACATCTCGTCCCAAGTGGGCCTCACCATTCACAAACAGAAAACAAAGACAATGAGGCTGAACACAACCAGGGAAGAACCAATCTTGCTTGCTGGCACCCCGTTGGAGGAGGTGGAGTCCTTCACCTATCTCGGGAGCGTCATAGACAAAAAAGGCGGCACTGATGCAGATGTCAGAGCACGAATCGGTAAAGCCAGAGCAGCCTTTCTCCAGTTAAAAAAAGTGTGGAGTTCCAGAGAGCTGTCACAACACACCAAAGTCCGGATTTTCAACTCCAATGTAAAAGCAGTTCTCCTATATGGAGCAGAGACTTGGAGATTGACAAAAACCACAGTCAACAGAGTACAGACCTTCATGAACAGTTGCCTTAGAAGAATTTTGAAAATCCACTGGCCAGAGAAGATCAGCAACGTCAGACTCTGGGACAAAACAGAGCAGATAACAGCAGAGAATGAAATTGGGCGAAGAAGATGGGGATGGATCGGTCACAGCCTGAGAAAGCCAGCTTCCAGTATCACTAGGCAGGCATTGTCATGGAACCCCCAGGGAAAGAGGAAAAGAGGTAGGCCGAGAAACTCCTGGCGTCGAGACCTCCAAGCTGACATCAAAAGACTGGGAACCACCTGGAGTAGAATCGAAGGAGAAGCACAGGACAGGAGTTGCTGGAGGCCTCTCGTCTATAGCCTATACCCGGGTAGGGGTGACAGGCGTAAGTAAGTAAGTAATTGTCATTGATTGCCTTCATAATCGGAAGGTTTCTTAGGACAATACCACCACCATGGTTTGTAGAGTTCAATAATAATAATAATAAAGATGATTTATAAGGCGCCTATACATGGTAAGATGCTTTAGGCGCCATACATATGAACAAGAAAAATATTACACAAAAGGTCACAAAACCAAAACCACAAAAGAACAGAAAATGACTAAATACATGAACACTGATAATCAAGATGAGAAAAGATGGGTTTTACTTTTAAGTCTGTGTTTAAAACTGGCACTGGACTCGCTGTGTCTCAAGGATTTAGGAAGATTATTCCAGACTGATGGACCCTGGTAAGAAAAAGATCTCTGCCCAGATCCTTTAGTCCTTACTGTAGGAGTCCGAAGCATTTTATTGTCAGGCGAACTGTTCAACTGCCTAGAAGGGATATAACAGTGAAGGAGCTCTGAGAGATAAGTGGGTCCTGTGCCAGAAAGAGAAACATGACAAATGGACAAGACTTTTTGTTTAACTCTCTCCTTCACTGGCAACCAGTGGAGAGCGTGCAGGATGGGGGAGACATGTTCTGACTTTTTCACTTTCATGACCAGACATGCGGCTGAATTTTGGACTCTATGGAGAGTTTGGAGAACTTTTACTGAACTGTTATTATTTTGATTCAGATTCATAAAACTTTGTTGGCCCATGCCACGTTGACTAGGGAAACTATGGTTCTGGATGATTGTTGAAAGTCTTCATAAAAGAAGGCTGAAGTGTTGCTCAAAAGCTTTCAGCTTTAAAAGAAGTGTCGGTGTTTGTTTTCTCAAAACACATTACCGATGGTATTACTTATAGGAAAAGTTACCTAGCTAGCCTAATTTTAGCCAAAATTTTGGTTGTGTCCGTATAAGGGGGTGTTGGCAGGAGAGGGGCACCATAGAACAGGTCATAACCCGAGTAGCCTCCCCTTATTCCCATCCGGTATGAGATTACCCGTCATACCCCAGTTTAGTTCTTAGCTAGCACTGTGGAAGGTTGTGTCTGTTCCTCGCTCTGCGTTTTTCCTTTTCGACCGGTCGCCTGACGACTTTGCTTACTGTTCGTTCCCTTGGGACTTTGGAACATTCTCGGAGCTTCTAGTGTTGTGCCTGGGACTTGGTGGAGCTCACACCTGGGACTGGTTAGCTCGTGTTTCGACTGCTTGGGGACTTAGCCGGCCGGGACCTTGCGGTTCGGACTGGGAGCCGCGGCCTTTGCCTGACGCTGGTTCGACCCTTCGTACCTTCCAAGTCGTGCCGGTGCGGCGGGGATTCTACGGTCCTTCTGCCGGTGGTTCCACTTCGCTTGATAGACGTGGGTTTGCTCCTTGTTCCACCATGGCCAGGTAATATCTCGGTGAATGCCCTCGACCGGCGCTCTGGGGTGGGGATGAGCGCCAAGCGTCGGCACGCGCTGTGCACTCGATTGAGTTCGATTGTGTTCGATTCACCCTCACGCGTGGTTTATTTTTGTGCGGCCTCGGAGGCCACGCTCGCTCGTTCTTCATTGTTCCTTCTCTGTTGCAGTTACCAGGTTCGTACCTGCACGATGTGTGGCGACTTTCAGTGGCCCTCTGATGAGCATGCGGTCCGCCTGCCCTGTTCGGGATGCGAGTCGACCCAAACCTGTGATGTGTGCTCCCCATGGCTGGAAGAAAGAAGGTCACAGCTGTGGGGATTCTACCGCCACGAACGCCCGACTCCCTAACAGAGAGCGACTGACAGGGCCTGCCCAGAGTGCCATGGTGGGATCCAAGACGGTGGCAGTGACCATGACGTCCCGGGCCAGTAAAGCTAATAAGTCACAAACTAACGCGGAGGGCCCTCCTAAGGTTACCCTTACCGTGGCGAACAAGAGGGCCTTTACAGCGCACTTGCCAGCGGAAGGGACGGCGGATCTCCCCCTTCACGTGATGGCTAAGGTCAATACTACTTCTGCCGGGCTGACGTCGGCAACCGAACATACGACGCTTCCAGCCCCAGGCCAGTCGACAGATCGCAGACCTGACAAACAGAAGCGGCCACGCTTAGTGAGTCGCACGGTGAGCCACGAGACTCGCCCACACCGGGATCCGAGACATAAAGACGACCGCTCCACCACCCGCCCGCAGTCCAGGGTGGAGACTCGACAGCCAGAGCTCCTTCCGCCACGGCGTCGCGCACCGGCTCCCATTTCTCGGACAGACCCGGATCGACGGCTCGCTCCTCGTCTCAGTCCCAGGTTAGTGAGGTGGCTCCTTTTTCTAGCACACGTTTGGTTTTAAACAGCCCACGCGCCAGGCGCAGCCCTGAGACACAACAGTCTACCCCCTGACGGGTTCCTGACCGTCGCTTTCGTCCTCGTGCGGTTAGCTCGTCTGACTCTAGTAGCTATCCTGAACCACGCAGAGACTATCACCGCGACGGGAGCCAGCGACGACGGTCTAGTACTGTGGGACCGCGACACTACGGTAGTCCCCACTCTTCCCTTCGTTGTTCCGGTTCACAGGACCGCCCGCCGAGATGACGCTCGCCCTCGCGGACGTCACCAGACTTCCGTCGATCCCAACCTTCTTCTCACGTTTTCCGGTCTTCGCGCCGCAGCCGCTCCCCGCGGGACCGCTGCCCTGTCTCCCACGCTTTTGCTTTTCCGCTTAGGTCACCTCGTCGCCTCAGCGGATGACGACCAGCTACCAGGGCAGCTTCTCCATCGCGTCGCTCCACGGCAAGTCCTGCGCCCATTGGTACCGCGACGGCACTCGCCAACCCTGTTCTCTCTGCTCGCGTGGTGGACGACTCCATCAGCCTGGCTCCGGAGGACTCTGTTTCGGCCTGGCTCGACTTTGACGGCGCCTCCCCTACTCGTTGCTCACAGTCCCAGCTTCACTCGGACACAGGATGGAGACCATGCGGGCCCTTGACGAAGCTGCTTGCCTCATCGCAGCCTGTCTGCCTACGGAGGACTGCCCTCCTTCTCCCCCCTACCAAGAAGAGAGCCTTGGCCTTCGTGGACGCCGAGCTTCACTCTAAGCGATTCAAGTCCCTGCCGCAGCCTCCCAGGTTCCGGGACATACGCGACGCCTTCTCCGCTCACCTGCTTCAGGGATCCTTGGGTGACTCCGGCTTCTTTACAGACACCAAGTGGCCTTCAGACCTGGCGATAGCCTTCCATCAGAAGTGGTACGCGGGACATTCCCAAGCCTTCGCATGCCCACTCCTGGCGGTGGATCCCCTGGCGCTCTCCTGTGCCGGCCTGCTCCGACGATGTGTCTCCACCCCTGGCCTGGCTCCGACTGTTACCCTCATCCGCAATTCCCTCACTTCTGCGGGATTCTTGGACTTGGTGACACAGGCCATCGTCCGGCGCGTCGAGGAAGCGTGGAACCCTACCATTTCCCCGTTTTTAGCCGACATCGTAGTCTTGGCAGTTTCTGGCAACTGTGCGGCATACCACACCTCAGTCAGCGCTATGGCAGTGGCGGCGAATTGTGACCTTATGCGACGTGATGCGGTCTTGCAAGCCTGCCCCCTACCGCAGGAAGTAAGGAGTAAGGAACCAGCTATGCCGGGCCCCCCTCGGCGGCGAACTCCTCTTCGGGCCCCACCTGGCAGTCCGTCAAGGAGGCGAATAAGGATTTGTGGCCCACCCGCGTTGTTCCGACCCGCTTTCCTCAAACCTGCAGGCCTGTGGGTCGAGCCCTGCGTGTGGGTCGAGCCCTGTGACATTTTAGCCTGAGATTTTTAATCTATATTTACATCTTGTCTTAAGACCTTGCTTTTAGTCTGGCTGACCAGATTTTTACCCATCCCGCCGTGAGATGGCCTTAGTTGCCTGCTCGGCGTTAAACCCAAATAACTAATCATTTTAGCATCCACAAAGAGCGTGAATGGCGGTACCCTTGCGCCATCGGCTATATCTCTGGTGTGTTCCTAAGGATTTGGGGGAAACATGGCTTAAACATCTCAGGATGACATACTAAGGTACATTTTGAAACCCATCTTATTGAGTACTGGCTGGGGGTGGGGGGGGGGGGGTGCACGGTCGATCCTGCTAGCTTATGGACTATCAGTGTACAACTAATTACATGATGTGGACTTCAACTACAAGACGCGAACAAAGCAAGATTGAGTTACTGATTGTGTAACCATGAAATAAGAACGATGGTTATATGTGTGAGCACAAGAGAACACTGGTACATCAATTACAACATCTTACATTACAACATTTTGGACATCGTGTAAAAATATGCATATCTGTGCAAAAATTACGAACCGGCAGCACTGACAACAGTAAAGCCATTTCCTTTGCTTCTAGACGTCTATTATGAATACGTGAACTGCTGAACTGCTTGAAAAAAAAAACTGGCTACAGACATCTAGACCCACTCCGCTGCCGCACCCTCATACTGACTCCGAGGATCAAAATCAGCGTCAATAAGACCAACAAGAGACTTAGACTAGAGTTAATGCAGCCGTGGGGACTGATGAAGATGTATGCCTCTTACAGGCGGAAGGCGTTTTGCATCTTATTGGACCGTGTACCTAGTCAGGGCCCATGCTTGCAGTATTGTTTACATTTGCTCGAGAGAGGGGGCAAGTGTCACCCATCACTGTTGGCAGCTGGCCTCCTGCCTCCCTAATCTAGGATGCACTCTGTTCATTGAGGACCGTGGGTCTCAGTGATTGTTTAAAAAATGAATAAGTCATATGACCGGCTCACTGACAGAGCAATGCGTCCTTTCAAATTTGTATGCGTCAATGACTGATGACCGATGAGCATCCTATACGCTGAACTTTCCTTTTGGTCGCCCCCTCCGCTGCGCCGATCCCCCCTCTGGACGACGGTACCTTCGGATCAGCTCAGGGCCGATGCGCTGCGCAACGAGGGCGCCGCTCTACTCCGGAAGAATGCCACGGAGGTGGTGACACGACACGACACTCCAGCCTTCTACAGCCATCTGTTTGTCGTTCCCAAGCCAGGGGGCAAGTGGCGTCCGGTCATCGACCTCTCCGCCCTGAACAAGTTCCTGGTCGCCCCGTCCTTCCACATGGAGACCGCTCGAGCCCTTCGGTCCGCAGTGCAGCCCATGGACTTTGCTGTCAGCCTCGACTTTTCAGACGCTTACCTCCATGTTCCCATGCATCCGGCGGCCAAGCGCAACCTTCGCTTCGCCTTCGCCGGGGTAGTCTACCCGTACCGCGCCCTCCCCTTCGGTCTCAACCTCAGCACATGGGTGTTCACCCGGATCATGGACGCCGTCTTAGCCAGGGCCAGAAGGACGTCTTCCAGTCCTACATCGAACTACCTCGATGACCTCCTACTAAGGTACCAGGTAGACTCCACTCTGGAGAGGGACCGAGACACGCTCCTCGAACTTCTTGACTCCCTCGGGTTCATCGTCAACGAGGGCAAGTCCGACCTCTCGCTGTCCCGCCGCTTTGTACACCTGGGAATGGAGTTCCGCACCGACCTCAACGAAGTGCGGCTCCCGGAGGCGCGTATCCAGAAACTGAGCGATCTGGCGCGGCAAGTGGCACACCAGGACAGAGTCTCTGCACGGGTGTGGTTACGACTACTGGGTCTGATGAGTGCAGCAGCCGACCTGCTTCCCCTGGGACGCCTCTTCTCCCGACCTCTGCAGCTGCACCTACTCCTTCACTGGCGATCCTTGAAGGATGACGTCGACTCCCTGATCCCAGTGCTCCCGATGTTACGCCCGCTCCTCCTACGCTGGACGGACCCCACCTGGCTCGCTTCAGGAGTCCCGCTTTACACCCCGCCTCCCCGCTTGTCCCTCTGTGTCGACGCAAGTCTCACCGGTTGGGGAGCGCACCTCCTACCGTCGTTCATCACAGCCTCTGGTCTTTGGCCCCCAGATCTTCTGACCCGCCACATCAACTGGTTAGAGCTGAAGGCGGTTTGGCAGGCCTTGCTGACGTGGGACTCTCAACTCCGGAGACAGGAGCTCCTCGTGCTGTCAGACAACTCCACCGTCATCGCCTATCTACAGAAACAGGGCGGGACGCGCTCTCCGTCGCTGTGCATCCTCCTCTACCAACTGCTTCGCTGGTGTGAGGATCGGGGCATCACTCTTTGGGCCAGACACATTCCGGGGCATCTCAATGTTCTAGCCGACTCCCTGTCGCGCCGCAGACAGCTTCTCCACACCGAGTGGATGCTCCGTCCGGACATCTTCCAGATGATCGGGACCAGATGGGAGACTCCCATGATCGACCTATTCGCAACTCAATAGAACCACCAGCTACCGCTGTTCATCTCGCCAGTTCCAGATCCGCTAGCTTGGGCTGTCGATGCGCTTTCCATCCCCTGGGACGGGCTCATCGCCTACGCTTATCCCAAAGTCCTCCTCAAGCTCCGCAGCTGCAACACGATCCTTTTCCTGGTGGCTCCCTTCTGCTGGACCAAGTCGTGGACTACGGACCTAGTAAACCTGGCCACGTGCCCGCCCCTACAGCTCCCCACTCCTCGCACGATGCTCAAGCAACCGCTACAGCCGCTGTACCATCCGTGCCCAGAGCGTCTCCTACTCCACGCCTGGAGGTTGTGCGGCAAGCCCTCGCCAACAGAGGCTTTTCTAGTGCGGCAGTGGATGCGATCGCTGCAGCCCGCAGACCCTCTACCAGACGAGTTTATGAGGGAAAGTGGCGAGTGTTATGCGACTGGTGTACTGACAACCACATTCCCCCCACGGATCTGACGATGCCCCATCTGGCAGAGTTCTTCCTCTGGCTTTTCAACGTCTAGGGATTGGCTCCAATTACCATTCGGGGCTATCTTGCCATGATCGCCGACACCTACCGACACTTGGGCCGGCCCGACCCTGGTAGCTGCAAAGACCTCGCTGATCTGATGGCCCACTTCGGTCTACAACGCCCGGCGCTGCGCTCGCTGTTACCAAGATGGGACCTACCTTGGGTGCTGACATGGCTCAACTCCGTCCGTTTTGAACCCCTGCAGTTGGCGCGCTTGTCGGATGTGACTCGAAAGACGTGCTTCCTGTTGGCCCTAGCGACGGCTTCCAGTGTCAGTGAGCTTCACGCGCTGTCCACACGCTCAGATTGCCTGCAGTTCCAGACGGACGGCTCCGTGCAACTGCTACCTGAATCGTCTTTCCTGGCCAAGACGCCCACAGATGATGACCATTCGCCCGTTACGTGTGACAGACTCCACCCGGGAGACCAGACAACAGGACCCGGTGAGAGCCTTACGTGTGTACCTGCGCCGGACCAAGCCTCGGCGCAGAGGACGTACCCGCCTGTTTCTCCCTTTGTCCCCAGGTAGACATGACATCTCAGCCCAGACCATCTCCTCCTGGATCCGGTGGGTGATCCGCTCGGTCTATCAGGACCTCGCCCCAGATGCAGCCAAACGTATGAACATCAGGGCGCACGAGGTCAGAGCCATGGCCACAAGTCTCGCTTTCGACCGCAACTGTGCAGTCAAGGACATTGTGGCGGCAGTGGGATGGCGAGCTGAGAACACATTTGCCCGATTCTAACTGAGGGACCTCTCCACCCAGCGGCAGAACCTCTCGCTGGTGGGAGACATCGCAGCGGCGCAACACTCCCTCCCGGCGCCATAGGCGCCGTAAGTATCTTAGCTAAAATTATCGGGAGTTTGCTGCGGGAGGGCGGGTCTGAGGGCCTATGTTGGGTGTTAGGGGCGCTATAGCGGCACCCACCTCCTCTTCGGGATTCTTCCTATAAGTAATACCATCGGTAATGTGTTTTGAGAAAACAAATGAATTTTTCTTTAAAATGAATTTTTTTGAAAAATATTTACTGATGGTATTACTCGAAGGTCCCTCCCACCTGCCCCGCTTTCCGCCAGTTCGCTAAGAAACTAAACTAGGGTATGCAGGGTAATCTCATACCGGATGGGAATAATGGGAGGCTACTCTGGTTATGACCTGTTCTATGGCGCCCCTCTCCTGCCAACACCCCCTTATACGGACACAACCAAAATTTTGGCTAAAATTAGGCTAGCTAGGTAACTTTTCCTATAAGTAATACCATCGGTAAGTATTTTTCAAAAAAATTCATTTTAAAGAAAAATTCATTTTTCCTGCTTGGCTAATTTGGATTCAGAAGTGTCTACTCAAGCTTGCATTGATACAGTGTGAGACTGTCACAATGATAGTCATAGTTGAAGTTCTGTGTTTTCTGTGCAGTGTCATATTTCCACAGTAGTACATGTCATCAGTATGGCCTCAGATCCATTTGCATTCCATGAAGCAAGTTTGTTTGTTTTCTCAAAACACATTACCGATGGTATTACCACTAGGAAATGTTTCTTAGCTAGTCTAATTTTAGCCCAAAAATTGTTGTGTACGATAATGGCCATGATGGCAGGAGAGGGGTGCCATAGGTTAGGCAAAAACCCGGTAGCCTCCCTTCCGGTTCAACCACGCATGTGCTCAGTGCTCAAACAACCAGTCAGTTTCTTCGCTAGTCGCATGAGGTTGTGTACGCCTGTGGCTCCTTCCGTTCGTTGGCTATCGTTCACTGGCTTCGACTTTCTTCGACTTTCTACTGTGAGAGAGGGATTGTCGCCTTTGGGCTGGGACGCTTTCGTGTGTGCATTGTTTCGAGAGGACTTCCTAACGACGCTGGTGAGCTGTGCTCACTGTCGGCCGGTCGCCTTCAACTTCTGGTGCCCTTGGGGTTCGTCCTTGGCCTACCTTGTGGGAAGGCCTTGTTCTGGGGTTGGTGGCGCTTTCCTGGTCGACTCGAGTGACTGTCGTCTCTGCGCCTGGCACCGGTCCCTTCGCGGCCTGTCGGAGTCGGTTGGCGCCTTTGGTAGGACGGCTCCGGGCTTCACCGCTGGCACCGCTCTTCGTTCCTCTCCTTTTCCCAACATGGCGAGGTAAAATCTCGGTCACTGCTTCCGTACGGCGCTCAGGGAGGGTTTGAGCGCCGCACGCCAGCATTCGCCGTATCTCCTTCGTTCGTTTCGCGCGTTTCGTTGCCTGCCGGCTGCGGCAGGTTCGATTACTTTCAAATAGATGGTTCTGCTTTGTGTTGCAGTTGGCAAGTCCGCACCTGTATCAGATGTGGACAATTCCAGTGGCCGAGTGATGGACATGAGGTGTGCCTGCCCTGTTCAACCTGTACCTCTTCCCAACCATGCCTGGTCTGCGCCCCCTGGCGGGAAGAACAATGGACTCAGCTATGGGGTTTCTACCGTCGTGAACTTCCGACACCAGCACGTATACAGGGCCATACACTGGTAAGAACCACAGACCCGACTAGTGGGTATTACCTGGTGAGAGGACAGTCTACGCCGCGCCTTCCGCCGCGAGCCCGTCCTCCTGGGCCGGCAGCGAACACAAACCCGACTAGTGCGCGCTGTCCGGTAGCAGAAACTAGAACTGAAGTTTCAGTCAGGCCCGCTTCTTTGAACAATAAAGACACGCTGGTAATCACCACAGACCCGGCTAGTGGTGCTTATCAGACGTTAGAACGTTCTCCATCGCGACTTCGGTCGCTAGCTCGTTCTACTACACCGGCAGCAGGCACAGACCCGACTAGTGCACGCTGTCCGGTTCCGCCGATTCTATCGGCGCGAGAGAGAGTACAGTTACAGGCTTCAGTTCCGGTAGCGGTCTCGACTCAGGAGATGCCCGCTTCCCAGCAGAAGGATACTCCTCCTCCACGCATCGACAGAGTTCGGCGTTCAGGTATGGACCGTTACTCACCTCGTACCAGAGAGCAGAAGCACCGGACGGTCTCCCGCTCTTCTCGCCACCGTTCATATTCTAGGGACAGGTCACCGCGGCATAGGCATGCCTCCAGATCTTCCCGTGCCAGTCGGCCATCGCGGACGGTGTCCAGGGTCGGATCTCCGCAAGTGGTTCGTCGGTCCAGACCGCATTCCCCAGTTATGAGACATTCTACTCGGAGAGCGCGCCAATCATCTACTCCACCCTCTAGGCCGTCATCGTCCAGAGTCAGTCGACGTTGCCGCCGCCACTCTCGTTCTAGGAGTCCCCGCTCTCGCCGTGAGTCCTCCCCGCGGGATAGGAGATCGCCTCGACGCTACGCTCATCGTTCTCGGTCTGGGTCTCAAGTAACCTCCCCGGTCCGTTCGTGGCGTCACCGCTCCGTGAGACTTTCTCCGGCCAAGGCCTCTGTCACATCCCGGCTCGTCGCGGAGGCTGGGCCCACACTCTTAGCTCGAACCGGCCCCACCCACCTCCCTCTGCAATTAGAGGATGACGCGCTCAGCCTTGCTTCTGAAGACTCAGTTTCAGTTTTACTTTGGGACGACAGCCCCGCGCACTCTATCCCGGCGCCCCCTGATGTGGATCAAGATGAGCAGGAACAACATCCGTCAGCAGTGGGACACAGGTTGGAGACTCTGCGTGCCCTGGACGAGGCAGCTCGCATCATCTCGGCGTGCCTACCGCCGGAAGACTGTCCTCCTTCTCCGCCTGCGAAGAAGAAGGCCGCGGCCTATGTAGATGCGGAACTCCATACCAAGACCTTTAAGACTCTTCCTCAACCTCCGGGTTTCAGCAGCCTATGGGACGCGTTCTCGGCTCGACTCGCTCAGGGACACTTGGGCGCCGCTGGATTCTTCAATGATTCGAAGTGGCCGGCGGACCTACACATGTTTTTTTCGGCAATCTTGGTACGCGGGACATTCTCAGAGCTTTACCTGCGCACTACCCAAACCAGACCCAGCTGCTTGGGCCCTGGCGGCTATTCCGACACGGACCCCTCTGCTTCCAGGAATCAATCAGACAGCTAATCTCATACGCAACGCCTTAGCCTCCGCGGGATTTCTTGACCTTCTGACTCAAGCCTTGGTTCGTCGCGTAGAGGAGGCTTGGCATCTGTCCCTTACGCCGCTGCTGGGAGATCTGCTCGCTCTAGCCGTCTCTGGTAACCGTGCCTCCTACCACACCTGTGTCAACACTATGGCTGCGGCGGCCAACTGTGACCTTTTGCGTCGGGATTTCCTCCTCCGCTCCTGCCCTCTCCCCAATGACCTGAAGCTTCAACTTCGTCAGGCGCCCCTTGGCGGAGAACTTCTCTTCGGCCCCACGTGGTTGGCGGTTAAGGAGGCAAATAAGGACACCTGGCCAAGTCGTACTGTGCCTTCTCCCTTTCAGCATACCCGCAGGACCCAGGGTCGCCCCCTGCGGGCGACTAGACCCGTTTCCCGGCCTTACACCAGAGGTGGACGTCTTCCCCCCAGGCCCCCTGCCTTCCCCCGTACCCGTCCTACTGCAGGATCCTCTTCGGCTCCCGCTTCCAGGACCTGGCCCAAGCCTGCCCAACGTCCCGGGCGGGGCAGGGCTTACTGACGTTCTCCACCTTCGGGCCCCGTCGACCGCGCTGGGACCTCCGGTCGGCGGGAGGCTCGCACGGCACAGCGCCGCCTGGCGGGCGCTGTTTCCGGACGACCCCTGGATTCTTTCAACCATCTCCCTCGGTCTGCGGATCTCGTTTCGCTCCCCGCCCCCACTGCGACGTACTCCGGCATGGACCTTGGTTCCGACTGACCAGCTCAAGGCAGACGCTCTGCTCAACGAGGTGGCCGCCTTACTTCGAAAAGCAGTGACAGAGGTGGTGACACGACTCGACTCCCTAGCCTTCTACAGCCGGCTGTTTGTAATTCCCAAGCCAGGCGGCAAGTGGCGTCCTGTGATCGACCTGTCGGCGCTCAACAAGTTTATAGTAGCTCCACGTTTTCGCATGGAGACAGCGCGGGCCCTGCGTGCCTCGGTGCAACCTTTCGACTTTGCAATCAGCCTGGACCTCGCGGATGCGTACCTTCACGTGCCCATGCACCCAGCGTCCAGACGTTATCTACGCTTCGCCTTCGAGGGTGTGGTATACCAGTTCCGCGCACTTCCCTTCGGCCTCAACCTCAGCCCATGGGTCTTCACACGCATCATGGACGCCGTGGTGGCCAAGGCACGACGGACTTCCATGAGCCCCACGTCCAACTACCTGGACGACCTGCTCCTGAAGAATCAGACCCCTGCCACCTTGGAGGTGGACCGATTTGCCTTGCTTCAGCTCCTCAAGACGCTGGGCTTCATAGTCAACTTCGGCAAGTCCGACCTCGTTCCGTCGCGCCATTTCGTTCACCTAGGCATGGAGTTCTACACCGACCGCAATATCGTCCGGCTGCCCGAACCCCGCATTCAGAAGCTGGCGGATCTAGCTCGGCAGGTATCCCAGAAGTCTTCGATCCCCGCCAGGCAGTGGCTTCAGTTGCTGGGGCTGATGAGCGCTGCAGCAGACCTTATTCCGTTAGGGCGTCTCTACTCCCGGCCGCTACAGTTGCACCTTCTGCTACACTGGCGTCCGTCGACCTCCGACCTAGAGTCTCGGTTCCGATTCCTTCGTTGCTCCGTCCTCACCTTCTACGCTGGGCAGACCCCCTCTGGCTCGCGACAGGAGTGCCGCTGTTCTTGCCACCGCCCTCCCTCTCCATCTGCGTAGACGCGAGCCTCTCCGGTTGGGGAGCACACCTTCTACCCTCCTTCGAGACGGCCTCCGGCCGGTGGGACCTGGATCTCCGGGACTGACACATCAACTGGTTGGAATTGGAAGCCGTCTGGCAAGCCCTTCGTGTGTGGGAATCTCGCCTGCTTCACCGGGAGCTACTGGTGTTGTCGGACAACTCTACGGTCGTCGCCTACATCCAGAAGCAGGGTGGGACCCGCTCCCCATCTCTCTGCATCCTCCTTTACCAAGTGCTCCGGTGGTGCGAGGATCGGGACATTTCTCTCCGTGCTCGTCATATCCCGGGCCACTTGAATGTGCTGGCCGACTCCCTCTCCCGTCGCGGTCAACTACTACACACCGAGTGGTCTCTGCGTCCAGACATCTTTCGGATGATCGGCACTACCTGGGAGTCACCCATGATCGACCTTTTTGCCACGAGATGGAATCGCCAGCTCCCTCTGTTCGTCTCGCCGATTCCAGACCCCTTGGCCTGGGCAGTGGACGCCCTCTCCATCTCCTGGGATGGACTGGTCGCCTACGCCTACCCACCCACGGTCCTCATCCCCAAGGTTCTTCTCAAGCTGAGAGGCAGCAACACTATCCTGTTTCTGGTGGCCCCGTTTTGTTGGACCAGGTCATGGACGACCGACCTCCTGAATCTGGCAACGGCCCCCCCACTACAGCTACCCACTCCACGAACGAGGCTCAAGCAACCTCGGCAGTCTCTGTACCATCCTTGTCCAGAACGTCTCCTCCTCCACGCCTGGAGGTTGTCCGGCAAGCCCTCACCGCTAGAGGCTTCTCAGGTGCGGCAGTGGACGCGATCGCTACAGCCCGCAGAGCCTCAACCAGACGAGTTTACGAGGGCAAGTGGAGAGTTCTCAGCACCTGGTGTGACGACAGACGCCTCTCCCCCACCGAGTTGACAGTCCCTCAGCTGGCGGATTTCTTCCTCTGGCTTTTTCATGACCAGCGTTTAGCTCCCATCACCATTCGAGGTTACCTGGCCATGATCGCTGATACTTACAGGCATCTGGGACGTCCCGACCCGGGCGCCTGCAAGGACCTCGCCGATCTGATGGGCCATTTCGGTCTGCATCGTCCTGCTCTACGTACACTGTTACCACGTTGGGACCTACCTTGGGTCCTTACTTGGCTCAACTCGGCCCGCTTTGAGCCTTACAGCTGGCAAGACTACCGGACGTGACGAGGAAGACCTGCTTCTTGCTAGCCCTCGCCTCAGCCTCCAGAGTCACTGAGCTGCACGCCCTCTCTACTCGCCCCACCTGTTTACAATTCCGGACGGACGGTTCGGTGCAGCTGCTTCCCGACCCGACCTTCCTAGCCAAGACCAGATCTCCACGCTTGGCACCACAATTGGTCACCATACTACCACTCAGAGAACCACGCTCCAATCGAGAGTCCAGACAGCAGGACCCAGTTCGAGCGTTACGTGTGTACCTGCGCCGGACCAAGCCCCTCCGCAGGGGACGCACCCGCCTTTTTCTTCCTCTGTCCCCAGGTAGACAGGACATCTCAGCCCAGACTATATCCTCCTGGCTTCGGTGGGTGATACGATCCGCCTACCAGGAACTCGCCCCTGATGCAGCAAAACGCATGAGGATCAGGGCGCACGAGATCAGAGCCATGGCCACGAGCCTCGCATTCGAACGCAACTGTGCGGTCAAGGACATCGTGGCGGCTGTGGGCTGGCGAACAGAGAACACCTTCGCTCGCTTCTACCTGAGGGACCTCTCCGGCCAGCGGCAGAACCTAGCGCTGGTGGGAGACATTGTGGCGGCGCAACACTCCCTCCCGGCGCCCTAGGCGCCGTAAGTATCTTCACCAAAATTAGAGGGAGGTTGCTTGGGGTGGACTCTTCTAGTAGCTTCGATGGCAGGGGTAGGGGCGGTTAGCGGCACCCACCTCCTTTTCGGGATTCTTCCTAGTGGTAATACCATCGGTAATGTGTTTTGAGAAAACAAACGTATTTTTCTTTAAAATAAGTTTTTTTGAAAAATACTTACCGATGGTATTACTCGAAGGTCCCTCCCACCTGCCCCGCTCGCCGCTGCTCCGCTAAGAAACTGACTGGTTGTTTGAGCACTGAGCACATGCGTGGTTGAACCGGAAGGGAGGCTACCGGGTTTTCGCCTAACCTATGGCGCCCCTCTCCTGCCATCATGGCCATTATCGTACACAACAATTTTTGGGCTAAAATTAGACTAGCTAAGAAACATTTCCTAGTGGTAATACCATCGGTAAGTATTTTTCAAAAAAAATTATTTTAAAGAAAAATACGTTTTAGTTCAGAGAGAGTGGAAAAAAACACAACAAACAGTTTAACTCATTTTCGGCCAGCTGCATCCGGATGCGGCTGGCCCCAAATGAGTTAATGTCTGGATTGTTTTTGAGGTGTGTGGGTGGTGTAAAAATGTTGTTCCAAATGTGCAGATGCACTCATGCGTGAGTGAAGCTGTCTCGGCACCAAGACCTGTCTGACATTCACACATAAGTGTCTGGGTTTTAAAAAAAAAATGACTCCTATATTATATATGATAGTGAATCGAGACAAATTTGTTGTTTAGATCCAGGACAGAAATACAACTTTTAGTGACATCTCGTCTGTCGCGAATGAACTCGATGCTTTGCATTTTGTTTATTCTAGTGATTTCTTGATGTGACCAAAAGCCATAATTTTGTCACGGACCTAAACAACTAATAATGTTCAGTTTAGAATTGGATCTCTGCACTTGGAAAGGTTCATGTACACTCCACTCCAACCTCTTTTGATTGTCATCATCTTAACATATCTGATTTACTATAGATCTCTCGTGTCTTCTGACCAGTGTCTTCTGCCTTTCTACACACCTCTGCATGCATCAGGGGTGATTGTGTACTGCCGTTTGTTGTGTTCTAGGAAGTGGTTTCTCTTCTTTTTGCACCAAGCATAAATACGTACCACATTTACATACAACTCCTTTAGCCATTTCAGGCATGAAACAGCAATGGTTGTCCAAGGATGGCCCCAGAATAGCTTGACACCAAATGCCAAGCTATTAAGGCCTCACCCTAGAACTGGCATGAAGTCTTTGTTTCTTGTGTGGTGTTTACCTTGATAACTAGCTGCACTATCATGTATCCTGATCCCTCTGTCTTTGGAATAGTACTGAGACAACAAATCTCAAGTTTGGGGATCTTGATCACAGGTGTCAGTTTGTTAACCTCTTCACTGCCGGGGCAAGGTGAATGCTACCTAGAGAGAGAGAGAGAATCACACCACATAATTATGGTATATAGGGCCTTAACTTTCGTGACAGAAAGAAGTTTTGCAATTTTATTAACTCTATATATATATATATATATATATATATATATATATATATATATATATATATATATATATATATATATATATATATATATATATATATATATATATATATATATATATATATATTATTATAAGTTATAAGGGTTTGCTACATGGACCCTTGTAGGCCTGAGGGAAGTCAAAGGAATCGTTGTACCCCAAAGGCCTGAGGGGTACAATGGTTCCTTTGACCTCCTGAAGGCCTGCAAGGGTCCATGCGGCAAGCCCCTGCTACCAATAACGTATTTGTTTACATTCCTCCACTATTTTTGTAAAATAAATCAAGAAGGCATCTTCCGACCTGGATCATGCCAGACATGACTGACTTTTGACGTAATTTAAAATATTTCATGACGTTGCCGTCTCCAGTACTGAGTGTGCATGTTGTTTCGAACAACACGAAATAACTTTTTACTTTAGAACGTTTTGGTGATCTTTTATAGAACAAAACTCACATCGAAGGTGTGTCACAAAGAGGGCTACTAGAAGTCCGCCATTTGTCGCTATAAGGGTTTTTGTGTCATGGTCACATGGTACAGTTTGCGCTAAAGAGACTGGTCATGTGATGTAGGGATGAAAACAAACAAATATATATATTATCTGTGAGATTTGTGTTTGCACTATCAAGATATGTTATTATGAGTGGTCACTGGCCATTCTCAGTGATCACTGATGGTACAGTCCGCTACTTGCAAAAGTACACAGCAGAGTGTGAACATGTTTGAAAATTAATGTAATTTTTTTTGTTTGAAAACTTAAACCTGATCTCGGTAGCAGTAGACCAGCTGCCTGAAAAAGGAACTGTATTTTGCTGCAGCATGATTACAAGAGACATAAATCCTCATGAGCCCCCGCAGTCACAGGGGCTCATGAGGATTTATGTCTCTTGTTAGTTCTGTGTCCTTTGTGCCTATTTTTTGTCCCGTTTACTTCTGTTTCTTCACGCAAATGTTGGTAAGCACACTGTGGTTTCATACAATACAATACAATAATACTTTATTAATCCCTCACGGGGAAATTCACTGTCTGCCCATACAACATATGGCATCATCATTCACTCATAAAATAATTAAATAACCCATAACTCTCAATTAAAGAAATAAACTGTACAGACGTATTGTTACCTTTGTAACACACTTGGCTGGCATTGGGAAAAAAAAAATAATAATAATACTGAAAGGGCTAGTACTAAGGAAACTGAAGAATGTTGACCGACACTATCTACTGATATTACTGTTGAAAAGGGTAACGGCCTGAGGGACAAAAGAGTTGGCATAACGTGATCTACGACTTTTGGGTACTCGAAGTCTGCCACTTTGTTCGATACGTCTGGTGTCAAATTCATATCTAAGTGGATGTGTTTTGTCATCAAGAATGTCGGCCAATTTGTTCGTAATCCGTCTGTTGTACAGTGTGTCCAAATTATCCTGTGCCCTACCAATCATCCCGCCTCCTTTCCGGATTACTTTGTTAAGGCGATCTTGATCTCTTTTACATAAATTTCTCCCCCAGCACGTCGGTCCAAAAAAATAGAATGCTAACAATACTGGAGCAGTAAAACATCTATAAAAGCTGAGTGCTTACATGAAATGATCTGAGTTTTCTCAAACAGTAAAGACAGGTATGCGTTTTTTTCACAATAGCATCTGTGTTTTGTTTCCAGTTGAGTGCGTTGTCAAAAAGAATACCTAAATACTTGTAAGACTCTACAAGCTCAACAGGACCGTTATGCTGTTTGTTATTCCTGAAATCTATGACCATCTCTTTTGTTTTGCCAACATGTAATTCAAGATAGTTTCTATCACACCACTCTACAAAGTCATCGATCTCCTGTCGATAGTGTCTGTCGTCCTCATCTGTAATCCGACGTGTCAGTGCCGTGTCATCAGCGTATTTGTCCTCCTCATCTGTAGTCCGACCTGTCAGTGCCGTGTCATCAGCGTATTTGTCCATGACACGGTCGTTATGAGTAGCTCTACAGTCTGCTGTGTACAAAGAAAACAAAAAAGGCGACAGGACAGTCCCCTGTGGTGCACCGGTGTTGGTAACTGAGATTAGATTCGAACTAATTCATACGCAAAATTTGTCATCACCGGCAGCAAAAGGATGAAAACAGAGCAATATTTTTAAAAATTTAAACTACCAAAAAGCCAGTGGATGAAATTGCTTGGGATTTCCGTTAACCCATATCATACTGAGGCTAAAAGCTTCAAATTTGTACACTGCCATATGCAGGCTACATTCTAGTACTTACAGATAAGAATATAGACCAATGGCTTTAGTTCAAGGGTGGTGCCAGAATAGCTTGGCGCCTAAAGGTGCCATGCTATTCTGGCACTACCCTTGAACTATTGTAGTCAAACTTATTTCACACACTGGTGTATTTCGAATGATAAGGGTAAATCAGTTACTGCCAGCTTACTGTCCCCTCTGTGCAATGTAATTGGTGGATCCAGTTGTTTTGTTGTGGTTTTTTCCCACAATGCTGAAATGACCTTATGAGGTCTAATATCAATGGCACTTAGTGATGATGAAAAATTGCCTGCAACTGGTAAAAAGTGCTTAGTCACATGCTGGTCTGTGATTTTGGACCTTGCAGCCATGGGCCATAAGGTCCAAGATCACAGACCAGCAAATATTCCTTGGGCGGACTTGGTTATTGATGAAAATGAGGGTGTCATTATTGCAAAACAATATTTTTTGTGTCGTTGATTATGACAGCAATGGCAGTGCTTAGTGACTGAAATCCTTGTGCATGTTGTTCTGTTGTTTAGCACCTCCCCCTAGCTCCACATGGATAAAGGCAAGAGAAATCGCCACTACTGCTGCAGTTACGGCTGCTGTTTCCTATGCTGTGTACAATATCTACAAGGTAAGATCCAGCGCTTACACTCACTTTATTTTAAAAAATGTACATAAATATAATTTTTCAATAATTTCTAAATAAAAATGAGAAAAGAGGCGGGGTTTGTCTTAGGGTTGATTTTATTTGTTTATTTCTATTTTAGTATTAGAAATTGTAAGATACGTGTAATACAAAAATTACAAATTAATGCAAAGAGGGAGTGCATGGCTGATAATAGAATGTTTTCCAATATGATATTTATTAACCCATTTAACCCCATGGGTGAATTTCCCTAATGTTAGAAGTGTCACAGAACAACTATGTACCAGTTGCAGAACCTGGATCAATCATGACAATTTAAGGGTAGCACCAGATTAGCTAGCACCATCACGTGCCAAGCTAATCTGGCACTACCTTGAATTATCATGATCAAGCCATCTCCTGATACTGATGTCAGGGCTAAGAGGGTTAATATATTTTATTCACTTGAACTGACGTGTGTTGTATTTTGTGTGCTTGCATACATGTGCACTTATGTATGTATTTAGTGCGTACACCACACCATTACAAATTTCTGCACATGCTAAACAATAAAGTGTTTGAAACTTCAATTTATTATCAGACTTACATTCGCCCCTGGTTGGTCGGCAAATCCGAGGTGGAGGCTCACATGGAACGGTTGGAAGCCAGCATCAACAGTCTCCAGGCAACCATCGCCGAGAGCAACACACAAATGCTGGAGACATTAAAAGGCATCCAGGAAACACTTGCTACTCAGAGAGACAGAAATGTTCAGGTTGGCATTTAACCACCTCATGCATGCAGCTGTCAGTACTGTGAACAGCACTGGTGGCTGCATGCCCAAGTGGGTTAACATAGTGAGCTTTTATACCATTGGCGCAGTCCCGATGTTCCAACTACAGAGGAATCACCTTGCTGTCAGTACCAGGAAAGGTCTTCAACAGGATCATCCTAGAGAGAATGAAGAGCTCCGTTGACCCCCAGCTGAGAGACCAGCAAGCAGGATTCAGGAAGAACCGATCATGTACAGACCAGATCGCCACTCTCCGCATCATCGTGGAACAGTCTCTGGAGTGGAGCTCCCCGCTGTACGTCAACTTTGTGGATTATGAGAAAGCATTTGACAGCGTGGACCGAGAGACTCTGTGGAAACTCCTACGACACTACGGTGTACCCACAAAGCTCGTCCGCCTGATCAAGAGCAGCTATGATGGCATGACATGTCGCGTGATCCACGAAGGGCAGTTCACCAGAGAGCTCCAGGTCAGAACTGGTGTCAGGCAGGGGTGTCTGCTGTCTCCGTTCCTCTTCCTACTGGCCATAGACTGGGTCATGAAGATGACCACAGAGCACAGACAAAGTGGAATACAGTGGACACTGTGGACACAGCTTGACGACCTCGATTTTGCAGACGACTTGGCATTACTGTCCCACACTCATCAACAAATGCAGGACAAGACCACGAGGCTTGCTGACATCTCGTCCCAAGTGGGCCTCACCATTCACAAACAGAAAACAAAGACAATGAGGCTGAACGCAACCAGGGAAGAACCAGTCTTGCTTGCTGGCACCCCGTTGGAGGAGGTGGAGTCTTTCACCTATCTCGGGAGCATCATAGACAAAAAAGGCGGCACTGATGCAGATGTCAGAGCACGAATCGGTAAAGCCAGAGCAGCCTTTCTCCAGTTGAAAAAAGTGTGGAGTTCCAGAGAGCTGTCACAACACACCAAAGTCCGGATTTTCAACTCCAATGTAAAAGCAGTTCTCCTATATGGAGCAGAGACATGGAGATTGACAAAAACCACAGTCAACAGAGTACAGACCTTCATGAACAGTTGCCTTAGAAGAATTTTGAAAATCCACTGGCCAGAGAAGATCAGCAACGTCAGACTCTGGGAGAGAACAGAGCAGATAACAGCAGAGAATGAAATTGGGCGAAGAAGATGGGGATGGATCGGTCACAGTCTGAGAAAGCCAGCTTCCAGTATCACTAGGCAGGCATTGTCATGGAACCCCCAGGGAAAGAGGAAAAGAGGTAGGCCGAGAAACTCCTGGCGTCGAGACCTCCAAGCAGACATCAAGAGACTGGGAACCACCTGGAGTAGAATCGAAGGAGAAGCACAGGACAGGAGTTGCTGGAGGTCTCTCGTCGACGGCCTATACCCGGGTAGGGGTGACAGGCGTAAGTAAGTAAGTAAGCAGTCCCGATGCATCATTTTAATCCTGTCCATTAGTGTGAAAGCATAGCCTTGCCCATGCTGGGGCTGTAGCTGAAAGTGTACCTTTAGGACCCAAACCTTTAAGGTCAGTATCATGAAATTGGGAGATGCTGTCTGAAGAAACATCTGTTCAAGAGAAATTTGACCATGATAGTTCAAAGGGTGGTGCCAGAATAGCTTGGCGCCTTGTGGCGCCAAGCTAATCTGGCACCACCCTTTGAACTATCATGGTTGATCTGTATGATGTACTAACATAGTCGTTCCTTTTCTTGTTGTAGCATGACAGGGCTGAATGCGACAACAGCTGTATAGTAATTCAGAAAGGGGCTGAATTGAGCATGTTCACATAGGGGGAAACTGACATATTTATATGTTGGTCTGACCTGTAATGATGGCTCATTTTTATTTTACAGTTTCTTCCAAACTTGACATCTGGAAGAGGACAGTTGACACGCATACTTAAAACATAATTGCCTCTAGATTCGGCAAGTAAATGTGGATTGAGGGAACTCTGTAGAGGTCAAAGTTTCAATCTGTTAACCCCCTTGTGTTTGCAGCCAGCGGTGCTGTAAACCTTATTTATGGCTGAATGCACAAAGGGGCGAATATTTCAATGTAAAACCTCAACTCGCCACATTTGCAGCTTTTTTTTAAAAACAAATTGTTTGTGTGTTTGTTTTTTAATGTCAGTCAGCTGAGGTGGCGTATCAGCAGGATGTACGAGCTGTCAGTGAAATCAAGGCAGAGATTTCTTCACTCAAAGGCCTTCTGTTAAACAGGTTTGTCCCTTTATTTAATACTTCAAAGCTAGAATTCTGAAACGGGACACATGTATCTTTGAATAGCTACTAATTTTCAGTTGTAACTTGTGTTTTACTTTTACACCCATGCAACCAACACACAATTAATTACAACAGTTATGGACTGTAACATTAACTCATTCGAGATGTGCTGCCTCTGGATATGTGGCTTTAAGCCGCGTATCAAGAGGTGGCATGTCTCGAATGAGTTAGGAATTGCCTGCATGTGGGCCCACATTCCCAAATTATGGAGTCCATACCAGGTGAAAAACATGTAAAATGCAAACAAAATCCGAACAAAGAAAGTAACATGCTTAGAAAGGACAAGTACAACACTGTGTTGGTACTTGTCATTTATAAGTGTGTTTCTTTCTTTGTTGGGATTGGGGGAGGGGAGTGGGGGGGGCATCTTGAACAATTATGCCAGTGCCAAAATCGATAAACAAACTTGATTGCTGTACATGAACCCATTGAGAAGTGCCATATATGGATACTCAACATTTTGCCTCAGTCATATCCATATATACAGCACATTCCAAAATAGATGATGTGTCAGCGGTCCATATGTAAGATAAGACATTGGAGGATGCAAACTTCTTTGCAGACGTCAGTTCCCACCGCCGCCAGTGACGCCCCCTGTGGTACCTGCTTGGCAGAGAGAGGCTTTAAGAGACAGTCAGTCTGAGATCTCATCCGCTAAACCAGCATCAAGTACTGGTCAGCAAGTGTCTGCTGACATCAATGAAAATACAAGGCAGCCTGATGTCTGTACTGATGATATTGCTCTACAGGTGACTCATTACAATTTATCAGCCACTTTTTGGGCTCACGTGCAATAGCAAAAGTGAGTCTTTGTAATGGGTCATCCAGCATCTGTCGTTTGTGGTAAACTTTAACGTTGGCATTTTCTATTCAAGCCTCAGATTTCAAACTTCGCCTAAAGGTGTTTCTAAACATACCAATTTCAGTGACCTTTCTCGAAGATCAAGGTTACAGGGGTCCAGGAAGGGGTAAAAAATAGCCATATTTTGACACAAATTGTTTCTCCTCAAACACTATTTTCAAGTGCAACCCCAAACTTGGTACAGAGATACCTTATGGTAAGACCTTTTTATGCATACTAATTTGGATGACCCCTCGAAAGTTCAAGGGTCACAGGTCAGCAAATGTGTGAAAAATAACAGCTTTTCATAAAATTATAGTTTGTATCGAAGTTTTTGCCAACTTTTCAGTCAGATTAGCAAAGGTAGCTGATGATAAGCCCTTTCTATGCATACTACTATTACTAATTTAGTGGTCCCCTTACAAAGGTCAAGGGTCATGGGGGTTCCAGAAAAATAGCCATAGTTTGACAAAAACTGTTTTTTCTCAAATACTATTTTCAAGCCCAAACTTGGTATAGAAATACTTGATGATAGGGCCTTTCTATGCATACTAATTTGGATGACCCCTCTGAAACTGAAAGGTCAACGGTCACAGGAGGTCAGCAAGTGTGTGAAAAATTTTAGTTTGTTTTCTCAAAACACATTACCGATGGTATTACTTAAAGGAAATGGTTTCTTAGCTAGTCTAATTTTAGCCCAAAATTGTTGTGTACGAGTATGGTCATGATGGCAGGTGAGGGGCGCCATAGCCTAGACGGAAACCCGGGTAGCCTCCCTTCCGGTTCAACCACGCATGCGCCACACCACTCATACGCCAGTCAGTTTTCTTTGCTAGTCTCAGAAGGTTGTGTACGGGACTCGCTCTGTTCGTTAGGACTCTATCTTCGTTAGGGAAGTCTAGTCAGAAGGAAGCTTGTTCAAGGTGGGAAACCTGGCTTGAGGTTTCCGTCGGTCTACGGACTTAGGAACTTGTTCCTAGTGAACGTTACTTGTGAATTTCACCCGTCGGCGCCATCTTATCCTACCGGGCGCGGCGACGCCAGGTTGAACTGTACTCACGCCTAGTGCCGCTCGGGCCCTAGTGCGTGCTGCTCGTGTGTGCCAAGCTTCTACTTCGCTCTTCAGCCTGCTCTGAGTGCCTGCTGTTGCGGAGACTTCGTTTCGACGCCTTCACTGACGCCAGTGGCTTCGCCCGGCATCAGCGTTACGTGGTCGCCGTCCGACGCCGGGCCGTGTCTGCGTGCTAGCCTTTCTGGTGGGTCTTCAACCGGGTTGGTGCCTCACTTCTTCGGATGGCAAGGTAATATCTCTGCCTTGGCCTACGTCAGGCGCTCAAGGGTAGTGGTGGAGCGCCGGGCGTAGGCTTACACGGTACGCTTCGTTCGTTCACACGGATTCGGTGCGGGCCCACGGGGGCACGCTCGCTCGCATTTCATTGTACATTATGTTTTGCAGTTGGCAAGTCCGAACATGCACTCGATGTGGGCAATTCCAGTGGCCGAGTGACGAACACCTGGTTTGCCTGCCCTGTTCCGGTTGTACCTCCACGCGTCCGTGCTCGGTCTGCGCCCCATGGCTGGAGGAACAATGGACCCAGCTGTGGAGTTTCTACGGCCGCAAGAAACCTACGCAAGCACGGAAGAACGATCCCACACCGGTACGCGCCACAGTCCAGTCGAGTGGCCCTGACCGAGTGTCTGAGCAGACGAACCAGCGGCTTCGGTCGCGTGCTCGTGCTCTAGTACCGGCAGCCACCACAGTCCAGTCGAGTGGTCTCTGTACGGTCAAGGATCCTAGAGCGCCTCGGGCTAGGCCTCTAAACAAGACTCCGGTAGCCACCACAGTCCAGTCGAGTGGTCTCTACCCGGTAGCAACGCCTCTGCAGGCAACTGATAACGAACTGATACAGGCTCCTACACCCGCTCTGGTTGCGGGCCTGACTAATACGGATCTCCAGGTAGCTGACAAGCTCTCGCCACAGATTCGTCCTGCTGCTTCCGCTACCCTGTTCTCCGCTAGGGACCAGCGCGGAACGCCAGCGCCCCGCCCAGCTCCTTCCGTCCGGGCGTCAAGTTCCGACAAGTCTTCTCGCCGGACGCGCTCCCGCTCTCGGGTACGAAGTAGTCGCCTCCGCTCTGCTGCGGTGCGAGTTACTCCCTGTCTTCAGTCCGAGCGAACCTCAGCTGTTAGACATCGTTCACACTCGAGCGACAGGTCTACTCGCCTGAGGACCGATTACTACCGGTCGGAATCCAGCCGACATTCGCGGACACAGTACAGGCATGACTCTGCTTTGCGTTCAGCTTCGCGCCATTTCAGACGTTCCCGGTCCCCGCATCGCCGCCACCGTTCCCGTTCACGCTCCTCTCGGCGGAGTGCCGCTCGTCGCACGCGACACCGTCGTAGGTCAGGAGTTCGGGCTTCCCGCTCAGCGTCGAGTGCTTCACGGGACCGTTCATCTAGCAGACACTGGCGGCGCCACGCACCAGTGAGAAGATCTCCTCCACCAGCTACGACCGTTACCCGCCCCAGTGACGGGAGTCTTCCTCCTCGTTTGGGAGTGGACCCGATTCCCCACTCAGTTCCGGCAGAAGAGGACACCCTTAGTCTGAACCCCGAGGAATCGATGTCGGCACTACTACAGGTGGCCAGCCCCGCCCCGTCCAATCCCTCGGGTGGTGACGAGGAATTCCCGCCGGCTGCCATTGGACATAGGTTAGAGACACTGCGGGCCCTTGATGAAGCGGCACGGCTTATCGCGGCTTGCCTCCCTGCAGAAGACTGCCCTCCCTCTCCAGTTCTTAAAAGAAAAGCGTTCGCCTTTGTGGACGCGGAACGACAGGCCAAGCGATTCAAGTCTCTCCCCCAGCCGCCGGGTTTCCGGGAGTTACGTGATGCGTTTTCTGCTCATCTTGCGCAAGGGGCATGCGGTACAGGATTCTTCTCAGACTCCAAGTGGCCGACAGGTATAGACATCGCCTTCCGGCAGTCATGGTATGCGGGCCATACACAACACTTTTCCTGCCCTCTACCGACAGCGGACCCCGCGGCAGTGGCGTTCTCTGGGACTTCCTTACGTCAGTCTCTCCTCCCCGGGGTAGAACAGACCGCGACACTCATTAGGAACACCCTGGCAGCAGCGGGATTTCTAGATTTGGTCACGCAAGCCATCGTCCGACATGTAGAGGACTCCTGGCATCCGTCAATTTCGCCTCTGCTGGGAGACCTGCTCGCCCTAGCAGTTTCGGGGAACCGCGCTGTATATCATGTCGCGGTCAACTCCATGGCAGCCGCCTCTAACTGCGACTTACTGCGTCGAGATGCGATTCTCCGTTCCTGTCCCATTCCGCTGGATGTGAAGACTCAGCTTCGGCAGGCGCCCCTCGGTGGTGACTTACTGTTCGGCCCCACCTGGCTCGCTGTAAAGGAAGCTAACAAGGACGCCTGGCCCAACCGCCCAGCTCCAACTTCCTTTCGACCAACCCGCAAGGCTCCGGGTCGTCCCCTGCGGACTGCTAGACCCACCGCCCGCCCGTTCACCAGAGGTGGTCGCCTACCCCCCAGAGCTCCAGCCTTTCCTCGCGCCCGCCCTTTCCCCAGTACCGAGCCTCCCCCATCCCTCCCTGCCCGCACCTGGCCCAGACCTGCCCGGCGCCCCGGGCGGGGCCGGGCGCACTGACTTTCTCCCCCTCCGACCTCGTCCGGAGTTCCGGTCGGCGGGAGGCTGGCGCTTCACAGCGAAGCCTGGCGCTCGCTGTTTCCGGACGACCCGTGGATTCTCTCTACCATTACTCAGGGACTACTGATCTCCTTCCGGTCCCCACCTCCCGTGCGCCGGAGCCCGGTGTGGACTACAGTTCCTTCAGACCAGCTCAGAGCCGAAGCTCTCCGCGGCGAAGTTTCCTCCCTGCTTCAGAAGTCCGCCACGGAGGTGGTGGTCCGGCACGACTCCCCAGCCTTCTACAGTCGGCTCTTTGTGGTGCCCAAGCCGGGCGGCAAGTGGCGCCCCGTCATAGACCTCTCGGCGCTGAACAAGTTCATCGTCGCTCCGGCCTTCCGCATGGAGACTGCGCGGGCCCTTCGCTCAGCGGTACAGCCGATGGACTTTGCGGTCAGCCTGGACCTCTCAGATGCTTACCTGCACGTACCCATGCATCCTGCTTCCAGACGTTACCTACGCTTTGCCTTCGAGGGGGTCGTCTATCAGTTCCGCGCGCTCCCCTTCGGCCTCAACCTCAGCCCCTGGGTCTTCACTCGCCTCATGGACGCAGTGGTAGCCAGAGCCCGTCGAAGTTCCACGAGCCCTACGTCGAACTACTTGGACGACCTACTTTTGAGGAACCAGGACGAGCGCTCCCTGAGGGAAGACCGAGATGCTCTGCTTCAACTTCTCGAGAACCTGGGCTTCCTGGTCAACCTTGGCAAGTCCGACCTCATTCCCGCACGCCATTTTATTCACCTCGGTATGGAGTTCCTCACCGACCACAATACCGTCAGACTGCCGGAGAAGCGCATCCAGAAGTTGGCGACTCTAGCTCGGCAGGTGTCCCAGTTGACGACGCTTCCAGCCAGGCAGTGGCTTCAGCTGTTAGGTCTGATCAGCGCTGCTGCGGACCTGCTACCGCAAGGACGTCTCTACTCCCGCCCTCTGCAACTGCATCTCCTCCTTCACTGGCGACCGTCGTCGTCCGACCTCGAGGCCCCGATTCCAGTACCTGCCATGCTCCGTCCCCACCTGCTGCGCTGGGCGGATCCTTCCTGGCTCGCGACGGGAGTGCCGCTGTCCTCACCGCCGCCCACTCTCTCGCTCTGCGTCGACGCAAGCCTCGCAGGTTGGGGAGCTCACCTCCTTCCGTCGTTCGAGACTGCCTCTGGCCTGTGGCCTCTGGAATCGCTGTCCAAACACATCAACTGGTTAGAACTGAAGGCAGTATGGCAAGCTCTCCTGGCCTGGGAGCACCGCATCCGACATCAGGAACTGTTGGTTCTCTCGGACAACTCCACGGTCGTCTCGTACATCCAGAAGCAAGGCGGGACCCGCTCTCCATCCCTTTGCATACTACTCTACCAGGTGCTCTGCTGGTGCGAGGATCGGGACATCTCTCTTCGCGCACGTCACATTCCGGGTCATCTGAATGTGCTGGCCGACTCCCTCTCCCGACGCGGTCAACTGCTCCATACAGAGTGGGCGCTGCGACCCGACATCTTTCGACTGATCGCCGCCACCTGGGAGGCTCCCATGATCGACCTCTTCGCCACGAGGTGGAATCGACAGCTTCCCCTCTTCGTTTCACCCATTCCAGACCCTCTGGCCTGGGCAGTCGACGCTCTATCCATCTCTTGGGACGGCCTGGTCGCCTACGCCTACCCGCCCACCGTACTAGTCCCCAAGGTCCTACTCAAGCTCAGAGGGTGCAACACGATCCTGTTCCTGGTGGCGCCATTTTGCTGGACCAAGTCATGGACAACCGACCTCCTGAACCTTGCCACGGCTCCCCCGCTACCGCTCCCCACACCGCGGACGATGCTCAAGCAACCACGGCAGCAGCTGTTCCACCCGTGCCCTGAGCGTCTCCTCCTCCACGCCTGGAGGTTGTCCGGCAAGCCCTCGCAGCTAGAGGCTTCTCAGGTGCGGCAGTGGACGCGATCGCTACAGCTCGTCGAGCCTCGACCAGACGAGTCTACGAAGGCAAGTGGAGAGTCCTCTGCGCCTGGTGTGACGACAGACACCTTCACCCCATCGGCTTGACAACTCCCCAGTTGGCGGATTTCTTCATCTGGCTTTTCAGCGACCAGCAGTTAGCACCGATCACCATCCGGGGCTACCTGGCCATGATTGCCGACACGTACAGACACTTGGGACTGCCCGACCCGGGTTCCTGCAAGGACCTAGCCGACCTGATGGCCCACTTCGGTCTACAACGTCCTGCCCGCCGATCCCTGGTGCCACGATGGGACCTGTCCTGGGTACTCACTTGGCTCAACTCGCCCCGTTTCGAACCGATCCAGTTGGCGCGGTTGCCGGACGTGACTCGGAAGACCTGCTTCCTTTTGGCCCTCGCGTCAGCCTCCAGAGTCAGCGAACTGCACGCACTTTCAGCACGCCCCGCCTGCTTACAGTTTCGGGCTGATGGCGCGGTTCAGCTGCTTCCTGACCCGGCCTTCCTAGCCAAGACCAGATCGCCTTTGACGGCCCCTCAACTGGTCACCATTCAACCATTACGAGACCCAAGCGCCACCCGGGAGTCCAGACAACAGGACCCCGTGCGAGCCTTACGTGTGTACCTGCGCCGGACCAAGCCGATACGCAGGGAACGCACCCGCCTTTTCCTTCCTTTGTCCCCAGGTAGAAACGACATCTCGGCCCAAACGATATCCTCTTGGCTCCGGTGGGTGATACGATCAGCCTACCAGGAGCTTGCCCCGGATACAGCCAAACGCATGAGCATCAGGGCACACGAGATCAGAGCCATGGCCACCAGCCTAGCATTCGACCGGAACTGTGCGGTCAAAGACATTGTGGCGGCCGTGGGCTGGCGAGCGGAGACCACCTTCGCACGCTTCTACCTGAGGGACCTCTCCAGCCAGCGCCAGAACCTATCGCTGGTGGGGGACATCGTGGCGGCGCAACACTCCCTCCCGGCGCCCTAGGCGCCGTAAGTATCTTTGCTAAAATTAGAGGGAGGTTGCGGGAGGGTGGCCGACTCGAGCGGCCAGGATGGCAGGGGATGGGGTCGCTATAGCGGCACCCGCCTCCTCCTCGGGATTCTTCCTTTAAGTAATACCATCGGTAATGTGTTTTGAGAAAACAAATGTATTTTTCATTAAAATGTATTTTTTTGAAAAATACTTACCGATGGTATTACTCGAAGGTCCCTCCCACCTGCCCCGCTTGCCGCTGATTCGCTAAGAAAACTGACTGGCGTATGAGTGGTGTGGCGCATGCGTGGTTGAACCGGAAGGGAGGCTACCCGGGTTTCCGTCTAGGCTATGGCGCCCCTCACCTGCCATCATGACCATACTCGTACACAACAATTTTGGGCTAAAATTAGACTAGCTAAGAAACCATTTCCTTTAAGTAATACCATCGGTAAGTATTTTTCAAAAAAATACATTTTAATGAAAAATACATTTTTCATAGAATTGTAGTATTTATCAAAGTTTTTGCAAAATTTTTCAGTCAGACTTGGCATAAAGGTAGCTGATAATAACACCTTTTTATGCATACTTATTTAGTTCAAGGGTCACAGAGGGTTAGCTGATTTGTGAAAAAAATTCATACATTTTGAGAAAACTTGGATTTCTTTGGTACAAAAGCCAACCCTTTACTTAATGTGTAGACACTTAAACTCTTGCTCATTTCAGTGATCTGTTGGAAAGGTCAGGGTCACAAAGGCCACTCTTTTTGTGGGTCATACATGTGAGCTGTAAGGGCTTTGCCTTTCTTGTTTTTATAGTAAACACAAATACAAAACATGTGTATACTGTAAATAGTAAACTTTGCATATAACAGATCACCAAGGGACCCATTTTTTCTTGTTGTTAATGTTATAAACGAAGTAATTTACATAGAGAGGGTGCCGTCAGGACCTTTCTAAAGTCTGATTGCGTCTATATATCTGACATTGGTATAAGCGAAGTGGACTTCTTTTTATTTTTTTCTAATTTTTATTATTACTATTATTATTCCTAGGGAACAGCAGTAGCCACAGATCCTACACAAGAAAATGAGAAACTCCAGATGATGGGTGATGGCACACAACCATTCAATCACACGCCAGAAGATGGAGTCCTGGTCAGCCAATCAGTATCTGATACCACACTCACCAGCCAGTCGGGGACCAGCAACAACGGATTTGAGTTTGTCAGGCCCAGCTCAGAGTCTGACACCAATGGGATGTAGTTCTTTTGGAGTAGTCTTTCAGATATTAACACGTGGAGCCATAGGCGACGTCAAAATGTCCATGCTTGCAAGTTGTCATATGAGGACTTTGTATCGGCTCAGCAGACAGATCAACCATGATAGTTCACTGGTATTGCCAGAATAGCTTGGCGCCTCGAGGCGCCAAGCTATTCTGGCACCACCAGTGAACTGTCATGGTCCATCGATAACCTGTTGTAGTGTCTCGGGACTGAATTTACAAAGCCCTGTCCATCTACAGGAGGCTTGGCTTGTAGGAGTTTCTGTGGCTTCCATCTGAAAGAGGCTTGCATTCTCGCAAACGTTTTGTGACTGCTGTCCGATAGAGGCGTGGATTCTTCCATCTGATAGAGCCGTCAATCCTCATGAGCCCCTGCAACTTCAAGGACTTATACCCCGTAGATGTTTTAAGTGAGAGTCACTGTGACTAACTTTGAAACTGCCTGTGACTCAGTATGATGTGCATGTTTGAAAATGGTGCATTAAAATAGAAATGAATGTTTAGGAGACCCTCATGTTATGGGGAACATATTATGAGGATTTATGCCTCGAGCATGCAGATTTGCTTCTCTGGTCCTAGATGGAAGGAGTGATTTCTGCCCACAAGAGGCATGGATCCTCATGAGCCCTAGCAAATGCAGTGGCTCATTAGGATCTATGTCTCTCACTGGCAAGGATAGGATCCTTTGACTTCTCTTACGCTCAGATCTAAGGGGTCATTTGCATGAGGCATAGATTCTCATGCTCATGAGGATCTATGCCTCTTGCAGCTGAAGATTGTGTAACTGACTTTGTGTGCCTCCGTCCGTGGTTCAAACTACCGGTATTAACCCGTCTTTTCATCCAGTATTGATGCTGGTCCACTATTCTTCACAAGGGGGTGATTGGTTCCATGAGTAAATAACTACATGTGGTGTAAATTGAAATGCAATAACACTTATGTTGAGTAAACATCTTTTTGAGGTAGGAAAAAGTGTCCTTTAAAGACCGGTGTTCACTCAGAAGAAGCCTTGAAGGGCTAAAAGCGTCGCCTGTCACTAGAGCCCAACACATTTAGGTGGCTACAACCACCTGAATAATGGTCTTTTGTGACAGGTGATCTCTCACAAGGGCTTTCGCTCAGAATGTGGTATTTAATCAGAAGCGAACTGTTTAATGAACAAAGATGGGGCTTGGGAGGAAATAAATGAGTATTGTGTGTGCGTGCTGCTTTTGACAGACACCTCTACGCTAGTTAGTTCCCAGGGTCACCTAGGTCAGCCCTCCAGGGTGAGTCCGCCTCTATTTTCTGGGGTACACGTTTCTCCCTACCGTTGGTCCATTCACCTGCATTCTACATTTTTAAACTCTCCCTACTGTCTGTGTTTCCTGTAGCTCTTGATATTGGATGCGTGTTGCTAAATGGTCTGCTGCACCTAAGAGATGATAAATTATGTGTTTGCGGTTAATGCATTTAATACAATTCCCTGTACATATTTTGTAATTGTAATGATTTTCTACTCTTTTTTTGCAATCTAGGGTACGATAAATTAGCATGAAGGTGCATTGTCCCTAGCATGTCTTAGGTTTATTTAACCTATAGTATTAGACCGGCTGGCGACATACATTCAATATTCTGGTTGTTTTGTTTTTTTCACAAGCAGCGCAGGCATTACCTGAGAAAGTCTTGTTGTTGGTATGAACCAACCAACCACCTCTGAGCTGTTGAAATCTGTATTCACAAAGCTCTTTTTTGTCTGCCAGAATGCTTTGTGGTGCAATTTAGAAATGGTTGTGATTATTATTACAGGACACCCCACCCACACATTTGTCTTAACCCCTTCTCTGCTGAGAAAAATAAACATGATCCATTGGCAAGAGGCATAGATATTCATGATCCCCCACAGTTGTAGGGGCTCATGAGGATTTTTACCCTTTACCGACACTACTTTGTATCCTTATTCCTCTGGCAACTGGGGATTTTGACATTCGAATTACAGTGATTAACAAAGCACAATCTGTGTCCATTGGGAGTGAAGGAGTATGCGATTCTCTACGAAGGAGGAACTTTAATGTCTTCACATCAGTACAGCACTAGTAGAACACGTTGAGCCCAGTGGTTGAAGTACCAGAAGTTTGACTTGTCGTCCAAAGGTTACATACTTCAGGATATCAATTGACCATGATAGTTTAAGGGTAGTACCAAAATAGCATACCTCTAGGTACTACCTGTTGTGTTAACCCATATCATACTGATGCTAAAAGCTTCAAATTAGTACACTGCCAGCAAGCTATAGACCAATGGCTTTAGTTGAAGGGTGGTGCAAGAATAGCTTGGCGCCTAGAGGCACCAAGCTATTCTGGAACTACCCTTGAACTATTTTAGTCAAACTTATTTCACACACTGGTGTATTCCGAATGATGAGTTAACTATCATGTTCAGTACTTGTTTTGGTGTCAGGTCTGAATGTGTTTAAAAAAGGCTGTGCAAGATAATTTCAGATAAGGACGTATTAAAAATTACTTGGCCTGTTTTTCCCATGTTTACCCTGGGAACATGAAATTGAAAATTATACTGACAAGCGATAGGAATGTTACACCCAAATGATGTCGTTTTTCTTTTGCTCATCAGAATGGGAACCCTGGTGAATTTTTTAAACACATGGCATGTACATCAACTACATGTAACTTGAATGACTGGTAGTCTGAAAGAATGACTGGTGCAATCAAAGATTTGAAAGAAGGGATGTTTTATATGTTTATGCATTGTTTTTTATTGTTCATTTGCTTGCTTGGGTTTGCCAATATGTGACCCACTCTCACAAAATCAATCTTAACTCGCATTTTGGATGTTTTGACATATATACATTTCTGAAAACTACAATGTTTGCTGATTACTGTGATATATGACTGTATGCTGTAGTGCAAAAATTGTAGAAGTTGTTAGTGTTTGAAGTTGTTAAAGCCTCTGGCGGCCATTTTGAGAAAACAGCCTGGGAAGTTTCTGTGTGCAGCATAATTATGGCCAAGGGCAGACTTTCAAAATCATTTTAAACCTATTTAATGGCATTTTTCATGATAAAGATTTTAACCATACGATACTTTGGTGTATGTAGAATACATTTCTGCAAAAAAGTGAAAATGACCCAGATTGACCCCCACCACATATTATTGCCTGTAGTGCTGATCGGCTCCCTGCGAGTTAAGACTGGTTTCGTGAGAGAGGGTCACATATTTAGTGATATAATTATATACGTAAATTTGTTTTGTTGTAAAAAATGAAATAGTAAACTGTTGAAAATATAGAATGATGTTATTTTGCAATTTGACATGAGTTGTTATGAATAAAATATATTTTGTGACAAATTTATAAACTTTCTTTTCTGCTGTTTGGGTGATTGTTGTCAGCATTGTGTACCTGGGGTGCAATGTATAGAAGGAACTTACTGCACACGCTAAGCACTACCTTCGTAAGTAGTAACCACCGAGTAGGAAGAACCTACTGTAGGCAGCAATGCATGAAACCAACCTGCTAGTCACTAGCTTGTGACTACGAAGGTTCAACCTTGTCCCACAAGTTAATTTTATCGCAGGGGAATCCCCTGCAATGCGCAGGCGCGGAAGTAGGCGTATGGCGGACGCCTATACAGAAAAGATGGCAGAAAAAAAGAGGAAGGCAGATTTCTCTGAAAGAGAGAATGCGGTTTTAATTTCTGCCGTTGCAGAGCGTTACAACACTCTGCAGCAGGTTGAGCGTACTGCAACATGCAATAAAAAGAAAGGTCGGGCGTGGCAGGAAATTACTGAAGCGGTGAATGCGGTGGGAGGGCAGCATCGAGAAAGCAGGAACGTTATGAAGAGGTGGAGAGCCATGCGGGATGCTGTTCGAAGGAAGCCGGCACAGGGTTGGAGGAGGGCCTCCGGAGCCCCCCATCCCCTACGAGGACAGTATCCTGGCAATCCTTCAGGGAAGCAAAACGTTGCATGGATTTTGAGTTTTAGTTATTTATATTTTCAATTCCAGTTTTTATGTAAAGATTTACAAAATGTGATCAACAATACAACTTTATCTCACAAGGAGGAATTACAGTGGCAGCGCACAAGTATTTACACATTACAACTATAGCAGGTGCACAATTTATATGTTTGTAAAAGCAAAAGCAGCTGAAGTAAAAGTAAAAACGTTAAAAACACAAGGCACACAATCACACCCAACACCTCCACACTATATCATATCACGAACCTCAATCACATTAAAAGAAAGAAACATTACAAACGATGTACAAACATAAATATAAATAAATATCATTTACTATCTAACCTCTTGCACCCAGACAAAGACACGCAAACCACACACCCGCACACAACCAAACATTAACACTAATTCCCCAAGTTTTCATTGTTTAAAGTCATGCAGCTTTATTGTATGTTGCTTTATTTTAAATTTGTTCCTTCTTTGGCAGTGGATGAAACAGATGGTGACACCTATAGTATGGATGTCTCCCAAGAACGGATAGGTACGACTTGCAGAAGATTTATATTAGCTCTGTTACTTGGTGATCATGTTCCTACTGTAAATTTCTGTGGGCACATAGTACATGTAAAATCAACCGACAGTCAAAAGTTAAGAGGAAACAAACTCAAATACACTGACTGAGCATGATCTATTTTATACAGGCAAGAAGGCTGGGACCATATGGCGTTGAGGTGCGTCCCCTGGGTGGTGGATAGGGGGTCCCTCGTGAGAGGGGTGCACCGAATAAAATAAGGTGCCGTGAACCAACATGGTCTAAGGGAAGGTGACCCCGACAGAAAACCCCTGGTCCTCCTAGTAAGGGGGTTGGGCGTGGGGGTAGCTTCCCCACCCTGCAAAAAAGGAAATAGCTACAAAAACGCCGACGAAAAGACAAACAGTAATTCCTTTCCTGGAGGAGGAAGGTTCTTCTACCAGAAGACTTATGACGTCCTGTGGTGAAAGCCGGAAGTCTTCGGAAGCCACAGGACCGAGCCGCCTCTCTCTATCCAGGGATACAACCATGGGCACATGGAATGTCAAGACCATGTACCAGAGCGGCAAGGCCGCCCAGATAGCAGCGGAAATGCAAAAGTACAACCTTTCCCTGCTAGGTATCAGTGAAGCCAGATGGACACAGTCTGGCCAGAAAAGGCTGTTAAGTGGGGAGATGATTCTGTATTCAGGTCATGAAGAGGAGAATGCCCCCCATACAGAAGGCGTAGCATTCATGCTGTCACCAGTGGCACAGAGAGCGCTGATGGGCTGGGAACCTCTTGGGCCAAGAATCATCACAGCAGCCTTTAGAACCAAGAAAAAGCTCAAGCTGAACGTCATCCAGTGTTATGCGCCCACTAATGACAGGGACGAGGAAGAGAAACAAGAGTTCTATGACCGACTCCAGAGTGCCTTGGACAAATGTGCGGAGCGAGACATCACCATCGTCATGGGCGATTTTAATGCCAAAATAGGGGAGGACAACACCGGATACGAAGAGGTGATGGGGAGACAGGGACTAGGCTCGGAGATGAGTGAGAACGGGGAGAGGTTTGTAGACTTTTGTGCTCTAAACCGACTTGTCATTGGAGGCAGCATCTTCCCACTCAGAAAGATACACAAAGCAACTTGGGTCTCACCTGACCATACAACAGAGAACCAAATAGACCATATCTGCATTAGCAAGAAATTTAGAAGATCCCTTCAAGATGTTCGAGTGAGGAGGGGAGCAGATGTCGCCTCCGACCACCATCTGCTTACCTTAAGAATGAAGCTCAAGCTAAAGAAAAGCCGCACAGAGACAACAAGAAGACAGCGCTATAATGTAGGCCTCCTGAGAGAAACTGGAGTTAGAGAAGAGTTCAAACTGGTGCTGTACAACCGGTTTCAAGCGCTACAGGAACTAGTAAACGAAGAGGAGGCGGTCACCACAGAGCAGCAGTGGAAGGCAGTTAGTGAGGCGCTGAACTCAACCTGCAAAGACACTGTAGGGTTCAGGAAACACCATCACAAGGACTGGCTGTCGGCACAGACCTTGAAGAAGATAGAAGTGAGGAAGCAGAAGAAAGCAGTTGTCATTCAACAACAGTCGCACGAGAGCAGCTAAAGTAAGGGCACAGGGGGAATACTCAGAAGCCAACCGCGAGGTGAAGAGGAGTATCAGGGCAGACAAGAGGGCCTACACAGACAGCCTGGCAGCAGAGGCAGAAAAGGCAGCAGCAATATGAAACAGCTCTACGACATTACCAGAAGATTGTCTGGCAAGTATAGCCATACAGAAAGACCAGTAAAAGACAAAGAAGGCAAGCCCATTGCAGACAGAGCAGACCAACTTGACAGATGGGCCGAGTATTTTGAAGAGTTACTGAACAGACCTAGCCCACCCGACCCCCCCAGACATCCAGCCGGCAGAGACCGACCTACCCATCAGCTGTGACAGACCCAGCCAGGAAGAGATCAGAAGAGCAGTGGCATTTTTGAAGAACGTCAAAGCAGCAGGCCCAGATGGCATCCCAGCGGAGTCTCTGAAAGCAGACCTAGAGACAACAGTGGAGATGCTGTACCCACTGTTTGGAAAGATCTGGGAAGAGGAGGTGATGCCGGCTGACTGGAAGGAGGGGTACCTAATCAAGCTTCCCAAGAAAGGCGACCTCAGCAAGTGTTCTAACTACAGAGGAATCACCTTGCTGTCAGTACCAGGAAAGGTCTTCAACAGGATCATCCTGGAGAGAATGAAGAGCTCCGTTGACCCCCAGCTGAGAGACCAGCAAGCAGGATTCAGGAAGAACCGATCATGTACAGACCAGATCGCCACTCTCCGCATCATCGTGGAACAGTCTCTGGAGTGGAGCTCCCCGCTGTACGTCAACTTTGTGGATTATGAGAAAGCATTTGACAGTGTGGACCGAGAGACTCTGTGGAAACTCCTACGACACTACAGTGTACCCACAAGGTTCGTCCGCCTGATCAAGAGCAGCTACGATGGCATGACATGTCGCGTGATCCACGAAGGGCAGTTCACCAGGGAGCTCCAGGTCAGAACTGGTGTCAGGCAGGGGTGTCTGCTGTCTCCGTTCCTCTTCCTACTGGCCATAGACTGGGTCATGAAGATGACCACAGAGCACAGACGAAGTGGAATACAGTGGACACAGCTTGACGACCTCGATTTTGCAGACGACTTGGCATTACTGTCCCACACTCATCAACAAATGCAAGACAAGACCACGAGGCTTGCTGACATCTCGTCCGAAGTGGGCCTCACCATTCACAAACAGAAAACAAAGACAATGAGGCTGAACGCAACCAGGGAGGAACCAGTCTTGCTTGCTGGCACCCTGTTGGAGGAGGTGGAGTCCTTCACCTATCTCGGGAGCATCATAGACAAAAAAGGCGGCACTGATGCAGATGTCAGAGCACGAATCGGTAAAGCCAGAGCAGCCTTTCTCCAGTTGAAAAAAGTGTGGAGTTCCAGAGAGCTATCACAACACACCAAAGTCCGGATTTTCAACTCCAATGTAAAAGCAGTTCTCCTATATGGAGCAGAGACTTGGAGATTGACAAAAACCACAGTCAACAGAGTACAGACCTTCATGAACAGTTGCCTTAGAAGAATTTTGAAAATCCACTGGCCAGATTGATTGATTGATTGTACATTGCTTAACGTCCCGACAGCAACAAGGCTTTCTCAGGACGTGCCTGCACTGCTTGTGAAAAAAAAAAAAATAAACAGAACATTGAATGTATGTCGCCAGCCGGTCAAATACATTAAATAAACCTAACACATGGGGCCTAAATAAAGCTAAGACCATTTAGCAACACACATCCAATATCAAGAGATACAGGCAGTGCAGACAGTAGGGAGAGTTTTAAAAAGGCAAATACAGGTGAATGGACCAAGGGTAGACAGAAACACATGCCCCAGAATAGAGAGAAAAACTCACCCTGTGGGGCTGACCAGGGTGACCCTGGGAACTAAAAAGTACCTAACCCCACCCAAGTCCCCCAGGGCAGACCCGGGTGGGGGCCACTGGCCAGAGAAGATCAGCAACGTCAGACTCTGGGAGAGAACAGAGCAGATAACAGCAGAGAATGAAATTGGGCCAAGAAGATGGGGATGGATCGGTCACAGTCTGAGAAAGCCAGCTTCCAGTATCACTAGGCAGACATTGTCATGGAACCCCCAGGGAAAGAGGAAAAGAGGTAGGCCGAAAAACTCCTGGCGTCGAGACCTCCAAGCAGACATCAAGAGACTGGGAACCACCTGGAGTAGAATCGAAGGAGAAGCACAGGACAGGAGTTGCTGGAGGTCTCTCGTCGACGGCCTATACCCGGGTAGGGGTGACAGGCGTAAGTAAGTAAGTAAAAGGCTCTTACAATCAAATTGTGATTGATTAAACATAACTTTTGTAAAGGTATAAAACACCACACAATAAAAGTATTTGTCAAGGTCTTTTTTTAAAGTAATTTGTCTGGTCTTTTGTTAATTAAATAGTTCTGTTTTTTAAAAATGTAGTTTGGTTATTTGTGTGCCCACCCCAGTGCCATACTGTTTCTTTACATGTGGTAAGTACTTCCTAGTGGCTGTAGGCCTCGGAATAGCAGCCCTACCGTAGGCAGCAGCGTAGGCAGTGCCTTCGCAGGGCGCTTTGTTCCATGCATTGCTGCCTACCTGCTGTAGGCACTACTTAAGCCCGTAGGTAGTACCTTCACTACTGGGCACCTTCTATACATTGCACCCCACCGAGACAGGCACAGAATAAGAGTATTAAGACCAAATGATCACAGTTAAATTTGTATTTATTTAATGATGCACACACACCATTTTACATTCAACCACATTTAACGTACTACATGTAGTTACAACACATTTAGTAGGTCATTCAGATGGGCAAGAAAACGTACAGACCATAACAGCCCAATTGATACACAACATCAAAGTGTATCACTTTTTTTTTAATTAGTACTGGCATAAATGAATAACAGGATCCACAGGCTGCATATCTCCTCAAGAGCCTTAGAAAAATTGTGAGGGCTCATGGGGATCTACGCATCTTGCAGCGGGAATAGGAGACTATGGGTACGATGGTTGTAAACAAAATGAGCACAGTGCATATTATGACATTTAGTTCAAGGCAAGCTGTACATTAGTAGCATCAATCACTGTCAGTCACATCAGATTTCAAACAATGCAAACTTCAATTTTCAAAATCTGCACATATTACATTTACAAGGCAATTAGTTGTGCGAACACTCAAAACTATTAATTCATGCAATCCTTTCGCATAGTTGATTGCATCGAAGCACTACACTGCAAGCAAGTGGCCCTAGGACATGCACTTTCCTTTCGTCCGTTTTTCCACCGAGTTGCAATGAACAAAACCCTTTGTCAGAATCTCTTCTTTTATTTTGGTGGGGAGATGGAAAATCCTTTACAACTCCTTGCATGATCACTATCGGTCAAAGTTAACACCTCTGTGTCCACTGTCCATATCCATCAAAATTAAACATGGAAACCAGTACAGCAGAGATATACTAAGCCATACAATCCAAAGAAGAAAGGCAAAGCCCTTATGGCTCACGTGTATGACCGATGCAATTGTGTGACCTTTGTAACAATAAGTATAAAGGCTGGCTTCAGCACCAGTGAAATCCATGTTTTCTAAAAATTTAAGCATTTTTCACACATCTGTCAAACCCCCATGACCCTTGAAATTTGTGATGAGTTGACTAAATTAGTATGCATGGAAATGTCTTACCATTAGCAAACTTCACGCCAAATTTGATTGAAAATTTTGCAAAAGCTTTGATAAAAACTACAATTCTAATTAGTATGCATGGATAGGTCTTACAATCAGGTATCTCTGTACAATGTTTGGGTTTGAAAAATTCTATCATTCAAAAATTGGCATTTTACACTGTCACATTTCCCAACCTCTTGTCACCCTTGACCTTTCCGAGGGGTCATCCAAGTTAGCATGCATAGATAGGTCTTACCATCAGGTATCTATGTAGCAAGTTTGGGTTTGAAGTTGTGAATAGTAGTTGAGAAAAAACATCTTGTGTCAAAATATGACTATTTTTTTTTACCCATTTCCTGAGCACTTGTGACCCTTGACTTTTCTGAGGGATCAACCAAATTAGTATGCATAGAAAGGTATCTTTGCACCAAGTTTGGGTTTGAAGTTGTCAATGGTATTTGAAAGAATTATGTCAAAATAATTATATAGCTATTTTTTACCCATTCCTTGATCCCCCGTGACCTTTGTGAGAGGTCACTCAAACTGGTGAGGTCTTGCCACAAAGTATCCTTGGGCCAAGTATCCTTGGGCCAAGTTTGAAGACTGTGGCTTGAATAGTCTCAGAGAAAATGTCAGTAAAGTTTTTACTGTGAATGCCAACGTTAAAGTTTTTACTGCGGACGACTGCAGACGGACGACCACTGGCCCAGAACAGACTCACTTTTGCTTCGCACGCACGCCAAAAAGCACCACTGACAGCAAAAAAGGGTTAATATCTATTAACAAACTGTAGAAGATCTGGGCCAGTCATGAACCTCATTAGTGAATGACATTCTCCTTGTCAACAAACTGTTCATTGGTCAGTCCACGTAAACCACCACCCAATTTCGCCACTTGCTTCCGCTGTTTGGCCTGCACAATCTGGCGTGGTGAATTGGTATCCACAGTAACAGCAGACAACGGTGATCGAGTTACTGGGATGTCCTTGCTGAGGGCCAAGGGACGTGTGTTGGGGGAAAGCTGCTTGGGGTTGGACACCAATTTAGCTTGTGGTCTTGTGTCTGCAAAGGTTCCAAAACCAGCATGGTTTTCTGTGCCTGAAAAACACACAAGACATTGCTATGAGTACCATGGTTCAATGAAGAGTGCCGCAAGACCCAAAAAGCGTGCAAATCTGCTCAGCGACGTGCTTTCCGTAATCCGTCGCAAGTGAATATTTTAACCTTTAAAAGCTCATTACATTTTTAAACGTGATCGCCGTGCTTCCTGGAGACGCTTCGTCTCATCTTTAACTTCTCGGACTCCGTCCCAGACAGTCTAGGAGGCTGTTCGAAGAATTAGGGGCAGGGGTGGCTCGGCTTCTGTCAGCCATCTTAGAGATGGTGCCAGCTTGATCACAGATAAAAAAGCTGTGGCCAATTTGCTTGCCTCCACCATTGCCCATAATTCTTCAACAGAGCATTATTCACCCTTCTTCCCGAGAGAGAAGGAGAAGAAAGAGTCTCGTATTTGTGATTTTAAGTCTGATAACTCAGAAGACTATAATGCCCCTTTTACATTATCAGGATTGCAGCAAGCCTTGCAGAATTTTAATGACTCTGCTGCTGGCCTAGATACCATCCACTATCAATTCCTAACGCATCTGCCTGAGAGGTCACTCCTTGTACTTCTCAAGGCCTTTAACCATATCTGAAGAACTGGCCATTTTCCGCCGTCTTGGCACCAGGCTGTGGTTGTACCGATCCCCAAGCCGGGTAAGGATCCTTCTGACCCGGGCAACTACCGGCCTATCGCTTTGACATCATGTTTATGTAAAACTATGGAGCACCTGGTCAACGCCTGCCTGGTGTGGCATCTTGAGTCACAGGGTCTCCTCAGACCTCCAGTGCGGTTTCTGGCGCTTCCGTAGTACAACTGACCATTTAGTCCGCTTTGAATCATTTATTTGAGATGCTTTTGTCAACAAACAGCATGTCTATGCAATTTTCTTCGATCTTGAGAAGCATATGACACTACCTGGAAGTATGGCATGTCTGATTTGTTGGACATGGGTTTTAAAGGGCACCTGCCCGTTTTTATTCACAATTTTTTGACTAACCGGTCGTTACATGTCCGTGTGGGCTCCACCCTCTCCGACTCCTTTGAACAGGAGATGGGTGTCCCTCAGGGCAGCATTCTATCTCCTGTTTTATTTAGTATTAAAATTAATAACATTGTAAAGGCCGTCAAGGATGATTCTGAATGCTCTTTGTTTGTTAACGACTTTGCTTTGTGCGCACGTGGTCGAGGACTTGCATCCCTTGAGAATGAGAGGCACCTGCAGCTGTGCGTTGATCGCATCCAGCGGTGGGTGTCTCTCAATGGATTCAAGGTCTCGCCCTCCAAGACAGTCTGTGTGCATTTTACTAACCAGACGAAATTTTTTCCAGAACCTAGCCTGAGCATTGCCGGAGTGCCAATTAAGGTGGCCGAGGAGGCAAAGTTTCTGGGGTCATCTTTGACAAAAGACTTACCTTCTGCAACCATATTAATTACCTCAGAACCTCTTGTCAGAAGGCTCTCGACGTTCTTCGTGTCGTTGGTCGGTCTGACTAGGGTGCGGACCGTACTGTCTTACTTCGACTGTACCGGGCACTGGTTCGGTCCAAACTGGATTACAGCTCTGTGGTGTATGGCTCAGCTTCCAATTTGGTTAGTTAGTTATTTGGGTTTACTTTAACGCGGAGCAGGCAACTAAGGCCATCTCATGGCGGGAAGGGTAAAAATCTGGTCAGCCAGACTAAAAGAAAGGTCTTAAGACATGATGTAAATATACTTTAAAAATATGTCAGGCTAAAATGTCGCACAGGTCTTTAAAGAAAACGTCGACAGACTCTCAAAAACGTCAAAATAATAGAAACATCATAGTCTATAAACGCTCAAATCTTATTAAACATATGGCACTCTCTCAGAAAACTGAAGATCTTGTCTGGGGGCACATCCCGGAACAAAACCTTCAAGGAGTCTGCTGTGAAATGTTTATACCTTGTGTCGATTAGATCAGCACAAGACAGCAAAAAGTGTCGAACAGAGTACTGCTCATCGCAGGCATAACACCACGGACGCTCCCCCTGCTTCAGCAAATAAGAGTGCGCAACATGTGTGCCCGATGTGGAGCCGAGCAAGGACAGTCTCCTCACGGCGGCTGCCGCAGCAATAAGGTAGACCGTCGGACAACCCAGGAAGAGCCCCATGCTCCTCTTCCTCTTTTAGCTTCCTCTTTGTCCCACTTGGACTGCCAACCACAGGCTATGTACGCACCAACCACATGTCCAAAATCGCTATAAACAGTCTGTGTGTCAGGGACAGGGTCGCTGCGGGCATCGTTGGCAGCAGAATCTGCGATCCCGCCGCCCCCGATGCCCACATGCCCTGGGACCCAAATAAAAATGATGTCACAATATTCCTTCATCAAGTCTGCGTAGAGCTCTCCGATCTGCACCAGCAGCGGGTGGTCACCTCCTGTGCCCCGAAGGGCCCGCAGGGCAGAAAGAGAGCCAGAGAGTTAGTTAGTTATTTGGGTTTAACGCCGAGCAGGCAACTAAGGCCATCTCACGGCGGGAAGGGTAAAAATCTGGTCAGCCAGATTAAAAGAAAGGTCTTAAGACATGATGTAAAATTTATTTTTCTCTAAAATATATTTTTTCGAGAAAATACTTACCGATGGCATTACTGTATGGAAGTAGCACCTAGCCTCACAATTTCAGCCCGGGATCGTTGTGTACAGAAACGCCACCGGGGAACCCCCCAAGTCAGCTGTACCAACGTCCCTGAATAGCTTCCCCTTACTGAGTAGTCTCCCTTACCTTATACGGCACATGCGCAGCCATTTCCAGTTTTCGCACTTAGCTTACTGGCGGCGAGCGGGGCAGGTGGGAGGGCCCTCCGAGTAATGCCATCGGTAAGTATTTTCTCGAAAAAATATATTTTAGAGAAAAATAAATTTGTTCCATCAAAAAACATTACCGATGGCATTACTGTATGGAAGAATGGCGAATAGGAGGAGGGCGCCGCCAACTACCCCGTGATTGTGGACGCATTAGTGAAAAAGACTGGGATCAACACCTCACAATTTCAGCTAAGCGTACCTAATGCGCATGGTGTGCCGGCAGGGAGTGTTGAGCCGCTGAGACGTCACCCACCAGGGCCAGGTTATCCCGCTGGCCAGAGAGTCGCGTAGATAGAAGCGTGCAAGGGTGGATTCAGCTCTCCAGCCGACTGCGGCAACAATGTCCTGGACTGCGCAGTTGCGGTCAAAGGCGAGGCTGGTCGATACAGCTCTGATTTCGTGCGCCCGAATTCGCATCCGCTTGGCCCCTGAGTCCTCGTAAGCGGAGCGTATGATCCACCGCAACCATGAAGAGATAGTCTGCGCAGTAATGTCCGACTTGCCACGATATAAGGGCAGAAAAAGGCGTGAGCGATTTTTTCAGAAAGGTTTTGTTCGTCGGAGGTCGTCGAACAGGGTCCTGTTGGCAGCAGTCCAGGGACTGGGAAGCAACCTGCAGCGGCCGGATGGTGATTGTGGCCGGGCAGAGGGGAGCCTGTTTTTGGCGAGAAAGGCCGGATTAGTGAGGAGTTGCACTGTGCCATCCGCCCGGAACTGAAGGCAAGCGGGCTCTGTGGAAAGGGCATGGAGTTCGCTAACCCTCGCGGCAGTGGCGAGAGCAAGGAGAAAACAAGTTTTTCTCGTAAGGTTGGCCAAAGAGGCCAGACGTAGGGGCTCAAAGCGTGCAGAATTGAGCCACGTAAGTACCCAGGAAAGGTCCCAGCGGGGCACCAGGGAGCGTGGAACCGGACGACGGAGGTCAAAATTAGCCATCAGGTCCGAAAGATCTTTACACGCACCTGGGTCCTCACGCCCCAAATGGCGGTAAGTGTCTGCAATCATAGCCAAGTAACCCCGTATAGTAATGGGCGCCAAGTGAAGTGTTGGTCGTCAAAAAGCCATAAGAAAAAATCGGCGAGGAGGGGCATAGTCAGTGTCGTGGGGGAAAGGCGTCGAGCCGTGCACCAGGACTGGTAGACGCGCCACTTCCCCTCGTAACCCTGCGGGTAGATGGTCGGCGGGCTGTAGCGATAGCTTCCACCGCTGCATGCGAATAACCTCGTGCTGTGAGGGCCGCCTGCACAACCGCCAGGCCTGTAAGGCTAGCCTCTCCGGGCACGGGTGGAAAAGGGCTTGTCGGGGCTGTTTCAACATCGTGCGAGGCGTCGGGAGCCTCACGGGTGGCTCCGTGGCGAGGCGCAACAGGTCGGTCGTCCAGCTCTTTGTCCAGTGGAATGGGGCGACCAGGAGGAGGACCGTGTTGCACCCTCTGAGTTTCTGAAGGATTTTGGGAATCAGAACCGTGGGAGGATAGGCGTAGGCCACGAGGCCGTCCCAAGGAAGAGACAGGGCATCCACTCCCCACGCTAGGGGATCCGGAATGGGAGACACAAAGACTGGTAGCTGTTTGTTCCACCTCGTCGCGAAGAGATCGATGGAGGGAGTCTCCCAGCGGGCACATATCATCTTGAAAATCTCCGGACTGAGGGACCATTCGGTGTGGAGAGGTTGGCCCCGACGGGATAATGAGTCCGCTAACACATTTAGATGTCCAGGAATGTGGCGAGCCCGGATAGAAATTCCGCGATCCCGACACCAAAGCATCATCTGGTACAGGAGCATGCAGAGAGGAGGAGATTGTGTCCCTCCCAACTTCTGGATGTAAGAGACCACTGTCGAGTTGTCGGACAGCACGAACACATCCTGTCCCTGGAGACGAAGTTCCCAATGACGGAGTGCCAACCAGACAGCCTGTAGTTCCAGCCAATTGATGTGTTTGTCCGATAGGCTCGGCGGCCACTGTCCCGAAATCGAAGCAAAGCTCGGCAGGAGATGTGCGCCCCAACCTGAACGGCTGGCGTCGGTGCAAAGGGAAAGCCGAGGAAGGGGGGAGGACAGAGGAACACCCGTCCGAAGCCACACGGGATCCATCCAACGGAGGAGGTGGGACTTGATCAAGGGGGGGACGGGCACCAAGGCGTTGAGGTCGCCTGAGGAGGGGCGCCAATGTAAGAGCAGATGAAGCTGGAGTGGACGCGTAAACAGTCTGCCGAGGGGCAAGAGATCCGCCGCCGCACTTAGGAGACCGAGCAGCTGGAGCCAGGTCCGGGCTGACACTGCGTCGGCAACGTACACTGTCCGAGAAAGATCGATCAACCACTGGACACGAGGCTCGGGCAAACACACTGTGTTGAGGTCGGTCAGAAATTCCATGCCCAGGTGTATAAACCGACGAGACGGCAAGAGGTCCGACTTTCCCTCGTTGACCTGGAAGCCGAGGTGGCGAAGTAGATCCCGCAGCGAGTCTCTGTCCGTCGCGAGGGCGATGGAGTCCTGATTCCGAAGCAGGAGATCGTCCAGGTAGTTGGACGAGGAGCTGGAGGCCGACCGACGGGCCCTGGCCAATACGGCATCCATAATCCTCGTGAACACCCATGGGCTGAGGTTGAGACCGAAGGGTAGTGCGCGGAACTGAAAAATCTGTCCTTCGAAGGCGAAGCGGAGAAAACGCCGAGACGACGAGTGGATCGGGACATGGAAGTAAGCATCCGTGAGATCGAGACTGATCGCAAAGTCGAGAGGTTGGACGGCAGCCCGAAGCGCCCGCGCCGTCTCCATGCGAAAGGGGGGGAGCCGAAATAAACTTGTTGAGCGCCGACAAGTCTATGATGGGACGCCAACGGCCGCCTGGTTTGGGCACGACGAAGAGGCGACTGTAGAAAGCAGGTGAGTCGTGACGCGTCACCAGTTCCGTCGCAGCTTTCCGGAGGAGATCCGCAATCTCCAGCCGAAGAGCGGCCGCTTTGAGCGGGTCTGCCGGTGATTGAGTCCACAAGGGCGAGCGTCGGAGCGGGGGTGGGTGTTGAAAGGTCAGGCGCAGACCGTCTGAAACGACAGACTGTATCCAAGGGTCGTCGGGCAGCAGCAACCGCCACTCGGTGCTGTGCAGAGCTAACCTCCCGCCGACTGGCGACCCAAAAGGTGTCAGCGGGGGTGGAGACGGGGGAGCGTCATTGGATCCGACCCCGCCCGGACCGTCGAGAATGTCGGGACCAGGCGGAGGCGGAAGAGGACGGGGCCGCAAGGGGTCGACCGAACTGTGGCTGTCGACTAAAACGAGCCGAGGATCCTGAGGGTGGGCGGAAGGTGGGTCTGGGAAACCGCAGGGCGTGACCCCCTGACCTGCGGGTTGGAGGAAAACGACGGCGGTCACTTCTAGGAGCGTTGGGCCACAGGTCCTTGGAGGATTCTCGCACCCGCTGCCAAGTCGGGCCAAAGAGGGTCGATCCACCAATGGGGGCCTGGCGGAGCTGCGTTTTAATAGATTGGGGCAAGCCGGGGCAAGAACGAAGGAGGCTGTCGCGACGCATTAAATCACAATTAACTGCGCCGTTAACACGTTGGAAGAGGCGTGGTAAGCTGCCCGGTTCGCTACGGTAGCAATGGTGCGAATATCCTCCAATTGGGAAACGCTGGAGCGCCCAGACGCCGCAGCGCAAGAAACAATAGCCTGTGTCGCCAGTTCCAGAAAACCGGTACATGCGAGCGTATTTTGAATGCGAACCGCCGTAGTATCCAGGCCGGGAGGCAAAATACGCCGAACCGCAGCCCTGCCACCCACAAAGGCCTCCGCATCCGAATCCACTGACGGAAGGGACAGAGGAAGTAGGGCGAGTGTCCATGATACCAGCGCTGCCGAAAAGTAAGATCGAAATTCTCCAACCAGCGAAAATCAGAGAAAAAATGCTTGTCGCCAAGACGTCCCTGTCCGAGATGCGTATTAAAGGCCTCCGTAAGGTCGCAAAAACCGGGTGGCTGAGGCAGCGACTTAAAACGTTTCGGCTGAAGGTGGGCATCCACGAGAGCCGAAGACTTCCGCTTGATGGGAGGGGACGAAGGGCATATGTCCCGAGGAAGGAAGCCTGAAATCAGTCTAGAGGCCGAGTCTAAGGCTGCACACACATCGGACCCCAAAGCGCCACGGGCGGAAGGTGAAAGGGCCGCTAGGTCATGGTCAGAAGCGGAAGAGTGATCGTCAAGAGACCACACGGCCGAAGCGGAGTCTTCTGGGTGTAAGCTAAGAACGTCCTCAGGGGAGGGCACATTCGGATGAACGCTCGAGGGTGGGGAAGGAGAGCGGTAGGCAAGCAAAGAGGAGGCACGGGAATTAGAAAAACCCGACGGAGGTCGGCGACGGTGAGAGGGATCGGGTCTGGAAGGACGCGAGGTCCCTCTAGGCAAATGAACAATAGGAGTGGGAGAAGAGTCCCCCGCAGAACGCGCAAGACGTGAGCGAGAGCGATGATGGTCCCCCGAAGATATACGGGAAGACGGGACAAAGCGGGGAGAAGAAGTCTTCCTAGAACGATAAGACGTGGAAAGACGGTGGCGCGGGCGGGAGGAACGGTCCCGAGAGGAAGAACGCCGAACCGAAGAAGCCACAGGACGGTGCAAAGAAGGAGATCGTAAAGCCGGCCCGTCCCCACGGGCCAATGCCGAAGAACGAAAATGGCGATTGTCGGAAGAAGATGGAGACCGAAGACACCGAGGCGCGGAACGCGTAACCGTTGCGGAAGGTCGAATAAGAGATAATAAAGGTTTTGTACTCACGTGTGTGCCCGCTAAGGGTAAGGGGTCGCGTGGCCGCTGAGCATAAGGGCGCCTCTCACCGCGGTCAAGATGTCCCGTCACTGGCGAGAAGATCGGGCGCAGAGTAATCGGCTGTTCCGAGTGGCTCAAGGACACCACAACATCCGATAACGCACGCCGTGGGCCGGTGATGGCAGAAGGCGGAGCAGCAGTAACGGTGTTCCTGACGGACAGACAACCAGGCTGCAAGTGTGGGTCCTGGGGTTTAGCGGATCGTTCCCTGCGGTAAAACCCCCATAACTGCGACCATTGAAGTTCCCTCCATGAGGCACACACGTTGCACGTATGAGAAGAGGAGCATCCAGAACACGGAAGGCAGATGTAATGATTATCAGTGGGCCACTGAAAATCCTTACAAAACCGACACGTCTGAACTTGCATCCTGGAACAGAAGAAAAGTACGGCGTAAAAGGAACACCGGCAACGGTCACGATATCGGAACACGAAACGCGCCGAGAATTTTCGTTCGATACGAGGCAAAGAAAGATCCACAGATCAATGCCGTAGCCAGGCCGGAACGCGGGGACTCCGGGTGAAAATAGTATCCAAGATCGAACTACTACACTCTAAGAAAAAGGCCGAAAAGAAAGCCAAAGAAGGGAGCCGTTAGGGCTGACAACCGATACCCGGAAGCTAAGCGCGAGAACTGGAAACGGCTGCACATGTGCCGTATAAGGTAAGGGAGACTACTCAGTAAGGGGAAGCTATTCAGGGACGTTGGTACAGCTGACTTGGGGGGTTCCCCGGTGGCGTTGCTGTACACAACGATCCCGGGCTGAAATTGTGAGGCTAGGTGCTACTTCCATACAGTAATGCCATCGGTAATGTTTTTTGATGAAACAATATACCTTAAAAATATGTCAGGCTAAAATGTCGCACAGGTCTTTAAAAAAAACGTCGAAAGACTCTCAAAAACAGGTCAAAACAATAGAAACATCATAATCTATAAACGCTCAAATCCTATTAAAAATATGGCACTCTCTCAGAAAACTGAAGATCTTGTCCGGGGGCACATCCCGGAACAAAACCTTCAAGGAGTCTGCCGTGAAATGTTTATACCTTGTGTCGATTAGATCAGCACAAGACAACAAAAAGTGTTGAATAGAGTACTGCTCGTCGCAGGCATAACACCATGGATGCTCCTCCTGTTTAAGTAAATAAGAGTGCGTAACATACGTGTGCCCGATGTGGAGCCGAGCCAGGACAGTCTCCTCACGGCGGCTGCCACAGCGATAAGGTAGACCGTCGGACAACTTAGGAAGAGCTTCATGCAGCTTGTTAGCTTCCTCTTTGTCCCACTCGGACTGCCACTCATGGGCTATGTACGCACTAGCCACATGTCTAAAATCACTATAAACAGTCTGTGTGTCAGGGACAGGGTCATTGCGGGCATCGTTGGCAGCAGAATCTGCGATCCTGTTGCCTTCGATGCCCACATGCCCTGGCACCCAAATAAAAATGATATCATAATATTCCTTCATCAAGTCCGAGTGGAGCTTTCTGATCTGCACCAGCAGTGGGTGGTCATTTCCGGTGCCCTGAAGGGCCTGCAGGGCAGAAAGAGTCAAACAGAATCAGGAAGTTCCTTTCTCTAGATCGATAAGCATGCCTGAGTGCCAGCAGAACCGCCTGCAGTTCCGCACTAAATACAGATGAGTGGTCTGGGAGGCGGTGCTTAAATGGGCGTCTAGGATGGCGAGAGGACACTGCAGCCGCAGCCACTCTCCCATCCTCAGACTTTGACCCATCGGTATAGATGCGACAATAGCCAGGAAAAATTGAAAGCAGTTCATTGAGGCTCTGTTGGTATATGGCTGGTGGAGTAGAGTCTTTTTTGTGGGCAGTCAAGTCCAGCAAGATGTCAGGAACAGGTAAGAGCCAAGGTGGAGTGATGTGTTGCAGGGATTCCGAAACTCTGTCCAGGTCCAATCCGGCCGCCTGCAGATGAGGTCGGACACGGAAAGAGAGTGGACGGACAGCTCCCGGATGGGCATCGTAAATCTCTGCAAACGATGGTTTAAAAACACAATCATAGGCAGGATTGTCTGGATGGGCCTTCAGTTTCAGAATGTAGCTGAGCATGAGGCGGATGCGGCGGAGCTTGAGAGAAGGCTCCCCTGCCTCGGCATACAGACTAGGAACTGGAGACGTCCTGAAGGTCCCAAGACATATCCGCAGACCCTGATGGTGAATTGTGTTCAGACGCTGTAGCACAGACTTGGAAGCTGAGCCATACACCACAGAGCCGTAATCCAGTTTGGACCGAACAAGGGCCCAGTACAGACGAAGTAAGACAGTACGGTCCGCACCCCAGTCAGTACGACCGACGACACGAAGAATGTCGAGAGCCTTCTGACAAGAGGTTCTAAGGTAATTAATATGGTTGCGGAAGGTAAGTCTTTTGTCAAAAATAACCCCCCGAAACTTTGCCTCCTCGGCCATCTTAATTGGCACTCCAGCAATGCTCAGGCTAGGTTCTGGAAAAAATTTCGTCTGGTTAGTAAAATGCACACAGACAGTCTTGGAGGGCGAGAACTTGAATCCATTGAGAGACACCCACCCCTGGATGCGATCAACGCACAGCTGCAAGCGCCTCTCAAGGGACGCAAGTCCTCGACCACGTGCGCACAAAGCAAAGTCATCAACAAACAAAGAGCATTCAGAATCATCCTTGACGGCCTTTACAATGTTATTAATTTTAATACTAAATAAAACAGGAGATAGAATGCTGCCCTGTGGGACACCCATCTCCTGTTCAAAGGAGTCGGAGAGGGTGGAGCCCACACGGACATGGAACGACCGGTTAGTAAAAAAATTGTGAATAAAAACAGGCAGGTGCCCTTTAAAACCCATGTCCAACAAGTCGGACATTATGCCATACTTCCAGGTAGTGTCATGTGCCTTCTCAAGATCGAAGAAAATTGCATAGACATGCTGCTTGTTGACAAAAGCATCTTGAATAAATGATTCAAAGCGGACTAAATGGTCAGTTGTACTACGGAAGCGCCGGAAACCGCACTGGAGGTCTGTGAGGAGACCCTGTGACTCAAGATGCCACACCAGGCGGGCGTTGACCAGGCGCTCCATAGTTTTACATAAACATGATGTCAAAGCGATAGGCCGGTAGTTGCCCGGGTCGGAAGGATCCTTACCCGGCTTGGGGATCGGTACAACCACAGCCTGGCGCCAAGACGGCGGAAAGTGACCAGTTCTCCAGATATGGTTAAAGGCCTTGAGAAGTACAAGGAGTGACCTCTCAGGCAGATGCGTTAGGAATTGATAGTGGACAGTATCTAGGCCAGCAGCAGAGTCATTACATTTCTGCAAGGCTTGCTGCAATTCTGATAATGTAAATGGGACATTATAGTCTTCCGAGTTATCGGACTCAAAATCACAAATACGAGACTCTCGCTTCTCCTTCTCTCTCTGGAAGAAAGGTGAATAGTGCTCCGTTGAAGAATTATGGGCAATGGTGGAGGCAAGCAAATTGGCCACAGCTTTTTTATCTGTAACCAAACTGACACCATCTCTAAGATGGCCAACAGAAGCCGAGCCACCTCTGCCGCCCTAATTCTCCGAACAGCCTTCCATACTTTCTGGGACGGAGTCCGAGAAGTTAAAGATGAGACGAAGCGTCTCCAGGAAGCACGGCGTTCACGTTTAAAAATGTAACGAGCTTTCGCCCTCTGTCTTTTAAAGGTTAAAATATTCACTTGCGACGGATTACGGAAAGCACGTCGCTGAGCAGATTTGCGCGCTATTTGGGCCTTGCGGCACTCTTCGTTGAACCATGGTACTCTCGGCTTTCCAGGGACTGGTGCGGAAGTTTTAGGGATGGTTTCACCCACTACGTCCAACAAAATAGTAGTAAAAGAAGAAATAGGTTCTTCAGATGACATGACCACCTCCTCTGTAATACGAGACTGACAGAGGGAGGCGAACAGAGGCCAGTTAGCTTTCTTAAGATTCCAGCGCCCCACCGGCGGATCCTCCCCACAGCTGACCGATGACAGGACTACTGGGAAGTGGTCACTACCACACAGGTCATCGTGAACCTTCCAGTCAAAGTCCAGCATGAGAGAAGGATCACACACAGTGAGGTCTAGAACAGAACTAGATCCTGAACCTGGGTTAGCGTATGTAGGTGGACCATCGTTAAAGACACACAGGCTAAGTTGAGAAAAAACATCTTCTAACATCTGACCCGCCATCATAGTGGTCACTACCCCAAAGGTGAGCGTGACCGTTAAAATCCCCCATGAGAATAAAGGGAGGGGGCAGTTGATCAACTAAATTAAAAAAAATCATTACTACAGACCCGCAGGGATGGTGGCAGGTAAATACTGCATATGGTTATGGTCTTCTTCAAGGTAACCCGAGCTGCGACAGACTGAAGACAGGTGTCGATGCTAACGGGGCTACATAATATTTGGCTACTAATGAGAAGAGCCACTCCACCCGAGCGCCTCTCCGAATCAGAGCCTTTATGTATAGCATTAAAACCATTAAAGGACACAGGGTCAGAAGTCTTCAGGTAAGTCTCCTGAAGAGATATTACTGAGGGGTTATAGCACTTGACTAAAAGACGCAATTCCTCAAAGTTAGCTTGAAAACCATGTCAATTCCACTGAAGCAGAGAGTCCATGATTATGTCTTATCTGGGGGTGTGGTGTTTTTCCCCCCTTTTTCCTTTGCCTTGGAAGGAGTCGGAGAAACAGAGGGGGGCCGGCAACCGGGCCTCCTCTGGTTCTTAGGAGATGAAGCGGGTGGAGCTGCCGCAGCATCGGCAACTTCCACTCCCTCCATCTGCTCCTCCAATGCAGCATATTTGTTTTGAAGGGGGACATCAGTGTTCCCCTTCTGGGCCCGTGCGCACGGCAGTCCCATAGATTTCTTAGACTTCTGGTCCTGGGCAGTGGTCCTGCCGCTAGAGTTAGCGGCCTTAGAAGGCTGACCAGAGCCAGAAACCTTTGGCGTTGACAAACTAGCAGGTTTGGGTGGGGGCTGAGGCTTAGGGGCAGCAGAAGGCGGTGCCACCGGACCAGTAGCGTCCGCCCTCTGCGTTCCCTGGCTCCTCGTCACCACCGGAGGAGGGTTACTCTCCAGGGGCGAGAGGATCCGAGGCTCCGCCCCCAACCAAGAAGTTGGGGTTTGACAAGAGAAGTCTTTGGTGGGGCGCTTGCCTGCCACCGCAGCACTGAAAGTATACACAAAGTTGTTATTTGAGTTTGGAGCAGCCTCAGCTGCACCAGGACCGTCAACCAGTTTTTTTGCGTCCGCAAAGGACAGCCCCTTCTCCACACGCACCTGCTGAATCCTGCACTCGGAGATCCAACGAGGGCACTTCTTGTCCGAAGCCATATGCGCCCCCTGGCAATTCACACACAGGGGGATGGCTGTGCAGGACTCAGCAGAGTGTCCGGGCTTAATGCAACGGGCGCATAGAGCCTCTGCCTGGCGGCATGTCTTCTGCCCATGGCCATACTTTTGGCACTTAAAGCACCGGAGGGGGAGAGGGACGTACTTTTTCACTTTTAGGGAGTAGTAACCTCCCCAGATGGTAGTAGGAGCTGTTGGGGTGCCAAACGTCAGGATGATGGTAGGGAGACGGATCTCCCTACCACCTCGTTTGGAAATGAAGCGCCTGACGTAGGTCACCCCCTGTGACCTAAGGTTCCGTACAAGTTCATCTTCAGACAGTTCGGCCAATGCTTGATCTTTAATCACTCCTCTAGAGGAATTCATTGTTTTGTGGGGAGTGACCGCCACTGGAGTGTCTCCGATGGAGGAGAGCCTCAGTAGCCCATTGGAGTGTGCCCGGGTACGGCACTCTACCAACAAGTCACCAGACCTGAGGCGCTGGGCCTCAGGCCTGCCAACACGGCTCCTGAGGGTCTCCCCTACCAGGAAAGGGTGCAGCTTGGAAACAGGCTTCTCTTTAACTTTGCTGTGGATAATGAGAAAGCGAGGCCAGACGGCCGAAACCTGAGGCGTCGCTTCCCCACAATCGGAGTCGCTATCATTTTCAAGGTCAATATCAGTGGCTATGTGCCACTTTGGTGCCAGTTTTGGTCTTTTGATATTTTCCATATTATAGTATGATAAATATTCATCCCCCGGGGGTCCCCGCCCGCCGAGCCCAACAAGGGAAAGTGCAATTGTCAGCGGGTCTCCAGCCGACGCACAATGGAGACTGCCCGAAAGATATACTCAAGGGGGTAAGCCCGATTGAACCGTTTGAGCCACCGCCTTCTATCACACTGTTGAATGCAGGAGAATACTGGCGTAGAGTACCTAATCAGCATCAGAGGCTATAGCATGGTGCTCCGTATAACAACCCACATGTCAACAGGGGGATAGGGCTCGACGTGACAAGAGCCGATTGACTAGGCCGGTACGACTAGCCTCCCGTTTAGGCAGAAGTCAAGGCCAAAGTGGAGTGTTTCAGCCACCAGGATCCTCTTCTCCCCCGACACGGGTCTCCAAGCACGGCAAACACTTGGGATCCAAAGGACCAAAAGCTCATGAGTATTTTTAAGGACCAATCCAACATGGTAAGACCTGGGTTAGCACAGGTCCTTAAAAACTGGACCAGCGAAAAAGACTGAACAACATATCTGCTGACATCAAGTCCTAATCCTGGACAAAGATGGCACCCGTCTGCTAGCCCACTCAGTCAGGGACTGAGGGGACTACCCACCCACGCCACGTGGAGGCCGGTGCCGGGTAGGCGAGAGCCAGAGAGAATCAGGAAGTTCCCCTCCCCAGATCAACAAGCATGCCCAAGTGCCAGCAGAACCACCTGCAGCTCCGCACCAAATACAGATGAGTGACCCGGTAGGCGGCGCCCAAATGGGCGTCCAGGATGGCGAGAGGACACTGCGGCCGCAGCCACTCTCCCATCCCCAGACCCCGACCCATCCGAATAGACATGACAACAGCCAGGAAAAACCGAAAGCAGCTCATTGAGGCTCCGCTGGCACATGGCTGGTGGAGCAGAGTCCCTCCTGTGGGCAGCCAAGTCCAGCAAGATGTCAGGAACCGGCAAGAGCCAGGGTGGAGCGATGTGCTGCAGGGACTCCGAAACTCCCTCCAGGCCCAATCCGGCCACCCGCAGATGAGGTTGGACATGGAAAGAAAGTGGACGGACAGCTCCCTGATGGGCATCGCAAATCTCTGCAAACGATGGTCTAAAAACACAATCATAGGCAGGACCGTCCGGACGGGATCCCAGGCCCAGAACGCAGCTGAGCACGAGGCGGACGCGGCGGAGCCCGAGAGAAGGCCCCCCCCCCCCCCCACCCCCCCCCCCCCCCCCCCGCACACAGACCAGGAACCGGAGACGTCCCAAAGGCCCCAAGACACATCCGCAGCCCCCGATGGTGAATTGTGTTCAGACGCTGTAGCACAGACTTGGAAGCTGAGCCATACACCACAGAGCCGCAATCTAGTTTGGACCGAACAAGGGCCCGGTACAGTCGAAGTAAGACAGCACGGCCTATACCCGGGGAGGGTGACAGGCGTAAGTAAAGGCCCCGCTACACATGCCCGGTTTTGAGGCAGATTCCCGATCAGTTTCGAATCGGTAGGTGATCGGGCCGGACTAAAAAAACGTGTGCACTGCCACACATTTCCTGACTTGTTTAGCCGACCGGTTTAAACCGAAGATCAAAGTCGTACCTGTTCTGCAAAATGGCTGCTAGTTTTGACAGTGATGATGATGTGCTTGCATTATCAGCAGTTTTGCATCATATTCGGGAAGAGGCGTGCGAAACATCAGCAACGGCAGTGGTACTGATCACAACAGGCGTGTTCCGCCATTTGCAAAATGAAAGGACATGCTTTGCAAGACACGCTCTGATTGATTGAAGCTTACAACCGGGGCCAATTCGGATCGGAAAAATAGAGCAGGTTCTAGACACCCGATTGGGACCGGATCGGATAATTGACGTCATCCGATCGCAATTGGATCGGAATCGGCTCCAAAATCGGGGCACAACTGGCACGTGTGGCGGGGCCTTAAGAGAGTATGAATTGTCTCCCCTTTCCCCAATTGTAACCACAGGTTAAGTGGGTGATTGGTGACTGACTGCAAGTGAATGTGAAGTAAGACTGTTTATATTTTAGGAATGTTAAGTGTGCACGCATGTGTCTGCGGAGTGAATGCATTAAAGCGTGAGTGAATGATGGGGTTGTGTGTACGTCCTTATCTCTAACGTTCTGTTGGCACAGCTACATAATAATAATAATAAATAATAATGAATGGTTCTTGTATAGCGCAAAATCTTTTTGTGGCAAAAACTCATTGCGCTAACACACGCAGTCAAACATGACATAGACGAATACAATAACATTACAAATAAATACAACAGGACCACGGATCTACGACAGAGGAAAAGCAAGTAACCACCCCCTTTTTCCCTTTAGGATGCATTACCTTGATTATTTATTTATTTATTTTATTTGTTTATGCATGGCATGGCTTTTAGCATTCTTGACATGGTTTTATTAGTACTGTTTTGGCATAGTTCATTTGATTAGTTATTGGTTTGATACTGGTGCATGACATTTTCCTTAGTTATATTCTTTAACATTTTTTTTAACTTATATCCTGGCCTTTTATTTTACTTTTCAGATATTGCTTTTTGTTTGTTATAAACAACAAAAGAACCAGAACCATGAACAAGAGTTAGCTGCCTTTGTCAAAAACAACACCCACCACCTGCACATCATCACCTCCCCTCGGCTCCATCACACCTGCGCCAAATTTGATTGAAAAGTTTGCAAAATGTTTATAATAACAATTCTATCAAAAATTGGCATCCACATATTTGTCAACCTCTTGTGACCATGACCTTTTCCGAAGGGACATCCAAATTAATATGCATAGATAGGTCTTAACATCAGGCATCTCCGTACCAAGTTTGGGTTTGAAGTTGTGAATAGTAATTGAGAAAAAAAAAAAAAAAATTCTTGTCAAAATATGTCTATTTTTTACCCATTTCCTGAGCTCTTGTGACCCTTCACCTTTCTGAGGGGTCATCCAAATTAGTATGTATAGAAAGGTCTTACCATCAGGTAGTTTGGGTTTGAAGTTGTGAATAGTATTTGAGAAAAAATAAATTATGTCAAAATATAGCTATTTTTGGTATATTTCCTGATCCCTTGTGACCTTGACCTTTGTGAGAGGTCACTAAAATTGGTATGTTTAGAAAGGTCTTGCCACAAAGTATCCTTGAGCCAAGTTTGAAGACTGTGGCTTGAATGCACTCCGAGAAAATGCCAACGTTAAAGTTTTTACCATGGACAACAGACGACGGACGGACGACCACTGGCCCAGAACATACTCACTTTTGCTTTGAACTTGAGCTAAAAATGTATTTTTCTCTAAAATATATTTTTTCGAAAAATACTTACCAATGACATTACTATTCAGAATGCCTCTTGTCTTAGCTAGCACAATTTCAGCCAAAAATTAGTTGTGTACCTATATAGTTGTGTACCTATATTATGGCAGGGGTGCCATAACCTAGCAAGTACCCCGAGTAGCCTCCCATCCATCCCCATCCGGTCACGTGTCCACTGGATTCCCGCCAGTCTGTTTGCTTAGCTGACTAGCGGCAAGTGGGGCAGGTGGGAGGGTCCTTCGAGTAATGTCATCGGTAAGCATTTTTCAAAAAAATACATTTTAGAGAAAAATTAATTTCTTTCCTCAAAATACATTACCGATGACATTACTATTAGGAACAATAGCACAAAGGAGGCGGGTGCCGCATAAAACACCCCTAAGCCCTGAATACTGCTAACGAGCCCCGCCCTCCCTGGTGCAACCTCCCAACAATTTCAGCTAAGAATTACCTACGGCACCTGGGGTGCCAGGAGGGAGTGTTGCGCCGCGGCGATGTCTCCCACCAGCGATAGGTTTTCGCGCTGGCTGGAGAGGTCCCTCAGGCAGAACCGGCAAAAGTCCGCCCACAGCCGCCACAATGTCTTTGATGGCGCAGTTGCGGTCGATGGCGAAGCTTGCGGCCATGGCTCTAACCTCATGCAACCTGATGTTCATTCGCTTGGCAGCGTCAGGGGAGAGGTTCTGGTAGGCGAAGCGTTAACCCATCGGAGCCAGGAGGATATCGTCTGGGCCGAAATGTCAGTTCTAGCTGGAGACAGAGGGAGAAATAGGCGGGAGCGTCCCCTGCATAGCGGTTTGGTCCAGCGCAGGTATACTCGTAAGGCTCTCACCGGGTCCTGCTGTCTGGTATCTCGTGTCAGACTTGTTTCCCTCAGCGGCCGAATGGTGATCACCTGTGGGGCGGCCAACGGCGACCAGGTCTTGGCCAGGAAGGCAGGATCGGTCAGTAGGTGCACGGCACCATCTGTTCTGAACTGCAAACAGGATGGGCGTGTGGAGAGCGTGTGCAGTTCGCTGACCCTGGAGGCCGTGGCGAGAGCCAGGAGAAAACAAGTCTTCCGGGTCACATGGGCCAACCGCGCCAAGGAGAGTGGTTCGAAGCAGTCCGAGTTGAGCCACGTCAGCACCCAGGATAGGTCCCATCTCGGAATCAGCGAGCGGAAGGCAGGCCGCTGGAGGCCAAAGTGTGCCATCAGGTCGGCTAGGTCTTTGCAGCCACCAGGGTCCAGGTGGCCCAAATGGCGGTACATGTCAGCGATCATAGCCAGGTACCCTCTGATGGTGATCGGCGCCAAGTGCTGCTCGGCGAAGAGCCAGAGGTAGAACTCGGCCAGCTGGGGGGGTAGTCAGATCTGTGGGGGAGAGGTGTCGGTCGTAGTGCCAAGACCACAGGACTCGCCACTTTCCCCTCATAGACTCGTAGGGTCGAGGGCCTGCGGGCTGTAGCGATAGCTTCCACTGCTGCACTTGAGAAGCCTCTAGCGACGAGGGCGTGCCGCATAATCTCCAGGCGTGGAATAGGAGACACTCGGGAGACGGGTGGTACAGAGTCCGCCGAAGTTGCTTGAGCATCGTGCGTGGGGTTGGGTGCGGCAGAAGGGGGCCCGTGGCGAGGTTCAGGAGGTCGGTGGTCCACGACTTGGTCCAGCAGAATAGAGCCACCAGAAACAGGACTGCGTTGCAACCCTTGAGCTTAAGCAGGACCTTGGGGACTAGCACCATAGGCAGGTAAGCGTATGCGACGTGACCGTCCCATGGAATGGAGAAAGCGTCGACTGCCCAGGCTAGTGGGTCTGGAATGGGGGAGACGAAGAGGGGTAGCTCGCGATTCCACCTTGTCGCAAAGAGGTCAATCATGGGGACTCCCACGTTGCGCAGATCATCCGAAAAATGTCCAGATGAAGTGCCCACTCGGTGTAGAGAAGCTGGCCGCGTCGTGAGAGGGAGTCAGCCAGGACGTCCAGGTGGAGAGATGCCTCGATCTTCGCACCACCGTAGAACCTGGTAGAGGAGGATGCAGAGGGAGGGGGGGCGCGTCCCGCCCTGCTTCTGGATGTAGGAGACTACCATGGAGTTGTCTGAGAGGACGAGGAGCTCCTGGTGCCACAGACGTGACTCCCACGCGATGAGGGCTTGCCAGACCGCTTTCAGCTCCAACCAGTTGATGTGCTGGGCCGCGAGGTCCGTGGGCCAGACGCCGGAGGCTGTGGAGAACATCGGCAGCAGGTGCGCAGCCCCATCCAGAGGCTTGCGTCAACACAGAGAGACAGCAGAGGTGGGAAAGACAGTAGAGGGAAACACCCGTCGCGAGCCAGAGGAGATCCGCCCAAAGGAGAAGATGGGGACGTAGCATCGGAAGCACCGGAACCTGAGACTCTAGGTCGCCAGCCGAGGGTCGCCAGTGGAGAAGCAGGTGTAGCTGAAGCAGGCGGTAGTAGAGACGGCCGAGGAGAAGGAGGTCCGCCGCCGCGCTCATCAGGCCCAGGAGCTGAAGCCACACTCTGGCAGACTGCCACCTCTTGAGACACCCAACAGGTTAGGTTCGCCAACTTCTGAATCCGTTGCTCCGGGAGCCTCACCTCGTTGAGATAGGTGCGAAACTCCATCCCCAGGTGAATGAAGCGGCGGGACGGCGCGAGGTCGGACTTGCCCACATTGACCAGGAAGCCGAGCCAGTCGAGCAGATCTAGTAGCGCATCTCGGTCCTTCTCCAAGGCGGCCTCTGACTGGTTCCACAAGAGAAGATCATCTAGGTAGTTCGAAATGGGACTCGCAGACGTCCATCTGGCCCTGGCGACGACGGCATCCATGATGCGGGTGAACACCCAGGGGCTGAGGCTGAGGCCGAAGGGTAGCGCACGAAACTGGTAGACCACACCGCCGAAGCGAAGCGCAGGTAACACCTGGAGGAGGGATGTATGGGAACATGCAGATACGCATCCGACAAGTCTAGGCTGACGTTAAAGTCCATCGGTCGGGAGAGGGCAGGCGAAGGCTTGCGAGTAACCGGTGTACCATCGCTGGCGGAAGGCGATATCCAAGTCTGCAGGCCACCTGAAGTCGGAGAAGAATCCCGAGTCGCCCATGGAGCCCTGCACCAATTGAGCAGAGAACGTGTCGCGCAAGTCCCGGAATCCAGGCGGCTGGGGAAGAGACTTGAAACGCTTGGTCCGCCGATCAGCATCCACGAAGGCCGACGCTTTCTTCTTGAGCGGGGAAAAAGGCGGGCAGTCCTCCGGGGAAGACACGCAGTGATGAGACTCGCCGCCTCGTCCAGGGACCAAAGAGTCTCCATCCTATGGCCCAGGGGGGCCGTCTGCGACACCGAGTCCTCCCGAGATTGTGAGCGCCTGGAATCTGCGGGGCTGTCCTCGCGGAGAAGCGCCGAAACAGAGTCTTCAGGGGCCAAGCATCCTCGACAGGGCGCGCGGGAGAGCGGCGGGGAAGCAAGTCTGCTCTACGTTAGTGTGCGGAGATTGCGCTAGCGGCGTCCTGTCGTGTGGTAGTCGCGCTGGAGGGGGACCTTCTCACGCGAGAGCAGTGCCGCAAGGAGTAAACCGAGGCGGAGTCCTGCAAAGTTCTCTGCGAAGAGACAGTACTGCGGCATGAGGACCGGCAGTCCCACGGAGAGGGGCTGCGTCGGGGGGAATGCGGTAGCCTGGAGCGGGAGAGTTGCCGGGGCTGGTGTCGAGCTGGGGGAGATGAACGTCTTGGCCGGCGGGGCGAGGCGCGCCGCGGCGAACGAGGCAACAGTCCAGGTTTCGAGTGATGCGCTGAGGTTGTGCAAATGACGGGGGCAGCGTCAGTCCTGGAGGCAGGCCTAGCATGTCGGCGGGCGTTCAGGTCACAGGAAGCAGTCCGCGGGCGCAGGGGCCTGTCCCGTGAGCGCGAACGAGGCCAGGGCACGGGTGTCTGCTTGGTACTTCTATCCCCCTGGCCCCTGTAACCTGTAAATACGGGAGGGTAGGCGGGGTGAGCGAGTTCGCGTGGGGCAGGCTCGTCTACTCTTTCTTTAACTGACGAGCAAGTGCCCCCAGGTCCAGCAATGTCGTCAGACCAAGGGTACTTGTCACTGACCTTGGTGCGGGACGACGTACGTCTGTATTGTACTTGCCCCGAGGGTTTTGAGGGCCGAACTCCAGAAGCCGCGTCGAGCCCCGAGCCAGCTGGGGTGGGCATGCGGGTCACGCTGTGGGCCCGACTCATAATGAATACTCCCATTACTTAGCGAGCGGGCGCACAATTCGGCCGACGTCCTAGTATCGGTAAGGCCCGTGCAGTCCGATTCTCCACATCCGGGGGAATACGTCTGTTCGCACCCGCGAAGGTGGTAAGGGCAGTCGCAGGTGCCTGATCTCAGACTGGTGTCAGCCGTTCACGGCGATAGAAGCCCCAAAGCTGAGACCACTGCTCTTCCAGCCTGGGGGCGCGGACAACACATGGGTGAGTGGAGGCACAGCCAGAACAGGGTAGGCACACGGCATGCTCGTCACTCGGCCATTGGAAGTCCCCACAGCGCGTGCAGGTGCGGACTTGAAAACTGCAAAACAGTCAACAGTGAGAGACGAGCGAGCGTGGTTCTCCGAGGCCACACAAACGAGCGTACGCGCGCCAAGGCGAATTTTGTATACAGCGCCAACCCCACGGCCAGTCGTCCAGCGCTCCTCTCCCTCTCCCTGAGCACCGGTCGCGGGCAACAACCGAGGTTTTATCTTGTCATGACAGCGCGGCCGGCGTTCCCACCAAGGCCGTGGGGCCAACGTGTCGCCGAGGCAAAGCCTCGCACCATCAACTGGTAGAGGCCCCACCAAGTCCCCCAAAGGCACCACAAGTCCGGCGAAAGCCCACACATGAAACACCCAGTAAGGTAAACTCCAACAAAGGTAGATCCAAGATAGCACAGTGAACACCGTAATCCAAAGTAGCACAGTGAACACTGTAAATCCCAGGTTAGCACAGTGAACACGGAAGCCAGTCCCAGAACACACAAAAACTGGTCACACCAAGGTGCAGTAGAGTAGGCGCACAACCATCTACGATTAGCTAAGAAAACAGACTGGCGGGAATCCGGTGGACTCGTGCCGGATGGGGATGGATGGGAGGCTACTCGGGGTACTTGTTAGGTTACGACGCCCCTAGGTTGCCTCCCCTGCCATATACGTACACAACTAATTTTTGGCTGAAATTGTGCTAGCCAAGAGGCATTCCTAATAGTAATGTCATCGGTAATGTATTTTGTGGAAACAAATACAGTTTTATCAATTCAGAAAGTGTCAGTGAAGTCTAAGAAAGAGATAGATAATGTGGGTCTCCCACCCCACCCCTCCCCCAAACAATTGATTTATTCTAATTAACACGGTAATTAAGCAAGCCCACGTCAACAAAGACACCCAATACCTTTATTACCTAGCCATTTTAGTTCCACTCCAGAAATCATTCAAGCTACGTTTTTTGATCAGCTACCAACCCGCGATTATTAAGGCAGATCCCCCACTCCCACCTAAATAATTAATGCTGTCATTGACTACTATCAGCCGTTTTCGGGAAATGATTACTTGCGTCATTGTGGAAATTCCCGTTAGGTGTAATTGCCACATCACCCCACCCAAAAGTAAGTGACGTCAATGTTGCCAATAACAACGCCACGTGTCAACTCGTGACCCTAGTCTCGTGATCAAGTATTGCGTCGTTGAGACGTTCGTAGGGCGTGAAGACAAACTTTCTCGTTCTTTCCATTTACCTTGTGTTGGAGTGCGGTTGTGTTCTCAGAGTGACGGACTAACTTATCCGGTGATAGCACTAAATCTTGTAAAATATCCTACGTGGTGAGCGGTAAGTGACTGTTAATTGAACGCTGACTAACGTAAGTTACAAATGACTGGTAGTTTGACGATAATTTGTCTGTTAAACTTGTAATATTTAGAAACAAGAAAAGGTTTCACAATTAGTCTACAGTGCGCTAGTGTTAACCAGATCGGTTTAGTTTAATTTGCCTACGCTGACTAACATTCACTCATTATAAAAATGAATTGGACTCAGGAAGAGGTGTTGATCTTACAATCACATGGTGAATACCATGAAAAAATGGCTACTTACATTCATTCCGTTTTGACCAAAGCTCCAGAATTTTGGTTAGAAAAACCGGAAAAACCAGTGGGAAATTTGGCTGATATACTAAACACTAGTTCTAAGAAACAAAAGGCTAGTAAAGAACCAAAAGAACTTGATTTGTTTTTAAAACAAAATCTTTTTCATGACGAAAAAATTGAGTGTCTTAAAGTAGATGAGTGTGATTTGTCTACATTTAATTTAGATAACTTAAAACAAAATTTAGAGGACGGCTACAAAATACTTTGACGTAATGAAGAAAAAAGCATGTCAGCTTTTATTTACTATGGTGAGTGGCTTATTGAAGGATTTAAAATTCACAAACGACAAAAGATTTGAAAAGAAACTAAACTGAACTGGAAAGATTGGCTAAAATTACACGTCGGAATTTCAGAGTCTTATTCTCGTCAGTTACGTGATTTAGCCAAGCTGTTACGTAGGTATCCAAAATTTCATTTTCTGGCACTGCCTTTTCGGAAGGTGTATGGTTTGCGAAAGCAAATTAAAGAAATGTTAAAAGTCCCGGAAATAGCCGATTTTTGGAAAACACCTAACGCTGGTCCATGACCTTGTTTGTTTGTTTGTTTGTTTGTTTGTACAAAGGTTCTAATGCGTCTTAACGACCCTGTTTGAATCACATCTGAGACATTTTATCACTTTCATTTTGTTAACTGACTTAAGTCCATGTGATCTATCACCGAGCAGGCCGCACTAACAAGGAAAATAAAAACGTGTAACTATAAGTCCGTGAGAGTGATATATCACCGAGCAGGCCGCAAACAAGAAAAAATGAAAAGGCTGTACGTCTGAGAGTGAGAAATCACAGAACATGCCACAAAAAGGCTGTACGTCTGAGAGTGAGAAATCACAGAACATGCCACAAAAAGGCTGTACGTCTGAGAGTGAGAAATCACAGAACATGCCACAAAAAGGCTGTAAGTCTGAGAGTGAGAAAATCATTGGACATGGTACACGTAAAGTGGCTTTAAGACTGAGAGTGAGAAAATCAACGGGCAGGTCATAAATGGATGGAGTGAGATTTTGTCTGATGTGTGTCAAATACCAATCAGCAAGTCGCATCAGAAGCTCATGTTTGTATGTTTGTTTGTTTGTCTCATCCTAAATGTTATGGACCAAGTGTGAGGTGTTTTTGCCGCGGCTCATGTAAGTGAAACTGACTTTACATAGGTGATAATAACGAGTCTGACATGTTAAGGTCTGTGGTAAGCCCGTCTACACGGAACACGTTAAATCTGTTGAGTAACGGTTGGTTTGTAAACAACTAAGAAATGAGAGTAGAACACAGAGTTAAATGACTCTTAACATAAAGTCTTCAGTCTTCTATTAACACCCTTGCCGTTGACGCCGTCAGCGCGGTTATTAATAGCGCGGACTGCGGACAGTGTCATTCAGTTGAGGACAGAGACAGAACACAGAGTTAAATGACTCTTAATACAAAGTATTTAATCTTCTAATGACACCCTTGCCGTTAACACCGTCAGCGCGGTTTTAAAATAGATTGTACGTAGCAACCACCGCTGGTGGTAAATAGCGCGGCGTGGGCTCAGCGGCCTGTAGAGCAACCAAAAACATAGACAGAACACAGAGTTAAATGACTCTTAATACAAAGTCTTCAATCTTCTGTTTACCACCTTGCCGTTAACGCCGTCAGCGCGGTTTTAAAATAGATTTTACGTAGCAAACATCGCTGGCGCGCGGCGTGCAGACAGTTTCATTTGAGTATTGGTGCAGACAAATACGTCACTAGCTGCAATGCGGAAGTTGCCGATCTACTTATATTTAGCGGCCTGTAGCTCTGTAGCAAGCAAAAACAGAGACAGAACATAGAGTTAAATGACTCTTAATACAAAGTCTTCAGTCTTCTATTGACACCCTTGCCGCTAACGCTGTCAGCGCGGTTTTTAACGTAAACACTGACATAGGGACTTAGTAACGTGACTAAGTACACAGTCGCCGCGTCTATATCGTGTCATACAACTGAAATGCGGTGAAGTTTTCTGCGGACTGGAGTCTACAATATTCAAGCATGCTGAATAAAGATTTTGTGTCTGTCTGTCTGTCTGTGTGTGAGTGCTTGTGTGTGTTTGTAGGTATGTGTGAGTGCATGCATGTATGCGTCTGTGTGTGTGTGTATGCGTGTGTCTGTCAGTGTGTGAGTGCATGTATGTATGTATGTGTGTGAGTGTTTGTGTGTGCGTGTGCATGCGCGTATGTATGTATGTGTGTATGAGTGTGTTTGTCTGTCAGTGTGTGAGTGCATGTATGTATGCGTGCGAGTGTTTTTGTGTATGAGTGTGAGTGTTTGTCATTGTGTGAGTGCATGTATGTATGCGTGTGCATGCTAGTATGTATGCATGTGCATGCGTGTATGTATGTGTGCGAGTGTTTGTGTGTGTGTGTGTGCGTCTGTGCGTGTATTTATGCATGTGTATATATAGTTAGTGTTAGAGATATGATAATTTCAAGAACATTTATACCATTGACTCTACGTCAATACCCCAAAACACAGTTATTTAATAATAACCACACACACACAAAACATTCTTATATACACTTGATACAAATTTAAGTTACCTACAGACACTTGTTAACAAATTTCCAAAGTCACCTACAACCGCTAACTAACTTTATAGGTAACTTTGAAGTTAGTTGGTGCAAGTTCTGATAAGTGACTTAAAACAAGTTCTTACAAGAACCTAATCATAAGATCTTGTAAGTTATTGAACCAAGTCAACAACTTACTCGGACAGATTTCCCAAGTTACAAGGACAACGTAAAATCTTTTTTTTTAGTCTGGCGGTGGGGCAGATGGTGTTAGATAGGCAGGAATGTCATCTCTTTGCGAAGTGTATGACAAAAATAATGGATTACCAAAACCTATCGTTACTTGCTTGTAAGTTCTCGAACTTTTTTCATAGTTTCTTCTACGCCTATCTTTTTTCCTTGTTCTAAAAAAGATTTCTTTAGCTCTTCAACATTTACAGCCTGACTACGCATCTTATTCTGTATTTCAGACTTTTGTTGTTTATAGTTGGCCAAATCATCCTGGACTCTTTTAAATTCGTTATCGTCAATTTCATTATCTTCCAAAGATTTACTAATAATAAGTTTCATACTCGTCAGCTTAGCTGCTGCGAGCGTACTTAATGCTTCATGCTTCTGCAACTTAGTATAAAATTTTTTGTTAAGGGCTTCCATACCAAAGCATGCCAGGCTTGTGGCAAGGCCAACAGCTTCAACAGCAATTCCTACGACACTTCCCACCCCCGTTGCAAACAGAGTTATACCTCCTACAGATAATCCGGCCGAAACCACCCCCATGGCCATTGATGTGTTGTGTACAGAATTGAAAACCGTATTGTAACGGCGTTTACACCTCGAGTATTTTGCTTGTTCTTCTTCCAAATACTTCAACGCTTCTGTAATATTCATTAAACGGAATGAATCTGCCTTTAATGTTTTATCACGCTCAATAGGCTCAGGCTGCTCAGGTGGTATTTGTGGATACAAGTTCACCATTTTTTATGACAAATATTTTTTTAATCAGCAATTACATTTTGCAACTCTTCAAAAGTATACAATTTGCTGGCATAATAAAATGCAACAAGATCAATGTGTTCAAGGTTTATGTAAGTTAGACGAACAAAAGTTGTTTTGTCAACCACCACCTTGACAGCGGGAATACTGCTCGAAACATTAATAACATCATTATTTTTTGTAATAGCAATAAAGACCTTTGATGATTCTGTTACTGTTTCATTCCATGTAAGTTTAATTCCTTGTGCTATATTTGCCTCTTTTGCAGAAGCAACAGATTTCATGATAATTTCAAATACTATTGTCACTTCTCTAGCCACGACTAAGCTTGCTGGCATAAACACAACAGAAGTATCTGATCTACCCTTTCTAGTTGTAAGAAGATATCTCCGTCTCTCATAATTTTCAACTTTGTTTTTCTCTGCTATTGTTGTCTGGGGCAAAACTTGGAACAAGGCTTACAATAAGCGGCCCAGAATTAACAACCTTCCTAAACACTAAGGCGCCTTCATCATCAGTGTATACATAAGGACTAATAAATTCAATCTTTATGTCCCAGTCAATTGTGGGTGGTGGTGCCGGTACAGGTGAAACAACCCACTTACTACCCACATGTATTAAGTTGTAAGGCGCATTATTTACAGGTGGAGTAGGTACAGTAACATCACGAAGCTGACCAAGTTTAGGAATCTGTTTTTCACCGTCTTTTATGTCAACAATTACTTTCCTCTTGTACATGCCATTTGAATCAAGTTCAAAACCATATATTTCTCCAACATCTCCTTCCTTCTCAAAATCCTGTACGTCTGCCAAATCTTTCAACTCTGTTACTGGACATGCAACTGGTATGATTCTCGGCTTTGGACCACCACTCATTTTTTATAAACAAAAATAAAATTATTTAATTTCCAACACAACACTAAAATCATGCATAACAACTGGTTTGTCATCCTGATTAGTTACAGATATACTCAGTGACTCAAAGAAACTAGAACCTAATTTCTTAAACTGTGCAGGAAATCTAACAACCACACTTTCGCAATAGGGTGCAGTTCCAGCTGGCACACATCTCAACAAAGTTGAAGGCTTTCCATTGTGTACATTTTCAGTAGTGTTCAGTTCTTTTAAATAAACATTTAGCACTGTGTGTACTGACAAATGAACACAATATCTGCCAGTTATTCTTGGTTTTTTTGGTGATAGTAGACGTTCGACTGATTGTGACCAATCTTCATCTAGATGTGTTATTTTTTTACCTAAAAATCCAAGTAATAATAAAAGACTAATTGATAAAGAAAACTGACCACTTTTTGGAAATTCAATTGTAACAAGTAAATTAGCTGGGTTTAAAGTTGCTTTAATTTTAAATTCATTTTGAAGCCATTCAGCTAAAGTACAAAAGTCATAATACCCAGCTCGTAAAGTATCACCCTTCTCAATACCATCAAGAGTTCCACTTACAGAATAATTTTCATCATCCGTTACATTAAACCACTTTACTGTATAAAACATTTCATGGATAGCCACAGCCTTGTTACCATCTCGATTATCGATTCCATTAGTTAGCCACACTGGTTTGCTCGTGTCAAGATTTGTTAAGGTTATAAACATTTTTATTATCACATAAAAAAAAAAGCACAATGGAATTTAAATCACCAACAATTGCCATTGTAAACGCGTTTCAATTTAACGTGGATGCCAAGTATAATGTTGCACCAACTTATGACCAGAAAATAATTCAACTAAATCAGCTTGATATAGCTTTGTCTGAAGGAGATTTATTTCAAGTGAAAGTGCCAAATCCTTATGAGCATTACCTAAACCCTCCAATTACAGATGACTCTACTGCAAGAAAGTGGTCTTCAAGCCCACTACAGATGTTTCAAAACCAACTTAACTTTGCTATACTATGCTCAACTACAGGCTGTGGCGTTTCTTTTACAGACCATTTGAATCACCCAAACAAACTGATTAAGTCTGTCTATCGTTTCCACATGTATTACCAGCTTAGAAGAATACTGTCAGAACTGCATACCCCACTGCCCACTGAATCCAGTTTTAATCAGTTTAACAATCCCATGGATTTGAAAGCATTTGAACGGATCTGTAATGAATTTAACATCAGTACAAAGTATGACTTTACACAAAAACTTGATGATCACAAAGGCATGGGAACATTGTATTATGCTATGAGTCACAGACAATACCCTCAAGATTATTACCCTGGTTACACTTCATTCTCATCAAAATCTGAAGTGTGGTTAGGCTCAATTGAACAGAAACAGTCTAATGCCTGGACCACATTTGTCTTAGATAAGAGTGACGGATTTACTCAAGCAGGAGTCGAACGCATAAATGAATCTATCAGAACATATGTGTGGTGTATTCTAGGAGCACAAGCTCAAACAAAATCAAACATTTTGAATGGAAGTGGAAAGTTCGATTCACAAAAACAGTTTCTCGCTAATCTTGAAGATTCAGTAAATTCATCAGTTGATCTCCCATCTAGCATACAACGTTACCAAGACGTTCTCAGATATGCTAGATCAAAAGTTGACTTTGTAGTTGGTATTGGGTTATACATGTTGCCATCAGACCTTCAACTTCAAATGGGGACAATAACAAATTATAATAATGAAATAGTTGTTGCAGGTGTTGGTCAGAAATTAGGACTCAATCAATCTGTAAACTTGGGGGCCACAACCACACATGTACAGTCATTAAAACCATTACAGACAGTAACACCCCCGGCCACGGCACCAGTAACATCATCACCTGTACAGACAGTAACAGCTCCAGCTTTGACACCGGTACCCATAACGATAACACCAACACCAATCCTTGACACACATGAGTCAGAGAGAACAGCATTGGTAATAGGTCTCACTGGATTAGGGGTATTACTTCTTTACCTGTTTCATTAAATAACCCACCATCAACCCTCCTACCGTAACCAAAAAGACCCACACATGCTCTGCCATAAACCCTACTGCCTTCGCTGCAGTACTAATCAACCAACTGACAACCGTGCCTATAATGCCAGGCAACGCGTCTACTGCTTTCAGAGCCAATTTCTTAAGCAAGTCTGATATGTGAGACAGTTGTTTCTTTACCCACGACTGTAAGTCTTTTGGATCTGTGGGGACTGGGGTTGGTGGACCAGGGGTTGGTGGTGCTGGAGGTGGAGAACCACCCCCGGAGACAGCCAACACAACTGTACTGATAATAAACCCCAGAGCTGTAATTAAACTGGCAATTGTGATACCCTGTTCTCTGAAAAGTGTTTTAAGTCTCTCAGCCAGAGTAGTGTCTTCGTGAAGTATTTTCTGAATAGTTTCTCTAATTCTGTTAACTTGGGTTTTAAGTTTTTCCCTCCCAATACTAATCACTTCTAACCGTCCTGATCTTTCTATCTGCAAATCATTTAATCTGTGTTGGATTCTTTCTTTCATTTCTGTGTCAAGATTCCCATTGTCTGCGGTAGCCAGTTTATCTTTTTCACGTTCTATGTGTTTATCAAGCTCTCCTAGTTTGGCTAAATTATTTACCATCTCACCTCTTATTGTCTGCAGTGATTTATCCAAACCCATAATCTCCCTCATTGACAAAGGTGGATCATCTATTGTTTTCATAACATCATTTATTTGTCCTTCAGTAAATGAAGTTTCTTGTATCACTGTGTTTGCTATTTCTGGTAGGCTTGTTATTGGTGCCATTTCAATCTCTTGCCCCGTTGGCAACTTTGTTTGCGTGTCGTGAAGCACACTAACAAGTCTTGGGGGAACAGGAGACCCTCCAATACCAAGGTATCTTGCCAACCCAGAGTTACCACCGACTTCACCTTTAATTGTACTTAAAGCTCTAAACTTAGAAGGATTATTTTTATGTGTTAGATTTATTTTCCCTCTGTCTGTATTTACAAATAAGTGTCCTTTATCATATTCAAACTGATTAGGATCTATTACATCTGGGTGGACACCAACACTGTCATAAAATGAGTTTACTTTGTCTTTTAATAGTTCGTGATACATACTATAACTAGTTACCATTCCAGTCATATCTGTTGCACCAGTATCATAGTCATTCATGTCATCCATTTCAAAATCTTCATGATTAAATCCTCCCGCTGCCATTGTTTTATTAATTTATTATTTTTTATTGTGCATAATAAAAATGACACAGTCTTACGGATCAAAGTTAGACCCATACAGAAAACTACGTGAGCCCCTGGGTGTTAAGGGCATTCGACAAACAATAGTCATCACAAACAATCCAAGTACCATAGACCAGAACCAAACACTTACAGTCAAGTTTCCAAACCTAGGACCCAGTGACGTTATTGTTCCTGGCACTGCACGCCTTGCTTTTAATATTGAACTATCATCAGACGCAGACGTGAACAGAACACTAGTTAACAATCTTGGCAGAGCAATTGTTAGAACTATTAAAGTAAAACTTGAAGGACAGGAAGTGTTTAGTCTTGATGACTCAGATGTATTCTACTGTTACAAAGACCTTTGGCTAACAAGAGAAGAACGATTGTTGATTGATTGTACATTGCTTAACGTCCCGACAGCAACAAGGCTTTCTCAGGACGTGCCTGCACTGCTTGTGAAAAAAAAAAAAAAAACTAAACAGAACATTGAATGTATGTCGCCAGCCGGTCAAATACATTAAATAAACCTAACACATGGGCCTAAATAAAGCTAAGACCATTTAGCAACACACATCCAATATCAAGAGCTACAGGCAGTGCAGACAGTAGGGAGAGTTTTAAAATGGCAAATACAGGTGAATGGACAAAGGGTAGACAGAAACACATGCCCCAGAATAGAGAGATAAACCCACCCTGTGGGGCTGACCAGAACGAGAAGACCGTATTTACCAAGGCATACAGCCAGATAATGTTGGTAAACTTCGAATCGACGCCGGAGATAAAGTAACTAATACAGCCATGGATGTTATAATGGCCGAAACATATGGATCCAGATTCTACATTCCACTTGAGTTTGAAATCCTAACAGCTCATCTGCCTTATTATCAAGCACTGAATGACCGTCTGAGTTTTGAACTAACCTTCAATGACTACTCCAAAGTTATTAAATCATCTGCCACAGATGCAACATACAAGATCTCTAACATTTCCTTGGAATATGAAATTGTCACACACACTGAACTAGCCAGACTCATACAAAATCAGTATCAGTCAAGACTGCCAATTTATTATGACAGGGTGATTAGACATAGTTTAATACCCAAAGACAAGAGTGACCCAATGTGGAACATAAACTTGAACACACCAGCTAGGTCACTGAAAGGTATTCTTATGTTGTTTGTTGAACCAGCAGATCCATATAAACGGGATTCAGAAAAATTCTACAATCCTAAGATTACACATTTGTCCTGCACAATTGAAGGCCGTCCTAATCAAGTGTACGCATCTGGAATGTTACCATACCAGCACTACGATGAGATCACAAAGTATTTTGCAGGAGGAAGGATTAGAGATAAACCAGCAAACATTGCGTGCAAAGATCTACATCTGTATGACGTTAGGATTGGTCAATACCTGACAAACAAGTATGCACTGTGGTTAGACCTGCGTAGTACAGATGATGACTATCTTCATGGGTCAGGACGAACTGTTGAGAATGGTAGTGATGGGATTACAATTCAGATACAAAAGAAGGTTGAAACTGCTGCAGCCATAAATATATATTTGTACCTGATATATGACGCACAACTCAATATTGCAGAAAGCAGACTGAGTGGACACATATATTAAAATTATATTGTGTATTAAAATGAACCGGGGCTTAATGACACTCGATCCACACTGTGGCTTATTTGTTGGTGCCACAGGGTGTGGGAAAACTGAATTTGTACTTAACCTCTTACAAACAAGATACATCCACCACTTTGAAAACATTGTAATATTTTGTCCAACAATCAAACACAACAAAGCTTATCACAACCGTTTATTCATTTGGACTGACAGCAACATATACTTAGTCGACCCTGAGAAAAAACTGAATGACTACCTACAATATTTTTACAAGCAATTTGAAGGACAGCCAACGTTGTTTATTGTTGATGACTGTTCTGCAGAGAAAGACATTGTCAAGAAGAGAAACACTTTAGCAGAACTTGCCTTCAGTGGCAGACATGCAAACATAAGTGTATGGATTCTCACTCAGAAATATAATGCTGTACTGAAAGATTTTCGAGAACAGTTAAAGTTTATATGTTTGTTTTACTGTAAGGATCGTGACAGCTTTGAAGACTGTCTCAGAGAAAACGATGTCATCCCAAATAAGCATGAACGGGATGATGTAAAAAATAAACTGAAATCAACTAAGCATCTAAAGCTCATTTTAAAGACAGATCAGCCCACAGGGTATGGGTTAGTAAATTAATTTATACTTTTAGTTTGTCTATAAAAATGACAGACGGACAAAAGGAGCAAAATTGGCCTATTGGTGAAATCATAGATATTACATATTGCTTTAAAGATGTTAAATATGTAAGCCAGCTTTATAATAAAGAGTCACCAGATAATTTTTTTATGTTACCAGCAACACTGTATATGACTGGTAATATAACTTTAAGTGTTGATAATCCATTTATAAAAAAAATAACTGTTGATATTAAGACACAGTCATTTACTGTTAATGAATATTTAAGTGGTTGGTTTGCTAAATTGTGTAGTGATTTAGCAAAAGAACTATATAAAATAAATTTATATTTTAACGTTGTTACATTTAATAAAATGGTATTGCACATACAAAACCAATAATGATGATTGAGTCAGTGTGTAAACAAATCTGTTTTGTAGGAGTTACAGTCAATAAAGTGCCATTTTCATTATATAATTTTCTATTTATTTTTTTGTCGGACAAATAAAAAAGATGGACAACCATCAAAGATTAAGAAACGTGTTTCACACAACTGACTTACCTATATCTAATATTTACAATGTCTATGAATCAATAGAAAGATCTTTTTTAGTCATACAAAATAACCTTCTTTCTGATAGTGTAAAGATTCAGATTGTTGCAAAAATAGAATTTGCCAGAGATGTTGGTGAAGTTATTGTAACGTATATCTCGACAAGGCAGCACACAGTTAATTCGAGAAGAGAACTAGAGAAAGTGTTTAGAGAAAGATTGTTACCAGACTTCCATGAAGCAATTGACAGAGCAGAAATGCAAGGGTCTGGCTGGCATGAAGGCCTTGTACATGAACTACAACTGAAGCAGTCAAGATATCATCCTATACTAGGTAAATCATGGATACCACTTCCAACTGAGGTTGCAAACAAAAAGGCTGTAGTCAATATTCAAAACAATGATAATTTATGTTTTATGTGGTGTGTGCTTGCTAAACTTCATTTTGTAAAAGCAAAACCTGATCGTGTATCTAACTATACCAAATTTGTAAACGAACTCAACTTCAGTGGCATTGAGTTCCCTGTTAAAATAGAGGATATAGACTTGTTTGAAAAACTAAATCCTGGTATATCTGTGAATGTGTTTGTGTGGGAAAATGAATCTGAGAATAAGTTACAGCCAATTAGAGTATCTCCAATTGCCCCAACCTATGGGCAGCCAGAAGATAAACATGTTGACATGTTATTAATCGGCCCTGCCGGTGATGACAATAACTTTCACTACACAATTATCAGAAATATGTCACGTCTAATTCATGGGCATACAACAAAACACAAGGGCAAACAGGAAGTGTGCAAGAGATGTTTACAAAGATTTTCCTCCATAAAATTAGCAAACATGTTTTACATTGTAGGTCAGCTGATGACATACAAACTGTACTTAAGTATCCAGATCCTGGTAGTCAAGTGTATTTTAAGAACTATGGGAATCAGCAAAAGCTGCCGTTTGTAGTGTATGCAGATTTTGAATCACTCGTTGTTCCATATGAGGGTCCAGTTCCAGAGTCATTACCAAAGACTATAAAATTGAGTGACCAAGTGGTGTGTTCTTTTGGATACATTTTTGTTAGGTCAGACGGTCTTCATTCAGAACCTGTTATCTACAGGGGTGAAAATGCAGCATGCCTGTTTTTAACAGAAATGAGACAACTGTATAGTCAGGTAGTACAATATCTCACAACATGTCAGATGCCTTTGGTGATGACAGAAGAAGACAAACTAAAATTTGATACAGCAGAGACGTGTTGGATTTGTGAACAGCCTCTGGGAGGTGATAAAGTTCGTGACCACGATCACATAACTGGGCGTTACAGAGGTGCTGCACATAACAATTGTAACTTATTATTAAAAACAGATCCTAAGACATATAAGTTACCAATCTTTTTTCACAATCTGAAGGGATATGATTCACACATCATCATGCAGGCTGTTGATGAGTCTTACAGAAAAATTAGTTGCATTGCCCAGACAACTGAGAAGTACTTGACTTTTAGATTGGACAAATTAGCATTTTATGACTCCATGCAACATTTGTCTTTAGGTCTTGCTAGTCTGGCAGAAGGACTGAGTGAGTATCCAATAACAAGTAAATATTTTGAGCCGGACTTGATTAAAAAAGGTGTTTATCCATATGAGTACATCAGTGACTGGGTAGTTTTTGAGGAAAGGAGACTGCCTCCAAAAGAGAAATTTTATTCTACACTAACTGGTAAAGGTATTTCTGACTCTGAATACCAGCATGCACTTGATGCGTGGGATAAATTAGGGTGTCAGACAATTGGTGATTACCACGATCAGTACTTGAAAGCTGACGTTTGCTTGCTAGCAGATGTATTTGAAAGTTATCGTGAAAAGGGTTTGTTGCACTACAGTCTTGACCCTGCTTGCTACATAACTAGTCCTGGCATGACATGGGATGCATTTTTGAAATCCAGTAAGATATTTATAGACCTGTTGTATGATCGTACGATGGGTGAAATGGTGGAACGTGGATTGAGGGGTGGCATTAGTATTGCAGCAAATAATTATGCCAAGGCAAATAATAAATATCTTGACGACTTTGACCCCTCAATGTCAAGGTCATTTATTACGTACGTGGACGCTAACAATTTGTACGGATTCGCGATGTGTGAATTATTACCATTAAAAAACTTTTGTTTGTATGATTTGTCACAGTATGGCATAAAAAAATTAACAAAATATATTATGGATCGAGGTCAAAATGATGAAAAGGGTTGGATCTTTGAAGTAGACCTTGAGTACCCACACCACCTACATGATTACCATAATGATTATCCATTAGCAGTTGAAAAAATGAGTATGACGGGAAAAAAAGAAGACACCAAACTTGTGCCAAATCTAAATGACAAATTTAATTACGTTTGTCACTATCGATTGTTACAGTTTTACATCAGACATGGGTTAGTACTAAAGAAAGTTCACAGAGGAATTCAATTTGAACAAAGTGCTTTCATGAAAGATTACATAATGAAGAATACAACATTGCGTGCGAGAGAAGGTAACACTGCATTTGACAAAGACTTCTTTAAGCTTATGAACAATGCCTGTTTTGGCAAGACAATGGAAAATCCTCATCACCGCAAAGATGTGAGACTTGTCACAACTGAATTGGGTGCAATTAAACTTACAGGCAAGCCACAGTACACAGGGTACAAAGAATTTCATTCATCATTGTATGCAGTGTCACTCAAAAAAAAGATTGTTAAACTGGACAAGCCAGTATTTATAGGTATGGCTATTCTGGAGTTGTCAAAATTATTAATGCTTGAATTTTATTATGATTACTTCAAACCAAAGTATCCTGACTGCCGTCTGTTATACACTGACACTGACTCTATGATCATTGATGTGTGTACTGAAGACTTTTATGAAGACATGAAAACAGAGTTACACATGTATGACACGTCTGACTACCCTAAAGACCATCCACTGTTTAGCACACAAAACAAGAAAGTGCCTGGTAAGTTTAAGGATGAACTAAATGGTGTGCCTATAGTTGAGTACGTTGGACTGAGATCAAAAATGTATTCTATACTGCACCAGAAGGGTAGTCAGTCAAAAGCCAAAGGTATCAAGAAAACAGCGATAAAAAATAAAGACATTCGTCATGAACATTACAAGCAAGTGTTAGATGGTGCATTAATGCCTGATTATCCAAACAAGTCACTGAGATCAAACAAACATAATCTTGAAATGATCCAAACACATAAGAAGTCTCTGGCAGTTGGAGACACAAAACGAGTGTTTCATAGTAAGGAAAAAGCTTATGCACCTGGTCATTACAGACTCAAGTTATCTGAAGAAATAGCTGACGAACTGGTTGATGAATTAATTGATGAGTTAGTTACTGAAATGAGTAACGGTGTCTGGGGGAATAATCTGTAATTCTTCTCTGACAAATGCCCTCTTTGGTGCAGGCTCATACAGGTAATATATTGTTGCATTAGCTGAAGGAACTATTTATTTTATATTATGAACAGATGTAGACCAAATAGGGCGGTTTACACTGGCCCAGAGTCACGCGTCCTTGACCTTGGCCTTTGACCTATGGGCAAACTCCGTTCAGTCAGTACTGTTTCATAGCGGTAACTTCGCGCAATGGTGAACAAACAGCGCTGTTACGGTGTCTGTAAAAGTGATTCAAGGCACAAAGATAGGTCATATATAGAAGGTGTTGATTGGATTTTATTTCCAAAATCTTCTAAAGAGTTTGAAAAGTGCCGAAGATGGGTAAATCTCTGCGGGAGATCGGCAGACAGATTCAACACAGAGACTGAAAGTGACGAAAGACACCTTGCTCGAAGCACTTTGTCGGAGGAAAAGGCCCAATATATGAATACCCTGTACCAGCCGTTGCATCTCGGACGGAAATTCAAGAGATTCTGAGGAAAAATCGCGAAAAGCCCCACTGAAACAAAGTGAAACGGGTGAGGAACGCCGCGGTGTGAAAACTGAAGACGATCAGAAGTCGGCATTTTGGGAGCCCACCTTGTCAGTACACGGCCCAGCCGTTGAACAAACACATACGGGTGGGTGCTTTCTCTTTTTGTCTTTCTATTACTAAACATAAATTAACTTTTAGGGAGGTGAATGTACCAATGTCAACTCCAGAGAAGCTGACAATCATAATTTAGTATTCAATCCTGCAGTGCAGATTCGGAGTAGTTACACATGCATAATGTATTACTAGTACAATATTCATTTTATCTGTGTAGTGTGGCAACTCCTTTGTCTACATTATTGTAACTACACCGACATGATTGTCATGTGTCTGTGTATTTAATAATCATTTTATAGAGAATGTGTGTGTGTACTTCCATGCCTTGCGTGCCTACGTTAGCAATGAATCAATGGTAACACTCGGTGATATTTATGTGTGTGTGTGCGTATGCTTATAACTCTTTACTTTTTATTACAGATATTGACCATATGCAGAGAATATGGAACCAGGCATGCCAAAAGCACAAACTTTGGCTGGTGAGTCAACGTACTAAGTATGCACTCGGACATATCATGCAAGCAACTGCACATGTCTGATAGGTCACAAGAGAACATTTAGCAGTGTATGAAGGAAAGAAATGTACAGACCAGCTATTTGCATGACATATCTGTGCCTGTTGTAAGTAGATAGGTAAGTGCTGCTGCCATTATGAAATATCTTGCTGACAGGTGTAGTTCTGTCATGCAACACTGAGAGTATTAGTTGAATAGAAATTGTATACAGGCTTCCTATTTATTTACAGAGCAGTCACCAGAAAAAGACTTGCTGAGAGTAAAATATGCAGCCACAAAAGGAACACCCAAACTGCTGAGATACGCCCTTTTGAAGGAGCCTACATATTTTAAGCCAGAAATGAAGATAGTAGAAACACAGACTTCCCTTTCAATGACAGGTTCTGTGATTGCAGCCAAAATTATCAGTCTGGTGTAAAATTAGACTATCTTGTACCATTATTATTCATAAACTGCTGTGTTGACTTTCATTCAAGATGTTGACATCACAATTTGAACACGGGTAAACTGAACTGTAGATGAATTATTCTTTCAAGGGAGCACTTTTTTTTTGTTTATATACACATCTGGACAGAGTTTTAAACTTTAGTTAATATAATAAAATATTCATTCAGGTCTCACAAAAGGAGCTGTGTTCTGTGAGTTGACCGATGACGAGCTGGCTGGTGACATGAAAACCCTGAAGAGGACACCGTTCATTGCAGATGTCTCAGACAGCCATCACCAGAACGAGACGGATAGCTGCTGTTCGTATCCATGTTGAGCGTACTATAGGGCGGCTAAAATTATTTCGCTTGGTTGGGGAAACTGCTCAACTGAACCCATTACTGAATGAATGTGTCCATGTAGCGGCAGCATTGTGCAACTTGGACACACCTTTGTGCAAGTGATGTTACAGAATCTGCTGCTGGTGACTTCTAGCTGTCGGTGTCACAGGACCCATGCAAGCTTCGTGGTTTTTTTTAACTTTCATTCCCCGATCCAAGCAAAACAAGAAACACTGTGGGTGAAGACTGTTCTCAAATTGTTTGTACAGCACTCCCAACTTGGGGTGTTACTGAGCTCGTATCTCTGAGCAATAATACACATTTGAAGATGTCTGCCTTACTTGTTAAATGAGAGGATGAGTATGTTTCAGACTCATTACTGTTTTCTGTGTAAGGATATTAAAAGGTTTATTTCCCAATGTCTCTGCGAGATCAAAACTTTGGCAAATAAACATGTTAATATATTTACAAAATAAACATGGTGTCAGGATGTTTTTGTTATTTACATTTATTTCAACAATCCATAAAACCTTGGAATGTGTGGTGCCAGAAGTTCTGCATGCTTGATATATAGTTGCAGATAATTGTTAATGAATTTGTATATGTTCATGGTATATTTTGTATGCATGTCAGTCATGTGTGAGAGAGACCGATGTGTATTTGTGTAATAATACTCATCTGCAAACAAACTAAAAAATGTCGCAAACACTTAAATACAAATTACCTTTATTTCTGAAGTCGGGCTCGATCACACTGACAAAATGTTAAATTAAACTAAATTCTGAGTATAGGTGTACATACATGAAAGCATAAGTCCGTTACTTTAAATAGCAACACATGCAGCGTAAGCAGTAACATGTAACTTTAGCGGACGCGTAATGTTCACGTAGAACAGTAATACTATCTGCACGCCAACACACCTTATGACTAACATTTCTTTACATAATATATTTCTGCGTATCTAGCTCTGCAATTATATTGTCGCTAGACTACCTGTGTGCTCTCAACACCCCGTCTCAAAACACACTTGGAAGCTCATTACGTAACAACTTTTGCCATAGGTGTTGATACTTACAGTAATAGACTATGATGAAAGTCAAGTGACCCATTTAACACATAACCGCAGGAGGATGACTTTTTTTCATATATATCCTTTCAGATGTATGTCTCAGTTTTGGAGACGGAATGATCATGATAATTCAACGCAGGTGTTGAAATAGCTTGGCATCAGCAGATGCAAAGCTACTCCGACACTACACTAGAACCTCATGGTTGGTTCATACCCTGCCATAACAAGTGAGGGCTTCAATGGTTCAACCATAATAGTTCAAGGATGCTGTTGGAATAGTTTTTTTAGGTGCTAAGGTATGCCGACATCACCCTTGAACTATCCTAGTCTATCCGCATCCTATCATATTCATGGCAATTCAAGGCTTCATGGGTTAACCCAAGGATCGACCATGATAGTTCAAGGACGCTTTTAGAATATCATGGCACGTATAGGTGCCAAGCTATTCTGACAATGTGCTTGAACTATCAAAGCGGATCCCAAACACACGTTATTTTTGGAAGTTGACTGCGCAGTCAACTGGATTACCAGACACCTAGCAGAAATTGCATGTAAGCAGTCTACATCTCATTTAACCCTTTTCATTCTATACACTGCTGCTTGAAATTAATTTGACCATGATAGTTCCATGGTAGTGCCAGAATAGCTTGGTGCCTGAGGCACCAAGCTATGACACCACTCTTGAACTAAAATGGTTGACCCATCTTCTAATCTAAAATGTAGCCTTCATTTCATAGGACCATAAGCAAATTAAAAAATAGCAGCTCCAAGATGAAATGAGTTAAGCCCTTACTGCTGACCAGTGCACATCATAGTGACAAGGATACCTGTTGCAATTTGTATAAAAATCTATACATCCCCAAAACAAGTATAGTTTCCAATATCATTAAGCTTATTTGATAAATGCAGAGTGATACTTGATGCTTGTAAAAGTCTGAAACAAGACGGACTGTGCCTCTGGCAAATGACTCATTGTACAGCACTGAAACAACATGAATACCTGGCACCGTATAAATGACCAAGTCACAGACATCCAACATGTACACGAAGAGCTGGCATTGTATCTGAAAGTAATACTTGGACTGCTCAATCAATGTCCTCTCTTCGATGACTAGTGTCATGTGTTTTTTCTTCTCCACCGTTTGGTAGAGTGTCCTTGCCTTGCGCTCTTTCTTCCGTCCCCAAGCCACAGCAGCAGTCTCTAACTGCTCACCTGAAGAGTCACCTATGATGTGATTCACCAACTTGGAGCTGTCCGTGTCAGGTTTTGATGAAACCGTTTTCTGTCTCGTGCACACACGTTTCGGGTCAGAGGCAGTGATCCGACCTCGACGCATGGCAAACCAGGCTGGATTGTTTGCTTAACCACGAGTCCCCTTCTCAATGGCTTCGATCTCGGACTCCCTGCGTGGAAGCTCTGCCAAAGGATGGTCAAAATCACGATAAATGTCGCTCTGTAGCGTGATGTTGTGTGCAGCTGTCACAACTCGCAGAGAAGGCAACTGTGCATCCTGTTGAACGGGATCAAGCAACTCATCCTGTGGGGCTTCATCGTAGAATATCAAGGCTGTATTCCCAGGAGCAACCTGACAGCAAAAACGGACACATCAAATTTGTTGTGCAAGGACATCCATTTTTATACAGTCAAATCCTGTCAAGGCGACCATGTGCATAAAGGAACATCTGTCTTAGCAGACTATACATTATCTGGTCCTTTTTCCTTTTCAATGAACTTTACAAAAGTAAGGATGCACTAACATCCACAATGTACACAGTGTTGTGTTCCTAAATGAAAACTTTGCTCTCACATCCATGTCTCCTGTGTAACTCTATTCCTACCTCTTATTTTCATTCAAGGGTGGATGGAAACAGTTCAGCTTTAGTAGAAGAAGTACATTTTAGTTGGAAGGATCCAGAAAGTAGTCTTGGGAAATGTAATTTTCAGTATTTGAGGTCATCCCTACTACACAGATTGGAGTGCACTTAGGGGCTATGTTAGTGTGCACTTCTTAGATATCAGGTTTTCTTGACCTGCGTGCGGAGGAGTTAATGTATCTATAGATTCATTATCAAACTGCAGAAAAATCTAAAGCTCACCCTGGAGAACGTCTTTAAAAAGAACAATTAAAAGGTAGCTCCACAACTGAGCTAACATGTTTACCTGTTTCAATTCTTCAATGAATTTATCGTCTTCGCACTGCTCATTTGGATGGGCCCTGTCAGTGTGTGCTCGGGGATTGAAAGTTTCTGCAGAAGGAAGATTTCTAACCTCTCTGTTGTCGTACCTGAAACAATTCATAACAATATTATCAATTTGCTCATACAAAGGATCTACAACAAGACAAGGAGCCAGGCTACCATGCTTCAAAAGGTATCTCTGCCACCCAAATTTAGTCGCCCACTGAAAGAAAATGTACTTTCAAGCTCAAAATATGGTGGTTGCTAGCTGGTTAATATTTATGATAGTTCTTGTTGTCATAATTGTTTTCCCCATGAGTATCTCTTGTCTGTTTTCATCACTGATATTTACAGTACACAAAGTGTTTTGTCTTTCTTTGTTAGTAACATACAACATCAACGCAGAGACATTTAATGTTCATTTGCGCCCACCTGTACAGACAGAAGAAAAAAACTGAAGGCAACATACAAAACAGATGAAGATACAGCTGAGAAAAACTTACCTGGCTTGAATGACCGGCAGTTTGGACAACTTTTCAGGTTCTTTGCAAGGGTGTTCCGTCGAACCCATTAAGCGGTGTTCTGTCGAACCCAGTACGCCGGTCCATCAGTTGCTGACTTCAGCTGGTGGTCCTCAATGGCATACAAAGTGGCAGATAAATGCCTGCATGCTCCGTCAGCTCTGAAAGAGAAAGTATGCATGCATGTAGCAAATGTAAAAGTGTCGTGAGAAAGCCGGTTATGCTGATTTGTTTCATTTCAATCGCTCACCTGAAAAACCTGAAATATACTGGTCGTTTCAGTTTCATCCACGCATTTCATAATGCATAATTTGAGAATGTCATATATTGCTGCAATCAGTTAGAGTACACTTCTGTTTTTGTATGACATACATTCACTGTTTCTATATCTATGAGTAACATTTTCCATGTGTGCAGACAGACTTTCAGTACTGTACAGCATCTTCATCTGTTTGTGTTCTGTCAGTGTCACTATGCGTTTATGTATTTAATCATAAATAAAGTGTGTACATACCCTCCTGGACACCTGCAAAATCCGAGAAGAATATCGCCCTCTGTGTCTGCGGCAATAATCCACAGCTTACTTGTAGGCACTCGTTCGCATGTAAGTTGTTTCAACGGCTGTTTGTCTTTGTGTTGGTCTGACGTTGGCCAAAAACAGGCAGAATGTCTTGAAACAGCGTACACTTCAGTTCTGTAACGTGCCCGTCGTAGAAAAGCCGGTAGTCTTCGAAAGACTTGTAAGCTTTAGCCTTCTTTTTGTCAAAATCTGATCTTCTCTCAATCAGATAATTCAATATGTCAACAAGTCCGACCTTCGGAGCTTTAGACAGATCGCTGGTTGATGTACCGTCACACTGAAATGGATTGGTGACTGGAAACTTCAGTTCTTGTAATTTTTGAGCTACTGTACCCCGCACGTCCTCCCTCGTGCAGTCTGGATCTGTGGGAAGCTGCAACTGCTGTGCTGTCTTCGCCAACTCCAGAAGGTCGTTCCTTCTGTATCCTGAAGCAGTAATGCCGCGTTCCTTCAAGTACTTCCGTAAACTATCGCAATCAAAACTCTCCAGGCCAGCCACCTTCTCACTAGCGCTATTAAAATGGCCGCTCTTTGCCCGTAGCAAAGGGAAGTAACTCGTACCGACCAGTCGGTGTAAACCGCCCTATTGGATCAGTTGCCCTACGTCTAACGTCATTTTCAGCCTCACCAGGTTGATACAAATATCTCACCTGTTTTGTAAATAAGTTAGTGTCTGGAGGTGTTATTGCTTTTATTTCTGACGGTATTGTTTTCAATTTAATAGAATCAACAGGTTTAGGGTGACCATCATTATTCATTGCTTTTATCACAGAAGGTAATCTTTTAACCCACTCAGTGTTACGTGCGTCATGCATGAGTTCCTTAGAATACTGATAGCTAAAAAGTCTCTCCGATAATTGCTTGTTAAAGTTTTCAACAATTGCCTGTGATCTATGCAAGCCTGGAATACCGCGTCTAACCAGTACTCCATGCTTTGCAAATAACTGATTAACAGCACCTTTAAATTCACTTCCATCATCAACCTGCACAAGCCTAGGGTATTTTAAAGGACCTCGACTATATATTTTTGATAATGCAGTGGCCACTGTTACAGCTTTTTTGTCAGTTATGGGTTCTGCATCCTTATACCTTGAAGCTATGTCAACAACAGTTAATGCATACTTGTATCGTTTCTTTCTTATTGTGTCATGCGGAAGAAACAGGAGGTCCATTTGGTGTGTGTCATTAGGTGATGTGTTTTCAAAATGAGGTCTTGTTATTTTTCTTGGAGCAGGTAAATATATTTGCCAAATTGCCTGTTTTTTGAGCCACTGTTTTATTTGGTTAACATCTCCACCCACAGCAGCATGTAATTTTTTTATTGCAGTATTCCCTTTCCAGTAGCCAATTGGAGAGTAATATATTTTTGATAGTTTAGTGTCTGCCATTTTTTCTAGCAATATAAACTCCTGTAAAATATACTAATGTCATTCCTACTAGAACAAATATTATTTCTCCATTTCTTTGTTCTGGGCTTGGTTGGTAGTAGTCACTAAGTTTTGGTTGTGGAATAGACATGTCTTCACCAGTTACAAGATAGTATTCTTTGATCGCGTCATCGACGTTTGAAAATGTATGCTGTGCGTGACCCTCAAGTTTTAGTTTTTCATTAATAAAATCCAGTTTTTCTATTCTTTGCTTCTCATAATCTTGTTGAGCTTGAGCTAGTTTTTCAGATGCCTCATTGTGGCGCTTCATTTCTTCTGCTGATTCTTCTTTACTCACTTTTGAAAAGAAATAGTTTGACCCACTAAAAGCTAATGCATTTATAACTGCACCGCCAATCATAACAGCTATAGTTGCCATATTTTTTTTATTTACATAGAAATATTTTCTGGAATAATTCCTTGCTTGACTAGAAAATCTTTTGTTGCAATCGATGCTGTTATAACAACTACTAGCTTAGCACTGTCTTCGAAGTCTAATTTACTAAGGTCTGCTGATTTCATTTTGAGTAGACTTTTTCCCAGCATAGAATATGCTACTGCTAGTCCACTTATTACAGCGGAGTGATAGACAAGGTTCATTAAGTTCTTTGTGTCGCTCATTTTCTTATGCTACAAAAATTAAAATAATAATAAATTTATTACTGCATGTAAAATGGGTCCAAAGGTTTTGAAACTGCTGGTAATGTGGAGACTTCTTCTTTTGTTTTTGGAGTGTTTGATTTTTTGGACACTGTTCGAGTGTTTGGTTTGTATTTTTTATATAATTGGTAACCTACGTAACCAAATCCGACAACAAATCCAGCAACTATATAATTTGTTGTTGTTTTAGTTGTTTTTTTATCACTTTGTGGGGTATGTGTTGGTTCTAATGGTAGTGTCACTGATGATGTTACGTCAGTCTTTTCTGTTAATGCTTGAAGCTGTAATTTCTTTTGTCTGTTATATTCAGCTAATCTTTTCCCAGCCTCTATTCGACCTGGACTTTTAGTCTTAGTCACTGTTTGAACCTGTGTCAAGACATGGCTCTGTTGTGGAGTCGTCTCGTCCATTTTCTTCTAATTTAAAATTTATTTTAGAAAAATCAATATGACTACTAGTAACAAGTAAGGTTACAGCAGGTGCAAGGTAATTCCCAAACTTGTAAAACATAAGGCATGCTAATTTACCTATTGAACTTGAAACTATGGGGTTGCTTTCTAGATCATGTGAAAGGCTGTCACTATCAACAGGTAGGAAGTGACTTACAGCTTTTGTGTATAGGCAGACAAGAGATCGACTCAAATCACGTGTCATTAGTGAAGCAATGTGATTTTCATATTTAGAATGTAGTTTAATTAGCTTATCAGCAGTAAGGGATTCTATGTCTTCTGTCATGTATTGTTTACCGAGAAAAGCTTTTGATTTTCCAGAAACAACAACAGAGATAAGCCTTTGTTTTTTAGAGTCTAAGTCTTTGTTCTCTACAGCACAGATATCACTTAGAAGTAGCAATTCGTCTTGATTCATTTTATAATGTAATATAATAATTTTGCTTAAAAAAGTCAATGACAGCATTAATAATTTAGGTTGGGTGGGGTATCTGCCTTAATACTCGCGGGTTGGTAGCTGATCAAAAAACGTAGCTTGAATGATTTCTGGAGTGGAACTAAAATGGCCAGGTAATAAAGGTATTGGGTGTCTTTGTTGACGTGGGCTTGCTTAATTACCGTGTTAATTAGAATAAATCAATTGTTTGGGGGAGGGGTGGGGTGGGAGACCCACATTATCTATCTCTTAAGAATGTGTTGGGACAACAATGAGTCACTATTTCTAGTAAATTCTACTCTACAAGACCAATGGTCAGCATTCTGTTTAGGATTCCAGTGGAATAAGACCCTCTAAAGACAATGGTACCTCTTGACTATTAGCTACAAGCCATTATTTTACACATGCTTTGTGAGCAGTCAGATTTTCCTGAACTGAAACCGGCAGGGAGGACCAAATCCACTTGCCCCTCGCCAAATGTGAGTAGTATTCTAGTCAAGCGAAGGTGAAGTCATGTTTCTGGAAGCCCAAATGGCAAATGCAAATTTAATAATGCATGCAATCACAAAACTGTTTATACTAGTTAAGTAACTACCAAAATTTGGACTCTCAGAAATCCAAATGGCTACTGGAACATTAGGTCCTCCTTGAACCTGTTGCTGAAATGGCAATGTGGCTCATGAAAATATGTTGCAGAGGGACACATGATTATGAGTCATAATCATGTGTCCCTCTGCAACATAGATTTTCATGAGCCCCTGCATGCCTCTTAGTGGCAGAGGTTTATTTTCAGCAAGAGGGACACCACTAAGCCTACAAAGTCAGTAAAAAGAGAATGTGCCTACTGTGGATCAACGGTGATGTGTCATCGGCATCAATCAGTGAGCACCCAGAGTCAGGAGAGAACACTTCTTTCCATGGAGTCACCATTTCTGCATCACTGGTCTCCATTACGTCAACAAGCTGTGTTGGAATTTGAAACAGGGCGGCCTCTTGTAAGCCTGCAATTGTAGGTGCCACATGACACACTATAAATAATTTGAATCTTGAATCTATTTTTTTCCTTCTGTTTTTGCTGTGTACTGTAAGTGAGAAAAGGTAAAGGCAGAAAAACTTTACAAACTATACACTTGACCTGCAAATTAACAAACACAAGCATACTGTGCTTGCATTACAATTACAAACAATACAATATTATATAATACAAATTATAATAGTTTACAATAATAATTTATCACCCCCAAAGGGAAATTCTGGTGTAGCGGTATAACTAACTCCGCCATGGCCGGTCCCAAGCCCGGGTGAGAAAGAAGGAGGGTTGGGCGTGGGGCCAGCAACCCCACCCTGTAAAAACCCTAAAGCTACAGAAACCAAAGCAACAGAAGAATCCAACCAGCGCTTGATTCAGGGAGATGCCTCTACAGGAGAGCAGATGACGCGGGTTGGTGAAAGCCTCACGGAAGCCAACCAGCCGACGAATCTCCTGACGATGAAAGCAACCGCAAAGATCGGAACTTGGAACGTACAAACCATGTATGAAACTGGAAAAGCAGCTCAAGTGGCTAGCGAGATGAAAAGATACAACATCCAAGTACTAGGAATTTCTGAAAGCAGATGGAATGGGTCTGGCATGACAACACTTGCCAGCGGAGAGAAAATCCTCTACTCGGGACATGCAGACGAGAACCACGAACACACAGAAGGAGTTGCCATCATGATGTCCCCGGTAGCAGCCAGAGCCCTTATGGAATGGCAACCAGTCTCCTCTAGAATCATGACAGCAAGATTCAACTCCAAGGGGAGAAAAATTACATTCATCCAATGCTACTCGCCTACTAATGATGCTGATGAAGAGGCAAAAGAAAATTTCTACAATTCTCTCCAGACAGTAGTTAATGAGTTACCCAAGAGAGACATCAAGATACTGATGGGTGACCTGAATGCCAAGATAGGGAAAGACAACCTTGGAAAAGAATTGATTATGGGAACCCAGGCCCTTGGAACAATGAATGAAAATGGCGAGCTTTTCACAGACTTTTGTGCTTTCAATGACCTGGTCATTGGCGGCAGTGTATTCCAGCACAAAGACATTCACAAAGAAACCTGGATCTCACCAGACGGCAACACCAAAAACCAGATAGACTACATCACTATCTCTAGGAAATGGAGACGAAGCCTGCAAGACGCAAGATCCCAACGAGGGGCAGACGTAGCCTCGGACCACCATTTGGTGATTGGAACCATCAAAGTCAAACTACGAGCTTTTAGAGACATAGCCAACCGACCTCACATAAAGTTTAACACCCAGCGGCTGAAGGAGAAAGACTACAGAGAGACCTTTTCAACCTCCCTGAAGAACAGATTTGAAGCCTTGAACTTGGTGACCGATGAAACACCCCTGGAGGAACACTGGAGCTCCTTACGAGACACACTGATAGGCACATGCGAAGAAGTGCTGGGTAAAAGAGAATGGACAACCAAGGAATGGCTCTCCAGTGACACATGGCAGATGATAAAGAATAGAAGAGAAATCAAGCAACAGATCAACAGCAACAAGAATGAAGTGGAAAAGAAAACTCTTCGAGATGAATTTACCCAAATAAACAAGAAAGTCAAGAAAAGTGCCAGGAAAGACAAGAGGCTCTTTTGTGACGCTCTAGCGACAGAGGCGGAGCAGGCAGCAGAAAAGAGGGACCTCAGCACTCTGTACAAGGTCACCAGGACCCTCTCAACCAAAAAGACGAACGTGGACAAACCAGTTAAAGACAGAGAAGGAAACCCCATCAGCAAAGAGCAAGACCAAAGACAACGATGGGCTGAACACTTTGGGGAACTTTTAAATCAACCCCCACTGTCAGTGAGACCAGACATCCCCCCTGCAAACTCACCGCTCAAAGTCAACACCAACCCTCCCGCGAAAGCAGAAATCCTAAAAGCCTTGAAGACCCTGAAAAATGGGAAAGCAGCCGGCCCAGATGGAATTCCTCCAGAGGCGCTCAAGGTAGACCTTTCAGTCACAGTCAACATGTTGCTGCCTCTACTGCAGAAGGTCTGTAGGGAAGGAAGAGTACCAGCACAGTGGAAAAAGGGACACCTGGTAAAACTTCCCAAGAAAGGAGACCTAGGATTCTGCAAGAATTGGCGCGGCATCATGCTACTGTCAGTACCTGGCAAAGTACTGACCCGCATTATCCTCGACCAGCTGAAAGATGCAGTGGACGAAAAACTTAGACCAGAACAAGCTGGCTTCAGGAAAGACAAGTCGTGTACAGACCAAATAGCAACGCTCCGAATCATCATCGAACAATCCTTGGAGTGGCAGTCGACGCTGTACCTCAACTTCATCGACTTTCGCCAAGCGTTCGATAGTGTAGACAGAGAAACCATCTGGCAGCTCCTCCACCACTATGGAATCCCTCAAAGCTTCATTACCCTGATCCAGCAACTTTATGAAGGCGCCACCTGCCAAGTTATCCACAATGGCAAACTGACAGAGGACTTTGAGGTGAAAACAGGAGTCCGACAAGGATGCATGTTCTCCCCAATGATCTTCCTGTTAGTGGTCGACTGGGTGATGAGACAGGCAACTAAAGCAGGAGAAACAGGAATCCAGTGGTCCCTGAATCAGTTTCTTGAGGACCTGGACTTTGCGGACGACTTGTGCCTGATGTCCCAGAAATACCAACATATGCAACAGAAAACAGATAACCTGGCCCAAGAAGCATCCCAGACTGGACTGCAAATCAACCTGGAAAAGACAGAAACCATGACCTTGTTCAAGAAGCAGCAGAAGCTAATCACCCTTGGAGACAGCGAGCTGAAAGAAGTTACCTCTTTCACTTACCTGGGCAGCATTGTATAACAGGTGGTTCTGACGAAGACATCAAAGCCAGAATCGGGAAAGCGAGATACGCCTTCATTACCCTGAGACCAGTCTGGAGGTCAACATCTCTGTCTGTCCGCAACAAGCTACGAATTTTTAACAGCAACGTTAAGTCTGTCCTCCTCTATGGCTCAGAGACCTGGAGAGTCACCAACACCCTAACCAACAAGATCCAAGTATTCGTCAACGGCTGCCTTCGCAACATACTGAAGATCAGGTGGACAGACAAAATAAAGAATACCGATTTTTGGCAGCGGACAAACCAAGATCCCATCGACCAGCAGATTGCCAGGCGGAAATGGCGATGGATAGGACACACCCTGCGGAAACCCCCACAGGACATCACCCGGCAAGCTTTGCAGTGGAACCCCCAAGGAAAGAGACGGGTCGGTCGCCCTAAGACCACCTGGAGACGATCCTGTGAAGAAGAAATGAAGAGCTGCAACCTGTCGTGGGGTGAACTGAAAAAGGCTGCCCAGAACCGAGTGCGCTGGAGGACTGTTGCAGAGGCCCTTTGTTCCACGAGGAATCCAAGGAACTAAGCAAGCAAGCGGTATAACTATAAGAAACTTTAAAACGGTTAATCTGAGTCTCGTTCTAACACATTAAGTTTTAAAACAACAAAACAAAATAAAACAACAGAAGATAGTTGATACTGACCTGCATCATCTGCACTTTTGCCCAAATGCAGAGTAATCGGAGTTCGCTCCACACCAGGTGTAGGGGATCTTGGGTCTAGGAAATTATCAGGCGTCTTGTCCACAATAATCGGTGTTCTGCTGATGTTGTCAGTGGGTGACCTGGGGTCAAATAGCAGCAGTCTTTTCGGCCATCCTTGACCTCTGGGTGGTGGTGTGTCAAAATCAGCATCCACAACCACGTGTGACTGCTCATGTGAATAATCAGACACAGAGTATGCTGCTGGGGAATCCCCTGGCACCAGTTTGTGACCTGAAGCTCCCATTTTATATTGCCCTTGGAGTACAATTGAGCTGCAAATGAAATCATTACAAAAAAAGAAATTGTATACCAGATTTTGAACACTGACAACTCAATAACAATGAGCAGACCACCAGTCTCACACAAAGAACATGTCTGATTTACACCTTGATGTGGAACCTACCTTCATGGGAGAATTCAGACGCAATCTAAGTAATGATGCCAATTGGCATGAATAAAAAGTGAAAACTCCAGCCCTTGTCTTGCACCCACTGACAATGACATTTTTAGTCAACACGGTTTGCGATAACCAGTAATTACCAGTATTTTACCATTGGTGAACAGAGGATACCAGAATTTTTTTTAAGCTACTAGTCCCAGGGACTGGTTTTATTTTGGTTGGACCGGTTAGAATACTGCCGGTGAAGGCTTTAATTTAAATGTCCCTTGTCTACCACAAATACCAGAAAGCATTACCTGGGGACCAGTTTTCATCTGAACTGGAAAAGAAACAGGAGGGGTGGAACTGAAAGCTGGGGTGAGGTGACTGGTTTTGAAAAATCCAAACCGCGAACCCTGGTCAAGTAGTGATCATTCTCTGATTCTGGGGGTGGGACTAATGGGAGATTTGTTTTTACTTTTAGTTTGTTTGAGTTTTTAGGGTGGAATCAAATGTTTTACTAACAAGTTGCAGTACAATAGGTAAATACATCGAGAAATTTTGTTAAAAATAAAAGTACTTTTTTTAAAGAACATTTTAGTAGTATTACTAGTACATACTTAGTAGTAGTACCAGCAGTTTTTAATTTTTTTAATAATTTTTTTTAAATTACGGTATTTATAATGCGCTTATCTTATAATAATTATAACTCTAAGCGCGCACTCACAACTGGCACACACATGCGCACGCTTTAGACAATGACTCACGTACCACAAATAGTGAAAATACATTACGACGGTCAGCTTGGGGTGGGGAGTGTGGTGATAGAACTGTTGAAAGAGGCGAGTTTTGAGGGCGGACTGGAAGGAGGAGAGAGAGTGTTTCTGACGGAGAGAGAGTGGGAGAGTGTTCCAGGTGGATGGACCATATACTGAGAAGGAGCGGGGGCCGAAAGTGCTGAGTTTGGTGCGGGTGATGAGGAGGCGGAGAGGGTCGGAGGCGGAGCGGAGGGAGCGGGGAGGAGTGTAGGGGTGAAGTAAGTTGGAGAGATAAGTAGGAGCGTAGTTGTTCAGGGATTTGTAGCAGAGAGACAGAGCCTTGTATTGGATGCGTTGGGGGATGGGGAGCCAGTGAAGGAGCTTGAGCAGGGGAGTGATGTGGTCGGATTTTTTCTTTCTGAGGACGAGGCGGGCAGCATTGTTCTGGACGCGCTGGAGAGTGAGAGTGGTGGAGCGAGGAAGGCCGGAAAGGAGAGAGTTGCAGTAGTCGATGCGAGATAAGATGAGAGAGACAGCAAGTTTGGTGGCAGCTTCGGTAGTGAGGTATTTTCTGATCTGACTGATGCGGCGGAGGTGGAAATAACATGCCTGGGCCGTGGCGGAGACGAAGCTGGTCATGAAAAGAGAGGAATCGAGGATAACGCCAAGGTTCTTGACCGAGTCAGAGAGGGAGATGGGGGTGCTGTCGAGTTGAAGGTGGAGAGAGGGAGGGAGCTGGGAAAGTTTCTGGCGAGTGCCTACCAGCATGGCTTCCGTTTTATCGTCGTTCAGTTTGAGCTTGTTTGCTGTCATCCAGTTTTTCATGTCTTCATATAGCAGTCAGCCGTGCGAGTCAGTAGTGTCTGAGTGTTGTCGAGTTTGTCTTTGTCTAGTAGTTGTGAGTCGTCAGTGTAGAGGTGGTGGTGTATGTGGTGAGACTGGATGATGTTGGACAGGGGAGAGGTGCAGAGTGTGAAAAGGACCGGGCCCAGGACGGACCCCTGTGGAACGCCGCAGGACCTGACTGGGTTGGAGGAGACGTCGTCGATGGTGACAGACTGCTGTCTGTCGGAGAGGTAGGGAGGAAGGAGAGAAACCAGGAGTGAGCAGAGTCAGTGATGCCAAAGGAGTGGTGAAGGCGGTGGAGGAGGATAGAGTGGTCTATGGTGTCGAAGGCAGCAGAGAGATCGAGTAGCGTAAGAAGGGAGATGTTGCTCGAGTCAGTGGAGAGAAGCAGGTCGTTTAGGATATGGTCAAGAGTACAACTGGGTGTCTAATGGTAAAATCTACACCCTCCCTCACAAAACCTGCTACAAAATTATCATCGGTAGTCAGATCAAACTAAGGCATACATCATTTTGTAGGGAAATGGATAAGGTTTCCAATGATACATGATCTTTGGGTGATCACAGAAGAATTTGGGACATTATCAGTTTTTTGGACCAAATCCGAATTATAACTTGAGAACAAAACATGACACATTTTACACATGCTCCATGGAACTCAGATTTTCAAAGGCATGCCGCACTATGAAAAATCACTGTCACTGTCACAAGATGTTTGCAATGTTGGCCTAAATTACCATTGAGTTGATGATTTTCTAGAGCGAGTTGCTTTTGCATAATTCACCATAATATAAGAGCCTGCTTGAACATAACACGTGTTGTAAATTTTGTCAGCAGAAATCATACTACTATAACACATTTTGACAAATGGTTAATTATTAATACTAATGTGTTATTTTGTACAGTAGAGTATGTACTTTGTTTTTATGATGAAAGGTTTGTGGTTCTTACATGAAAAATCAAATGATCCAGTTTTGAAGATTTGTACTCAGAATGGTGTATATATATATAATGTAAAGTTATGTTCAAACAGTTTAGGCACTTATTTATCTACTCTACTAATCTGTTGTTTTTGCTGAAGACAACTGATGTAGTGATTTATATTTATATCAAGGTTTTGAAGAGGATGCATGGGTGATAGATGAAAGAAACCCTTTATGAGGTTTACAGTATGCGTCCAAATTTTGGGTGTAAATTGTTATGTTCAACTAAGCAGTCCAGCAAACTTTATGAGATATTTTCTTTTCACTTATTCTGCGATAAATCTATAGTAGCACTACTCACAAACCAGATAGGTGAGGCTAGCGCTGGCAGAATTGTCAGTACTCAAACCAAGGGGAATCACAGCGCTGGACAGACAACAGTTAGATCCCCTGCCCCCGCCTATCAGGCACCCAATCGCCAGCCCACAGAGAAATACGCAGGTATAGAATAAGACAATCATTTCCATTCCTAATAAGAATGGATCAGGTCTCTTATATAACCCATGTCTTTCTCCGGAACTTAGGAAGTAGGCAGGAGAAACATACATACACAAACATGAATGTGCGCTACTATATGTGGTCGGGTAAATACCCTGATTTCCCACAGTAGATGCACAGAACATTACACAACAATGTAACGATACAAATTTTGCCTCGAGTTATACATGATACTCACAAACCAGATAGGTGAGGCTAGCGCTGGCAGAATTGTCAGTACTCAAACCAAGGGGAATCACAGCGCTGGACAGACAACAGTTAGATCCCCTGCCCCCGCCTATCAGGCACCCAATCGCCAGCCCACAGAGAAATACGCAGGTATAGAATAAGACAATCATTTCCATTCCTAATAAGAATGGATCAGGTCTCTTATATAACCCATGTCTTTCTCCGGAACTTAGGAAGTAGGCAGGAGAAACATACATACACAAACATGAATGTGCGCTACTATATGTGGTCGGGTAAATACCCTGATTTCCCACAGTAGATGCACAGAACATTACACAACAATGTAACGATACAAATTTTGCCTCGAGTTATACATGATACTCACAAACCAGATAGGTGAGGCTAGCGCTGGCAGAATTGTCAGTACTCAAACCAAGGGGAATCACAGCGCTGGACAGACAACAGTTAGATCCCCTGCCCCCGCCTATCAGGCACCCAATCGCCAGCCCACAGAGAAATACGCAGGTATAGAATAAGACAATCATTTCCATTCCTAATAAGAATGGATCAGGTCTCTTATATAACCCATGTCTTTCTCCGGAACTTAGGAAGTAGGCAGGAGAAACATACATACACAAACATGAATGTGCGCTACTATATGTGGTCGGGTAAATACCCTGATTTCCCACAGTAGATGCACAGAACATTACACAACAATGTAACGATACAAATTTTGCCTCGAGTTATACATGATACTCACAAACCAGATAGGTGAGGCTAGCGCTGGCAGAATTGTCAGTACTCAAACCAAGGGGAATCACAGCGCTGGACAGACAACAGTTAGATCCCCTGCCCCCGCCTATCAGGCACCCAATCGCCAGCCCACAGAGAAATACGCAGGTATAGAATAAGACAATCATTTCCATTCCTAATAAGAATGGATCAGGTCTCTTATATAACCCATGTCTTTCTCCGGAACTTAGGAAGTAGGCAGGAGAAACATACATACACAAACATGAATGTGCGCTACTATATGTGGTCGGGTAAATACCCTGATTTCCCACAGTAGATGCACAGAACATTACACAACAATGTAACGATACAAATTTTGCCTCGAGTTATACATGATACTCACAAACCAGATAGGTGAGGCTAGCGCTGGCAGAATTGTCAGTACTCAAACCAAGGGGAATCACAGCGCTGGACAGACAACAGTTAGATCCCCTGCCCCCGCCTATCAGGCACCCAATCGCCAGCCCACAGAGAAATACGCAGGTATAGAATAAGACAATCATTTCCATTCCTAATAAGAATGGATCAGGTCTCTTATATAACCCATGTCTTTCTCCGGAACTTAGGAAGTAGGCAGGAGAAACATACATACACAAACATGAATGTGCGCTACTATATGTGGTCGGGTAAATACCCTGATTTCCCACAGTAGATGCACAGAACATTACACAACAATGTAACGATACAAATTTTGCCTCGAGTTATACATGATACTCACAAACCAGATAGGTGAGGCTAGCGCTGGCAGAATTGTCAGTACTCAAACCAAGGGGAATCACAGCGCTGGACAGACAACAGTTAGATCCCCTGCCCCCGCCTATCAGGCACCCAATCGCCAGCCCACAGAGAAATACGCAGGTATAGAATAAGACAATCATTTCCATTCCTAATAAGAATGGATCAGGTCTCTTATATAACCCATGTCTTTCTCCGGAACTTAGGAAGTAGGCAGGAGAAACATACATACACAAACATGAATGTGCGCTACTATATGTGGTCGGGTAAATACCCTGATTTCCCACAGTAGATGCACAGAACATTACACAACAATGTAACGATACAAATTTTGCCTCGAGTTATACATGATACTCACAAACCAGATAGGTGAGGCTAGCGCTGGCAGAATTGTCAGTACTCAAACCAAGGGGAATCACAGCGCTGGACAGACAACAGTTAGATCCCCTGCCCCCGCCTATCAGGCACCCAATCGCCAGCCCACAGAGAAATACGCAGGTATAGAATAAGACAATCATTTCCATTCCTAATAAGAATGGATCAGGTCTCTTATATAACCTGGGTTATATAAGAGACCTGATCCATTCTTATTAGGAATGGAAATGATTGTCTTATTCTATACCTGCGTATTTCTCTGTGGGCTGGCGATTGGGTGCCTGATAGGCGGGGGCAGGGGATCTAACTGTTGTCTGTCCAGCGCTGTGATTCCCCTTGGTTTGAGTACTGACAATTCTGCCAGCGCTAGCCTCACCTATCTGGTTTGTGAGTATCATGTATAACTCGAGGCAAAATTTGTATCGTTACATTGTTGTGTAATGTTCTGTGCATCTACTGTGGGAAATCAGGGTATTTACCCGACCACATATAGTAGCGCACATTCATGTTTGTGTATGTATGTTTCTCCTGCCTACTTCCTAAGTTCCGGAGAAAGACATGGGTTATATAAGAGACCTGATCCATTCTTATTAGGAATGGAAATGATTGTCTTATTCTATACCTGCGTATTTCTCTGTGGGCTGGCGATTGGGTGCCTGATAGGCGGGGGCAGGGGATCTAACTGTTGTCTGTCCAGCGCTATAGTAGCACTATACTTATTTAGACAAGACCTTGGTAGGCCCAAAAATACCTAATTTTGTTCATTTTAAAGAATTTTATTGTATTTTTTTTCTGTGTGCTGGTGTGCAAATGTTATGTTCAAACCAGTATGCACATTTTTTTTTGCTGAAGGGTAAATTTTGTTGCAGATCATATAGTACATGATGCCAACACATAAAAATAGTTATGCACATGCTGGTACACAACACATTTGAAACTCTTTTCAATTTTTCCTTGTGAACATAACTTGACACAACTTTGTGGGATGTAAAGTTACGTTCAAACATTTATCACCTAAACTCACAAAAATCACTCTTATAAAAAAATACCAATAGTGCAGCTGAAAAGATGCTGTTTACTTTTTTATAATAATAAAGCATGTGATACCTTCTAGGATAAACATTTCTTTGTTTTTTGTTTGTACATAACTTTACACCATCAGTACATCACATGCACTGTGTAAAGTTATGAACAAACACCAATTTCATTTCTTTGGCCATCCTTCAATAAAGTAGGTAAATCTATAAAATATGAATTTCAAGACCTATAAAATTTTCATCATCATCATCATCAGTCCCTTGCCCGAACTGGGCGTTGGGGGGACTGAAAGGCAGCAGCAACAGACAGTGCTCTCCACTGAGTTCTATTTTGGGCGGTGGCAAGCAAGTCTGGCATCTCGAGTTCGGTCCATTCTTTTATGTTTGCGACCCAACTCTTTCTCTGACGACCTCGCCGACGACTTCCTTCGAGAGTGCCTTGGAGGATAGTCTTGGACAAGGTGTTGTGTCGGGTCACGTGGCCAAACCAAGCAAGCTTGCGCCGTTTCACGGTTGCCAGAAGGGGTTCATGTGGGCCCACCAGGGAAGTGACGATGCTCCGTACATATTCGTTGGTCTTGTGCTCGCGGTACGAGATGCGGAGCAACTTCCTCAGGCACTTGTTCTCAAAGGCCTGGATTTTCTTTTCTGAGTCTGCAAGCAGTGTCCAAGTCTCACAGCCGTAGAGTAGAATAGACACTACGAGGGACTTGTAAAGCCTGTACTTGATGGTGAAGCTGATGGAGTTACTTACTTACTTTATAAAATTTTAGTGACTGCAAAACAAGATAATGTCACAGCTATTCCTCATGAACATAACTCCACGTCGTGTCATGTTACGTTCATGCAATGATGATTACATTTCCCGTTGTGCATTGAAATTTGTTCATTAACCTTTATGCATGCACTATCTTAATATTTATCATCACAAACAGCTTTCAAATCTGCATTTCATAACTCTGCACCGTTACTTTTGTGCTTTAGAAAATGGTCCAGTGTTGTCATGTTATGTTCAAACACGCCATGTCATTATTTTTTACCTTTCTATTTCATGTTTTTGTCATGAAATCATGTTAGTGCAAATGTCATTCTTCTTTTGTACACTACAGGCAATCAAATTTCTAAATAATTCTACTTGTCAAGTTACAAGGCAAATGTGTGAATGTGACCGTGTAAAGTTTAGTTATGTTCATGCATCCTGTTTTCTGTCTTTTTGCTACTGTTTATGTAATTTTGATGGACTAACAAAAAAAATGAAATTTTACCAGAACAGTATGCACACTGCTTATAGGTGAAAGCAGGCTCGATGATAGTGTCTTCTTTAGAGACTTCTCTTGAATAATCTTAAGATTTTTTTCTGTGTGCAAGTCAAAAGGTGTAAAGTTATCAAACACTTGAAATGTTGCAACAGCCCTTTTTGAAAATCACATCATGGTCAAGAGTACGACTGGGTGTCCAAATGGTGTGACAAGCACCCTGCATTTTCAAAAGCAAAATAATTTTAATATTTCATATAAATCTGATGTACCTTTGCATACATTATAAACATTGACACTAAGTAAATTTTTTATGTTATTTGTAGTTTGGTTGTTATTGAACTTTGAAGTTTAAAGTTTGAACATAACATATTACAATGTCACACGTTTAACAATTCACAACAAGCACAAGCTGTAAGCAATTTTTTGCATTTGTATGTTTCAAAGTATGTTCCCCAACCAGAATAAATGTTATCTCTATAAATAAAGTGTTTTAGTGGAAAATACAACCTTTTACAAATTACACCATAAAAACTGTTTGAACATAACTTTACACCATAATTCCCAAAAGCCACTAATTTTTAATTCTACTTGGAGAACTAATTTTAAAATATTATGCTAAATGCACAGAAACAAGTCTCTAATTTAATTTAAGTGCAAAAGCCAATTGAAAAAATAATGTTTACATAGTTCTGAATACTAACAAAGTGGTTCAATACACCCTCACTGCAATGTTATTCTCATTTTTTATCTCATGCAATCATATATTATGATAGCTTCTCTAAGCTAAAAATGACTACACTAGATGACTTTTATCTGCTGTTACTGTGTTAACTATTCCAATAGAAAATAAGTAATTTTTTACAAACCGAGCCGAAATTTGGCACAAATTCAATTACATTCACAAGATTGAACATAACTTTACACCTTCACCAAATATATTTTAGGTCTCACAAGGGCAAATCACAAACTCTTGGGAAAAAATAAGTATGCATACCAATCGCACTAACAAGCACGGCCATTATATAAACTAGTGATGTTTATGTAGAAGGGCTGTTTCAGTGCTGTGATGTTTGCGATAGGCAGACTGGAAGGGACTGAGGAGATTGTTGTCGGCGAGGTGGAGGTTGAGTTGGTAACCTTCTCAAGAAGCTTGGACAGGAAAGAGACTGGAGACTGGGCGGTAGTTCTTGAGTTCGTTTGGGTCGAGGTTGTGTTTTTTGAGGAGAGGACGGACGATGGCGGACTTGAAGATATCGGGGACGGAGCCATTCTCTAAAGATGTGTTGATGATGTCGGTAATGAAGAGCAAAAGTTTTGGGAGGCCGTCCCGGGTAGAGAGAAGCTGGGAGGGGGTCTAGTTCGCAGGTTTTGAAAGGCATGGACTTCATGGTCTTGAGGACTTCATCCTGAGAGACGGGGCGGAAGGACGAGAGGGGAGTGCCGGAAAAGGGGGGGGGGGGGGGGGGGGTCAGGAAGGCAAGGCGGAGAAGGCAGAGTGTCGAGTGCGTTGCGCAGTTTGCATTTTGTCGGAGAAATAGGAGGAAAAAGCGGACGGAAGTTCTTCTTTGCTGTGTGTGTTGGGAAGAGGAGAGTCTTTAGAAGTGCCTACGAGTGTGTTCATGGTAGCGTAGAGGGTTTTGGAAGAAGTGGATTCCAGCAGTACTACTCAAGTATTATCAGTGACACTATGGCTCTTTGCTGGGCCTTACAAATGCACCTTTTTAAGTTCCACAGAAATAAATCAGGCTTATGGACACTAATGACAGGCTTTCCGCAGGATTTAAAATTGTCCATCACAGTGGACATGACAAAAAAATCTGTCCCATGCACTCTACACAGTCTGTCACAAACTTGAAACACAGCAGAAATAAAGTTCTTTTTTTAATCAAGATTTATCGGTCCCATTGTTACGATTGTGGTTGTGTTGTTCTGTGAGAGAATACATGTGTTAATCGTAGGAAACGATCCGATATTTGAGCTTTCGTCGTTACGTATCAGTACTATCACGTACCTTTTCAGTGAGATTCTCTATCGTTCATGCATGATAGTGGATTTTGTTTTGTTATGATACGCTAATTTTAGTCCGGAAGCTTCTAGGAAAGTCGCACGGAGAAGAGCAGTCGATTTTTGTTTTGCGTAGATTAGCTGAGAATGATTGATTGATTGATTGATTGTACATTGCTTAACGTCCCGACAGCAACAAGGCTTTCTCAGGACGTGTCTGCACTGCTTGTGAAAAAAAAATAAAATAAAATAAACAGAACATTGAATGTATGTCGCCAGCCGGACAAATACGTTAAATAAACCTAACACATGGGGCCTAAATAAAGCTAAGACCATTTAGCAACACACATCCAATATCAAGAGCTACAGGCAGTGCAGACAGTAGGGAGAGTTTTAAAAAGGCAAATACAGGTGAATGGACAAAGGGTAGACAGAAACACATGCCCCAGAATAGAGAGAAAAACCCACCCTGTGGGGCTGACCAGGGTGACCCTGGGAACTAAAAAATACCTAACCCCACCAAAGTCCCCCAGGGCAGACCCGGGTGGGGGGAGCTGAGAATGAACCAGAACATTCGAGCAGGGTCGCGCTGTCTAGTGACCTCGTACATGTGACATCAAAAGAGTAAGCAACATTTTTTTTTGTAACACAGTAGCAAAGCTGCTAGTCATAGTTGTTTACTGTGCGCGTGAAATTAGCAGCCGTTCTTTGCGTGTTGTGAAAAGTCGTAAACGGTTTCCCATATTTTTGTGTGATATTATTACATACTGGTATTTGGGGCTGAAATGAGCAGCCGAATTTTGTAGACTATTATAGTTTATTCTAGAAAGATCTTCTTTTATTAATATTTATGATTTCAGTTATGTGTTCCGTTCTGACTGGTTGCGTTGAGTAAATTCCTTGGATTATTCTAGAAAGCTGTTCTACTATATAAAGTTGGTGCTAGGAAGCACGTGGGTACATCGTCACGCATTGTCAGTTGTAGGGACACACAGTTTATCGTAGGTACGTGGCCCGTATATGGTGTACATTGTGAGACGCAGCGTAACAGTGGACTGGTGTATGTTGTGTGAGGAACTTTGTGTCGCCAGTGTTGACATTTGAAGAAGAGACATTGTATCAGTGTTGGTGCATTTGGAAATGCATTGTGTGGAGATCGCATCGCTGAATTAAAAATATTGTTGGAACTGTTGTTACTCCAGTATTGTCTACATCCTTAAGCCACGTGTGACGGGTTGCAGCTGAATGAAGTTTATAAAAGAACCTTACTGCATGCGTCTGGTGTGTTTATCATACTACGACTACGACTTCACCACGTAACACCCGTGAATGGGCATGCTTCCATTTTGTTCCATCCCTGTCAAAATTTGAGAATTTTCCATTAATAGAAAGCCTGTCAGTGTGTCAGTGTCACTATATTAATATTCCAAATTATTATGTCCTGACAATGTAATATGTTTCAAATTTCAATGCTAAAAACTGCATGCTAACCATAGACTGTCATCCACAAAATACACACAGACTCAAGTGCTAACAGTAACAGTGTGCAGATTGCGGGATTAAAATACACTTTGACTTTACACTTTTTTTTTTTCAGAGATGAGTGACCCTTTTTAGTGAGTGCACTGAGTGTAATCCCTTGCTAATATTTGTTTTCTTTTTCTTTCTCTGAGTGGAAACCTTAACTCCTTACGCCCTGAGGATGAAATTATTAAATTTTTGTATCATTTGAGGTCCATATTTTCACAGTTCTGGAGACAGATCGACCATGATATTTCAAGGTTGGTGTCACTAATGTCAGAATAGCTTGGCACCTACTGACCTAGAGGCGCCAAGCTATTCTGACACCAACCTTGAGATATGGCCGATCCAGATCCTGTCATAGTCTTTCAAGGCTTTATGGGTTAAACATCCTACTGCGTACACAGGATAATAATTATGCAAGGGCATCAAATTTCAAAATGAAGACAGTTGAGCCTCCAACTTCCAAGTCCAATGGCAGAAGAAGCTGAAGAAATGAACATGCGTGACGCTGACGGTGAGAAAAAATTAAATAACTGAAACAGAAAATTGTGAAAATGATCCACGCACTAACAATGCAGAGGCTTATGACTAATTAATATGAAAATTTATCTTGCCTAATGCATCAGGCTGTGTTCTGACTGAACGAAAACAATGAAATTCACTATTCAGTTGTTTTTGGACAAAGCTAAATCAGGCTCCAGGACTGAAGACTGACGCCCATGAAATGAACTTACGTTTATGAGTAGAACGTAAATTATATACATAAATTTACAATATTTTGAATACTTACAAGGCCAAAGGGGGATAATGGATGGATAGCAATTAACTTCGTGTTAAAATTTGCAGACACAACGGGGTCTCAATGTTGTCTTGCCTCAACTAAGATTTGTAGCTGACTATCCGAGTATCCTAATCTTTGCACGATCACCCTGGGCACTCCGGTCATTTCCATTCGCACCGTGTCCCATCACATGTTTTAGTAGTAAACGAACAAAGGCCTTACTTATTATTTTCTCTAAACGTATGTAAACTTCATGATATGTCAGGGGAAGACGACGTAAAAAGTGCGATTTACGCAAAATACTCACCTTTTCCGATGAAAATAATACCAAACAGTGAAAATTCATAGTCCAAAACAACAACAGAAATAGCGACAAACTTATGTTGCATGAACTTCCGGTTTTCAAAGTTCCCGCTCGAACCAATCGGTATCGCTGTTTCAAACGAACTGATAAAAAGATTGTTTTAATTGGTTCTGGTCTATGACATGGGAGTAAACTTGTAAGACAGATATTTTCTTTGCTTTTTACTTCCCTTGTCATGGTTTCTTCTCGTACTTTTAGCTTCGAAGTGGTAATATTTTATAAAAAGCATTTATTGTTAAAACAGGCATTTTCACGCTTTCCTAACGTCTTGTGACGACCTTTGAGCGGGGTTGCCCACTTTTAGTATGCATAGGAAGGTCTTAGCGTGTGTGAGTGTTGATCAGTGTGTGTGGAAAGAAGGGGGGGGGGGGGGGGGGGGGGGAGGGGGGAGAGTGCTAATATGGCCCAAGAGCAACAGCCACCTCTTAGCACAGCCACTGAAACAGGAAGCGACAAATAGTAGTATGGCCACCAGCTTATGCCAAAAAAGCGCTAACAGATCGTCACACTTGTGCATTCAGATTCAATGGCGCGGACAGGCTGATAGAAGCACCCCTACGCTGAGACTCTACTTCCGACCCCCAGATCTGAATAATAAAAGCACTTTTTTTTTCGCAATTTCACCTGTAAAGACCCACTTGGCGGCAAGTCATTACAACATTTTTGGTGTTTTAACCTATGCTGGCCTGAGTGAAGTGGAAGCGACCATGACTTAGTGATGATGATTCCGACTCCGCCTAAAAAAGGTCAACAAGCAGGGTCCCCACCAGAGTCAAGTTTGACCTCGAGAAGTTCAAAGACCCAGAGGTAGCGCCGGGAAGTCTTCCAGGCAAAGATAGGCGGAAAATTCGCGCCACTGCTACTTCTAGGTGCAGAAGACACGGATGTGGACACATTGATCGACACATTTAACACTGCTGTAACCCAAACAGCCAGTGAGATCCTTGGCAAACACCGAAACAAAGACTACCTTGGGTTACAGCTGACACTGATCTTTGCTCTGCTATGTGACAAGCGTCGAGAAGTAAAGAAAAAGAAATCAGAGGTAGAAAGCTAAACAATACAAGGAAACGGATTAACCAGGATAAAAGCATGAAAAAGGCAAAGAATAAGTGGATTGAAGATCAATGTAAACACGTAGAAGAAAATCTGAACAAAAATAATAGCAAAAAAGCATACCAGCTGGTGAAAGACCTGACCAGTGTAAAACAAGGACGCTCCTCGATCATTCAAGATAGTGAAGGGAACTGTCTTACGGAAGACCAAGACATACTGAAGAGATGGACAGAGTACTGCTCAGATTTGTACAACCACCGAGCTACAGGGGACCCAGGCATACTTGTCAACCCACCCGTGACCAACAATGGCAACGATCCCATCCTCCGAGAAGAAGTAGAGGCTGCAGTGAAGTCGCTGAAAAAAAGGAAGGAAGCAGGAGCAGACAACATCCCTGCAGAGCTAAGTCCAAGAAGGAGGAGAAGACATGATAAGCGCCTTACTAACAACCTGCAATAAGATCTGGCAGTCAAGGGTTTGGCCCACACCATGGACTCAATCACTTATATAAACTCTCCCCAAAAAGGCAACTTACATCAATGCCAGAATTATCGCACGATCAGTCTTATATGCCACCCAAGCAAAGGCATGTTAAAGATCCTATTGAACAGGCTAAAGCCACAGGCAGAGGAAGTCATAGCTGAGGAACAGGCGGGCTTCAGACCAGGGCGGAGCACAACTGAGCAGATCTTCAACCTGAGAGTTCTATGTGAGAGATACCTCCAGCACCAGCAAGACCTCTATCATGTCTTTGTGGATTTTAAGAAAGCGTTTGACAGGGTGTGGCATGCAGCCCTTTGGTCCACCATGAAGCTATACAACATCAATGCCAACCTGATCAAAGTCATAGCAAACCTTTACAACAAGGCTACTAGCGCAGTCTGCTTCAATGGCAAAATAGGAAACTGGTTTAGGACTGGTCACTACAGTCGGAGTCAGACAAGGCTGCTTGCTCTCACCTACTCTTTTCAACATCTTCCTGGAAAGAATTTGGCGGCCAGAGAAGACCGAACTGATGACAAGTAACACCAGTGGCATTGGCACTGATGTCATGTTTGGAAGCCAAAAACTGGAAACAGTTAATAAATTCAAATACTTAGGAGCCATTGTGACAGATGAGGGATCAAAACCAGAAATACTGTCCAGGATTGCGCAGACAACAACAGCACTGACAAGATTGAAGACCATATGGAAGGACAGAAACATCACACTCTGCTCCAAGATCAGACTGATGCGCTCCTTAGTCATCTCAGTGTTCTTGTATGCCTGTGAGTCATGGACCCTCACAGCAGACCTTGAAAGGAGGATACAAGCCACTGAAATGAGATGTTTTCGAAGGCTGCTTGGCATTTCATGTAGAGATCACATCACGAACGAGGACGTGGGAAGCAGAATCAGGCAAGCCATCGGGCCCTATGAAGACCTATTAGCCATTATGAAAAAACGCAATCTGAAGTGTTATGGGCATGTCACGTGTTCAGCAGGGCTTTCCAAAACAATCCTGCAAGGCACTGTGCAAGGAGGACGAAGGAGAGGAAGACAGAGGAAAAGATGGGAGGACAATATCTCAGAGTGGACAGGACTGAAGCTGAGAGACACATTAAGAATGGCAGAGAACAGAGAGGAATGGAGGGAGCTGGTTACCAAGTCATCAGTGGTGCCCCAACGGTCGGCAAGACTACGGGATATAGATAGATAGATAGATAGGCCTGAGTGGGCAGATGTTCACACCCCACGGGACATAGACTGCTTGACGACCCCGCCCTCCACGTCCCCTGCTGCCTTGCAGGTTAGGTTTTGGATAACCAAAGGCTAGGGTGCTGACCGGTACCTGATTGGGTGTATGAACTTCCTTGATGAAGTCACCACCCAGGGCGAAAGAGTCCCAAGAGGGTCTCATCGGTCACGTGTCCACGGCCGGGACCAAGGCGAGCCACAAGTTATGTAGAGTTTCGGTTGTGGCTAACAGCCTTGTGGTTAGCAGCCTCGAGAGGGATGGGCTCCGCCAGGCTCTTTTGCCCAAGACACACCACATGCAATGACAACCTTACCTCAATCCATACCGGATCGGTCGTCACCCGGAACAAGGACCGCGCCTTCTGTCTTGCACCAGGGCAGAGGTGTTAAGTGTGTTACTGGTGCACCACCAAAACTCCATGCCAGAAACAACATCAGCATTGGCACCTGGAACGTCAGAACATTAAGAACGCCTGGAAAGGTAGAGGAACTGACACACGAAATGAACAGATACCACTGGACCATCCTAGGACTGTGCGAAGTACGATGGAAGAACCTTGGGGAAACATCAACCCAGCAAAACCACAAACTGTATTACAGTGGCAGAGAAGACGAACAGGGTGTCGGATTTCTCGTCCACAAAGACATCGCAAACACTGTCATGAGTTGTCGGCCAGTCTTCAGTAGGCTTATCACCATACGCTTGAGGGCAACCCCATTCAATATCACCATTGTACAAGTTTACGCCCCAACAAGGAAATAGAAGACTTCTATGACCAACTGCAAGAAGTCTTGGACCAGACCCCCAAGAAAGACATTCTTGTGGTGCAGGAGACTGGAATGCCAAAATAGGAGAGGATGCTGCTAGGAACTGGAAAGGCACACTTGCGGACGCTACTGCAATGCAGAGACCAACGACAAAGGCTTAAGGCTCCTGGAATTTGTCAGCTCAAATGATCTAAAGCTGATGAACACGTTTGGCCCACACAAAGCATCCAGAAGGTGGACATGGCAAGCCCGAACGGAGAGCACCATAACCAAATTGACTACATCATGGTGAAGGGACGCTTCCAAACCAGTGTGAACATTGCCAAGACAAGACGTTTTCCAGGAGCATACATTGGAAGCGACCATGACTTGGTGATGATGACCTTCCGACTCCGCCTAAAGAAGGTCAACAATCAGTGTCCCACCAGAATCAAGTTTGACTTGGAGAAGCTGAAAGACCCAGAGGTAGCGGAAGCCCTCCAGGCAAAGATAGGAGGAAACTTCGCGCCACAGCTACTTCTAGGTGTAGAAGACAAGGATGTGGACACACTGATCGACACATTTAACACTGCTGTAACCCAAACAGCCAGTGAGATCCTTGGCAAACACCGACAGGCAAAGAAACCTTGGGTTACAGCTGACATCTTTGTTTTATGTGACAAGCGTCGAGACAAGGCTGCTCGCTCTCACCTACTCTTTTTTACATCTTCATGGAAAAAACCATGACAGACACTCTGAAAGATCATGAAGGAACTGTCAGTATTGGAGGCAGAACAATCACGAACTTGCGCTTTGCGGACGACATTGATGGCCTTGCAGGAACAGAGAAGGGGCTAGCTCAGCTGGTGGAAAAGCTGGCCAGTACAGCCATTGCGTATGTGATGGAAATCAGTGCAGAGAAGACCAAACTGATGACAAATAACACCAGTGGTATTGGCAATGACGTCATGATTGGAAGTCAAAAACTGGAAACAGTTAATAAATTCAAATACTTAGGAGCCATTGTGACAGTTGAGGGATCAAAACCAGAAATACTGTCCAGCATTGCGCAGACAACAACAGCACTGACAAACTGAAGACCATATGGAAGGAGAGAAACATCACACTCTGATCCAAGATCAGACTGATGCGCTCCTTAGTCATCTCAGTGTTCTTGTATGCCTGCAAGTCATGGAGCCTCACAGCAAGCCACTGAAATGAGATGTTTTCGAAGGCTGCTTGGCATTTCATACTGAGATCACATCACGAACGACGAAGTGGAAAGCAGAATCAGGCAAGCCATCGGGCCCTATGAAGACCTATTAGCCATTATGAAAAAAACGCAAACTGAAGTGATATGGGCATGTCACGCGTTCAGCGGGGCTTGCCAAAACAATCATGCAAGGCACTGTGCAAGGTGGACGAAGGAGAGGAAGACAGTGGAAAAGGTGAGAAGACAATATCTCAGAGTGGACAGGACTGAGGCTGGGCGGTACGCTAAGAATGGCAGAGAAAAGAGAGGAATGGAGGGAGCTGGTTGCCAAGTCATCAGTGGTGCCCCAACGGTCGGCAAGACTACGGGAGATAGATAGATAGATAGATAGATAGATAGATAGATAGATAGATAGATAGATAGATAGATAGATAGATAGATAGATATAGATAGATAGATAGATAGATAGATAGATAGATAGATAGATAGATAGATAGATAGATAGATAGATAGATAGATAGATAGATAGATTAGATTAGATTAGATAAGATGATTAGATAAGATAAGGTAAGATGATTACATTAGATTAAATTAGATATAGATAGACAGACAGATAGATAGATAGATAGATAGATAGATAGATAGATAGATAGATAGATAGATAGATAGATAGATAGATAGATAGATAGATAGATAGATAGATAGATAGATAGGAAGGACGGGATAGGGCCATGTAAACATTTATGAATGTTTTCCGGAAGCATTTTCATATTAAAAAAATGATGGTCACTGATTAGAGGACACAACGCATTGTTTTGCCATCAGACGGTATTGGCCCCTGAAGTAGCACTACACTGTCTGAGATGCCTCTTGGAGGCCAATTCTAACGATATTTTTTTGTCTTTAACTTATGCTGGCGGGATAGGGCCATATAAATGTGTGCAGGAAGCATTTCCTTATTCAAAAGTGACGGGCAATAGAGGGCACAACGCATCGTTTTGCCATCAGACTATTGGCTGAAGCACCACTACACAGTCTGATAATCCGCTTGGCGGCCAGTCCTTATAATATATTTGGTCTATTAACCCATGGTGCACTTCATAGGGCCATATAAAACAGCTATGAATGTGTTCAGGAAGCACTTCCTTATTCAAAAGTGATGGGCAATAGAGGGCACAACGCATTGTTTTGCCATCAGACTATTGGCTGAAGCCTTACACTGTCTGAGAATCTGTTTGGCGGCCAGTCCTTATAACATAATTGATCTATTAACCCATGATGGACGGCATATGGCCATATAAAACAGTTATGAATGTCTTCAGGAAGCACTTCCATATTAAAAAAGGATGGGCATTAGAGGGCACAACGCATAGTTTTACCAACATAGAGTATTTGGCAGAAGCACCCTTCACCGGAGAAGCCGCAAGGCGGCCAGTCCTTCTTTTAAAAGCTGAACAGTGTTGGTCTCTTAAACTATGATGGACATCATAGGACCACATAAAACAGTTGCGAATGTGTTCAGGAAGCCGGCATTTCCATATATGGATAGACATTAAAGGGCACAACGCATCGTTTTGCAATCACACAGCCGGTATTGGCTGAAGCACCCCATACACTGAGAAGCCGCAAGGCGGCCAATCCTTCCTTAATAAGCGGAACATTTTTTGTTTTTGTCTCTTAAATTATGATGGACGGCATTGGGCCATACAAAACAGTTATGAATATGTTCAGGAAGCATTTCTATATTTTAAAAAATGATGGGCATTAGAGGGCACAACGCATCGTTTTGCCATCAGACGGTATTGGCTAAAGCGACCTACACTGTCTGAGAAGTCGCTTGAGACCAGTCCTTACAACAATTTTGGCATGTTAACCTATGTTGGATGGTATAGGGCCATATAAAACAGTTATGAATGTGTTCAGGAAGCATTTCCATATTAAAAATTGATGGGCAATAGAGGGCACATCACATCGGTTTGCTATCAGACGGTATTGGCTGAAACACTCTTACACTGAGAAGCCGCAAGGCGGCCAATCGTTCTTTAATAAGCGGAACATTTTTTATTAAAAAATAAATAAATGATGGGCATTAGAGGGCACAACGCATCGTTTTGCCATCAGACGGTATTGGCTGAAACCCCCTAGGTAGGTGGCTGCTCTTTGCTGGTCCATGGCTAAAATCGAGATTTTTTCTTTTTTGTCTCAGAAGCTATGAGAGACGACTGACCGATAAACAACAATAAAGTCTCGAAACGCACAGAAGGCAATCATCTGAACCGCAAACACGCCTTTGGCTTCCAGTGACACTTCATTTACAGTTGCATATTTGGGGGAAGGGGGGGAGGGAGGAGGGGGTGCTGACCCCCCTCCTACCTCCCCCCTCCTACCCCCCCCCCCCCCGCCAAAATTTTTTTCAAATGGAGCAAAGCAGCGCCGCCCCCTCCCCGGCCCCTCCCGTGCCCCCCCCCCTCCGTGCCCCCCTCCCCCCGTCCAGCGGCCCTACGTGTAAGTATTGACTCGACGTCAAAGTACACGGCAGAAAAATTGGAAAATTCTCAAATATGTATGGAACCCGCCCCTCCACCCCCACCTTCGATTCCCCCCCCCCCCAACTCCCCCGCCACCCCTTCCCACCCTATACACACACAAAACCCGAACATCACCGGACTGTTTAAAGCACAGTATATTATGTTATTGGTCGCAGGTGTTTGCTACACGGACCCTCGTAGGCCTGAGGGAGGTCAAAGGAACCATTGTACCCCAGTAGTTTCATATCAGTCTTTTCTCAGGAACGATTTTTTGGTGTTTGTTGTTGTTGTTGTTGTTGTGTGTATGTTTTTATGCTGATACAGCTGTCATAAGGACAATCTCATCTCCAGCCTGAATAATGGAAAGCTAAGGTAGCTGCTTATGTGATTTCACGAGCTGAACAGCCTAATCAAAGTCTAGGCGCACATAAACCGGAGCAATGTCTTTTACCAATGGCCCGCTTAACCCATTTAACCCCACGGCCGCATTTCCCAAATTTTGGAGGTGTCACCTAACGACTATGTACCAGTTGCAAGAGATGGATCGACCGTGATAAGTTCAAGGATAGTGTCATATTAGCTTGGTGGCATCAGGTGCCAAGTTAATCTGGCACTACCTTTGAACTAGTCATAGCCCATCCGTCTCCTGTTGTCAGGCGTCGGGTCTAAAAGAGTTAAAAAGAGGTAAAACCCACGACCAGACAAAATCAAACGAAGGGGGTGGAATTTTGGGTGAGGTTTGTGACTATTCAATATTCAAATTTAGACATAAATTAGTTTCATAGCCAGGAAGAATGTTTTGTCAGACCAGTCCTTTTCTTGAGGGTAGGACCCACATGCAACTGCGTCCAACTTAATTTTAATCGGGCGCAGGCTGTTTGTCTTTCAAGACCACGTGAAAGGAAGCACAGTCCATGAAAGATCGTACGCTTTCGTACGTATTTACCCTGTCGTCTGACATCACGGTCATATGTCAGTCAAATGTGTATCTGTATATGCAAATTTCACATTTCGTTGCTCCGCCTCGACACCTTTAGGGTCATCCTGGCTTAACTCCTTCGTTGCAGATAAAACTGAACACGATCGAACTACAAGAGCCATAGATCCTCGTGCGCCCACGCATTTGCGGGGGCGCATGAGGATCTTTGATTCTTGATAACACTACTTTTTATCCCCGAGCTCTCTTGCGTTTAACTCATTATACCCCAGATACACCACAGCAAGATATGGATCGACCATGATAGTTCAAGGGTGATGCCAGAATAGCTTGGCGCCTATGGGCGCCAAGCTATTCTGGCATCACCCTTGAACTATCATGGTCGATCTGTGTCCTGCACTGCAATGCAATCTTCAGAGGACAACGGCAAAATTTGGGGATTTCGGTGTTGGGGTAGAATGAGTTAATCAGCAAAGATTCTGACCAGCGACTACCTTAATGGCATTGAAAGGGTTGAGTCCATCACTCGCGGTGCAAAATAGTTCGACCTTTGTGTATATATCGGCTGGGGTTACCTTACAGACACTGTGAAGTAAATTGTCATATGATATGAAGTGTTCTCAGTTACAAAAGGTTTATTGTTATCGAAGTAGGACAGTCAAGTGCAGGCTTGTCCCAACAAGAAATGCGTATCTCTAAAAAAAATTGCAAATAGTTAATCTTTGCATATTTGGGATTGCCGCGTGTGTAGTGCGTTTTCCAATTTGTGAGAGAGCAACCACCGGCGACTTTCAGCTAACTGAACATAAGAACAGTACAGTTTAAAGGTTACTTACTATCTGATTTTAAGTGTGGTTGCATTTGCTGCAGTTAAAATGTACCCAGGGCCGATTCACGCCTAGGCTGATTCACGCTGGGTAGAGACACGCCAAAACATAGCGAGGTTGACCCCTTCAGCGGAAATGACATAGTCAAGATACACAACATTCGCACAGTGAAGCTGACTGTAACAAACTCCTCTTCGATACGGGGATGCGATTGATGAAGCTAGCTCTAGACAGCCTCATATACTGGGCACATTTCAAGATATAAGCAACAAAAATGGACGAAGCAACTGCAGCTGAATTGGAAAAAGTGTTTGGTGGTGACACGGCCGAAAGCAATACTGAAGGTGCCAATGGTGGACATGATTTTTCGGGCAAACCTGAGCCTATTGAGCCTATTGAGTGGGATTTTGCACACTATGAGGAAAAGGATGACAATTTCGGTAAACCATTGCCTACAATAAGTCTTCTGATCGTTGGAAAGACAGGAAATGGGAAGAGTACGCTTGGCAACAGTATTCTGGGCACAAAAGACGCCTTCTCTGCTGAGCGTGGCATTAACTCCGCCACCACAGCGGAATCGGTAAAGGAAGGCCAGTTCGAGGGCTGTATGCTGAAGGTATACTTTCTTTTTATTTTCCTATTTGCTTTGCTGATTGGTGAGGGAAACAATGTTGGCCATACAGCAACAATGATCACCGATGCTTATGATGGTCACAACGGCACCGTTGGTCATGGTCCACTAAGCATAGGTCGTCGGCCGCAGTGGGCCCGCGCACAGCCCACTGCGGCCGACGCCGGCCCTATAATCTTTTGCTTTCTAGGTGTCCCGAGGACAAAGGTTATTTTTTTCAATGCTTTTTAGTCCCGAGATCAGCTAAAGGTGCTTACACATGCATGCTACTAGTTCACGAATGAATGAATGTACAGTCGTGGTAATGAATGTCGTGTGCGTGTGTGTGTGTATGTGTGTGTGTGTGTGTGTGTGTGTGTGTGTGTGTGTGTGTGTGTGTGTGTGTGTGTGTGTGTGTGTGTGCGTGTACGCAGGGATCGAAGATTTGTCGGGCAAGATGATGATATGGTGTCTGTCAAAGAGTGTTGTATGGATGGTTGGGTAGTGTCTACATTTGCTGCGTATGTAGAAAGTATATATATATATATATATATATATATATATATATATATATATATATATATATATATATATATATATATATATATATATATATATATATATATATATATATATATATATCTGTGCGTGATCAGTAGGTGTGTGATTTATTAGTAACCGTAAGACTGACCCAGTGAGCAAAATGGTGTAAATGAGAGGGCGTTGTTTTAGTCTAATACTAATGGCTAATAAAGTATTGTGTATCCCTATTATGAATGAATCCTCGCGCTGGGACCATATGGCGTTCAGGCGCGTCCCCTGGGTGGTGGATAGGGGGTCCCTCGCGAGAGGGGTGCACCGAATGAAATAAGGTGCCGTGAACCAACTTGGTCTAAGGGAAGGAGACCCCGACAGAAAACCCCTGGTCCACCTAGCAAGGGGGTTGGCCGTGGGGGTAGCTTCTCCACCCTGCAAATAAAGAAATAGCTACAGACACGCCGAACAGACAAACAGCAATTCCTTTCCTGGAGGAGGAAGGTTCTTCTACCAGAAGATTTATGACGTCGTGTGGTGAAAGCCGGAAGTCTTCGGAAGCCACAAGACCGAGCCGCCTCTCTCTATCCAGGGACACAATCATGGGCACATGGAATGTCAAGACCATGTACCAGAGCGGCAAGGCCGCCCAGATAGCAGTGGAAATGCAAAAGTACAACCTTGCCCTGCTAGGTATCAGTGAAGCCAGATGGGCGCAGTCTGGGCAAAAATGGCTGTTAAGTGGGGAGATGATTCTGTATTCAGGTCATGAAGAGGAGAATGTCCCCCATACAGAAGGTGTAGCATTCATGCTGTCACCAGTGGCACAGAGAGCGCTGATGGGCTGGGAACCTCTTGGGCCAAGAATTATCACAGCAACCTTTAGAATCAGGAAAAAGATTAAGCTAAACGTCATCCACTGTTATGCGCCCACTAATGACAGTGACGAGGAAGAGAAACAAGAGTTCTACGACCGACTCCAGAGTGCTGTGGACAAATGTGCGGAACGAGACATCACCATCGTCATGGGCGATTTTAATGCGAAAATAGGGGAGGACAACACCGGATACGAAGAGGTGATGGGGAGACAGGGACTAGGCGAGATGAGTGAGAACAGGGAGAAGTTTGTAGACTTTTGTGCTCTAAACAGACTTGTCATCGGAGGCAGCATCTTCCCACACAGAAGAATACACAAAGCAACTTGGGTCTCACCTGACCATATTACAGAGAACCAAATAGACCATATCTGCATTAGCAAGAAATTTAGAAGATCCCTCCAAGATGTTCAAGTGGGGAGGGGAGCAGATGTCACCTCAGACCGTCTGCTTACCTTAAGAGTAAAGTTCAAGTTAAAGAAAAGCCGCACAGAGACAACATGAAGACAGCACTATAATGTAGGCCTCCTGAGAGAGACTGGAGTGAGAGAAGAGTTCAGACTGGTGCTGTCCAACCGGTTTCAAGCGCTACAGGACTAGTAAATGAAGAGGAGGCGGTCACCACAGAGCAGCAGTGGAAGGCAATTAGAGAGGCGCTGAACTCAACCTGCAAAGACACTGTAGGGTTCAGTAAACAACATCACAAGCCTGGCTGTCGGCACATACCTTGAAGAAGATAGAAGGGAGAAAGCAGAAGAAAGCAGTTGTCAGCAACAGTCGCACGAGAGCAGCCAAAGCAAGGGCACAGGAGGAATACTCGGAAGCCAACCGCGAGGTGAAGTGGAGTATCAGGGCAGACAAGAGGGCCTACACAGACAACCTGGCAGCAGAGGGGAAAAAAAGGCAGCAGGAGGCGGCAACATGAAACAGCTCTACGACATTACCAGAAGATTGTCGGGCAAGTATGGTCATAGAAAGACCAGTAAAAGACAAAGACGGCAAACCTATTGCAGACAGAGCAGACCAATTCGACAGATTGGCCGAGTATTTTGAAGAGTTACTGAACAGACCCACCCCACCCGACCCCCCAGACATCCAGCCAGCAGAGACTGACCTACCCATCAGCTGTGAGACCCAGCCGGGAAGAGATCAGAAAAGCAGTGGCATTTTTAAAGAACGACAAAGCAGCAGGGCCATACGGCATCCCAGCGGAGGCTCTGAAAGCAGACCTAGAGACAACAGTAGAGCTGCTGTACCCACTGTTTGGAAAGATCTGGGAAGAGGAGGCGATGCCGGCTGACTGGAAGGAGGGGTACCTAATCAAGCTTCCCAAGAAAGGCGACCTCAGCAAGTGTTCCAACTACAGAGGAATCACCTTGCTGTCAGTACCAGGAAAGGTCTTCAACAGGATCATCCTGGAGAGAATGAAGAGCTCCGTCGACCCCCAGCTGAGAGACCAGCAAGCAGGACTTACGAAAAACCGACCATGTACAGACCAGATCGCCACTCTCCGCATCATCGTAGAACAATCTCTGGAGTGGAGCTCTCCGCTGTACGTCAACTTTGTGGATTACTAGAAAGCATTTGACAGAGTGGACCGAGAGACTTTGTGGAAACTCCTACGACACTACGGTGTCCCACAGAGCTCGTCTGCCTGATCAAGAGCAGCTACGATGGCATGACATGTCGCGTGATCCATGAAGGGCAGTTCACCAGGGAGCTCCAGGTCAGAACCGGCGTCAGGCAAGGGTGTTTGCTGTCTCCGTTCCTCTTCCTACTGGCCATAGACTGGGTCGTGAAGAGGACCACTGAACAGAGAAGAAGCGGAATACAGTGGACACTGTGGACACAGCTTGACGACCTCGATTTTGCAGACGGCTTGGGCTTACTGTCCCACACTCATCAACAAATGCAGGATAAGACCACAAGGCTTGCTGACATCTCGTCCCAAGTGGGCCTAATCATCCACAACAGAAAACAAAGATAATGAGGGTGAACACAACCAGGGAAGAACCAGTCTTGCTTGCTGGCACCCCGTTGGAGGATGTGGAGTCCTTCACCTATCTCGGGAGCATCATCGACAAAAAAAGGCGGCACTGATGCAGATGTCAGAGCACGAATCGGTAAAGCCAGAGCAACCTTTCTCCAGTTGAAAAAAGTGTGGAGTTCTAGAGAGCTGTCACAACACAACAAAGTCCGGATTTTCAACTCAAACGTAAAAGCAGTTCTCCTATATGGAGCAGAGACTTGGAGGTGACAAAAACCACAGTCAACAGAGTACAGATCTTCATAAACAGTTGCCTTAGAAGAATCCTGAAAATTTACTGGCCAGAGAAGATCAGCAACGTCAGACTCTGGGAGAAAACAGAGCAGATAACAGCAGAGAATGAAATTGGGCGAAGAAGATGGAGATGGATTGGTCACAGTCTGAGAAAGCCATTTTCCAGTATCACTAGGCAGGCATTGTCATGGAACCCCCAAGGAAAGAGGAAAAGAGGCAGGCCGAGAAACCCCTGGCGTCAAGACCTCCAAGCAGACATCAAGAGACTGGGAACCACCTGGAGTAAAATCGAAGGAGAAGCACAGGACAGAAGTCGCTGGAGGTCTCTCGTCGACGGCCTATACCCTGCGAGAGGTGACAGGCGTAAGTAAGTAAGTAATTATGAATGAATCAACTCTAATAATAGATGATCATAGATGAATGAGTTAACGAACGAACGAACGAAGATATTATTTTGAACTAATTTTCAAATCTGTCTACAGGTTATGGATACTCCATACATCAGCAATTTAGACGATATGGCCAGAGCAATCAAGCGCTGGAAAGAAATGTTAGTTCCCCATGCAATTCTACTGCCCATCCGATGTGACGTCAGGTATTCAGAGGACGAGTTTGCCATATATCAGCATCTGAAAGCCCGGTGGGGCGAGGCTTTCTGCAAACTTCTTATTGTGGTATTCACATTCGGAGACCAGCTGGACCGCAGAATTGACTTTGAGGTTAGTTAAACCCTTCCCTGCCACTGTACGTAATGTTTGTTTCTGAAATCTTGGTTCACTCAATGACCAAAAGCCAACACCGTCTAAGAAACATGGATACAACTAATCTTAACAGGAGGCATCATGAGCCCCCGTCTCTATGTCTCTTGCAGGTGGATCGTGTTCACCTTTTTTTTTCTCGCAGTGAACTAGATTTTCTCATTTCTGCACCTGCAAAGACGTAACAAAGCAAACGAAAATAATCCTGCTGTAGGCTGGTCTCATAAATTTTATAAGACAGACGAATCAGAATCGTTACGGTCTACGTACATATGACGCGTACATGTGTATGACGTACACATAACGCGTCGTTTCTTTGCACCTTATATCTTTTCTAAAAGAATCACCAAAAGTAACATTGTGTCATTGGGTCACTTTAGTTTTGGCGATGCCTCAGAAAATGTTGCAATTATTATTTGAGCGTGTAACAAATTAAGTGCAACATTTTCTGAGTCAGCGGAAACACTTTAGTGTTTCCGATGACTCAGAAAAGGTCGCAATCAGTATACAATTTGAGCGTGTGTCACGTGATGCGTGAGCGACCACGTGTGCGCAAAATTGCCATGCAGAAAGTCTGATCAACCAAAGGTACGGCCTACGCGCAATTGAAACTTGACCTACTTTCAGCTGACATGCATTGACGTCATTTTATGATGACGACTGGCACTGTTGCGTCATGCACTGCTTTATTATAGTATAGTCATCGTGTAGGAACAGTTGTCATGCATCCGACATACTGACGTCACATAACAAAGTCAATTACGTCAAAATCTTTCCTAAGCCACGATGGTGGTTGTGTTGCTTTCTAAGCGAGTGGCGAACACCGACTCGCATCAGACTATAGCAAATAAAAAGATGAGTAAGGAATCTCACTCGAATGGTCTATAAACCTTATCCTACTCGTTTTCGTTCGTAGGATATATATAATCTTACATCGGTGTTTAGGTGATACTGAGAATCTCACTCGGGTGATTTTAAGACCTTATCGTACGAATGAAAACGAGCAGGATAAGGTTTTAAGACCACGAGAGTGAGATTCTCAGTACTATCACCTAAACACCGATGTAAGAATCTATTTCTTACTCACCTTTTTCCTGGCTTCTGCACGCGCCTAACAGCAATACAGCCGTCATTGTGTCTTTGGCAAAGAACATGATGTCCTTTACTTTGTGATGTGTCGTGGATGTTGAGAATGTCAGGCAAATGTTTCTAGTACATGACGCCGAACTCGCGCGATACTCATAGTGCCAGTCGCCACTATGAAATGGCGTCATTGCGCGTGAGCTGAAAGTAGGTCAATTTTCATTATTGCACGTACTTTTTTGTTGACCAGATTTTCTACTAGACAATTGTGTGCACACGTGTTCGTTCACGCAACAGGACTGTATCACACACCAGTGTGAGACAGCCAATCAGTATCACACGTGTGTGATACAGCTTTTCCGCTCAAAGGCAGCAAAGAAGGAGGTGTGTAACAAAAGGTTTTTAAACCACTCGAGTGAGATTCTCAGTATCACATAAACACCGATGTAAGAATACATATTTGATTACATCATCTTATATAAGACACTGATGTGGTGCTGAGAATTTCAACGCAACCTTCCCATGATGCCAACCAGATTTCTTGAACTTGTTTTTTTTACGTCACTACGGACAGGCAAGATAGTGCGATCGAACACGTCGACTTAAGTTTCATGTCACTGCATGCGCTGCACCGGATGGGTGAGTGTCTTAATTAATACCGTAGCGAGTGAGGAAATGATTGACGCTTTGAGCTAGTCTTACGAATGATTTTGATTATACAGGTCTGCATGGTTACGGTCTCCACACACACACACACACACACACACACACACACACACACACACACACACACACACACACACACACACACACACACACACACACACACACACACACACACCTAGCTTATATGCCATAAGCATATTAAGCACAGAGAGATAGAGACAGACAGACAGACAGAGAGACACAGAGAGAGAGGTATATGTCATCATTATGTGGTGTGGGGTGGGGTTGAAGGAAGAACTAAAATTATCAAACTTTTCCACAAAAAAAGAAAGTGGCTCTCTTCTAACTGGATGCCTTGCGCTTAGTTTAAGAAATATACCACAAACTTGCGGATATTACAAATCGCTATGGGATCCAACTTTTTGTTGTTCTTCCGAAGTTTGTTATAGGCAAAGTAATTTACAGCATCGAGAGTGCTGCCGCGGAACCTCTGAAAAAAGTGTTGTTATATCCGACTTTGTTTTATCCGACCTTGTTATAAGCGAAGCAGACGGTGTGGCGTATATTCATTAACTCATTCTACCCCAACACCGAAATTCTCAAATTTTGCCGTTGTCCTCTGAAGACTGCATTGCAGTGCAGGACACAGATCGACCATGAGAGTTCAAGGGTGATGCCAGAATAGCTTGGCGCCCATAGGCGCCAAGCTATTCTGGCATCACCCTTGAACTATCATGGTCGATCCTTATCTTGCCGGCCTGTGGTGTTTCTGGGGTAGAATGAGTTAAAGCCGCTAAGGCAGTCCTTGTCAAGTGCAGACAATGTTTACATAGCACTGTCTGCTACAATCATCATCCAATTGTTGTTAATGACCTCTGTCAACGCATATAGCGGTGTCAGACAAGGCCTGTTATTGTTTGGAGGGACTTCCTCGACTGGATCACTAGCCGAGCGACAGGCCCGTAAACTAACCACCGCGCTGAGCAGACTGCTAAGGCTACAGATGTCGTCATCATTGCGTCACCCCTTAGTTGAAAATGGACTAAGCGGGCTGAGCTATATTTTACTCGCCGGGATGGGGCAAAAATGTGACACGAACAGCGCAACTTTCGACGGCTGTAAAAAATAAATAAATAAATAAATAAATAAACAACGCTCAAGTTTGTGCGAGTGGCATACATCGGATACTTAACTAGGAGATGTTAGACAACAATAATCCGCTAAAACATTGTTTTCATCCCTACGTCACACGACCAATCCTTTTAGGGCAAACTGTACCACATGACTGAGCTACAAAAAAGAAGCTTGTTTTCCTCCCTACGTCACACGACCAGTCACTTTAGCGCAAGCCGTACCATGTGAGCGTGATATAAAAAACCCTGTAGCGAAAAATGGCGGACGTTTTGTAGCCCTCTCGATGACGCATCTTGGATGCGAGTTATAAAATATCACCAAAACGTTCTAAAGTAAAAAGTTGCACAGTGTTGTTCGAAATAACAAGCACTCAGTACTGGAGACGGCAACGTTATGAAATATTTAAATTACGTCATCAGTCTATTATGTATAAATGTATATTCAGTCATGTCTGGCGTGATCCAGGTCGGAAAATGTCTTCTTGATTTCTTTTACGAAAATAGTGGAGGAATGAAAACAAATACGTTATTGGTCGGAGGGGTTCGCTGCGCGGACCCTTGTAGGCCTTCGGGAGGTCAAAGGAATCATTGTACCCCTCAGGCTTTCGACCTTTGGGGTACAATGATTCCTTTGACCTCCCTCAGGCCTACAAAGGTCCGTGTAGCGAACCCCTCTGACCAATAACTTTTATTGTAGTGACAAATGGCGGACTTTTTGTTGCCCCCTTCGTGACGAATCTTGGACGCGAGTTTTGTTCTATAAAAGATCACCAAAACGTTCTATAGTGAAAAGTTACTTAGTGTTGTTCGAAACAACAAGCACACTACTTGAGAAGGCAACGTCACGAAATATTTTAAATTACGTCATAAGTTTATTATGTTTAAATGTATATTCCTTTGACGTCAGTCATGTCTGGTGTGATCCAGGTCGGAAGATTTCTTCTTGATTTCTTTTACGAAAATTGTGGAGGAATGAAAACAAATACGTTATTTCTAGCAGGGGCTTGCTGCACGGACCCTTGTAGGCCTGAGGGGGGTCAAAGAAACCATTGTACTTCTCAGGCCTTCGGCCTTCGGGGTACAATGGTTCCATTGACCTCCCTCAGGCCTACAAGGGTCCGTGTAGCAAACCCCTGCTACCAATAACTTATATTGTACTTCCAACAAAACACATTTTGTTACATTTTACATAGACCAACGCCTGGACTATTGTTACACATATATGTAGACTGGTTTCCAGCTGGACCTTTTTTTCCAGACCCTGTAGAAGCTACATTCTTATCCATCTTATTCCCATTTAGTTTTATGTGTTTACCTAGTAAGGAAAGATCCTAGGGCTCACGACAGGGCCGCAGTGGGCCCGCGCTGCTGCCGTGGTGGTCTCGAAGACGTTTTGCTATTGGGGAAAGGAAAGCGTACTTCCGATATACATGTGCTTCAATGTGCCCCTTCTCCGCCCTCCCCCCCCCCCCCCCCCCCCGCCCCATCCCGGTTCCTACGCCCCAACCCGCAATACCTTACTTTAGAATTTAGCCAGGGAGGCTCATGAGGATCTATGCTTCTTGGAGATGACTGGAGTTTTGGTTATATAGCTGTGTTTATGGTACACGCTGTTTACCCACCGTGATTATTGTTCTCGTTCGTTGTTGGGTGTCGTTCGTTGCAAAGGAAACCGTACTAATATCCAGTGGTAGAACCAGGAAACATAATTCCGGACGTCATTTTGTTTGCAGATTGAGGAAGCATGTCAGGAACTGAAGGGCGTGCTGGCAGACGTCAGAAACCGTTATGTCGTCTTTAACAGCAAAACTACGGATAAACTGGTCAGGAAATATCAAGTGACCAGGCTTCTAAATGTTGTGGAGAAATTGAGTCATAAGGGTACGTTCATTTTTATAGCAATAGAATCTTTCAGAACCACTATACACAGCAACTAACCCCACACCACCTATCCTGGTCTTACCGCGCGGTGCTTTTTGGGATCCTTCGTACCGCAAAACAACATCGGCTTACTCTACCAGAGAATCAATGACATCGCGCTCCTCACGATAAAAACATTTAAACGTGAAACAGACAAACCTGTACGATTCATTGACACTGCTGTAGATATCCAACGTTTACAGTGCTTGCTCAAACAAAGCAGCGAAACTCAACAGAATCAGCGATTAGCGGCTTCCGAGACCGGCGCGGGCGACGACAAACAATTAAGCTAAAGCGAAACTGTCGACTACACTGTTTGATGTTTGGTGGCTGGATTCATGTTTTGAAAGGTTCTATAAAACATAGAAGTGGAGTATTCGTATACTATCATTTCTAGACAGACCGAGCGACTCCCATTCTCAAAGTGTTTGACTCATAGTCACCTCGAACTTCGCTCTCGGTGACTATGATTCGAACAGTTTCAATGATTCAATGATTCAATGAAGCTTTATTTATCAACGGTTGAGGCATTGACATCGTCACAGACATAGCCATTTTTCAAACCTGCCGTTGCTACAAAACTACGAGACAAAATACAAAAAAAACAAACTAAGTATATAGTTAAATGTAAATGAAACTGACAAAAACATTGCTAGTTTAGGGAAAGAAATTCCCATGACAATCTCACACACCTAAACTGACACACACACACACACACACACACACACACACACACACACACACACACACACACACACACACACACACACACACACACACACACACACCATCACACACAGAGTTTGTAATTGGGAGCATACATAATCAGGGTTACAGGGCAGTATATATTTCACAACGAAATGATTATGACTGCTTCGAGAAGTACTTGAAGAGACTGATTTTGAAACGGGCTAGAGAGGAAGCGGATTTTACATAATCAGGAAGCGTGTTCCAAGTCTGCGTTCCCGCGAATGACAAACTAGATTTGTATATATCAATTCTTGTTTTGGGGACTAAGAAAAGTTGCCTAATATTACCAAGCCTAGATTCCGACTTAGAGAAAAGAGTTGTGATATATTCTGGTATTTTCTGTTTCCACACTTTGAACATAAAAATAGCCTTATTGTATTTGAAGTGGTCTTGCAGCGGCAGAAATCCTATTTTGGCGAGTTTTTCTTCTGTTGTGAGTCGTGGGTCAGGAAGGATTAACTTTGCTGCCATTCTGTGTAACGAGTTGAGTCTCTTCAAGTGGACTTCACTGCATCCATCCCACACCGTTGACGCGTAATCAATATGAGAACGTATGTGAGCATTATAGAATAGTTTGCGCGTGTCCGAGTCGGTGTAATATTTCAGTTTGGACAACATGAAAAGATTTTTGGCTACCGTTCTGCATAGAGTGTCCGTATGAGCCTTCCACTTAAGCTGACTGTCAATTGTAATCCCTAGTAGGCGGTGTTCATTAACGTGTTCTATTTGCCTGCCCTTTAATAAAAGGTTAAGTAACAGGGGTGCTAACTGGTGTTTTTGACGAGTGGTGATTATCATAGATTTGGTTTTAATTGGATGAACAATCATAGAATTCCTGTGACACCATTCAGACACTTCATCAAGACTATGCTGCAAGTTGGAAGAAATTACTTGTATATCTTTGTTAGTCATATGAATGGAAGTGTCATCAGCAAAAAAGATCACATTGTACGTTCTTGCAAGTTATATGAAGTGGCAGGTCATTGATGAATAGACAAAATAATAAGGGACCAAGCACGGATCCTTGGGGAACTCCATACTTTATATCTTTTAGAGAAGAGTAAGATCCATTCACTAGAACTTTTTGTTTACGATCAGTTAGGTATGATTTAAAAAATGCAACTACTTCTGTACTATTCAAGTATTTCTGAATCTTTGTCATTAGAGTGGTGTGATCGATTAGGTCAAAGGCCTTTTTAAAGTCTAAGTAAACGACACCCGTTATCTGGGATTTGTTCATACCATGGAGCCATGCGTCAACGAGGCGCGTGAGTGCAGTGTGGCACGAGTGTTGTGGGCGAAATCCGGATTGAAAGGGGTGCAGGAGCTTGCGGTTTTCTAAGTAGGCAAGCAGGTGTTTGTGGACATGCCTTTTAAGCGGCTTTGATAGAACTGATAATAATGAAATCGGTCGATAGTTGTTAGGGTCAGAACGATCTTTAGTTTTTGGAAGTGGAATGACTTTAGCGTATTTTAGTTTGTTAGGGAAAGTATGTTGCTTGATACAAAGGTTGTAAATGTACGTAATAGACTCTACTATGTACGGCAGGGATAACTTAAGTATTTGGGGGCTGATGTCATCAGGCCCCGAAGACTTTTTATTTGGTAGTTTACTAATGAGCAAACCCACCTCATGAACTGATAGCAAGGGAATGCTGAAGGGGTCTGTGTCCTCTGTTCTGTGTTTACAGAATTCAGAAAGCAAATTAGAACATTCATACTTACTGCTATTAATTGAGGCATTTAGAGTTTCAGCGACTGAAAGAAAATGATTATTAAAAGTTTCTGCAGTAAGACTGCTGGGAATGGTTGTTGAAGTGCCAGGGCAGCCTTTAGTTAGAGTGTTTAATAGGCGCCCAGTTTCAGAATGGGAGGCACTCCGTCTGTCTAGAAATGTAAGTATATGAACACTCTCCACTTCTATGTTATAATATGTGCGTAGGAAACTATACAATTGTAGGACCATGTCGATTTGACTTGGTAAGATCCATGGACAAGTGTGCTAGTATTGGAATGGAACAACAAAATTAAATAGTTTGGTGTGGTCTGATAAAGGCCCTACCCTTTAGCAAAATATGACTATACGATGATTTCAGTATGTTTTGGTATACACAGTGGTTTTGGCGGGGCCTTTGATGTTCCGCCCCTGCCTCCACGAGGAAATTCGATTTTGCCAACTATGATATTATCATGTCAATGAACAGACCATGAGCACTTTCAGCAACATGGGAGGATCTTGTTATATCCAACTCTTGTTATATGCCTGACCGTGTTAAATGTGCGCGACTCGGATCAAGGGTAAACTGAGTATTGCACACAAGACAAAACCCGAAATGTACAAGTATGATAGACTGAACTATCTGGAACTGACTTTAGACTACTTTAACTCATTCTACCCCAACACCGAAATCCCCACATTTTGCCGTTGTCCTCTGAAGACTGCACTCTAGTGCACGACACAGATCGACCATGATAGTTCAAGGGTGATGCCAGAATAGCTCGGTGCCCATAGGCGCCAAGCTATTCTGGTATCACCCTTGAACTACCATGGTCGATCCTGATCTTGCTGTGGTGTGTCTGGGGTAGAATGAGTTAACTCCATAACTCACCTCTACCCACATCCACTCCCACCCCTTCTCCCCGGACCTCCCGTCACTTCTAGGAAAATTAGGCAAATGACTGGCGACGAAAATTAGACAAACGACGGTATTTCGATGTCGTATTACTGATGTCATCAGTCTCGTGCCATTTCTCTGTAACCCTTTCACTGCCAGCATCTATACAGTATGACACTTAAACCGTAACAGATTCACACCAGGATAACGCCATCTGCTCGAGACATACATATTATGAAGGAGGCCAGCAAGAGACATCGATCTGCAAGGGCTCATGAGGATCTATGCCTCTTGCATTTCTAGGCGTTGTGTGTTGTGTTTCGGCAGCGGGTGGGCTAATGGAGTATGGTTTCAGAAGCTCATTTTCCATTGCATTGTTTAACACATTTAACCCCACGCAAAGCAGCGGGAGATGGAGCGACTTCGATAATTCAAGTATAGTGCCAGATAAGCTTGGCGCCATCAGGCGCCAAACTAATCTGGCACTACCATTGAATTATCTTGGTAGATCCATCTCCTGCATCTGGTACACAGTCGTTAAGTGACCGCTCCCAAATGTAAAAATGCGGCAGTGGAGTTAAATGGGGTAACAGTTCTTTAAAAATACCCACGTGGGACTTTGAAAGGGTTCGACGGTTGCTTCTAGTACCTGTGTGTGTGTGTGTGTGTGTGTGTGTGTGTGTGTGTGTGTGCGTGCGTGCGTGCGTGCGTGCGTGCGTGCGTGCGTGTGTGTGTGTGTGTGTGTGTGTGTGTGTGTTAATATAAATGAAAATGACACCAGTAGCGTATTGGCTGAGGGGATCTGGGTGAGGGTGGGGATGGGGGGTCGCATCCTAGCTACACCCAATGAAAAAACGGAGGGGGGGGGGGGGGGGAGGGTGTGAGTATATCCTCTGCCTCGGATTCTCCCCCCCCCAAAAAAAAAACAAAAACAAAAAAAAAAACAAAAAAAAAAAATCCCACATTTAATCTGAAGAAAAGTTTGTTTCATGAAAAAAATATTTGGAGGAAATAATTAGGAAATAATTATTAAAATTAAAGATATTTATGTGCTGTTTAGAGAATAAAATGTTTTATATAAAGAGACAATAAACATAAAAGTGTGATCCATATTTCTTTCATTAGATTGGACTGTCGTAGCCTCCCTCTCCCCCCCCCCCAACCCCCTCACCGCCCTGCCCACCCCTTCCCACAATCGACTTTCCGTGTGAATTTTGGAGGTTGAACGACCCCCCCCCCCTTAAACCCCCTCCCCCCCCCCCCGGTTGTCTGGTGATTTGGAGCCTGACAGTATATGTAAGCCCCCCCCCCCCCTGCCCCCACTCCCCATAAACATATATTCCTACGCCACTTTACACATAATTTTGTAACGTTGTCGACAGATTGCGTGTCTATACATGTATACTATAGGGCCTGAACATCGCCTACTCCTCGTTGGCAAGGCTGAAGAAGCAAAGAGAATTCTTGGCAATATTTTTTTGGCAAGACAACTCTTCGGTGGAGGTCCTCAAGACGCCAAGACGCAAAGTAAAGAAATAGAGGCTTACTTTGGACATCACAAGTGCTGGACTTTGAAGGTAGGTTTCAGGTGGAGTTTTTACATCAGACCATAAGGAGAATGAAGTATTAACTCGTTCAAGGTGCCCCGCATCAATAGCTGCACAAGTCTTGTATAGCGTTGCCACCGGCAACTCTGTAGGACTCTTACGCAGCTATTGATGCCTGGTATCTAATATGAGCTAACGCTTTTCTCTATTTTTTCCCATACACAATAATAATAATTATTATTATATTTATAAAGCGCAAACTCCCTGCAGTGCCGGCTCTAAGGGCAATAATGATACCTTTCATTACCTACCTGTCAATTAGGCGACTCGGTTCAAAGCGCTGCGACTTTAATTCACACGCAAACCCAGCACAGGACATACGCATCGATCGATCATCTGCTCTCAGCTCCTATAGTTTCGGAAATCGAAATTTGCAGTTGAAATTGATAAAGTGGCCAGTAACCGGTACTAAACTTAAGGGGGAGAAAATAGTGACAGGTGCTTCCCCGCTGCGTCGCGAACCTTCCCGATAAACACCATCGATAGGTTTCACAGCACCTATCACAACCGAAGAATAGTTCGACGCCATCTTTGTTGAATAGGAGCGACCGGCATTTATTTTCGTAAATAGTACACAATAACTCCACAACAACAGTTTAATCAACAAATACAATTATTAACAAATGTCCATTTTGCACAACAACAAAAATAGGAAGAAATTTAACATGCAACATATAAAACAACAAAGTGTAATACAAAACAATTTTGAACTCAGAACTTGAAACCGAAATCTACATTACAATTCAAAGGTGAAGTTGTTTCCCTTGTTACTAACTAATCGCATTCTTTTGATATTTCGGTAGGTGGACCTCTTAGTACTCTGCGCGACATAAACTTCTCATTTCTAAATAAATGATGGGAAAAATGAATATATTCTCGGTTTGTACTTGGCCTTTCTAGGTAAAGGAAGTGAGCTTTAGTTATTCAAATGTGTTATATGTGTTTTTTTGAGAACAGTCACACACTCTAGCTTGCAAAATGCCTACAAGTGCACCATGCGATCCCAGACAGCAACGTGCGGTTAGGCAAGGATATATGGTGTGGGGTTAGTTGCTATGTAAAATTGGTCCTGAAAGACCACTTCCATTTTCAAACGTTAAGCTCAGGCGGCACAGACTATCTAATACAATATGGTTTAACCCTATGTGGTCGAAAGTGGAGACGAAAAATGGTCAATTTAGCCTACAAATTGACCATTTCTAAATTAAACAAAAATTACGTTGAACTTTTAAATTATTCAGATCTAACTTATACCACCTTTCCACGGATACCTGTCACTGACTTCTTGAAGAGATACGGTCTAACTAGAGTCTGCCACTTTTAGATTGAATCGAAATACGAATCCAATCTATCTGGTGTCCGTTAGGTAATGTTCACATTTCAACGATACAACTTTGTCAGATGATAGATCTATGCCAGAAGTATCTCGAGATCATACCACCCTTCCCTTACACCATTTATTTGTTCTTTGAGGTTAATTAATAGCCGTGTGGAGATTTGCACATAAAGTAGCGCTTAGTAGCAGCAGACTTTCAAAGCTCCAGCTTCCATCCCTACGGCGGCGCCTTGAGCATCTTTAATTAGATGGATATGTGCGCCTTGGAGATACCATACCACACCATACCATACCATACCATACCATACCATACCATACCATACCATACCATACCATACCATACCATACCATACCATACCATACCATACCATACCATTTCTTGAAATATATCCCGTCAAGAAGTTATTTTGTCCAAATAGGCGGCAAGCTTAGTAAACACCGGCGATACAATCAGAACCTGCATCAGATACTTACTGTAGCTGGTTTGACATAAGAGAGGTTCTGTTTACCCTTTGCGTGTCGATAGCGGGTTTGCTGTAGGAATTATCGCGACTAAAACCGCTGCCAACACGCAAAGGGTTAAGCCGGACGACTCCCAAAAACAATCGAGAGCGAAGTCACGGCGCACAGCTTGCTTCCACCACGAGCACTCCAAACATCTCCAAGTTAATTAGTTATTGTGGTTTGTTGGATCCAACGGCCAAATGTGGGGGAGTAAACCCTTCAAATCAGGAGTGGAGCCCCGAAGGCAGACAGCTGCCTGTATTCACGCACTGTTCTGGCAGCTCCTGCAGCCAAACTGGTGCCAAACGTACTGCTTTGCATTCCTTTGGATACATCAGCGAGGCCGAGAGGGGGATCTTGACGACTGGGCACCCCAGGATCTCCATACACTTCGCCCAGGCTTGCGCCCTGGAGAGGTCACTCCAGTGACTGACCCAGCAAGCGCATATACTCCATTGTCTTCCGAGACAGGATGCCAAACAAACAAACAACCCCAGACACACCACAGCAAGATAAGGATCGACCATGATAGTTCAAGGGTGATGCCAGAATAGCTTGGCGCCTATGGGCGCCAAGCTATTCTGGCATCACCCTTGAACTATCATGGTCGATCTGTGTCCTGCACTAGAGTGCAGTCTTCAGAGGACAACGGCAAAATTTGGGGATTTCGGTGATGGGGTAGAATGAGTTAACGCCGAGCAGGCGACTAAGGCCATTTCAAGGCGGTCAAAAGCCTCCAAGAGGCATAGATCCTCATGCGTCCAGAGGCTCATGAGGACCTATGCCTCTTGAAGATGTTTGGAGTTTTGTCTACCTGGACTCCTGAGGCTCTATGCCTCTCTGAGATGTCTATGCGTATGGCAGAAGCTGACCGATTATCTGCCGTGATTTAATTCGCTTTCTTTTGTTGTTGAGAGTCGTTCGTTGCAAACAAAACCTCAGTAGTGTTACACTCATCTATGTATGATATTTCTCAGGTATGCGACACACCTGATATCCAGAATTTGCCCGGGCTCGAAGAGCAAACGACCAAAAAGGAAGTGGAGTCGTGGAAACAACTCATGCGGCCCGCTCCTCACGCAGTTTTATTGACTGTCAGGCTGGACGCTCCCTTCACAAGTGACGATCTGAAAATCCGTCGCAAGATGTTCGACCTGTGGCAAAACGATGCCGTGCAGAGACAGATGATTGTGGTTTTCACGCACGGAGACGGATGTTCTGATAAAACGATAGACAAATGTAACACAGATATTAATATAACAAACCCACACATTGCAGAGGCTTTGAAAGAAGCACGTAATCGTTACGTTGTCTTCCGCGGCAAGAAAAGTGACAGAAAAACACTGATCAGCGATCTCCTGAAACTAGTGGAGAAGCTGGGTAGGGTATAACTTATATGCCTTCATGCGTACATCGTGCGTGAGTGTGTGTGTGTGTGTGTGTGTGTGTGTGTGTGTGTGTCTGTGTGTGTATGTGTGTGTGTGTGTGTGTGTGCGCGCGCGTGTGCTCGTGTGTGTGTGCATGTGTTTGTGTGTGTGTTTGTGCGTGTGTGTGTGTGTGTGTGTGTGTGTGTGTGTCTGTGTGTGTATGTGTGTGTGCGCGCGCGCGTGTGCGCTTGTGTGTGTGCATGTGTTTGTGTGTGTGTGTGCGCGTGTGTGCGTGCGTGCGAATTTCTGTATCGTGCAGTGTGGTCGATAAATACAAATTCGAAATAATTTCTTATGAACACACGTGAAGCACATAGCAAAGTCCACCGACTCAATTTATAGTCCATTTAAAGATTAGAAAAAGTTTAAGACTTTAACCCCTTCCTTGCCGAGCAAAAAATGAACACGATCCAGCTGCAAGAGATATAGATCCTCAATCTATGCCTCTTGCTGAGACCATTTTTTGTATCCATGTTCCTTGGACGGTATCGATTTTTGGTCGTTGAATGAACCATGATTTCAGCCACAAAAATGCCAGTAGGTACAGTGTACGTACTATGGCAGGGATGGGGTTCACTCTTTCTAGCTAGATGTGCCGTATACAAATACACAGGTTTTGAAATAAATATCGCATAACATTCCGGCTGCTAATACAAATTGTACGTAAGTCACACGTATGCGTCAACTTTCCAGGTGACGGAAATGATGAGGGTCACGAAATCCGCTTGCTGATCATCGGCAAGACTGGAAGTGGGAAGAGCTCTTTTGGCAACTTGCTGCTTGGAGAAGAACATTTTAAAGTCGGCCCTGTCGCATCTACAACACTCTGTAAGACGAAAACAGCACAGGTCCGAGTAACCACTCTGCAAGAGGACTGCCAGCTGATGGTGAGAATAGTGAGGTTCCGTTTGCAGCTAATGACTACGGATATCGAACGAGAGCGAATCACGGTTGATAACCAGCTTGTACCATAAGCATAGACAAATACTCCTAACATCTCCAGGCTTAGATCCTCATGATTCCGCCAGATTCATGAGGATCTTTGCCTCTTGAAGAGTTTTGGGAGAGTTTTCTGTGCTTATCGTAAGAGCTCGTTATCTACCTTGACTTAGCTCTCGTTCGTTGTTGGTCGGCGTAAACATAACCTCACTACTATACTTCTGCAATAGAACCTGTTTTCAGCAACCATGTTTTCTTTGCAAGAAAAATGTGGTCTTAAAAAACATGTGCTCTCTCTCAGCCTTGAAGGGCAAACGGTGTCACCTGTCATTAAAGACCATCATTTAGGTGGCGACAGCCACCTAAATGATGGTCTTTAATGACAGGTGCTCTCTCATAAAGATTGACGCTAAAACAGGTTGGGCGTTACATACATAAGGGTGACCCTGTGGATGAGACGTCCTTATGACTGACAGGTGGATCTAGTTAAGGTACTCACGCTTAATTTTGTTTTTTGGAGATGCCATGTAGTGGATGATACAGTGCATGGTTTGAATGCCTGTGATAGCTATACGTAAATCTCAATTCACCAAAAATGTTTTAGCTGCACAGTCAGTGGCCTCAGATTTAAATCATCCCTACACTGAGTCATCTTAGCATATTTGCTTTCATCTCCGATTTAGCAAATGGTAGGACGCTCACTGATGTTGAAAGTTTTATAGAAGCAGAATTGAGAGAATGTTTTCAAAGACAAAGTAAAATTCTGTATATCTTTGTTGTTTATCTCATTCTACCCCAGACACACCACAGCAAGATAAGGATCAACCATGATAGTTCAAGGGTGATGCCAGAATAGCTTGGCGCCTATGGGCGCCTAGCTATTCTGGCATCACCCTTGAACTATCATGGTCGATCTGTGTCCTGCACTGCAGTGCAGTCTTCAGAGAACGACGGCAACATTTGGGGATTTCGGTGTTGGGGTAGAATGAGTTAAACAATAACGGTGATAAGAAATTTTAATAATAATAATAATAATAATAATAATAATAATAATAATAATAATAATAATAATATTTATGTACATTTATATAGCGCTTAACCTCCAAATGAATGATGTTCTAAGCGCTTTACAAGAGCAAAAATCACAGAACAAAAGTACAAGAAGGTAAAACTACAATAAATATTACAAAAACTAAAGTGGCACATATCAAAAGTTCGCACTCACACACACACACACACACACACACACACACACACACACACACACACACACACACACACACACACACACACACACACACACCGATCCAAGAACAGTTACTGCCAACGATTGCTAACACTGAAAATACATCTAACTATACGCAAAGGAAAAAAGATAGGTCTTGAGCAGTGATTTGAAAGCAGACAGAGTTGGAGCATGTCTGAGAGGGGCTGGAATGTCGTTCCAGGTGACTGGACCAAGATAAGAAAAAGCACGCTGGCCCACGCTAGATTTCTTTCGCATAGGAACCCTGAAAATACGCGTGTCTGATGCTGTACGGAGGGATCTTAAAGGCGTGTAAATATGAAGCAAGTCGGACAAATATTGGGGAGCAAAACCGGCAATAGCATTGTAACAAATAACAGAAATCCGTCTCGGTCTCTGACTGCCAACTATTATTTCGTTTTCTAATAACCACAGAGACCAGTTTTCATCGTCAGTGTGTCCCGAAGAAGGTGGTCTCATGTGGTAACATGGGTCGAATTGCACGTAATTTTCAACAGCCAGTAGCTGCCTGTCATAGCCCTAGCGGCTTTGTATGACCCACTTGTAGCCCGAGCAAAAATCACGCCGATATGCATACCTATCCGACCTCTTGGTCCGACGTGTCAGTGACAATTGCCTGACACTCCCGCTGGCGCTTTAATGTCTCTCACGACTTTTGGGGTTGGTTTAAATAAGTTGGGGGAAATTTCAGGTTTAGGGGGAATCGATTATTCAACTATACTGAAGATTTATCCTCCATTCGGAGAAAGGGAGCACCATTACAATTTTCTGCTGAATAAAGACCGGCCCTCAATCTTCGCCTCTTCTTTGACTTATGACCCAGCTCCCCACCTCCCACTCTGAACATTCAGAGTGCAGTTCCGTCTCCGTCTAAACGCCGCCTCTGCCATATATGAACCCTGACTGATAATAGCCGCGCTCAAAATGACCAAAATCAAACAAAAATTCAAGCTTGAGAAACAACTCACTAATTTCGTGCATGCCCCTCAAATCGAGTAAAAATTGGGAGCCGACACTTTCCCGAGCCGACAGCACGGGCCTGCAGTGTAAATCGAACAAAACCCACACTGAGCACTTTAAGGAGAAATTAAAGTGTTGTGTTTTTATGATACTTATTCATGGCACAAAAACATTTTCCCTGCACATAATTGTTCTAAAGCTGAATTATTTTTGGAAATTTTGAAAATTTGAGAAGTACGAGTATACGGTGTATCTTTTTTTTTGTTTTGTTTAAGCCATAGAACCCCACGGCCGCATTTCCCAAATTTTGAAGGCGTCACCTAAGACCACATGCCAGCTGGAAGAGATGTATTGATAATGATAATTCAAGGGTATTGCCAGATTAGCTTGGCGCCTTCAGGCGCCAAGCTAATCTGGCACTACCCTTGAATTATTATATTCAATTCATCTCCTGCCGTAGCGCTTTGGGGATAACTGGGTTAACTCAACATATTTGTTATTTCCAGGTGGTGAACACGCCCAGCATCGCCACGGAGCGCGAAGTCCAATCATGGAAACGATTTGTCTCGCCCAGCACATACACCATCTTACTGGCCGTGAACGAGAGTGGCAATCTCTCGCAGGACGAGGAAACATTCTACTTGAATTTAAAGTATCTCTTTGGTAAAGACGAAATCAGCAAGAGACTCGTTGTAGTCTCCCTTTACGGAGACATTGACAAGAATCAACGACGACTTGGAGACTGCGGTTTGAAGAGAGTGCTGGACGACGCTAAAGGCCAGTATTTTAATTTCAGCGCAAACGCCAGTAAGAGGGAAACACATTTTCAAGTCAAAAGGTTTCTGCACCAGATTTCTGGCAGGGCTGCTGCTGGTTCCGTAATCAGTTCAATCACTTCATTGTGGTCAAAACCTGGCAAATGAACAATGACCACTGACTACTTAACCCTTTGGGTGTCGGTAGCGGCTTTTGTCGCGATGATTCCTGCAGGCAAAGGGTTAACTGCTTTCAATCATCGAGCATGCAAACACGCGTATGATTGGCCAGCTAGCTCGAGCAAGCCAAACGGAGACTGATTTTTCCACGTTTCATAATTAACGTACAGTCCACTGACAGATTTAGCTCGGAACAAGATGTGGTTGTTTATTTGTTACAGTAGTTGTATATTTATGTTCTTCAAGATTGCTCTATGTGAGTCGCGGAAAATCTAATTCTATACGAGGTTTTCTTTTCGTAGCATAAATGCCTCCCTTGCCAGTAGACAGACACAAATGCTGTCAAGTAAGTCCTGTGATGTAATAAACCGACATGTATTTTATTTACACATCCTATACAATGCGTTATTGGTAGCAGGGGTTTGCTACACGGACCCTTGTAGGCCAGAGAGAGGTCAAAGTAGCCATTGTACCCCGAAGGCCTTCGGGGTACAATGGTTACTTTGACCTCCCTCAGACTTTCAAGGGTCAGTGCAGACTGAAGGCCCTGCTATCAATAACCTATTATTTCATTTCTCCGATAATTTCGTAAAATTATACAAGTTGAACAAATTTTGAACGTCTGTGGCACCTCCTAAAGCTAATCTAAATACAAGTTCTGAGCGAGCCCTTGCAGTTGCAAGGAGGCGCAAACACAACTCCTGCTGGCAGCTGCTCAATTTCAATTTGACTTTTGGAAAGCGCTTTTCGAGCCGCACTGTCTACATATTGTCAGAGTAATGCGATTTAACAGGTAGTACGTGTTTTTTTCTAATTTTCTATCACTAAATAAAAAAAAGTTAAGAATGTAATATTTGGCATGTAAAGCGACGATCTTGTGACAGTAACCTGAGTGCGTTATTTTCGATCTGGTGAAGACTTGCTCTATTATTAGTCTTGTGCGTTTCAGCGGAAAATATTGTTCAAAACTGGATGCTGTCGTCTTTAAAGCAACTCCAGAGTGCCTGCTTTTACGAACAATGCGAAGAGGCTATGGTTGTTTGGCGTGAATATGTTTAGTCGAACAAAATTGGTACTCGAGAGTCGAAAACTAGGTCATAACACGTCATACAGCGGGATAGAAAAAGCCCGCCATTTGTCGCTACGTCGTAGCGAGGTGACGTGGTACGGTTTGGTCTTTTGACGTAGGGATGAAAACATTTTTTTTGTGCATTTCATTCGACTGCAGATTTGTCGTGATACCTTGTTATGTGAGCCTAGCACTTTACAAGTAGTTCAACTTGTTTCGGGCGGGGGTTCAGGGGCGGATCAATGGATGTCTCGACGGGGCGGCCCGAAAGCTCCCCCCGCCCCCCGCCCCCCTCCCCGGTTGGCTGTCGATAGCTGTCAGGTTTAGAGTTTTGATGAAAAAGAAAATGAAAAAAGAAAAGAAGATAAGTATGTACCAGATGCTTGCCAAACAGCTAATGATAACTATCCCATGTTCCTCTGACACACAATGCCCGTTATTTAATTGCGGTCAATGTAAGTGAGCGAATTGTGTTTGTTTTGTATGTTTTGAACCCTTTCACTGCCAAGAAAAGTGAACGCGATCTAACTGCAAGAGGCATAGATCCTCATGAGCCCCCGCGAATGCGGGGGCTCATGAGGATCTATGCCTCTTGCTGAAACCACTTTGTGTCCATGCTCTTTGGACAATTGTGGCTTTTGGTCGTTCAGTGAACACAGATTTCAAAAACAAAAATGTACGTTGGCAGGGAAGGGTTAATGGTTTTGTTTGTCGTTTATAAAAGTTTTCTGAGCTGAAAGTGGCCGCAGACTTGTAGAAAAAAACATTGACAACGTACTGCAGACTTTCCTGTGCATTGTTAAGTCTGCAAAGACCAGTAATTAAGTTTGAGGAGACTATTAGCATGTGAGTTTAATGTGTCGGTTTGTTTATATTGTTATATTATGTGTGATTGAAATTCACCCGTAGAACTGCACTCACGCTGTACCTCATACACTTTGCGCACGAATATAGAGTGGCTTCGTGTTCAACACCATGAAAGTATGTCCTCCATCCGTTGAGTTGTTGCTTGTATGTTGTTGTTTTTTTTTTTTTTTTCTGCTGTTCCGCATGAAACGCGTATTCTTCGGTTTGGGTGAACGACAGGTTTTTGCTAGGACGTTATAATTATGTACCATGTGCAATATAATTATACAGCTTGAGTGAATATATTATGGGCTCGTGACACAATAATTCTGACTTTGTGCCAAATTATCATGTTACACTCTCGAGATGTGGCAATGTTGTTCGTCTGCTAGTGTCTTCAACATGCATATATTATATAATTAATGTGACAGTATGTTTTGTTGTCATTTGTTTACCCTGTGATATGATTTTGATAGATTAAAATGTGACCCCCCCCCCCCTGACCCCTCCCCCCACCCCTCGTAAGATTAATATGTAATGAATACTACGTACCTTTTGATGATATAAGAAAAATATGTAAATTTAATGTACTGAAGATTATCCTGCATTTGGTCACATGTTTAAACCAAACACTCATCGCAGTCATTTGGTGGAGTTTTACTGATATGAAAAGAAAAGTAGCCTTTTACACACATGAGATGAGCGCGTGTATTTTATGTCTGATCGAAGGTTCACCTGCCTAATCTTTTGTGCAACTGGTTTAAAGATTCACAGAAAAGTGTTTTCTTTCAAATGAGATGTTTCTGGTGTATAACTATACACTTCACCCCTTCCCTGCCGCTGTACGTACATTTTTGTTTCTGAAATCTTGGTTCATTCAACGTCCAAAAGCCAACACCGTCCAAGAAACATGGATACAAATTGGTCTCAGCAAGAGGCATAGATCCTCATGAGCCCCCGCAGTCGCGGGGGCTCATGAGGATTACGTCTCTTGCAGCTGGATCGTGTTCGCTTTTTTCTCGGCAGTGACGGGGTTAATTCTTCAATATGATGCACCCACCTATATTACGCACCTACAGTTTCACGGAAGCATATTCTTTCTTTCTGAAGATCGAACTAAATGATTATCACTCACAAATTATATAGCGAAATTTTGAGATGTACCTCCCATTTCCACCCAGGGGCCGCCATCAGAAACTTTGGTGCGTAATCTAACGTTTATTTCACTACGGGCAAGCTGATCTGCCTCACAGGGTGGGTTCTAAGTTTTGTTTCCGGTGTTTTTGTTGACCTCTTTAACTAGTTTTCTTGTCCGCCGTGATATTGTCGTAGTCGCCTGGTCGGCTTATTGGTTAGCTATAGTTAGTACAACTAACTAACTAACTAACTAACTAACTAACTAACTAACTAACTAACTAACTAACTAACTAACTAACTAACTAGCTAACTAACTAACTAACTAACTAACTAACTAACTAACTAACTATGTAAATTACTTCTCTTACAACAAATTTCGGATATAACAACGAGACAAATTGAGTCCCCATGTCAGTCATTTATGATATCCGAGATTTACGGCAAACTAACTAACCAACTAACTAACTAACTAACTAACTAACTAACTAACTAACTAACTAACTAACTAACTAACTAACTAACTAACTAACTAACTAACCATTTATTTACATTTTTTCTTTTTGAAATGTGTGGTTGAAAATATCGTCTGCGCTACTTGTTGTCCTGAAACCGGATGAGTGTTACTACATAGTCTTTGGCACATGATGGTTCTGTTTTTGAGCTTTGACTGATTGATTGATTGATTGATTGATTGATTGATTGATTGATTGATCGATCGATCGATCGATCGATCGATCGATCGATTGATCGATCGATCGATTGTTCGATCGATCGACCGATTGATTTAATTAATATCTATCTATGTAACTGTTATGACTGCGTACTCTTTTTCTATTCTCGACCTTGATAATCTGGCGAAGAGTCTTCATGACTTATTACATTTTTATTGCTAGCTAGACCGGCTGGCGACATGCATTTTGCTTTTAGGTTTATTTTTCATACGCACATGAGATACGCCCCGAATAAGTCTTTGCTAGTGTCGGGATGTTATGACAAGCACAGTCAGTCAAGTAATCAAACATTAATGCTTCCACTGTTGCATTATGTATAGTTCACCTGTCATTATTTGTCCACGCACAAGGCACATTTGTTCAAACATTTTCAAATCCAAGCTTAAAACACACCTTTTTTCTGTTGCATATACGTAAAGACCATTATTTGTCTGCCGGCTGATGATGTGTGTGTGCGCGCGCGCGCGCGCGCGCGCGTGTGTGTGTGTGTGTGTGTGTGTGTGTGTGTGTGTGTGTGTGTGTGTGTGTGTGTGTGTGTGTGTGTGTGAGTTTTCTGCTCCTTGTAAATCAATGTATTTTTGTTGTATGTGCTTGTTTTTGTATTTTGCTTTGTGTTTCATTACTGTGATTGTAAAGCGCCTAGAGCACCTTGGTGATTAGGCGCTATACAAATAACCTTTATTATTATTATTATTAAACTGCTTTGTGAACACAAAGTTTTTTTCTTTTCTTTTTTCCAAATTGAAGTATATTTCTGGCTTACATTCATGTACGTCAGAAATACAGTTGAAAATACATATGTGTCCCTAAGCACTAATAAATACGAAAAAGGCACATTCTGTTTTGTCTCTTCTGCTTTTGCACAACTTGATCAAGCCATTAACCCCTTCACTGCCGAGAAAAAATGGACACCACACTACTATGAAAAGTATAGATCCTCATGAGCCCCCGCAGTTGTGGGGGCTCATGAGGATCTATGCCTCTTGCTGAAAACACTTTGCATCCATCGTTCATGGGACAGCTGAAGCTCTTTCGCGTTGAGTTAATTTACACAGATTTCAGCATACGAGCAGTGGCATTGAAGGGGTGAAGCGAAAGATCGCGTATCGGGCCAATATCGACAGCCGATTGTCCCGCGTACAACCGTGCACGAGTCGGCGGAAGCTTCATCTTTGAAATAGAATGGGATCGGAAAAGTAAAGCGATCCGAAATCTGCAATTGAAAAACAAAAACACTACAGAGATTTTTTTTCTGAACTTGCAAATTTCAGATGGCTTTACTTCTCCGATCCCATTCTATTTCTCAGGAAGACGGGTGCTTCTGCACCTGTTTATCAGCGAGCTGCATGTCAGTTGAAGCAAAGATTACGGATGGACAGTTGTTCAAGGTCGCTTGTATATCTCGACCAGGACTGGCCCAGAAAACTTTAGCCGGTACAAAAACTTTTTTTTTGCACAAAAGAGGCACACACGCTTGCACACATGCACGCACGCATGCATACACTAACACATGCAAACGCATGTACACGCGCGCGCGTGCACACACACACACACACACACACACACACACATACAGAGAGAGAGAGAGGGGGGGGGGGGAGAGAGAGAGAGCTCAGAACTCAAAAACATTTATTGAGGCCTCCTTAATATCAGTTACATATTTGACATAACTTCTACACACACAAAATATTTAGCATAAATGTATATATAGGTATGCATGTTTTAGAATAATACACTTTAACACCAACAAAATGCCCTGAAGACTACTTAAGTATGGCTGAAAAGAGAGTGTGGTGGTGGGGGGGGGGGGGGGCGGAGCAGGGGGGATGGGGTGGGTGGGGTTTAGAGCATACCCCATCCCCCTCCCTCCCCACCTCATCAATTTCAATGATTTGGACTGGATAAATCTACGAAAATATATTGTAATGTATTCAAATGTAAAACACTACATGTTAAACATTTCCTAACTCAGATCACAAGCTCATGTACCGTTCCAACTTCACATCACGCGTACAACCCGGTGGAAGAATCCGAAAGTATTACGCGGTGCGGCAAGGACAAATCGATTCACCGTAATAATCAGTTAGAGATTACAGCGCCAGGCAGAGACGCGAATAGATTTGATGGAGCGACCTTTTTAACACATTCACTGCCAATAAAAAGGTGAACACGATCACAAAGCAGCAGACATAGATCCTCATGAGCCCCCGCGACTGAGGGGACTCATGAGGATTTATGTCTCTTGCTGAGACCAATTAGCGTCCATGTTTCTTGGACGGCTTTTGGTCGTTGAATGGACACAGATTTCAGAAACATAAAGGTGCAGACAGTGGCAAGGAAGAGGTCGAGGTCTAATCAGCATGCAGTCAAAAGATAAACCGATAATACAGAAATAAACATCATTCAAAGGACACAGGAGCCAATGTAGACGAAATTCAGAACGCAAAAGGTGAATGCCAAATGTCTGGACTTCACTCCTTAACCCATTCAGTCCTGACACACTACAGCACGAGATGGGTCGACCATGATAATTCAAGGGTAGTGCCAGATTAGCTTGGCGCCGACAGGCGCCAAGCTAATCTGGCACTACCCTTGAATTATCATGGTCGATCCATCTTCTGCAACAGGTGCATAGTCGTTAGATGACGCCTCCAGAATTTGGGAAATACGTGCGTCGGGCTGAATGAGTTAAAGTACAACAAATGTTGGACAAAACAACAAGCAGATTTGTGTCCCATAATGTTTCTCATTCCCATAGCCATAAAAAACCCCGCAATATGCAAATCTGGGACAGCAAGAGGCGTACTGTATCGTAACAAACTTCCTGGATTTGTATGACAGATTAGTTGTTTTTGAAGGTCGCTCGTATCCGTCCAATGATGTGAACTCCCTCGGACGTGCAGCAAAAGGTAATATAAATAGTATCGGTGGCTGCATGCACATGGAGGTTAAAGAGGTCAAAAATCCAGGGTTCACTTGTTATTGTATGCGCAGATACCCTTGCCACCCCACCCCCACCCACCCCGTTTCCACACACACACACACACACACACACACACACACACACACACACACACACACACACACACACGCACACACATACACACACATGCACACCATCACACACATGCACACCATCACACACATGCACACACACACACACACACACACACACACACACACACACACACATACATACACACACATGTACACACACGCACGCTCACACACATACACTTACGTACACGCACATACACACCTATGTGCGCACACCAAAGTAAGCAGGCTATTTTGTGTACTAAACAAAATATTGAACAAGGGAGAAACAGTTTGAAAGCTGAATAGGGCAAATACAAAGTCTAAGGGAAAAATGGAGCAGAAAGGGTATATTGTCAAGAAAAAGAAGAACAAGATGAGGATTTCACCCGAAAGTCTACCGTATTGTTTGGAGCTCAGATGCGTTTATCTTTTAGGAACATTCAGAGTTGTTTTTTTTAGGGTTATTATGCTGATCCATTTCCCTCCTCTCTAAGCCAACCCCTCATCAACACACACGTCGGCGCACACAAATAAAGACGGACACACGGCGCTTCCCGCCATTAGTACTCTCTGTGGGCTCGTGTAGCGACAGGAATCCGTCTCCTTCTACTCTAACCAACCCTCTGATCCACACACACTGGCACACATAAATAAAGACGGACACACGGTGATTCCCGCCATTCGTAAGCTTTGTGGTCTGGCGTAGCATAGCTATTCTGAAGAAGAAGAATAGCACGAGCTGCGAAATGACATCACTTCAAGCTTCACGTCATGGCATCATTAGTCCCACCACGCTGTGTTCATTGTGACGACCGGATGTTATACGTCACTCATCGCAGTACTAACATTTGAAGCATCAGAGAATCAACTTTGCAATTTTCTTGCTGATTTTTTACGCCTAGAGTTTACAGGTCACAATTTGACCTAATCCTACTCCAGGGCCGGGACAAATAGCAGGCTTATGCAAACACTGTTTATGAAAAAATCATGCGGGTATTAATAAGAAGAAGTTTTTTTCGTAAAAGAAAAAGTAAAGTTATTTTAGCTGTTTTACAAATGACTCCTAAAAGGTGGTGCGGAGCAATGTCTGATTTTCACACCTAGGGCATACAGTTCACAATTGACTTAATCGTACCCGGCAGCCGAGACAAGTTGTAGGCTTTTGTAAATACCATATACGACAAATAATGCGATTATTAATGAGAAGATTGTCTTTTTCTTTAAAAAATCCAATTGTTTAAGATCAACACATATAATTCGTGAAATTAATTCCAAAAACCTGAAAATACATTTTTACAAATTTAATTATCACTCAAAAAGTTCTAGAGGTACAATGCTGGTTAACGAACTCGTTCAATATCTCCCTTTTATCTTGCTATACGCAAAATATATAGTAAAAATAAGAACAATTACGGACACCAGTGTGGATCAATCGGTTTTTGTGAAACGGACATTTTCTCGCCAATGAGCATCTTAATCAAAAAGTAGAAAACAAGATGGGATGAAGCAAAACCCACAAAGTCCCTTCTATATGAGAGCTGTCCTCGCTGTCAATGGTCTCAACCTTCTGTCTTTGACCTGATTCTGAGGTTGAATTATCGCCTATTGAACAAGTCTCGCAGATCTGTCATTGCGTCAGTGAGTTCTATAAGGGGCGCAGGGAATATGCGTCATTGATTTGTCAAACGTCATTTGTCATGACGTAAGTTTAGTTTTTACGTAATTTTATATTTTACGTGATATGAGTTTCACTTTCGCTTCATAGGCTTGCAAAAATGGTGGCAAAACTAGAACTTCACGGTACAATTTCAGTCGTGCTATAATTTGTGTGAAAGCAGGTTGACCTTACCTAGCTACATGATATACTAAGTACACGCGTCACCGGCATGTTCTTCTGAAAGCGCGTCGATGTGTGTGCATGTTAGTGCGTGCGTGCATGAGGATCTATTCCTCCTGAAGATGCGCGCATGTTTGTGTGAGAGAGAGAGAGGGAGAGCCGCGCGCGCGAGAGAGAATGATTTCATATTTAGAGTATTATGTCAATGTCTGCGTGGTGACGGAGTTGCCTCTTTTACGTCACCGCCACCTTCTGACTTTCTCTAGAAGTAAAGGTTTTTTAGTGTTTTAATTCTTTTCTGAAAAGAATTATTTTTACTAATGAAGTTGAAGGATACAAAGCTGGCTAACGAACTATTCCAATGTCTTTCTCCAAACTAGCTATATGCAAAAGTTCAAGTAAATATGACAAAAATTACGGACTCTAATCTGGGTCAACCGACTTCCTATAAACGGTTGTTTCTGTCTTCAATGAGACATTCAATTACAATATGCTCGGAGGCTCTCTTAGCCACTTAAGAAAGTATTTCGCCAAGTTTCAAGCTTGTGTGTATCGGCGATTCTCTTGTTTACATACATACGCACACACATACATACGCACATACATACATACGCACATACGGCGCTTCGCGCAAAATGTACGTTCAGCAGCGAGGTTAGCGTAATTAGACATGACGTAATTTTTATTTTGTTACTTCAATTGTTAGAGTTTTAGCCTGCCCGCCTTTGACATCATGGACATGCTATTAAATTCGCCCCACCTCTACCCGTCCTAAAAAGTTCCTTCTATAAATAGCAGGAACTTAAAAAGGACCCGAGATAATTCTTTTAGGGACAATATCCTAAAATTTCAATCTTGTCCGTCCTCAAAGGCGGGCTCTAATTGCAGTCACACACACACACACACACACACACACACACACACACACACACACACACACACACACACACACACACACACACACACACACACACACACACACACACACACGGCGCTTTGGCGCCAAAAGACGGTTTCTAGGAAGGTTTGCGTAGGTAGACGTGACGTCATTTTTATCTTGTTACTTCTTTGCCAGAATTTCTGCCCCGCAGGCCAAAAACGTCATGTGCATGCTCCAGAATGCGCTCCGACCAGCCCCATTTCAAAGACTACAAAAAAGGATCAGCATTTCGTAGTTTTTCAAAGGACCTTTTTCAGCATATTAATTTGAGTGACCCTTTCACAAGGCAAGGGTCAACAAAGGGCAAGGGTCAGCAAATGTGTCAAAAATGCCCAATTTGTTATAGTTGTTATTGACATTTGGGCATACATTTGAACCAAACGTGGCACAAAGATAGTTGATGATGGTGTCACATTGCATTCTTGATGTGAGGCTGTGGATGTCGGAAAACAAGCTCAAACTGAACGAAGGAAAAACGGAAGCCATGCTCATTGCATCACCCCGAATGTCTTCTTCTACCGCTTTGCCTCAGCATATCATGATTGAGAACACGACAGTCAGCTTCTCTCAGTCAGTGAAGAACCTGAGTGTTGATTTGTCAATGGATAAACAGGTGATACACATTTGCAGGGCAGCCTATTTGGAGATGCGTCGTATTAGCTCTATTAGACAGTTCCTTACATCAGAGGCTACAAAAACTCTGGTTTGTTCATTTGTTCTGTCTCGCATTGACTATGCCAACTCACTCTTATCTGGATGCCCGCAGTATCTATTTGATCGGCTCCAGAGAGTCCAAAATTCAGCCGCACGTCTGGTCATGAAAGCGAAAAAGTCAGACCATGTGTCCCCCAACCTGCACGCTCTCCACTGGTTGCCAGTAAAGGAAAGAGTTAAACACAAAGTCTTGTCCATTTGTCATGTTTCCCTTTCTGGCACTGGGCCCATTTATCTCTCAGAGCTCCTTCACTGTTATATCCCTTCGAGGCAATTGCGCCACTTCGTCTGACAATAAAATGCTTCGGATTCCAACAGTACCCTCTCTCTTGGCTTGACTTCGCGAACGAAGATTTTATAGGAGTTGCCCACGACGTCTGCAGGCTTGTTCGTGGCTGCGGAGGCCAATCCGAGACAGGCAGGTTCGACCGCAGTGGCTGCAGGGGAAGGTATGGCCAGGGTTCTGAGCTGCGGCATCTCTGTTTTTTCTCCTGAGCCGCTTGTCCTTAAGGCTAGCTCTGTGAGAGTCCTCAAAGGAGACAGCTGCCTTGTAAATGGTGGAGCGCCAGGTGTCACGGTCCGCAGCAAGCGAAGACCACTGGTGGTGGTCGATTTGGCAGGCACTAAGTGACTTCTTGAGACAGTCTTTGTATCTCTTCTTTGGTGCCCCTCTGTCACGGTGTCCAGTAGCAAGCTCGCCGAACAGGGTGATCTTTGGTAGGCGATGATCCTCCATCCTGGAGACATGCCCCGCCCAGCGGAGCTGTGTCCGCAGCAGCAAAGCCTCGATGCTCACAGTTTCAGCCCGTTCAAGGACCTCGACGTTGGTGACATAGTCACTCCAGTGAATGCCCAGGATGGTACGCAGGCAGCGCTGGTGGAAGCGTTCGAGGAGTCGTAGTTGGCTGCGGTAGAGGGCCCAGGACTCGGAACCATACAGCAGGGTGGTGAGGACCACAGCTCTGTACACGCTGATCTTGGTGCCTGTTTTCAGCTGCTGATTGTGCCACACCCGCTTGAAAAGTCGCCCGAAAGCGCTGTTCGCTTTTGCCAGCCTGCTGTCAAGCTCCTTGTCCAGCTTGGCGTCCGACGTGATAATGCAGCCAAGGTAAGTAAACTGGTGCACTGACTTTAGTTCAGACTCGCCGATGGTGATGTGAGGAGGGCGGTACACTGTCTTGGGTGCCGGCTGATGGAGGACCTCTGTCTTTTTAAGACTGACCTCGAGTCCAAAGAGCTGGGCAGCATCTGCGAAGCAAGACGTGATGCGCTGCAGGGCTCTCTCTGTGTGTGCAACGAGGGCAGCATCATCAGCAAAAAGCAGCTCGCGAATCAGTTGGTCTAGGGTTTTCGTGTGGGCCTGCAGTCGTCTGAGGTTAAACAGGCTGCCATCGAGACGATACCTGATGTACACTGCATCGTCATCATCGAGGTCCACTGTGGCCTGCTTCAACATCATGCTAAAAAAGATGGTGAAGAGGGTCGGTGCCAGCACGCAGCCCTGCTTTACACCGTTGAGAATAGGGAATGGTTCTGAGAGGTCATTGTTGAGTCTGACCTGGCCTTGCTGGTCCTCGTGTAGCTGGACAATCATGTTGAGGAACTTTGGGGGACAGCCAAGTCGCTCCAGGATCTGCCACATGCCTTGCCTGCTCACAGTGTCGAACGCTTTTGTTAGGTCGACAAACGTTACGTACAGCCCTTTGTTCTGCTCGCGGCACTTCTCCTGTAGCTGTCTCAGCACGAAGACCATATCGGTGGTGCTCCTGTTTGCTCTGAAGCCACACTGGCCCTCTGGGAGTTGGTCTTCAGCGATGGCAGGTACCAGCCGATTCAGGAGCAGCCTTGCAAGGATTTTCCCAGCAATGGACAGCAGGGTAATTCCCCGGTAGTTGGAACAGTCAGACTTCTCGCCTTTGTTCTTGTACAGGGTGATAACGACTGCATCACGGAGATCTTTTGGTAGTGTTCCTTCCTCCCAGCAGCAGAGAAAGAGGTCATGGAGCTTGTTGTGCAGTGCTGTGCCTCCATGTTTCCAGATCTCTGGCGGTATTCCATCAATGCCTGCTGCTTTGCCACTCTTGAGCTGATGGATGGCTTTGAGGGTCTCTTCAGCGGTGGGCGGTTCGTCCAATTCAACCTTTACTGGGAGGTGTGGGATTTGTAGGACGACTGCTTCTTGAACAGTGCGCTCAGCGCTGAAGAGGCTCTGAAAGTATTCCGACCAGCGGTTCAAGATGGAGGTATTATCTGTGAGGAGTGCCTGGCCGTTCGCGCTTCGCAGGGGACTTTGTACCAGGTGCCTGGGGCCATACACTGCTTTCAGTGCTTCGTAGAAACCCCTGTAGTCACCATTGTCAGCGCAAAGCTGGGTCCTCTGTGCAAGTCTGGTCCACCACTCATTCTGGAGATCTCTGAGCTTGCGCTGGAGACTGCTGCAGACGAGGCGGAAGGCAGACTTCTTCACAGGGCAGGAAGGCTGGGCTAGGTGAGCCTGATGGGCGGCTCTTTTTTTTGCTAGGTGTTCCTGGATCTCTACATCGTTTTCGTCAAACCAGTCTTTGTTCTTCTTTCTGGCGAAACCCAAGACTTCTGCAGAGGATTTTGCAATAGCAGTTTTTAGTTGTTCCCAAAGTGTTTCAGGGGAGGAGTCTACTGGGTCCGCTGTGTCTTTGAGCCTGCGCTGTAAATCTGTCTGAAAGGCAGCTTTCACATCATCACGCTGAAGGCTGGCAACATCAAGCTTTTTCTTGGGGGGCCCCCATTTCTTGGGTTTTGGCTTGAAGTGGAGCCTGAGTTTGCAGCGGACAAGGCGGTGGTCAGTGTGGCACTCTGCGCTGGGCATCACTCTGGTGAGGAGGACGTCACTGCGGTCCCTCTGACGCACTAGGACATAGTCGATAAGGTGCCAGTGTTTGGAGCGAGGATGCATCCAGGTGGTCTTTCGACTGTCCTTTTGCTGAAAAGTAGTGTTGGTGATGACCAGTTGCTGCTCCGCACAGAACTCCAACAGTAGGCGGCCATTGTCATTGCAGTTCCCCACGCCATGCTTGCCGAGGACTCCTTTCCAGGCTTCAGAGTCCTGGCCCACTCTGGCGTTGAAGTCGCCAAGGATGATGACTTTGTCGTCTGCTGGGGTACTCTGTAGGAGGCTGCGCAGGTCAGTGTAAAACTTGTCCTTTTCAGCAGGCTCTGCCAGGAGGGTTGGGGAGTACACACTGAGAAGGGTGACGTGTTGCTGGTGTCTCAGTGGGAGGCGCATGGACATGATGCGATCTGAGTGGCCCGTTGGTAGGTTTTCCAGCTTAGTCGCAATGGATGTCTTGACCATGAAACCCACGCCTGAGAGCCGTCTTTCTGATGCAGGCCTGCCTGACCAGTAGAGGGTGTACCCAGCACCAAGTTCTTGGAGACTATTATTATTTCCAACAGTAAGAACTAAAGGATTTGGGCAGAGATCTTTTTTTTTTTTTTTTTACCAGGGTCCATCAGTCTGGAATGATCTTCCTAAATCATTGAGACACAGTGAGTCCAGTGCCAGTTTTAAACACAGTCTTAAAACCCATCTTTTCCCATCGTGATTATCGGTGTTCATATATTTAGTCATTTTCTGTTCTTTTGTGTAATTGTACATGTGGTTTTGGTTTTGTCACCTTTTGTGTAATATGTTTCTTGTTCGTATGTACGGCGCCTTGAGCATCTTACCATGTATATGCGCCTTATAAATCCTCTGTATTATTATTATTATTATTATTATTATTATTATTATTATTATTATTATTATTATTATTATTATTATTATTATTATTATTATTATCATCATCATAGATAAAACCTTCCTATGTAAACTTTTTTGGTTGACCGCGCAAGGTAAAGGGTCAAATGAATCAATAAACGTGTGAAAAATGCACAATTTGAGAAAAATACTAAAGATTTCTCAAGTACTATTGCAAACTCTGTAATTTATGTAAAGACACAGAAGAGTTGAGCGACCTCTTGGAAAGGTCAAGGTCACAGAATGTTATAAAAATTATGCTGTTTGCTGATACATCTGAGCTATGAGGGCTTTGCCGTTCTTGCTGAAATCATTGCAGATGGATTTCAAAGGAACCTCAGCCGTAAAGAAAACGTGGATACAAAATAGTCCAGAAGATATTACCCATCGCACTTGCAGGGACTCATGCAATTCTGTGCCGCTGCATCTAAGTGGTGTTCCTGCTACTGTAGCGAAGGGGGTAATAGCTTGCAGACTTGCCTCAGTCTTGCTTGTCAGATAGACACCGGCAATTGTATACTTGAAGAGATTTACCTATCGTGCCCTAGCGCACAGACGCGATTCAGATATTTAATGTAAAATGACGTTAATTTATTATTATTATTATTATTATTATTATTTATTATTATTATTATTATTATTATTATTATTATTATTATTATTATTACTTTTGCAATATTCATAGTATCACATTTACGTTTTGTTGCAACTGGTGTGGGAAGTTTGTCTTAACTCAATCAGCCCGGCGGACGTATTTCCCAAATTTTGGAGGCGTCCTCTAACGACTATGCACCTGTTGCAGGAGATGGATCGACCATGATAATTCAAGGGCAGTGCCAGATTAGCTTGGCGCCGACAGGCGCCAAGCTAATCTGGCACTACTCTTGAATTATCATAGTCGACCCATCTCCAGCTGTAGTGCGTCAGGGCTGAATGGGTTAACATAGTTTCAGCCACACCTTTAATCTACTTATATTTTAAATTCACGAGTTATCTCAATGTTTGCAGATACAGCACGCGCGCGTGCGTGCGTGTGCGCGCGCGCGCGAGTGTGTGTGTGTGTGTGTGTGTGTGTGTGTGTGTGTGTGTGTGTGTGTGTGTGTGTAGTTTAGCGTGAGTGTACACAACACTTTTTGTGTTGAAGTAGAAGAAATAAAAGTAAAACATTTAGGGCTTAACGTTTGTTGTCCACCACTTACGAAAGCGATTTCAAAGACCTGAAACCACGACCATCGAAATCACGTCCCTCGGACAAAAGTCGAACGCTCTAACACACCACTGAAAAACCTTCGTGTTAGCGAATTGTAGCAATCACAGCTCACTCACTCTTGACACGGATTCTACTTTTTTTAAAAAGAAAAAAGTTATATACCGACGAGCAAAAGAATTGCAACATTTTGAGAATGATCAGAAACACTAAAGTGTTTCCGATCATTCCAAAAAATGTTGCATTTCTTTTGCTCGTCAGCATATAAAAATCCCTGCTCTTAACAGAGTGAATTTAAAGTGGATTTAATTCTCTAATGACTGTTAGCTGAAGAGCGTTACATCCGTATTGAACTGTACAGAGACGTATTTACAAGGTGACATGATGCAAAGGTGCGCAGATTTTGCTTTTCAGATTCATGACCCCCACTTGTACTGTGCTTACTGTAGTTACCTGATTAGATAATCCCTCGCTCGTAATGTGCACCCACTTTAACAAAGCACAACCCGACCAAGAGATACTGTTGCTCGCAATTAGGAGGAGGTGGTGACATGCAAGTTACGGGTTGAAGTGGAACTGGTGTATATTATAACTTTTATTACACTACTTGAACCTGACGGCCTATTGTGTAGCTACGCTTTTGTTTATGCTTATATTTACATGTAGGTTTATGAGCAATAACGTTACCATGTGAATGCGCGTTAACGCGATTATGCCCTGAATTGATGCAAAAGCTAGTATGTCGAGTTTTTTTTTTTTTTTTTTTTTTTTTTTGAGAAGTGAGATTTACAATGTATTACATAAAAAACCTTGCATTTTGAAAAAAAAAAAGACATACAGGTTTTGTTATTTGTTTGATTTTGTTTGTCTTGTAGGACAGCGATTATATAACCTCAACAAGTACGCTGGGTGTAATTCCGAGACATTTTGATCTTGAATGATGGTTGTTGATTTCATGTGGCAAATCAACTGACCGAACATCAGGATGGCAGGTATGCTTTTAACTCTTTAGCTGTCGGTATAGTTTTATGTATGTGATTCTACAGGAAACAATTCGTCAAAAAGTTCTAGCGACAGCCAAGGGGTAAATCCTCTTTCTTCATACTGTACCGTTTAATGGCGTTTGGCGTGTGCCTGTTAATCAACAGGCACAGTCCAAGAACAGATAGGGCCTAAGAAATGTAATACTTGTAGGGTGACTATCGGATTCATTACTCTATTCACTAAGACCTACAGATAATGTATAACGGGCTCACCTATTTGCCGCACATTGTTATAGTTTTATTGTTAATTTATTTTGCGGTAAATGTTCTTAAAGGGGGCTTCAACAATGTGTATGGCAGTGATGCCTTATGAGAGTGAGTCAAAACGATAAGACGCAGTGAAATGAAGATTGAATTAAATGAGAAAACAGTACTTAACTCATTCAGATCGTGTAAAATGCGTTAAAGACCTAGTGTCATGCAAAACGCTTAGAGCTATAACATAACTGCGTTGCTTTCCTAAGTAAGCCACTGTAGCTGAAACACACGGTTCTTTGGCGTTTCTTGAGAAACTGAATAAAACTAAAAACACACCTGAACGAGACTGCTCCCATAATCATGATGAAACGTTTTTATTCAGGATAAAAAGTTTTAGGCATAGTAATGCCTATCTTCCAAACTGTCCTGCTACTCTACACATATAAAAATACATCAGACGATACAGCAAAAGATAAACATATATAAGTAAAAAGACCCATTTCCCCCACAGAAAAAAAGCCAGCATGTGTTGGGTCCCAGCCTAGACACGGCACCATCCTCGGATAGAGTGACGTATAAAAAAAATGTACGCACAAATTATGGGACATTCCCCAGTAGGAATGCGTTTTCGGGCCCACGGCGGCTTTTGCGTACTGGGTTGCAATTTCGGATTGAATTACAACTGAAACATATTCTCAGCATTAAACTAACGGTTGTCAGTGGCCTACTTTTTCCACAAGATTGGTGTGACATCTAGGGCTCACAAAAAATGGGAGACATAGTTTCGTCTTAAATTACCAGAAGTCTCAGGCAAGGTACAGTGAAGTTTATGTACGAAATCAAATGTCCTCATTCCAGTCTTTACAACCGAAATAGCTTTTGTGAGTACTGTAAAAGTTCAAATAGTGCATTTTTCGGAATGTTTGAGAATGCCTTTGAACCATCTGTGTTGTCTTACTTCTCTGGTACCATAGTGGTATTGTTGTCCTCTGAACTGATTATCAGACCACCAAACCATTGGCACTTCAGTCTGATAATCATCTCCATCAGACTACAACCCCATAATGTAACCTTGATGTACGCAAATACAGCTTCAGTGCCATAATGTCCCCTACTTTTTGTGTCCATTATATTCCCAATGTTGTGAAAATGTCGGCCAGAGGCATGGCTAATCACTGACATAAACATTATTTTACCCATGCTGAGAATTTTTAATACTTAAAACTGACAAAGGTAAGATCTCCCATTGCTTGTAAGCATTGCATGCCACGGATGATTTGAGCAATCAAATTTCGCACTGGTCATATCGCTTTAACTTCGAGAGTAATTTTTAAAAAGAACAACAACGGACCGATCGTATTTCGAGGCATGTTTCTGTTTTTAAGTCGACTGGATATCATGCAACAGGCGATAATAGCGTTTCTCGCTGAAACGCCATGCTCACCTATGACACGGTACACCCGACGTG
>BTPG01000001.1:226409660-226599660 GCA_036245525.1 Semisulcospira habei | reverse complement strand
ATTACTGTGCGATATTTTGTGCGTCTGAGCGTTTGCTTCCTGATCACAGAGATGTATTGTTAAATTCGCTCTGCGATGCGTGCATTTTCATGTCATGTTTGTTTGGGCTAAAGAGACCAATCTTATTTTCCCATCGTCTATTTCGGAACAATTCCGATATTTTACCTTAATGCACAGAATTAACTTTCTCGTAATTGGCACCTGTGTGAACTGTGTGTACATCGAATCATACATGTGCCGCGATGTCTTTGCATAATTTGAGGACCATGCAATATGCTGATGTGCAGAACACCTCCTCATTTTCAGGGTCTTCTAATGATCAATGGAGGACGCTACTTCGCGAACCACGTCTCCCCGTTCGCCAGCATGGTTCGGAGGTTTCGGCGTGAAAAAGATACAAGTGCCCGCTTAGTGGCACAGTTTCAAAAGTTATATTTCGGTAATAACAATTGCTCAGTATAATTACTAATCAACTCAGCTCACTGAACGTTTTATCAATTAGCGTCAACGGTTTGCGTGCGTGCGTGTTGGCTTGCGCGCGTACGTGTGTGTATGTGTGTCACTGTGTGTGTGTGTGCATGTGTGTGTGTGTGTGTGTGTGTGTGTGTGTGTGTGTGTGTGTGTGTGTGTGTGTGTGTGTGTGTGTGTGTGTGTGTGTGCGTGCGTGCTTACGTGTGGTATGCGTGCATGCATGCGTGCGTGATGTCAAATAGCACATAATATTAACTGTGTACCAATAGGTACACTGAGAAAAAACACACTAGAGACAGACACTAATTCTACAGCAGCATCTGGTCATTCCCAAAAAACCTCAAGACGAATTACTCTTCTACTCCCCCCCCCCCAACGCCAACTACAACCACTTGCCCACACCGACCCCCCCCCCCCCTCTTCCACCCTCTAGCTTTTACTGTTTTCTCACTTTCGCCTTGCTGATGTACCAGTATCATTTTCGCCAAAAGGGATGTCGCACGCTTTAAAAGTCGACATGATTTTATGTACATGATGATGATGATGATGATACTCAGTGCAGTATCGTCGCGTACAATTCTGCTTCATGATCTGGTACTGCGTAAATCTGTACATATTTTGATAGCATTTTCATTTTAGCACAGCGTTTTCTTTCTGGGAGTAATCTTCAAGCATAAAGCCGCGAATCTGGTTCGGCCTGTCTCGAATGAGTTAACGTTCACACGAGATATCTTGCGCAGTTACACTATTCTGCCCTACCGTGGCAAAAGAGATTAAGTCCATATTTTACAAAATAACCTCGCGCTGGGACCATACGGCGTTGAGGCGCGTCCCCTGGGTGGTGGATATGGGGTCCCTCGCGAGAGGGGTGCACCGAATGAAATAAGGTGCCGTGAACCAACATGGTCTAAGGGAAGGTGACCCCGACAGAAAACCCCTGGTCCTCCTAGTAAGGGGGTTGGGCGTGGGGGTAGCTTCCCCACCCTGCAAATAAGGAAATAGCTACAAAAACGCCGACGAAAAGACAAACAGCAATTTCATTCCTGGAGGAGGAAGGTTCTTCTACCAGAAGATTTATGACGTCTTGTGGTGAAAGCCGGAAGTCTTCGGAAGCCACAGGACCGAGCCGCCTCTCTCTATCCAGGGACACAACCATGGGCACATGGAATGTCAAGACCATGTACCAGAGCGGCAAGGCCGCCCAGATAGCAGCGGAAATGCAAAAGTACAACCTTTCCCTGCTAGGTATCAGCGAAGCCAGATGGACGCAGTCTGGCCAGAAAAGGCTGTTAAGTGGGGAGATGATTCTGTATTCAGGTCATGAAGAGGAGAATGCCCCCCATACATAAGGAGTAGCATTCATGCTGTCACCAGTGGCACAGAGAGCACTGTTGGGCTGGGAACCTCTTGGGCCAAGAATTATCACAGCAGCCTTTAGAACCAAGAAAAAGATCAAGCTGAACGTCATCCAGTGTTATGCGCCCACTAATGACAGTGACGAGGAAGAGAAACAAGAGTTCTACGACCGACTCCAGAGTGCTGTGGACAAATGTGCGGAGGGAGACATCATCATCGGCATGGGTGATTTTAATGCCAAAATAGGGGAGGACAACACCGGATATGAAGAGGTGATGGGGAGACAGGGACTAGGGGAGATGAGTGAGAACGGGGAGAGGTTCGTAGACTTTTGTGCTCTAAACAGACTTGTCATTGGAGGCAGCATCTTCCCACACAGAAGAATACACAAAGCAACTTGGGTCTCACCTGACCATACTACAGAGAACCAAATAGACCATATTTGCATTAACAAGAAATTTAGAAGATCCCTTCAAGATGTTCGAGTGAGGAGGGGAGCAGATGTCACCTCAGACCACCATCTGCTTACCTTAAGAATAAAGCTCAAATTAAAGAAAAGCTGCACAGAGACAACAAGAAGACAGCGCTATAATGTAGGCCTCCTGAGAGAGACTGGAGTGAGAGAAGAGTTCAAACTGGTGCTGTCCAACCGGTTTCAAGCGCTACAGAAGCTAGTAAATGAAGAGGAGGCGGTCACCACAGAGCAGCAGTGGAAGGCAGTTAGAGAGGCGCTGAACTCAACCTGCAAAGACACTGTAGGGTTCAGGAAACACCATCACAAGGACTGGCTGTCGGCACAGACCTTGAAGAAGATAGAAGTGAGGAAGCAGAAGAAAGCAGTTGTCAACAACAGTCGCACGAGAGCAGCCATAGCAAGGGCATAGGAGGAATACTCGGAAGCCAACCGCGAGGTGAAGAGGAGTATCAGGGCAGACAAGAGGGCCTACACAGACAGTCTGACCGCAGAGGCAGAAAAGGCCGCAGGCAGCAGCAACATGAAACAGCTCTACGACATTACCAGAAGATTGTCTGGCAAGTATGGCCATACAGAAAGACCAGTAAAAGACAAAGAAGGCAAGCCCATTGCAGACAGAGCAGACCAACTCGACAGATGGGCCGAGTATTTTGAAGAGTTACTGAACAGACCCAGCCCCCCCCCCCCCCCCCCCCCGACATCCAGCCAGCAGAGACCGACCTACCCATCAGCTGTGACAGACCCAGCCGGGAAGAGATCAGAAGAGCAGTGGCATTTTTGAAGAACGGCAGAGCAGCAGGGCCAGATGGCATCCCAGCGGAGTCTCTGAAAGCAGACCTAGAGACAACAGTAGAGCTGCAGTACCCACTGTTTGGAAAGATCTGGGAAGAGGAGGTGATGCCGGCTGACTGGAAGGAGGGGTACCTAATCAAGCTTCCCAAGAAAGGCGACCTCAGCAAGTGTTCCAACTACAGAGGAATCACCTTGCTGTCAGTACCAGGAAAGGTCTTCAACAGGATCATCCTGGAGAGAATGAAGAGCTCCGTTGACCCACAGCTGAAAGACCAGCAAGCAGGATTCAGGAAAAACCGATCATGTACAGACCAGATCGCCACTCTCCGCATCATCGTGGAACAGTCTCTGGAGTGGAGCTCCCCGCTGTACGTCAACTTTGTGAATTACGAGAAAGCATTTGACAGCGTGGACCGAGAGACTTTGTGGAAACTCCTACGACAAAACGATGTACCCACTAAGCTCGTCCGCCTGATCAAGAGCAGCTACGATGGCATGACATGTCGCGTGATCCACGAAGGGCAGTTCACCAGGGAGCTCCAGGTCAGAACAGGTGTCAGGCAGGTGTGTTTGCTGTCTCCGTTCCTCTTCCTACTGGCCATAGACTGGGTCATGAAGAGGACCACAGAGCACAGACGAAGTGGAATACAGTGGACACTGTGGACACAGCTTGACGACCTCGATTTTGCAGATGACTTGGCTTTACTGTCCCACAATCATCAACAAATGCAGGACAAGACCACGAGGCTTGCTGACATCTCGTCCCAAGTGGGCCTCACCATCCACAAACAGAAAACAAAGACAATGAGGCTGAACGCAACCAGGGAAGAACCAGTCTTGCTTGCTGGCATCCCGTTGGAACAGGTGGAGTCCTTCACCTATCTCGGGAGCATCATAGACAAAAAAGGCGGCACTGATGCAGATGTCCGAGCACGAATCGGTAAAGCCAGAGCAGCCTTTTTCCAATTAAAAAAAAGTGTGGTGTTCCAGAGAGCTGTCACAACACACCAAAGTCCGGATTTTCAACTCCAACGTAAAAGCAGTTCTCCTATATGGAGCAGAGACTTGGAGATTGACAAAAACCACAGTCAACAGAGTACAGATCTTCATAAACAGTTGCCTTAAAAAAAATTGAAAATCCACTGGCCAGAGAAGATCAGCAACGTCAGACTCTGGGAGAGAACAGAGCAGATAACAGCAGAGAATGAAATTGGGCGAAGAAGATGGGGATGGATTGGTCACAGACTGAGAAAGCCAGCTTCCAGTATCACTAGGCAGGCATTGTCATGGAACCCCCAGGGAAAGAGGAAAAGAGGCAGGCCGAGAAGCACCTGGCGTCGAGACCTCTAAGCAGACATGAAGAGACTGGGAACCACCTGGAGTAAAATCGACAGAGAAGCACAGGACAGGAGTCGCTGGAGGTCTCTCGTCGACGGCCTATACCCGGGGAAGGGTGACAGGCATAAGTAAGTAAAGTTTACAAAATAAGAAAAGCAACTATTGTAGTATGTCAAGAAGAACAGTATTATTTGTTGCAGGAGAGCGAAGAAACGTCAAGCGTGTGGTGTTACTGGGGAAGACGGGCGCCGGGAAGAGCTCCCTGGGTAACACCTTGCTGGCGATCCAGCATGATCCATTCATGGTGGCGCGAGGCTTAAACTCGGGGACACAAAAATGCCAGTGGAAAGAAGGCACTGAGTACGAGGTCAGTTCTATACAGAAAAGGCTATACACAGATGAGCAAAATAATAAATAAATAAATAAATAATACGGACGACGTAAAAAATGTGACGTTTTTGGAGTCATTTCTAAACACTTACATACTGACGAGCTTTGAAAAAGCTACATCATTAAAATGGTTCCAGTTACATACAGCATTCGTATTGCTCGTTCGTATGATTGCTGGCATCATAGTAAGTCATCGGTTATGGTTGTTAGAATCACTGAATGATAACAAAGTTCACAGCAAAATAGTACGCCTATATTTTCATTAATTTTGCCACCAAGCTGTACATTGTTTTATGCCTTGTAGATGGAAGGGGAAAACTTCTTGAAATAAAAAATACATTGCTGGTGTTATTTTTCAAAGATCGATCAGTATTGAATTAGAGTGGACAAACCATTATTATGTTTGTGCGTAGACGTACACAATCGAGGTTGTTTGTCTAAGCATCTTTACAAACCACGTTTCGTAACATCATAAAGCGACCTGCTCTTGGGAGTAAATGGTTTCTAGTTTTTAATATTTCATTCATAAATGTGTATAGTTTGTCTCACAATAGGCCCGATACTGCGTATAGCTTTTGTTTAACTGTGAAGTTCGTCTGCAGTGAAATGAAAGACCTTTCTGCTCTTATTCTCCTTTGAACTTTAGGAGAGTTCCCTCGTTACGCATATGGAGCAATATAAGTGTTAGTTGCTTGTGTCTGCTCACACGGATTATGAAGAGACGGGTAGAAAGTCTTAGTTGAGGCAAATCACCGTTGAAAACCGGTTGTATCGGCAAATTTTACAGGGGCGGATCAAGAGGGTGTCTCGACCGGGGGTGGGGTTGGGGAGGGGCACAACAGCCCGACCCCCCCCCCCACCACCCCCCTCCCCAAACTGTGTCATACAAAACAAATCCAGACCCAAAAATGTGACTAACAGGCGAGCATAATGCAAAAAGATAAATCCTAACAGAAAGAAACACGCTTAGAAAAAAAAGTTGTGTTGAAATTATTCTTTCTTGGTGCTTTTCTTGTTGGTATTTTCTTTAAAATTATACTATTGTGTTGTAACCGTTCTCTCTACGCGTGTTTCCTTCCTTTATTTTTTGGGGTTTTCTCAGACATACTTACAGATTTTTAGAGCTAAAGATTTTTTATTTGTTGAAACTTTTATTCTTTATCTCTGGACATAGCTCCGCTTTTGACACTTTTTTAAAAGGAGCGGCTGATCATATCTACATGCACTTGTACTCCTCCCCACCTCCACCCTACCTCCCTAACAAAACAAGATTAATCGGGTACTTCTGATTCTTATGCGGTGTTAATTTTCTTATTGAAAAGAATGTCTACCTGAAGATACTGCAAGAGCAATTATTACGTGCTTGACAACAACACTATACTACTAATTTCTTCTTCGTAAGAGGAACAACACAGCCATTTGTGAAAATCGTGATACTGCTCTATCACCCACAAATCTCCCCCATGTGAGGAACACAGGCGCAGATCATATAAACAGTCATGATCACCCATGATGTATACCTCTTCCACTGGCTGACAATTGCGTAAAGGGTTAGTTAGTGATCAGAATCAATACATTTCACACCTGGTGACACGCGTCAATGACTACAATGCTGCTCTGAATGGCACCGGTGCATGTCCATGGACACTACCTCAAAAGGCAAAGGTATGAGACCGGAGACCCAATGTGCTCAGAGTGTGATGTGTGACGAGATTAGGGGATTAGCAATCACCTATGACACCCGAGCCAGCTGGCAGCATACCCCGGGGGAGACACTCACAGCACAGTTGATTTCTCGCTTTCTGATCAGTGTGCATGTCCACAGTCGTAGACTTAAACCTAGATGACTGCCACGTATGATGATGCAATGCTAATGGTATCACACAGAAAGAGGTAATGCTTCTCATGAGCCCCTGTGACTGAAGGGGCACATGAAACTCTATTGCTGGCTGAGGGACTGAGTTGGGCCCCAGATCAGCAATGATTAAACACTTTACCGCCGCTGGAGTTGGCTAGCAGACAGCGGCTTATTGCCTGATGGCTGCTTCAGCCCCCCCCCCCCCCTCCCCCCTACCCCGCCAAATCACTGGTTTAGCAGCCAAAGCTTGCCCTGTAACAGAGCGCGGTGTGATGTATTATAAGCCAGGCCGAACATGCATATTTGTCCTGGCTTTTAACCACTGCTTTCGCCGAAACTCGTGCAGTTTGACCTACTTCTGATTTCCGGAAATCGTCCGTTGACAGGTGGTAGACACACCAGGTCTGTGTGACACACACCGGCCCAACCGAGAAGTACTGAAAGAGATCGCCAAATGTGTGGCTCTGGCTTTTCCTGGTCCTCACGTTATCTTCATGGTTCTACGCTGTGATCGACGTTTTACTGAGGTCTGTGGATTATTGTTATTGTCTTTCTTTATTATCGGTCAGAGGAATTACAAGAAACACCAAACAAAAAAAACAAAACAAAACAAAAAACACACTTTAAAATGAATTTAAAAAATGTACTGGTGCTTTGAAAGTGTGGGTATATCTGTGCATTTTATCTATTTGGGAATAAAATCTATTTTTTTTTAAGTCTGCAGAAGAGTTAGTCATGACAACAAAATTGCATCCTTCGTCGTGTTAACCCCTTCGCTGCGGGGCACAAATTGCAATGGCCAGTTGCAAGAGGCATAGATTTGAATGAGCTTCCGCAACTGTGGGAGTCATGTGGATCAATGTCTCTTGCTCAAACCAATTTGTATCCATGTTCACTTAATGACTGGGGACATTTGACGTTTGGTGAAAACAAAATCTCGAAAACAACGTATACGTCTAGTGGCAGAGAAGTAATTTAAGAGCGTCCGTGGGTTGCGAAAATATTTGTCAAAGTATTTAATGTATAGGCAGCAAGACATACATGCATGTAGTGTTTACAGTAGCTGCAGTTGCACTGACGTATTCCAAAGTCGCTGATTTTGTTTTATTTTGTTTTGTTTTGTTTTTTTGTTTGTTTGTTTGTTTTTGTTTACGTGTCTCTGGGCACAAAAGAGACTCTGACACACCGTAATTATGACATACACCCAGGGGAATTACTCAGCCACTGAACAGACAAATAATCATCAGTATCGTCTGTTGTAAACATATTTTGAAAAATGCCGGGATAGATAAAGAGATAGGTTACAGCTGTAATTTAACTGATGCATAATTATAACGAGATGCTCTTTCAGAAATAAAACTGAAAAATTATTATTATTGTAATCAATATACCAGGTGAGTATACCACAAGACCAATATTGTGCCAAATCAAGGGATGTGATATTTTATTGCTTATTGGTTTGTATTAAAATAACGTTATCATCTTCTTTAAGACTCTTTATACTTTTTCTCATTGGCCTATCTTAATACGCCCGTTCTCAAGGCAACGGGAGTCTTCTTATAACATGGTACCAACATACGACAAGTAAACTAAACTAACCCTCATGTTACGATGTCAACTACTCGCTGAAAACATTTTCTCCCAAACTTTTTAATGGCCAGTCACATTTCTCAGTACAAGCATCTTCATTCAGTCCCCTAACCGCAAAAATCCTGATAAATTAACATTTTAGGGGTTTGCAAAACAAAATGAACTGAATGCAGCTGTTATATGACACCTTTGGTACCAATTTCATACAAAACATAACTCAAAAATTGTATATGTTAGACAATATCGATAGAAAATTTCAAACGAAGGCCCTACGTAGGCTGTACCTACTGTCCATAGTCGAAACGGAGGAGAAACGACAAGTTGGACAAATAAAAACTGAAGGAAAGTGAGTTGAAGTTCTACCGTGCAATCGTGCTCATCACCCTCATGGAAACGCGCATCCTGGAATATGACCCTTTTTCAAAAATTGCCGAGATCCGTATCCGGAGACTTTAAACTGCTGAAGTTACGATTTGGGTATGCTATTTTACACAAGTTTGATATCAAGGGAAGCAGTGGTCAATGCCTAGCGGTAGAAAATAAAACATTGGACGAAAGTATTGTTATTTTTTTTAATATCGATGCTTCTCTGACCCAAGGGTAGAAAAAATGCATGTCCCATGTTCCATGCTGTTACTTTAAATAAGGAATGTTAGATATTCATAGTGATACGACAATTATCAACATATTTATATATCTTTATGGCATTTCATTTGATAGCATGAAAACAAATTTTAAGCGGCATTTTATGATTAATTCAGATAAACGTGTCTGTCCCACGGATTTTGGTCTTTGCCGTTACCAGCAACTAAATGTTAGCAAAACCACCTGAAATTATTCTTTAAAAACAACGAAATTTTTCGAGAATGTTCGTCATTTTCCAGGCATCAGATACGTGGTTTCTTGAATGTGCACATAATTAGTTCATTCAAAACATGAGAGTTGACATGAGTTTGTTTCATGTTTTCTACCTGTTGCATGCTTTTATTAAATGTTAATATCAACATTTATTTTTCTTTATACTGTTGCTGCATAAGGCAGTTGGGCCATGTTCATGACTAAAGGCATGATAATAATGCGTTTGCGATTTTTTAGATCACGAGAACCCGGGGTGTTTTTATCCTGTAATTTTCCATGCCATAACATGACTTGGTTAACAGTAGAGAAAGCGGTTGGTAACACCACTGACTCTCTTTAACATTTTTGTTTATTTATTAAATTTCTGAAATTCTCTTCACATTATAAATGCAGGTCCTCAAAAAAAAGTCAAGCTAAGATCACAAGAAATTCGATCGTGTAAATGGTAGATTACAGATACTTCTAGATGTATTTTCCTCTCACTTGGTAACATAACCTAATTATGGCAACATGATAGAACAAACTGGTATGAAGTGCGAACACACACACACACACACACACACACACACACACACACACACACTCACACCAATACACACACACACACACACACACACACACACACACACACACACACACACACACAGTGTAATATCAGGCCCTTGATTTGCCCCACTTAGGTGTATGCCCGTTAGTGTGCTCCCAACGACTGTAAGAACATTTAATGTTGCTGTATGCTTGGGTCGTTTAAACATGGCCCGACCATCACCAAAATCCGGTCATTTGGCCCATAGCATTGATTGATAAAGTCTGTAGTGTTGTGTAGTGTACGATTTGTTATTTGCTTTTTTTTTTCTCGTGCGTCAGTTTTCACCAACTCACTTTAAAATGCATGAGGTGGACGTGCAAACAAACCTCAAATCTTGTGTTACCGTCAGACTGAAAACAGCAACGAAAATGTACTTGGGGAAAGGGGGGGGGGGGGTGCAGAGAGGAGGTGGGATTGTATGATCAAGTATAGGTAAACCTCCGTCTTTGTGTAGATTCGTCACGTATAATGGTCGGAAAGTAAACTTAGCTTATAGATCAGTGTTTGTCATGCTTTGCGCGGTGATGTTTCGTTGACGAGTCTGGTACATCGGGCACAAACGCCTTGTGTACAATGCAAACCTTTAAACTCTACATTAAATGTGAGGCATTCGACGTCCGTTTGCGTCGATACTTTCCTTAACGTACTTTCAAAGAAAATATATAAATACTGCTTGTTTTGTAATAGTTTTTCTTTTCCGTTAAAAAACCCACTTCCTGTTACCATTTTATTATAGCAGTTTAACACAGTTTTATCTTTTTTTTTTTAAATGAAATAAACGTTTTGTGAGCTGTTTACCTCGCAGCAAAGACTTTACATGAAAATTGGACCGAACTGTTTTTGATAAAGAAATATATATCTTTTCAAGTTAAACACTGTCAACCCAAAACAGTATTTTGTATTTTCTCAGATTTATTATATAGAACAGAACAAAACACATTCAGTTTTATCTAATTGATTTTACAGATGCTAAAGGCATTTAGATGGCGTTTATTTGATGGTGTGTGTTTCTATAAGGCCCTTTTTAATCAGACATGGTAAACAATTTTACGTCAGATAACAGCAAAGATTTTGTTTTGACATCAACGACAATTTTAATAATGATCAAAGTAAGTTTTTATGATTAGATTGAAATTGTTCGATTTTATTGCACTTGAACGAACAACGTTTGAATGAACAAACAAAGAAGCTTTGGGCGTAACAAAACTTTAGGTTTAAACAACTTCAATTTTAAGTCCCTTCTAGATGGGGCGTTTTAGGATGGGTCGCGGTGGGGCGAATTTAAAAGCATGTCCATGATGTCAAAGGCGGGCAGGCCTAAACCTCTGACAACTGAAGTAGCAAGATAACAAGATGGGATGAACCATAACCCACAAAGTTCCTTCTATACGAAAGCTGTCCTTGCTGTCAAAGGTCTCTACCGTTTGTCTTTGACCTGATTCTGATGCGGAAATATCTCCTATTAGACAAGATGAGGATTTCATCCCAAAGACTACTGTATTGGTTGGATCTCACATGTGCTTTTCTTAGAAACATTAACAGTTGTTCATATTTTTAAGCTTATCCTTCTGATCTATTTCCCTCCTCTCTAAGCCAACCTCTGATCAACACACACGCCGGCACACACACATAAAGACGGACACACGGCGCTTCCCGCCATTAGTACGCTCTTTGGGCTGGAGCAGCGACAAAAATTCTGAAGAAAATAGCACGAGCACATCACTATAAGCTTGACGTCATGGGATCGCTAGTCTCACCAAAGACCGTGACAATACATTATAAGACAGATCACTCCTTCATAAGGCTTACTGAAAAAAGCGAGGTCAGTGTAGCAGTTGCTTCCCATGGTGTAATCGTGTTGTGGCCATACGTCTATCACTATCTGGTAATGGGCTCGAGCTCCGACGCAAGGCTTTTTGAAGGGTTATAGGTGCTTTTTGTGTGTGCATTGCTGAAAACTGTTAAAAAATCACATGACCTCTGCTTCTAAGATATGTTTTTTTTTTCTATTCCTAATCGAAAGATTTTTCGGAAAAGTGGTAATTAGCACTGAAAGTGTACACCCGTTAGAAACTGTAAACAGTACCTGGCGTTGTATGCACAAAGAGATTAATAAGAAATTATCACTGATTACCTGTTCTTTCTCCTCTTCTCAATTCATCCATCCACCCAACACATGTAAATGTATGACAAATTATTTATCATACACAAAATAGCAGGTCAACATGAATATACACATTAGGCTGAATTATCATAAGACGTACAACAGACAATACCATCAGTCACATGCCCACCGCCTTTAGATCTAAAAGTCATTACCAGGTAAACAGATAAACATGTCATCACCGATCAGAATTATGTTCTCCAACAACTCCCTCCTCCCTCACCAGACCTTCGGCTGCTTCCATTGGGAAACTAAACCCCTTACAACAAAGGCAGTCGCGTGGTTTGCCACAAGCTTTGTCCTCTCATCCTCCTCTCATCCTCCCCAAAATTCTCTGCCCCTTCTATTTGATCACGTTTTTTGTTGTAGGTGACTTGTTCTTTTATTCATTTCGTCTAGTACTGTTGCACACAGATCTGACTTTGGCGGCAGTACAGCGCTTTCAGAATTTTGGCACTAAAGCCGGGGCAGACTGAAACCTTTTGCATAGTTTTCCGTAGGGTTGAAACTGACAGGAGGACAAAGAATTTTGCAAGCATACGATATGCCTTGGGGCTTGCATGAAACAAAGATAAAGCTGTTGTTTTTTTCTGTCTCCGTCCATCTCCGGCCTTGTTTCTTTTTGTGTATTTCACGCAACTGTGCTGAAATAAACTGAACAACGAATCAGGCAAAAGATGGGCCAAGCGGCTCTTCGCTGCTGCATCCTTCTTCTCTTTGAGTGTTAATGTCTTTTTCTTTCCTTGTTTGCCGTCTTTTTGTCGTAAATACATTTCTTCTGCAGGCAGTACAATCTGTTGCGCACAGTTTTGAGACTTTTCTTCAAAGCCTGCTTTCTTGGTGAATCGCTGTCCTGACCACCTCTTGCTGCGGCAGTTCCCCCCACACCAGTTTCTCCACTGGACTCATCTGCACACACACAAGCAACCATGCATTAAATCATTAATGATATCATGATAATCCACAGCATATTTACTCAGATAAAAAAAAAATCAATTCACATTTCATCTGACTGACAAGAAATGTATTTTCACACACATACACACATGCAGGCGCGAACACACACAAAAAGGCCATCGATAATTCATCCAAATTTAAAATCTGCTTGTCTGATTTTAATAGTCAACAGATTTTACGACCCCAGTTGTGAACACAACTCAAACAACTGATCTTTTGTGCTGTCATTGTTTGGTAATTTTTTATAAATTAAAATTTCAGCTTACAAATTATAAATCAAACTATATTTATTCATTGAAAGTACCTGGTTGCAGTGACGCGTGCCTGCTTATGAGGCGGCACTTCTGAATCTGTAGCACTAGCAGTATCCCTCGTCTCTGTTGTTAGTTGTGGGGGTGGTTTGGGCACCGAAAACACAGACGGCGCAAGTGAACTGGCTGTTTTGAAAATGGGCACTGCACAGCCTGCAGGAACGTGAACGCAGCTCAGCAGGTAAAAGTCCCAACAGATCTTCCCTGCGCGAATTCTGCACCCGGACATCTGTTGGGAGAATAACAAAGACTGAAATACAAGTACTAAAACACCACCAGCTAAATACTGTAGTCCGTAGGCGTAGTTCGTGAGAACAGTACAGTGGCATGACTTTTTATACTTTTATACTTTTCTCACCAGTACTTTCCTCTTTTGGATCGGAACATCGGTCTAACACCACCAGCTAAATACTGTAGTCCGTAGGCGTAGTTCGTGAGAACAGTACAGTGGCATGACTTTTTATACTTTTATACTTTTCTCACCAGTACTTTCCTCTTTTGGATCGGAACATCGGTCTTAAAACAACTCGATTAAGAACGTGAAACTTACACAGGATTCAATCTCCCTATCAGTTGTATTGCCTTGACGAACGGGAAAGGTCCATGTAGCCTAAAGAATACTTTTTCTCGCCCAAGTTAAGCACGTGTGGCACAAATGACTAGATCTAACTTGAGTTAGTCCACCATAAAGTGGATACAATGGGACAGGAAAACTGGTCTATGTACATATTGCCCTCTTCTACATTTGAAAACAAAATTACTAGAATAATTACTCTGGATCTAAATGGTCGTTAGACCACTTTTCCACTGACATTTCTCGGAATTCACGGCGTGGAGAGCCGGCTAGGGTCTGTTTGCAGTTGGATCAGTTTTCCACTCTCCCAGATTTAAGCCCAAAGATGCATATCACACGAGGGACATATGCCTGAGTATCGCCCTGGCAACTCTAATTCAGAATCGAAAATTTTCGAGATAGACATCCTCTGCGCCATGAACTTATTATACGGTTGTAAATTTTTGCATTTATGCAAAGATAAGACCACAGAGTAATCAGCTTACCTTGTTTCTTCAATGGGAAAAAGGAAAAATGACATGCCGGTGAAACTTGGCTTGTAGCGGGCGTTCGAAAAAGAAATCGCGCTGCAAAAGTCAGACCGTGGCCCTTGCCTCGTTCGGTCAGCCATGATTCAACACGATTACAAGGGAGAAAACTTTCAAAGCGCGTCCTCGCACTCTCGGGGCGAGTGATTTGGTCTCACGACGCCGTGTACACAGTGACGAAATTGATGTTTCACGTCATTCATCCGAATGACACGCAGCCTCTTCCAGGGCTGACTGTTTTGTTCCACACAGCCTCTTCCAGGGCTGGCTGTTTGATGGGAGTATATTCTGGATCCAAAACTTGCAAAAATGAATTAATTATTATTCAAAAAGTTAAAAAGGTACAAAGCTGGCTAACAAACTCAACCAATGTCTTTCTCCAAACTAGCTATATCCAAAATTTAAAGTAGGGGAGACCGGGGCAGGTTGAGACACGGGGCAGGGTGAGACACCCCAAAATAAGGCCTTTAATGTTGTAAATCAGCCGTTCTGTTTCCGATGATAATATTTCCAGAACCCGATCTACAACATCAACCAAGTTTTAGCAGGAGTGATCATATGTGCTTTGAGCCGGAGGAGGTGAGGCTTGTTTTTCAAGAGTACGAACATTTCTGACAATGTTGAAAAATGTTAATTTTAGAGTTACTGCTTGAATGATAGTTGAGATACATGTTTTTTTCGAAAGCAAAGAAACAAGGAAAGCTTGTGTTTGCATCGGTTTAGATAAAAATGCGGTAAATTTTAGAATACTGCGAGGTTTTTTGCAGGTACAGGTACCTGCTTTGTGGCAGGTTGAGACGCGGCAGGTTGAGACAATGTCTCAACCTACAGCGGGCTGTCTCAACCTGCCCCGTGCTATTATGGTGAATAGGTCCCTTTCCATTTTTGGCTCATGTGCGAAGCAAAAGTGAGTATGTTCTGGGCCAGTGGTCGTTTGTCCATTGTCCGACCACCGCCATCCGTTCACCGTCGTCCTTGGTAAACTTTAACGTAGGTATTTTCTCAGAGATTATTCAAGCCACCGTCTTCAAACTTGGCCCACGGATACTTTGTGGCAACACTTTCTAAACATACCAATTTGAGTGACCTCTCTCGAAGGTCAATGTCACAGGGGATCAGGAAATAGGTTAAAAAAAGAAGAAGTAAAATCTATATTTTGACAAGATTTATGTTTTCTCAAATTCTATTCAAAACTTGAAATCCAAACATGGTACACAGATACCTGATGGTAAGACCCTCCTAAGGATACCTATTTGGATGAACCCTCGGAAAGGTCAAGGGTCACAAGAGATCGTGATCGGTCACAAATAGGCATTTTTGAGTTGACAAAAATTGTTTTTTTCTCAAATACTATTTGCAACTTCCGTCCCAAACCTGGTACAAAGATACCTGATGGTAAGACCTTCCTATGCATATTTATTTGGACGACCCGTCGGAAAGGTCAAGGGTCGCAAGAGATCAGCAAACAATGTGAAAAATGTCTTTTTGGCTCACTGCCAAGCAAAAGTGTGTCTATGTTTTTTGCCAGTGGTCGTCCGTCGATCGTCCGTCGTCCGCGGTAAACTTTTACGTTGGCATTTTCTCGGAGATTATTCAAGCCAAAGTCTTCAAACTTGGCCTAAGGATACTTTGTGGCAAGACCTTTCTAGACAGACCAATTTGAGTGACCTCTCACAAAGGTCAAGGTCACAAGAGATCAGGAAATAAGTAAAAATAGCTTTATTTTGACATAATGTATTTTTTCTCAAAAACTATTGACAACTTAAAACCCAAACTTGGTACAAAGATACCTGATGGGAAGACCTTTCTATGCATACTACTTTGGTTAGTCCCTCGGAAATAGGTAAATGTGATGAAGCTCTATGCCCACGCATAAAGTTCACACATGGTTGCTGCTTTGTACTGGCGTGTCAGCGGTTTTTCGGGTGTAACCAGTAAGCCGTGTATTCACGTTTGCGGCGATTAGTACAGAGTTTAAGGGAGAGCTCAGTCTAGCAGAGCTCTAGAGTATTCAGTACGGGCTATTGTGTCAGTGAGGACGAACGTATGTCGGATACACTAGCCGTATTCCAAGATTCTGAAACCTAGATTTCAGGCACGTTTTTATATGTATTGTCGACAGCTACGGAGTTAAAGGTAGTATGCGTTAAAATGATTTAATTCGGTTGTGTAGCGTTGATTTGTTTCAGTTATGTTGCTTTGGAATTTGTTGAGACAACCGGTGATTTTCCTATATAGTTATTGACCGTAATGGATAACTAAGGAATGTGAGGTGTGTAGGTGTGTATGCCTAAGTCGTTTATGAAGGTAGTACGTGGTTGTGTTAAGTATAACCTTTTCCTATGTACGAACCAATGTATGGCGCGTGCGTCATGTTATAGTCTTTTTCAGTGTAGTGACTGAGTTATGGTGTGTTGCGAATCTAGTCTGTTTTATAACGCACGAGTATATGAATGAACGTGTAGATTTATTTGTATCAACCAGGTTATGTAATGTACCTCATATCTTCCAATATGTATGTGTTAAGCAAGTGTTATGATATTAGAACTTTATTGTACAGAGCTCTTGTGCGGAGAAAGAGACGTGACGCCGAGACGTCAATCAACAGAGGCTGCCGCTGTAGGAACGTGTCGTGAGGACATTCACCGCTCGTGGAGCAAGTGGCTTGGTGACAAGACATCAAAGTCAACAGAGGCTGCGCTGGAGGAGCAAGTCGAGAGGACCTCCACAGTTCGGGGAACGTGGGACTGCTTTAGGAACGCGTGAAGCAAGAAATTACATGCCTAGACGTGGAGAAACGTGCGAACGATACAGAGCGATAATACCAGTGAACAGGTTGGATAATGAGGACTTGTACCTAACCTGGCTTGTATTATTGTGTGTGAGAGTGAGTGTGAAGAGCTAGATTGGAGAAGTGTGTATTTTGTGAAGAGTGTTTTTGAGTTCACGTTCGTTATTTATTATTATATGGGCCATAGAAAAGAAGAAATGATGTTTTGCGTTTATACTGCACGAATGCGTCCGACTGAGAGTTAGCGTTGTTGTGTATGTGCCCCTTGCGTTTGTGAGTTTGTGCGTGCGACCGGTTGAAAGTCTGCGTACGTTACAGTAAAAACAAAACAGCCATATTTTGACAAAAGATTTTTTTCTCAAATACTATTCAAAACTTCAAACCCAAATTTCCTACAGAGATACCTAATGGTGAAACCTACTAATTTGGATGATCCCTCGGAAAGGTCAAGGATCACAAGAGCCCAGGAAATGGGTACAAAATAGTTATATTTTGACAAAAGTCTTTTTTTTCTTAAATACTATTCACAACTTCAAACCCAAAACTTGGTACAGAGATACCTGTCTATGCATACTGATTTGGATGAGCCCTCGGAAAGGTCAAAGGTCGGCATATGTGTGTAAAATGCCAGTTTTTGATACAACTGTATTATTATGAACAGTTTGCAAACTTTTCAATCAATTTTGGCATAAAGGTAGTTGATGACGATAAGACCTTCCTATGTATACTAATTTAGTCGACTCATCGCAAAGGTCAAGGGTCACGGGTGTTTGACAGATGTGTGAAAACTAATTAAAGTTTGAGAAAACAAAGATTTTGCTGGTGCAGAAGCCATCCCTTTACTTATAGTCACATAAGGGCTTTGCCTTTTTTGTTTGTATCATTTTAGCTCTTATCAGGATTTTTGGAAAACTTTTCAACCAAATTTAGCAGAAGGGTAGCTGATGATAAAACCTTTCAGTGCTTATTAATTTGTTCCACCATTCACAAAGTTCAAGGGTCATGCGAGTTTGACAAAAGTGAAAAATAAGTACATTTTATTTTAAACCAATTGATTTCGCAGGTACAAAAGCCAACCCTTTTCGTATGTTAGAACACTTGAACACTTCCTTATTTCCGTGATCTGTTGGAAAGGTCACAGTCAAAAAGGTTAGATTAATTATGTTGATCGTCATGCACGTGAGCCATAGGGGCTTTGCCATTCTTGCCTTTTCTCTTTCAAGAACAGTACATGCTGGTGCCAGTACTTTACTAACATTTTATGTTTTTAGTATTAGTTGTCCAAGCTGTGTATGTTCTTTTACAGAGTGTATTACTTTGCTAATTGATAATCTTTTGGAATGGTCTGTTACAGATGGTGAGCTTAGCTCAAGAGAAAATCGAATCGGGCACATTATTCCATAGGAAATATTGCCACTACTAGGCAGGTAGAACATGAAGGACAGTAGCGGTATTGTGCTGCTGAAGCGTTTTCTTTTCTTTTTTAGTGCACAAAGGTACTTTGTGGCACACCATGAATACCTTTGCTCAACGCAAACCGTTTAAAACTGTCATTCAGAGCTGCAAAACATGGCAGATTGGTGTTTTTCTTACTGACTTTGACCTCCAGCAATACATATTGATGGCATCAAGCTGTAGTTTTCCGCTTGATTTGAAAACTCATCTTGGTCTGGCCTTTCGGCGCACTCGGCGAGACATTAAAGTTCACCCCTCTTTTGGGGATGACAATGGACGAGAAGGTAAAGACTAGCCTGCCCCAGAATTTGATTTTTGATTGTGCCAAAAATGTTGAGTCTTCTGGTCTGATATTTGCTTTTAACTCTGAAAACAATGATCCAGTGTTTTGTTTAAAGGGTAGTCAAAGAGCTCACTTTAACTGTGTGTGTTTGTGATCCGAACTAGAGAGCTGCGTCTCATGCTGCCCCATCTTTGTCTCAACCTGCCCTGCTCAGTGTCTCAACCTGCCTTGGGTGTATCAACCTGCCATGGTTTAATCAGCGTTTAATATCGGCTATTGTGGCAAAACTGTCGTATATGTTTTGTTCATTTTGTTGTTTTGTATGTGCCGAAATGGTTTCATTTTCATTATTAGTTTATTTGACGGCTTTATCTTGAATACGGCCTGCCTGAGAACGAAAAGACACTTTTGTGTCTTACCCTGCCCCGGTCTCCCCTAAATATGACAAATATTACGGACTCTAATCTGGGTCAACCGACTTTCTGTAAACGGGCTTTTATGTCTTGAATGGGACATCCAGTTACAACATGCTCGTAGGCTTTCTTAGCCACCCCTTAAATAGAGTATTTCCGCAAGTTTCAAGCTTGTGCGTTCAGCAGTATCTGAGATTCTCGTGTCTACACACGCACGCACGCACGCACGCACGCACGCACGCGCACGCACGCACGCACGCACGCACGCACGCACGCACGCACGCACGCACACACACACACACACACACACACACACACACACACACACACACACACACACACACACACGACCTTTCGCGCCCAATGTACGTTCAGCAGCGAGGTTAGCATAACTAGACATCGCGTAATTTTTATATTGTTACTTCAATTGTGAGAGGTTTAGGCCTGCCCGCCTTTGCCATAATGGACATGCTATTAAATTCGCCCCACCGCGACCCGTCCTAAAAAGACACTTCTATAAATAGATGGGACTTAATAATAATAGCATTTATATAGCGCTGTAACCCGGCATTTGTCACACTGGCTCTAAGCGCTTAAAAAAACGAAGACACACACAAACAAACAAACAAACAAACAAACAAACAAACAAACAAACAAAAAACAAGACGCCAAAACACAACTGAGAAGGCTAAGGGGGAGCTTGATGCTGACAGTGAGTGATGATGAAGAACGATTAAAGACTAACTGCCAGCTTTGAAAGACAGAGGGCTAGACAGATGCATGAGCTTTGGGGAAAAGGTACGTTTTAAGATTGCTTTTGAATGCCGGGAGAGATGGAGACTGCCGATAGGAGAGATGAAGTGCATTCCACATGGATGGCCCAGCGTGGCAAAAAAAGCGTCAGACTACAGTAGAGAGTTTAGTGCGGGGAACTTCCAGTGTGAGCGGATCAAAGGAGGAACGGAGTGATCTGGACAGAGTGTAAAGTTGAAGCAGCTCAGTGAGGTAAGTAGGGGCAGAGTGGTGTATGCGCTTGTAGCACAGAGAGCAGATCTTGCACTGAACTCTTTGTGCAATCGGAAGCCAGTGGAGGGATCGGAGTGCCGGTGTGATATGGTCGGACCTTTTTGAAGCGCAGGAGGCGTCATGACAAATGAAGTTTGACAAACCAATGACGCGTATGCACTGCGCCCCTTATAGAGTGTACTGTGACGCGTTGGCAGATATGCAAGGCTTTTTCAATAGGAGATATTTCAACATCAGAATCAGGTCATAGACAAATGGTAGAGACCCTTGACAGCGAAGACAGCTCTCATATAGAATAGACTTTGTGGGTTATGGTTCATCCCATCTTGTTCATTGGTGTCTAATTTTTAGAATCTGGGCAATTTCTGAAAAAGCGTGATATAAGTGTTAACAGTCACCCCTTTTCATTTATCGGCAAAATGTCATATGGCCGACGGCGGCCGCAGTTGGCCCGCACACATTCGTGCACAGACAAATACACAGCCGTGCGCAGACCTACTGCTGCCTACGTCGGCCCGATGGACCTTTGCTCACAGAGTTATCATTTTGTCTGAAACAGGAAGAGTATGGTGCCTACATTTCACTGAAGAAGATGTTCGGAGACAACCTCAAGAAATTCATGATCATTGTTTTTGTCGGGATGGACGCCCTCGGTCGTTCTGTTGGTAAGTAGATCATAGTATTAATAACGGGAATTTTGGGGTCGTATTAAGGTGATAACACTCTCATTTCAAATCCATGAAAAAGCTTTAGGAATGACTAATTAAGGTTAAGTTCCTTAGGGCCCTGGCCCTTCACTAGACGCAATGCCTACCCCGCCCCATCTCTCCTTACACTCGTTTAAAGAACGTAAGAATAGATTAGAATTTTGTCTGCATCCTTAAAACCAAGTGTGTTTGAAGGGTTACAAACAACCACGGATCTTGAAAGGCATTTGTGCACCGAACAGTAAAACTAAGATTGACCAGCGCTAGAGGGTTTTGATTTTACATCCTCACACAAATTATAGCCTTATGCCATAACATGTGTTCTTCAAAATCACTTACGGTCATTAGTCCTGAGAACAAAAACTCTATGCACGGACTCAGAGGACACGTACGGGCTTTGCAAGAATACACACTCAAAATCTGCAGAGGTACTCACATAATACACACCTCATGATGCCAAACGAATTGCCATCTTTTGTCAAGCACAAGGATTTCCCTTCAGGATTCTTTTTGATATAATGCAACATAAGATCGTTAGTGACATTTTCGATTACTTTTTGTTATGACTGCGCCAGCGTATAACGTCATGTATCCTTGCAAAGGAAGTATAAGAATAAGAATAAGAGCACTTTATTATCTCGAAAAGAGAAATTCGTTTGTGGTACATTTATAACAAATAGTACAAACAAAACATTATAACATAATTATAAACATTTTCTCCCTGCACTTACAGAACTACAATTGCAAAATAATCATAAATATACACTACAAAATCTTTAAACATAACTCTTACACATCTCACACATAAACATCTTTTATGAACTAAGCGGCACTTACACATTCACACCCACCTCCACACATGCATACATAAAACGCGTATTTCAACCTAATCCTAACCTTCACTGCTTATTATACAAACGTCTCTATACATTATTACACGTTATTACATAAGCTGCATACTTGAAATCTACCTTAGTAAAATAATTAGTGGGTAAACAAACAGTAACAAAAATCCCAATATGTCCATCTTCACCACCAGATAAAACACAATTTAATCACTTCTCTAAAATCAACTAAATACAGTAGCCGCTTAACACACACACACACACAAACGTCGCAGCATTTAAAGGGCTGAGGGAGTACACGAGTACATATGTATTAAAAAAGTAAATAATAATAACAATAGTAATAATAATAATAACAATAATAATAATAATAACACAACCTCGATTCCTACTGATTGCACAGGTAAAGGGTGGATAAGGGGAGGATTTAGGTATGGGTTTGCATAGATGTACCTACAGATTGCTTAGAGTGATGGATTTGGGAATTCCTTTCTATTATTTTTACGTCCTGTTGGCTTATGCTGGCTCAGTTGGCTCGCTATTACATTTTTTTATGAAAAAGCTAGCAAGGGCATGTATCCACATACTGATTAAAAACAATTATTTCAGGAAACGGCTATGTAAATAAACAAATTATAATGGGATATGTCGTCCCAGTATAGTTTCAAAATACATATAGGAAATAATGTGAGCCTGCCCACAAACTTGAGAATGCCTACTACAGTCATTAGAACAGGCTATCTGAAAACGCAGAGCTTGACTGATCATTTATGGGTGCGGAAAACATTTCCAGAACAATGACAATACTAAAAAAAATGTCCTTTGAGCACCTGCATGGATTTTTTAAAAAATGAATACACTTAGGCTGAAAACAGTCATTTATAGATATATAGGGATTGTTACATTAAATAGTCTGACACTTCGCTTATAACAAACGTCTTTTTACACAAAATAAATCTTGGGCCCCTGGGAATTTGTTATATCCCTATTGATATTACCAAAGACAGTACATTATAAGACAAAGCACTCGGCCTGAGAGTGCGAGGACGCGTTTTGAGAGTTATTTCCCTTATGAACGTGCTGCGACGGGCTGACCGAGCAAAGCGAAGCATGGGGGAGACTCGCACAACAATTTTTCTCAAAATCAACAAGCAAAGTTGTATCGGCGTATCATTCTTCCGCTTTCCCAAGGAAGAAAAAAGGTAAGCTAATCACTTTTAGCTCTTATTTTTGCATACACTTGCGACTTGAGAATACCTAAAAAAAAAACACGATTTTGAGATAGGGGTGCCGGGCGATACCCAAGCATAGGTCTCGCATGTGATGAAGGTACATGAGTGATATGTGAATGGATCGCCGTTAAAAATAAGTTTTAATTATCTTTGGGTTTGAATCTGGGAATTTCCCCGTTCGGTTCTTCTCTGCATTTGACACGCTTGGCAGTCACCGTTTTGGTCTGAAGTGGAAAGTTGGTCTGACTGCAGTTAGACCATAGCTCTCCACGAATTCCAAGAAATGTTATCAGTTGGAAAGTGGTCTAACGTTTAGATCCAAAGAAATTATACGTCCTTAGAATTTTCTTTCAAACGTACTCACAAACCAGATAGGTGAGGCTAGCGCTGGTAGAATTGTACACATACCAAGGGGAATTACTCAGCGCTGGACAAACACACAGTTAGATTCCCTGCCCCCGCCTGTCAGGCACCCAATCGCCAGCCCACAGAAAAATACGGAGGTATAGAGCAAGACGATCATCTGCATCCCTAAAAGGAAGGGATGCATCAGGTCTAGCTTATAACCCATGTCTTTTTCTGGAACTTAGGAAGTAGGCAGGAGAAACACACAGACACACACAAGAAGGTGCACTACTAAATGTGGTCGGGTAAATACCCTGATTTTCCACAGTAGATGCACAAGACAATACACAACAATGTAACGATACAAGTTTTGCCTCGAGTTATAGAATACTCACAAACCAGATAGGTGAGGCTATGTTGTTTGTCTATGTGTGCTTCTCCTGTCTACTTCCTAAGTTCCAGAAAAGGATATGTGTTATAGGCTAGACCTGATGCATCTTTTTTAGGGATGTAGATGATCGTCTTCCTCTATACCTCCGTATTTTTCTGTGGGCTGGCGATTGGGTGCCTGATTGGCGGGGGGCAGGGGATCTAACTGTTTGTCTGTCCAGCGCTGAGTAATTCACCTTGGTATGTGTACAATTCTACCAGCGCTAGCCCCATCTATCTGGTTTGTGAGTATTCTATAACTCGAGGCAAAACTTGTATCGTTACATTGTTGTGCATTGTCTTGTGCATCTAGTGTGGGAAATCAGGGTATTTACCCGACCACATTTAGTAGTGCACCTTCTTGTTTGTGTATGTGTGTTTCTCCTACCTACATCCTAAGTTCCAGAAAAAGATATGGGTTATAGGTTAGACCTGATGTATCCTTTTTAGGGATGTAGATGATCGTCTTGCTCTATACCTGCGTATTTTTCTGTGGGCTGGCGTTTGGGTGCCTGATAGGCGGGGGCAAGGGATCTAACTGTTTGTCTGTCCAGCGCTGAGTAATTCCCCTTGGTATCTTTCAAACGTAGAAGTGATCCATCTGTACATAGAACAGTTCTTCTCTCCATTAATGTTGGATTAACGCAAGATAGATCTAATCATTTGCGCCACTTGTGCACAGCTAAAATAACTTTAGAGGGGAAAAAACGTTGCAGCCTCAACTGTTCTCACGAACTAGGACTACAGCTTAAAGCGTTTAGGGTGATGTTATAATACTTCAATTTCATTCAGTGTTTGTTATTTTCACAACAGATGTAAGAAATAAGTGCAGAACACTTGAAGGGAAGGTTTGTTGAGACTGCTACCCGCAGAACTGCATTCACGGGCCTACAGGTTATGCAGTGTCCATTTTGAAGACAGCCAGTTTACGTGTGTCACGGAAAGGCACAGTTTGTTGTGGGATGTGGTGCCAACTTTGTTTTCTATGCCCAACGCACCCCCAAAAGAGAAAGCCACCCAGAAAGAGGGATGCTGTTATACGTGTCATTTCAGCCAGGTAATTTACATAAATAAATAAATTGTTACTATAATATGTAAACGTAAAATTCTAAAAACATCTAAGTTTACCGAACTGCAAAACAAAACAAAAACAAACAAAAAAACAACAACAGCACAAGAGATGAGAGTTGTTTTCAGAAGTGTAATCTTAACACTTTGCGTGTCGGTAGCGGTTTTAGTCCCGATGATTTTCTGTAAGGGTTAAAAATTGTTTATCATTAAATTCAGTCGAACATGCAGAATTTACATTCTTATGATTTTTCGATGACCTATGTTTGTCTCGGTGTGTGTGTGTGTGTGTGTGTGTGTGTGTGTGTATGTGTATGTGTGTGTGTGTGTGTGTGTGTGTGTGTGTGTGTGTGTGTGTGTGTGTGTGCGTGTGTGCGCGCGTGTGTGTAAGTCAGTAATATAAAATAGGAATTAATTGTTTTGAGTTGTTGATTTGAGTAAAGGTGCGGTGGTTTATCAGAATGTCATAAAATGATTTAATGGATGGTCGCTTTTATGTGTGCAGAAGAGTCCAGTGGAGAAACCAACACTGATGTGGGAGGGGAGGGGGGGGGGGATGGGGGGAGGGGAATGGGGGGAGGGGGGTCAGACTCCCTTTTCCTAGGCGAGAAATTCTTTACGGGTAATGATATAACAAAGTCACTTTTTGTTTCCCAGGGTCACGCTGGTCCTTGTTGTTTGTTATTTAAGCGGGAGGTGAGAGTCATACTCCTCTCTCTCTCTCTCTCTCTCTCTCTCTGTTGTCTCATTTTTCGGCCACTGGCAGTAAGGTCTAGTCGGGTGGTCTTTTTGCATCAGGTCGAATGACCCAAACAAAAAGTTGGAACATCCCCCCCCCCCACCCATCCAGGTAACTGATCCGCCCATCACAAGAGGTGGTCAAGCCAGCAATTTACAAGAAAGCAGGCTTTCAAGAAGAATCTGAAAACTGGCGCAACAGACAGTACTCCCAGAAAAAAATATAAGCTGCAGGAGAAAGACGATTACCAAAAAAAAAACACCCAAAAAACCAAAAAAAAAAAAAAAAAAAAAAAAAAAAAAAAAAAAAAAAAAAAAAGACAGAAGGATGAACAGTAAAGAATTTGTTTCATTTATAAAGCCCAAGTACAAGAAGCCAGAGAAAAGGTAGGAAGTAACCCCTCCACTGAAAACAACATTACTTTTAAAGCTGCAGCTGCAAACTACAGAAAGACCTATCTGCACGCGGCAAGAAACAGCTGGAGATAAAAAAAACTGAGAAGATTAACCTGGACCGTGATGGAAACAAGCTGTGGAAGCTGATAAGAGCCATGAACGATGAAACCAGGAAAGGTTCCTCTATTGTCATCGAAGCTCACAGGAAGAAGAGCAGTGAACTGCTTTATAGACAAGTATGAAGAAGTTAGCACCATCACCATCCCAGAAGAAAGAAAGAGAGAAATCCAGCAGAAAATCAGGGCCCAACAAGAGGCTACACCTGATGCAGTGATGGCTGAGCCCTTTACCATACAGGAACTGGAAGAGGCTATAAAGACTCTACCAGAGAAGAAGTCCCCAGGGCCAGACAAGATCACCAACGAGATGCTCCTGCATCTAGGTCCCAGAGCCAAAGCTGTCCTTCTGGACACCTTCAATAATAGCTGGAAGAGCGGCCATGTTCCACAGATATGGCGAGAAACAGACATGGTGCCCGTTTATAAGAAGGGAAAGAACCCTACAAAAGCAGACAGCTACAGGCCCATAAGCCTTACCAGCTGCATGGGGAAGCTGATGGAAAGGCTCATTAACACAGAGCTCAAATGGCTCATGGAAAGGAAGGAAGTCTTCACTCCTGAACAGGCAGGTTTTAGGCAACACAGCTCCACTGAAGATCAGGTGACCTACATTGCCCAGAAAATAGAAGACGGCTTCCAAGACAAAAAAAAGCACCACATTTTGACAGTATGGCTTGACATGGAAAAGAAGGAAAGAGACAGAATGTGGAAGGAGGCACTGAAACATAAACTCCAAAAGTGTGGCGTCGCCGGGTGCATGTACAGGTGGGTTGAACAATACCTTTTCAACAGAAAGGCTAGAGTACATGTCAACGGACAATACAGCCGAAAGAAAACGCTGAATGAAGGAGTTCCATAAGGAGGAGTTCTGTCCCCAACATTGTTTCTCATCTTCATCAATGACATTGTTGTAGACCTTCCAAAACATGTTCATGGGGCTATCTATGCAGAAGACCTCGTGCTGTGGTGTACTGAAGAGTATGTGACAACAGCAACCTACAGGATGCAGGAAGCACTGAAAAAATTGGAAGAGTGAACAAGAAAGTGGTTTGTAACCGTCAATGCAAAGAAGACCACTTACACCATCTTCAGCTTGTCCAACAAAAGCCAGCAAGCAACACTGAAAATCAATGGACACACTCTTCCACAGAAGATTGCCCTACATACCTGGGTGTGACGCTAGACCGCAGACATACCTGGAAGCCGCACATTGAGAAGTAATAATAATAATAATAATAATGCGTATTTATATAGCGCTTAATCTTAATCAAAAGCTCTAAGCGCTTTACAGTCTGTACACAAAAATAAAAATACAATGACATATGCACATAACAAACAAAGCACAATGCCCGAACACACCACTTTTACAATAAACTAAACAACAATACATACATAATAATTTATATTCTAATTAACATTTAGTCTAAACAAGGAGGATTGCAGAACTACAACTAAGGCATCAAACACTGGCAGTTATTCAAAGTAAAGCTTGAAGAGGTGAGTTTTCAACGACCTCTTGAAGTCAGAGACAGACTCACTGTTTCTGACCTCAAGAGGAAGTGTATTCCATAACACTGGGGCTTGATAAACAAAAGTGCGCTGAGAAGTGCCAAGAGAGGGCAAAAATCCGCCTAGCCCTGATGAAAAAGCTCACCAGCACCAGATGGGGAGCAGATGCTGGCATTCTCAAGAAAATGTACACAGGGAGAGTCCGCCCAGTCTTAGAGTATGGAATGGCAGCATGGGGAACGGCAGTAAAGTTAAACTTTGACAAAGTCGGAAAAATTCAGAACCAGGCAACAAGAATCATCACTGGTGCCATGTGTTCTATTCCCATCTCTCTGCATTTGAAAGCGCATCCGGACTTGAGTCACTAGATGAGAGAAGAGACACCAAGCTCCTGTTACAAGCAGCAAAATTCAAACGTCTGCAGAACCATCCGATGAGACAGAGAATGTCAGAGCCAACAAAGGGTAGACTCAAGCGCTCCAGCTTCATACATCAGACCAGAATCCTTGAGCGGAGAAATCCAGATCTCCTAGATCACATGCCAAAAGAGATCCTCAAAACCCTTGAGAATCCTCCGTGGAAGCGCTCGGCTGAACCCCAAATACGCGACAGCATACCTAAGATCCAGAAGAAGGGTACCCAGTGTGACACAGAACGCAAATTCTACACGATGGAGCACATCCAGACCCACTACCCACAAGAGGTCTGGACCCATGTGTTCACGGACGGTTCTGCAACTGACGCTGTCACAGACGGAGGAGCCGGAATCTACATTAAGTACCCAGGAGGGAGAGAAGCAGAGATCTCTCTCGCTACCGGCAAATACGCCACCAACTACAGGTCAGAAGCAGAAGCCCTGAAAATTGGTGTAACAACAGTGAAAAACTGGGCAAACATCTGACTCCATTGTGTTTCTCACTGACGCCCTCTCCATCCTACAGGCCCTAAAACACCCAAAGACAAGGACCTAAATGATATTCTTTTGGCACTCGCCTCCCTTTGTACAACACACATGGTTGTGCTGCAGTGGATACCTGCACACTGCAAGGTGAGAGGCAATGAAACTGCAGACAGGCTAGCAAAGGAGGGATCTTCAACAACCCAAGAAGACAAAACAACGTCATATGCAGAAGCCAAGACTATCATAAAAAACAACCAGAAAGGATAGTAGCTGCGAGAACACCCCAGCTATAACAAAACAGATGGCTATCACCTACTGACCATACCGGAGCAGGTAGTTATCTTTCGACTACGCACCGGCTATAACAAACTGAACTGGCATCTCCACACCAAGTTCAGAATTGGCCAGTCAGACAAGTGCCCATGCAACTCTGGTAGCATGACAACAGACCACGTGCTACAGACCTGCCCCACGTTCACAACCCTCAGACGGAGACACTGGCCGGAAGAGACAGGGGTGTCCCGCAAGCTCTATGGAGGCCTGGAGGACCTGCAGCGCACGGCAGCATTTACAGAGGAGACCGGGCTGTCCATATAAAGAGTGTTCGATGAAGAATTTAACAATCCCAAATCAGTTTCTAGTCGTACTATTGAGAAGTGAATTGCTTTTCAAACATACAGTTCCTCTCTCTCTCTCTCTCTCTCTCTCTCTCTCTCTCTCTCTGTGTGTGTGTGTGTGTGTGTGTGTGTGTTTTGGGGAATGAGGGAGGGGGATTTGGAGATGAAGAGTGGGAAGGGGTGGGGGTTGGAGAACATATGATTGATGATGTCTGTTTTATCAGTTTACTGGTAATAACGTACATCTGTAACTGATGGTATCGTCTGCTGTAAGTCATTATCAATAATCAAGTTGACCTACTATTTCATGGATGATGCATAATTCTGTCTTAAATTTGCATGCGTTTATATACGTTCGGTGGAGGGAGGACTGAGGAGGAGGAAAAGGAGAGATAAACATAATGACATTATAAAAGCAGCATTAACACAATGACTGAGTTAACCTCTAAATTATTACTTTTTGAACTCTCATCATTCATGTACCATGCACAGAGTAAATACCGTCAGAATTTACCCCTAAAACATTGCTTTTAAACAATCACCATTTTATGTACCTCCACATAGTAATACCAACAGGGGTTAACTCAATCATTGTGTTAATAATACTTTTAATCTCTCTATTTATTCATCTCTCTTAATTAGCCCATATGATCAATGCTGCAATGTTACTATATACGTGCAAACAGCCCGTTGCTAGCAGGTTATTGATTTTGAGAATCACTATGCCTCTCTTCCTGATTGGGACTGGCTTTATCTGCCAGTGATCATAAAAGAACTCGACCCGTCTGCACTGAGTTCAATATGTATGGCGTTGGAAGCGTATTCGCCACACCACCGAGGTATTGACATAATTCTGTAAAGTACCTGCTCATATAGAAAAGCAATTACCTGCTTGCATAGAATAAAAAAATTGCCCCTGACGTATGCACAATGCTATCAAGGTGAACACGGTATATGCAAATAGGATTGGATAAAGGACAACACTGAAAGAATTACCTGGCTGCATGACAGAAAATCAATTAGCGGCCACACTGCTCTATATACAGGCACCCGAGAAACAGCTGGATAAGATACTAACATTTTTAGTATGTACTCTAGTTGTGCAAAACAAATTTAGATGCCTGTGGTTTTTTTTTTTTTTTTTTGTTGGCTAATGCAGGGTGTCAATCAATACGGTCTAATTAAGGCATCAATAATAAAAGAAGTTGGAAGCTTGCAGGTAGATCAATCACTTTAGACATCCCCTCAGTGCTGGCGATATTAGACTGGTGCCAAGTGGAACTTCGTACTTACTTACAAGTTGTAGGTAACTTAAAGGTAACCTCTGCAGGTTCTTTAAAGTTAATTGCCATAAGAACTTATTAATTACTTGCCATAAAAACTTATTAATTACTTACTATAAGTTTTTATAAGTTCTTACAAGGACTTGGCTCCAGTCACAAGATACTGAGACAGATTTGACAAGATACAAAGACAAAAAATAACTTTTTTTCAAAAATATTCTGGTGGAGCCGTGGGCGACAAATAGACAGGCGGCGTGTCATCTTTCTGTGAAGTGTATGACAAAATATTGATTGATTTCCAAAACTGATTTTTACTTTCCTAAAAGTCCTTAAAGACCAAGACATACTGAACAGATGGACAGAGTACTGCTCAGATTTGTACAACCACCGAGCTGCAGGGGACCCAGGCATTCTTGTCAACCCACCCGTGACCAACAATGGCAACTATCCCATCCTCCGAGAAGAAGTAGAGCTGCAGTGAAGTCGCTGAAAAAAGGGAAGGCAGCAGGAGCAGACAACATCCCTGCAGAGCTAGTCCAAGAAGGGGGAGAAGACACGATAAGTGCCTTACTAACAATCTGCAATAAGATCTGGCAGTCAGGGGATTGGCCCACACCATGGACCCAATCACTTATAATAACTCTCCCCAAAAAAGGCAACTTACATCAATGCCAGAACTATCGCACGATCAGTCTTATATCCCACCCAAGCAAAGTCATGTTAAAGATCCTACTAAACAGGCTGAAGCCACAGGCAGAGGAAATCATAGCTGAGGAACAGGCAGGCTTCAGACCAGGGCGCAGCACAACTGAGCAGATCTTCAACCTGAGAGTTCTATGTGAGAGGTACCTCCAGCACCAGCACGACCTCTATCATGTCTTTGTGGATTTTAAGAAATCGTTTGACAGGGTGTGGCATGCAGCCCTTTGGTCCACCATGAAGCTATACAACACCAATGCCAACCTGATCAAAGTCATAGCAAACCTTTACAACAAGGCCACTAGCGCAGTCTGCTTCAAGGGCAAAATAGGAAACTGGTTTAGGAATACAGTTGGAGTCAGACAAGGCTGCTTGCTCTCCCCTACTCTTTTCAACATCTTCCTGGAAAGAATCATGACGCACGCTCTGAAAGATCACGAAGGAACTGTCAGTATTGGAGGCAGAACAATCACGAACTTGCGCTTTGCGGACGACATTGATGGCCTTGCAGGAACAGAGAAGGAGCTAGCTCAGCTGGTGGAAAAGCTGGATAGTACAGCCATTGCATATGGGATGGAAATCAGTGCAGAGAAGACCAAACTGATGACCAATAACACCAGTGGCATTGGCACTGAAATCATGGTTGGAGGCCAAAAACTGGAAACAGTTAAGAAATTCAAATACTTAGGAGCCATTGTGACAGATGAGGGATCAAAACCAGAAATACTGTCCAGGACTGCGCAGACAACAACAGCACTGACAAGATTGAAGACCACATGGAAGGACAGAAACATCACACTCTGCTCCAAGATCAGACTGATGCGCTCCTTAGTCATCTCAGTGTTCTTGTATGCCTGCGAGTCATGGACCCTCACAGCAGACCTTGAAAGGAGGATACTAGCCACTGAAATGAGATGTTTTCGAAGGCTGCTTGGCATTTCATACAGAGATCACATCACGAACGAGGAAGTGGGAAGCAGAATCAGACAAGCCCTATGAAGACCTATTAACCGTTGTGAAAAAAACGCAAACTGAAGTGGTATGGGCATGTCACGCGTTCAGCAGGGCTTGCCAAAACAATCCTGCAAGGCACTGTGCAAGGAGGACGAAGGAGAGGAAGACAGAGGAAAAGATGGGAGGACAATATCTCAGAGTGGACAGGACTGAAGCTGGGCGATACGCTGAGAATGGCAGAGAACAGGGAGGATTGGAGGGAGCTGGTTGCCAAGTCATCAGTGCCCCAACGGTCGGCAAGACTACGGGAGATAGATAGATAGATAGATAGATAGATAGATAGATAGATAGATAGATAGATAGATAGATAGATAGATAGATAGATAGATAGATAGATAGATAGATAGATAGATAGATAGATAGATAGATAGATAGATAGATAGATAGATAGATAGATAGATAGATAGATAGATAGATAGAAAGAAAAGTCCTTGAAGTTTTCCCGTGGTTTCCTGTACACCGATCTTCTTTCCTTCCGCTAAAAAAATAGCCTTTAGTTCTTCAACATTCACTGATTGACTACGCATCTTATTTTGAATTTCAAACGGCTGTTGTTTGTAATTATTCAAATCATCTTGTACTCTCTTAAATTCTTTGTCATCAATAACATTTTCCACCAACGCTTTACTGATAATAAGTTTCATACTGCTCAGCTTTGCACTGGTGAGTGTACTCAATGCTTCATGCTTCTGCAACTTTGTATGAAATCTTTTCTTAAGACCTTCCAAACCAAAGCATACCAGGCATGCAAAACCACTGACACCTTCAAGAGCAATTCCTATGGGACTCCAGTGGCAATCAGAGCAAAACCACCAGCAGATAAACCAGCTGAAACCATACCCACAGCCATTGATGTGTTTTGTACACTGTAGAACATTTCATGGATAGCTACAGCCTTGTTACCATCACGATTATCAATCCCATTAGTTAACCACACAGGTTTGCTTGTATCAAGATTTGTTAAATAAACATTTCAAGAATGATGGAATTTAAATCGCCAACAATAGTTACTACAAACGCATTTCAATTTAACATGGATGCCAAGTACAATGTCGCACCAACTTATGAACAGAAAATAATTCAACTAAATCAGCTAGACATAGCCATAAGCGACACAAGCGTACAAGATTTGTTTCAAGTAAAAGTACCCAACCCTTTTGATCATTCAACTGCAAGAAATTGATCATCAAGACCACTACAGATGTTTCAAAACCAGCTCAACTTTGCTATACTATGCTCAACTACAGGCTGTGGTGTTTCTTTTACAGACCACCTGAATCACTCAAACAAACTGATTAGGTCTGTGTATCGTTTCCATAGTATAATAATAATAATAATAATAATGAGTATTTATATAGCGCTTAATCTTACTCAAAAGCTCTAAGCGCTTTACAATCTGTACACAAAAATAAAAATACAATGACATATGCACATAACAAACAAAGCACAATGCCCGAACACACATCTTTTACAATAAACTAAACAACAATACATACATAATAATTTATATTCTAATTAACATTCAGTCTAAACAAGGAGGATTGCAGAACTACAACTAAGGCATCAAACACTGGCAGTTATTCAAAGTAAAGCTTGAAGAGGTGAGTTTTCAACGACCTCTTGAAGTCAGAGACAGACTCGCTGTTTCTGACCTCAAGAGGAAGTGTATTCCATAAAACTGGGGCTTGATAAACAAAAGTACGCTGACCAAATGTTTTAGTTTGGACAGAAGGTACACACAACTTCCGTTTATCAGAAGAGGAGCGGAGCTCACGAGAGGGTGTATACACATGCAGCAAAGAGGACAAGTATTTTGGGCTGGTGCCTGAAAGGCAGTTAAAACAGATTGACATAACTTTGTATTGAGTACGTGAGGACACAGGTAGCCAGTGAAGGGACTTCAAGATGGGTGTGACATGCTCAGTCTTACGGACTCTCACAACAAGCCGGGCTGCATTGTTCTGAATTTTTTGGAGGCGATCAATGAGATACTGAGGGCAGCCACAAAGCAAAGAGTTACAATAATCTAGCTTGGACAGCACAAATGCACAAACTAGTGTTTTAGTGGCTTCCACGGTCAGCAGGTGACGAACTGAACTAATACGACGAAGTTCCAGATAAGCTGATCTACACACTGCACTGACATGCTGTGACATAGATAACTCACTGTCAAGTGTAACACCCAGGTTTCTCACACTCGCAGAGAAGCCAATGAGTGTTCCATCCACAGACAATGATGCCGGTAAAGGCAGGGACGAAGATAGTCTTGGATTAGCTACCAACATTGCTTCAGTTTTGCCATCATTTAACATCAGTTTATTGTTGGTCATCCATGATTTGACATGGTCAATGCACTGGCTTATACTTTGGACGGCATTCACAGCTCGCTCGACAGTATCACTTTTGTACATCTGCGTATCATCAGCAAATGCATGATGGGAAATGGAGCGACTACAAATCAGGTCGGACAGGGGCTGAACATACAGTAAGAACAATACAGGTCCTAGGACCGAGCCCTGGGGTACACCAAACCGAAGAGGTGATGGCTCAGAACGACAGCCGTCGACAGAAACAATCTGGGATCGTTCAGTCAGGTATGAACTAAACCATGCCAAGACTGTGCCTTCAATGCCAAATACAGATTGAAGACGGCACAGCAAAATTTCATGGTCAATAGTGTCGAACGCACTGGACAGGTCTAGCAAAGCAAGGACTGTGATCTTATGCTCGTCCAAAGCACAAAGCAGGTCATTGAATATCTTCAGCAAAGCTGTTTCAGTGCTACGATGGGGACGATATGCAGACTGGAATACACTGAACAGACTATTAGAGTTGACATGCCTTAAAGTTTGAGCAAGGACAATTTTCTCAAGAATCTTTGATAGAAATGTAAGATTGGAAACTGGGCGATAGTTTTTCAGAACATTTGGGTCTAAAGATGGTTTCTTCAATAGGGGTTTCACAAGTGCAGTCTTGAAGCTTTCAGGAAAAATACCAGTGGAGAGAGAGTTGTTGATGACTTGTGTAATGGCAGGCAACACTTCATCCAGGCACTCATACAACAAGGGAGTGGGTATGGGGTCTAACTCACAAGTTTTGGGGGCAGTGTTTGTGATCACTTTTCTGACCTCATCCTCTAGCACAGGTTCGAAGGCTGAGAGAGGTTCTCCACTGAAGCATTTTTCGGTGAACAAAACTGAAGTGGGCATGAGATCCAGAGAATCACGAATTTCGCGGACCTTATCAACGAAGTAATCTGCAAAACGCTGAGGCAGCTGGCACGGGGGAAATGTAGTGGGAAGAGGTGATGGAGTCTTCTTCACCATAAGCTTATTGGTCACATTATACAACTCTTTGCTTGTTGTGCACTCACTGATCTTCCTGTTGTAAAACGAAGATTTTGCTCCATGAACAATCTCATTTACATGCTTCTTAGAACATGTGTATATCTGCTTGTGAACAGTCAACCTAGTTGAGCACCACATTCTCTCAGCTTGGCGCCGCAATTGCTTAGCCGAACGCAGCTCTTTGCTCACAAACCTATACCACAGGCTAATTCTATGAGCTGACTTTTTACGCCTTGAAGATGGTGCATGATTGTCTAAGACAGTGCGTAAACATGAATCAAACTCCTCGGCACTAGGACTAGGATGGTGAGACAGTGACTGAACGAGGTCAGCCTTGAAGGCTAGTCTGTCAATGGCACGAACATTGCGCACTATGGTAAGCATAGGCACTGGAGGTGGGACTATGGCCCTCAAATGACTGATCACACAGTAATGGTCTGAACATATTGCATCAGAAACCTGTGCTGAGCACAAGATATCATCGTCACATCTATGAAGGATCCAGTCAATAGTATGCCCTTGTCTATGAGTTGGTTTGTCGACAACTTGTGAAAGACTGAACATGTGTAAAATGTCCATGAGTGCAGAGGTGGTGTGGTGCTTCTGATTGTCAAAGTGGATGTTAAAGTCACCAAGGACTATCAGACTGCCAGCAAGAGAATTACAGTGATCGAGAAGATCATGAAATTGATCAACAAACATTGAATCAGTTAATTTGTTCTTGCGGTTTGGCGGGGGTCTGTAGAGGCACAGAAATTGAACAGTTTTCTGAGTTAAAGCTAGAGTAAACTGTACAAGCTCAAAAGACTCATGGGAGAAACTGAAAGGCGTTGAGAATGATGCAAAAGGCTGCAGTGCTTCATGGAGGACGACTGCAATACCACCCCCACGAGAATCGCGGGGGAAGGATTTCACAGAGTATCCAGATGGGGCAAGATCAGCACATTTGGCCTCATCACCTGAGGCACGAAGCCAGGTCTCTGTTAAGAACAGAATGTCAACATGATGGTCGGTGACAAACTCGCACACTTCAGAGCGCTTCTTGGCACAACCAACTGAGCGCACGTTAAACAGTGCCAAGCACAGCTGATCTGATACTGTGGTAGTGTCTTGAAGATGAACCTGAATAAGGTTAGATACATTACCAGTCTGTTGAGTATGGCTTGTGATTCTCTTGGAGCTGATGTAGACTGAGACGGGTTGTAATGTTTCTTGGGACAGGTGTGGTCGTTCAAGAAGTTGTGATGGTGATGATGACGGAGAAGTTTGAGGGGGTGGTGATGGTTGGATTGGGGCCCAATGAAGTGGAAGTGGGGGCTGCCACACGAATGATTGTGATGGTGGGGGCTGAAGTACCAGAGGTGGTAGCGGTGGGACACTGGGTGTAGGATGGCCACACTGGGGTACTGATAATGCAGGCAGCAGGCATTGTGTTGGCGGAGGACCCACGGGCGCTGCAGGCATGTGATGACTTTGCTGCTGTGATGGCGATGGTGAGGCCTGCGGCATGGGCGGTGGTAAATGTAGGGACAGCCGCGGCAGGGGAAGAGGTGTTGGGTGGAGTGGGGAAAACGACACTGGGGTAGGCCACTTGGCTGAAAAAGAGTGAGGCGACTGAAGCACTGAAAGTGAAAACATGTGCTGAGGTACAGATGAAAACACCGAGTACCCCTGGGGTGGACAGCAGGGCACCGAGTACCCCTGGGGTGGACAGCAGGGCACCGACAACAGGCGCTGGGTTGAAGATGACAATCCCGAGTACCCCTGAGGTGAAGGGTGGGGCACTGAAGACAGGTGATGAAGTGGAGGTGACATCACTATGTGCCCCTGGGGTGGAGGATGGAGCACTTCAGACAGGTACTTGGGTGGAGATGACATCACTGATTGTCCCTGGGGTGGCGGGTGGGACATCGAAGACATGTGCTGGGGTGGCACGGAATTACTGGGTGCTCCTTGGGTGAAGGGTGGAGCACGGAAGACAGGCATGAGTGTAGAGATGACAGTACTGAGTGCCCCTGGGGTGGAGGGTGGGGCACTGAAGACAGGTGCTTGGGTGGAGATAACATCACTGGGTGCCCCTGGGGTGGAGGGTGGGGCACTGAAGACAGGTGCTCGAGTGGAGATAACGTCATTGGGTGCCCGTGTGGTGGAGAGTGTGGCACTGAAGACACCATACCGTGCCCCTTGGGAGGAGACAGGAATTCTGAAGACTGGCTGTTGGAAAGTGCCAAAAGTCCAGAGCGTTGGTGGCATAATTTGCCACCTCTGCAGCCACGTTTACGTCCAGGCTTGGCAAGAATCCCAAGTTCTGATAATACGTCATAAACACACCTTTGGAGTCTAAAGTTCTTTGCTTGAGAAATAAAAGTCCGTATCAGGGTGCTGTAGGTATCCATCTATACAGTATCTGTGCAGTGTACACTTGAATACCAAAAGTAGGCAAGGTCACAAACACTATTGTTATGCAGGGTATTACCAGCTTAGAAGAATACTGTCAGAACTCCATGTCCCACTGCCCACTGAATCCAGTTTCAACAGGTATAACAACCCCATGGATATGAAAGCGTTTGAACGTATTTGTAATGAATTTAACATCGGCACAAAGGATGACTTTGCACAAAAACTTGATGATCACCATGGCAGGGGTACATTGTATTATGCTATGAGTCACAGGCAATACCCCCAAGATTACTACCCCAGTTACACTTCATTTTCACAAAAGTCTGAAGTCCGGTTAGGCTCAATTGAACAGAAACAGTAAAATGCATGGACCACATTTGTCTTAGATAAAAGTGATGGTTTACTCAAGCAGGAGTCGAACGCATTAATGAATCGATCAGAACATATGTGTGGTGTATACTAGGAGCACAATTGCTAACAAAATCAAACATCTTAAATGGAAGTGGAAAATTTTAAGCACAAAAGCAGTTTCTTGCAAACTTAGAAGATTCAATTAATTCAGTGGTAGATATCCCATCAAGCATACAACGCTACCAAGATGTTCTCAGATATGCTAGATCAAAAGTCGACTTTGTAGTTGGCATTGGGTTATACATGTTACCATCTGACCTTTAACTCCAAATGGGGACAATAAAAAATTATAATAATGAAATAATTGTTGCAGGGCGTAATCAAAAATTAGGGTTTAACCAATCTGTAAACTTGGGGGGTCTTCCAACAACCACACATTTACAGTCATTAAAACCATTAATAATGCCAACCCCAGCCCCAACATCGGCCCCGGTCCCGTTAACATCATCACCCATAATGCCAATGCCAACACCATCACCAAACACACATGAGTCAGAGAGAACTGCATTGGTAATAGGCCTTACTGGACTGGGGATATTACTTCTTTACCTGTTTCATTAAATACCCAGTTATTAATCCTCCTATTGTAACCAGAAAGACCCACACATGTTCTGCCATAAACCCTACTACCCTTGCTGCAGTATTGATCAGCCAACTGACAACACTCCTTATTATGCCAGGCAAAGCATCCATTGCTTTCACAGCCAATGTTTTAAGCAAGTCTGATATATGTGTTAGTTGTTTCTTTACCCACGACTAAGTCTTTTGGGTCTGACGGAACCGGAGGACCCGGAGGTGTTGGAGGCAGAGGTCCACTTCCACCACCAGAGACATCTAATACAACAGTACTGATAATGAATCATAGAGCAGTAATTAAACTTACAATTGTGATACCCTGCTCTCTGAAAAGTGTTCTCAATCTCTCAGCCAATGTTGTGTCTTCGTGAAGTATTTTCTGAATAGTTTCTCTAATCCTGTTGACCTGTGTTTTCAGTTTTTCTTTTTCAATACTAATCACTTCTAACTTCCCTGATCTTTCTATCTGCTAATCATTTAATCTGTGTTGTATTCTTTGTTTTATTTCTGTGTCATAATTCTCCTCATCTGCTGTAGCTAGTTTTCCTTTTCTCTTTCTATTTGATTATCAAGCTCACCTAGTTTGGCTACATTGTTTACCATCTCACCTCTGATTGTCTGCAGTGTCTTATCCAAGCCCATAATCTCCCACATTGTCAAAGGAGAGCCCTGGTCACCAATTGTTTTCATAGCGTCATTTATTTGTCCTTCAGTAAATGAGGTTTCTTGTATCACTGTGTGTGCTATTTCTGGCAGTCTTTTCACTTCTGTCATTTCAATTTCTTGTCCCATTAGCAACCTTGTTTGCACGTCATGGAGGGCACTAACCAGTCTAGGGCAAGCTGTGTTACAGGAGACCCCCCAAAACCAAGGTACCTTGCCAAGCCAGCATTACCACCGACTTCACCTTTAATTGTACTTAAAGCTCTAAACTTAGCAGTGTTGTTTTTATGGGTTAGATGTACTTGACCTCTGTCTGTATTTACAAATAAGTGTCCTTTATCATATTCAAACTGATTAGGATCTATTACATCTGGGCGGACACCAACACTATCATAAAATGAGTTTACTTTGTCTTTAAAACAGTTCATGATACATACTAGAAGTAGTTACCATTCCAGTCATATCTGTTGCACTAGTATCATAGTTATCCATGACATCCATTTCAAAATCATCATGATTAAATCCTCCCAATGCCATTGTTTTTATTAATTTAATATTTTTGATTTTTGCATAATAAAATGACACAGTCCTATGGATCAAAGTTAGACCAATACAGAAAACTATGTGAACCTCTTGGTGTTATGGGTATTAGGCAATCAATTGTCAAAACAAATAATCCTAGTACCATTGATCAAAACCAGACACTGTCAAGTTTCCAAACTTAGGTCCCAGTGACGTTATTGTTCCTGGTACTGCTCGTCTTGGGGTGTAGGGGGCTCTGGATAGAGGTAGCACCTTTGCTGTTCGGCAGCTGCGTCCTACATAGGACGGACGGGCATCACTGGTCCTCATCCATCTCCTTAATCTCTCACGTGCTGGCTCCAAGCGCCACACCCTGGCAAACCACCTCAGCTGGTGGGCTAAACCACGTGAGGGGGTGGTGTTCACATTGCACCACTAGGCGGATGAGCTGTTTCTGACAGCCAACGGCTAGAGGACGGAGGAGATCAGGTTGGATCCAACGGCCAAATGTGGGGGAGTAAACCCTTCAAATCAGGAGTGGAGCCCCGAAGGCAGACAGCTGCCTGTATTCACGCACTGTTCTGGCAGCTCCTGCAGCCAAACTGGTGCCAAACGTACTGCTTTGCATTCCTTTGGATACATCAGCGAGGCCGAGAGGGGGATCTTGACGACTGGGCACCCCAGGATCTCCATACACTTCGCCCAGGCTTGCGCCCTGGAGAGGTCACTCCAGTGACTGACCCAGCAAGCGCATATACTCCATTGTCTTCCGAGACAGGATGCCAAACTGCTCGTCTTGCATTTAATATCAAACTTTCATCAGAATCATATGCAAACAGAACACTCATTGACAATCTTGGTGGAGCAATTGTTAGGACTATTAAAGTTAAACTTGAAGAACAGGAAGTGTTTAGTCTGGATGATGCTGATGTGTTCTACTGTTACAAAGATCTTTGGCTTACAAGAGAAGAAAGAGAAGACCGTGTTTACCAAGGCATACAGTCTGCTAACATTGCTAAACTTAGAATTGATGCGGCAGACAAATCAACAACAGCAATTGAAGACGTTATATTAGCAGAAACATATGGAAATAGATTTTACATTCCACTTGAATTTGAAATCCTAACAGCACACTTGCCTTATTACCAAGGAGCACTAAATGACCATCTAAGCTTTGAACTAACTTTTAATGACTGCGCAAAAGTTATCAAAACAACTGATCCAGATGCAACATACAAGATCTCAAACATTTCCTTGGAATATGAAATTGTCACACATACTCATTTAGCTGCTCTCATACAAAATCAGTACCAGTCAAGACTTCCAATTTATTACGACTGTGTGATAAGACCCAAAGACAAAGGCGATACAACATGGAACATAAATTTAAATATATCTGCCAGGTCACTGAAAGGTATACTGATGTTGTTTATTGAACCCAAAAATCCATTCAAAAGAGATTCAGAAATGTTTTTACAATCCAAAGATCACACATTTATCCTGTACAATCGAAGGATGACCTAATCAAGTGTATGCATCAGGAATGTTAACTTATCAGCATTACAATGAGAACACAAAATGGGCAGGTGGAAGACTTAGAGAAAAACCAGCAAACATGGCATGAAAAGATCTGCATCTGTATGACGTAAGAATTGGTCAATACCTGACAGAAAAATATGCTCTTTGGCTAGACCTGCATAGTACAGACGACGATTACCTACATGGGTCGGGTCGTACTGTTGAGAACAGTAGTGACGGAATTACAATCCAAATCCCAAAAAAAGACTGAAACAGGAGGCGCAATAAATATATATTTGTATCTGATTTATGATGCTCAACTCAATATTGCAGAAAGCAGACGAAGTGGTCATGTGTATTAAAATTATAATTAGTATTAAAATGATCTTGATGACACTCGACCCACACTGTGGTTTGTTTTGTGGTGCCACAGGTTGTGGTAAAACTGAATTTGTTCTTGATCTCTTACAAACAAGATACATCCACCATTTTGATAACATTGTGATATTTTGTCCTATGATCAAACACAGCAAAGCTTATCACAACCGTTCATTCATTTGGACTGACAACAACATTTATTTAGTTGACCCTGAGAAAAAAATGAATGATTACCTGCAGTATTTTTACAAGCAATTTGAAGGACAGCCAACTTTGTTCATTGTTGATGATTGCTCTGCAGAAAAAAAATTGTTAAGAAAAGAAACACTTTAGCAGAACTGGCCTTCAGTGGCAGACACACAAACATAAGTGTATGGATTCTCACTCAAAAATATAATGATGTACTAAAAGATTTTCGAGAGCAGTTAAAGTTTATCTGTTTGTTTTACTGTGAGGATCGTGATGGCTTTGAAGACTGTCTCAGAGAAAACGATGTAATACCAAACAAACATGAACGAGACATTGTGAAAAACAAACTGAAATCAACTAAGCATCTAAAGCTTATCTTAAAGACAGATCAGCCTACAGGGTATGGATTAGAAAATTAATTTATACTTTAGTTTTGTCCAATAAAAATGTCAGACAGACAAACCATGCAAAATTGGCCTATTGGTAAAATCATAGATATTACATACTACTTTAAAGACATTAAATATGTAAATGGGCTTAATAAAAAAGAGACACCTGGAAATTTATTTATGACACCAGCAACACTGTACATGACAGATAATATAACTTTGGGTGTAGATAATCCATTTAGACCATCAATAATACAAAAAATAACTGTTAATATTAAGACACAAACTTTTAGTGTTAATGAATATTGTAGTGACTGGTTTAAGACAGTGTGTAATAATATAGTGAAAGAACTATACCAAATAAATTTGTATTTTTCCAATGTTACAGTTAATAAAATGGTATTATGCATACAGAGCTAACTGTAATATTTTTTATTTAATATTTTGTCGGACAAATAAAAATGATGGACAATGCCCAAAGCCCTGGCCCTCCAATCTCTGGCCCTGGCTTAAAAAACGTGTTTCACACAACAGACTTGCCTATATCTAATAGTTACAATGTTTATGAATCAATAGAAAACTCTTTTTCTGTCATACAAGATAATCTTCTTACAGGCAGTGTAAAGATTCAGATTGTTGCTAAAATAGAATTTAACAGAGTAGATGGTGAAGTGATCATATCATATATCTTGACAAGGCAACACACATCTAATTCAAGAAGAGAATTGGAGAACGTGTTTAGAGAAAGACTGTTGCCTGACTTTGTTGAAGCAATTGACAGAGCAAGAGTGAAGTGGTCTGGTTGGCACAAAGGGTATGTACATGAACTACAATTAAAACAGTCAAGGTATCATCCTATATTAGGCAAATCATGGTTGCAAACAAAAAGGCTGTCGTCAATATTCAAAACAATGATAATTTTTGTTTGATGTGGTGTGTGCTTGCTAAACTACACTTTGTAAAAACAAGACCTGATCACATATCTAACTACATCAAATTTGTAAATGAACTCAACTTCAATGGTATAGTTTTTCCTGTTAAGGTAGAGGATATAGATTTGTTTGAAGAACTAAAGCCTGGCATATCTGTGAATGTGTATGTATGGGATAATGACTCTGACAACAAGTTACAACCAATTAGAGTATCACCACTTGCCCCAAACTATGGTCAGCCAGAAAATAAGCATGCTGACATATTGCTAATAAGCCATGGTGATAACTTTCACTACACAATTATCAGGAGTATATCATGACTAATTCATTTGCATACAACAAAACGTGATTGGAAACAGGAAGTATGTAAAAGATGCTTACGAAGGTTTTCCTCCATAAAGTTGGCACACAAACATGTCCAGCACTGTAGGTCAGCTGATGACATACAAACAGTACTTAAGTATCCAGATCCTGGTAGTCAAGTATATTTTAAAAACTATGGGAATCAACAAAAGCTGCCATAAATAATAATAAGCGCATTAAATAGGCGCTTTATCCCAATTGAAAATCGGCTCAAAGCGCCGCCGCGAACTGAACCCAACAAGCACGCTCACGTGAATCACGCGCATTCACTCACACACTGTACATAAACACAGAACATTCACGTGGTGCTAAGGGCTAGCTTGAGCGAGCTACTGTAGTTTTTGGAAATTCAAAATCGTTTGTATTTGAAATTTGATTAAGTGGGCTGAAGCTGATACCATTTGTAGTGTATGCTGATTTTTAATCACTGGTTGTACCATATGATGGTCCTGTTCCAGAATCATTACCAAAGACTGTAAAATTGAGTGACCAAGTAGTGTGTTACATTCTTGTTAGGTCAGATGGTCAGCATACCAAGCCTGTTATTTACAGAGGGGGAAATGCACCATGTCTGTTTTTAACAGAAATGAGACAAATGCATAGTCAGGTAGTACATTATCTGGAAAAGTGTCAGTTGCCTTTGGTGATGACAGAAGAAGACAAATTAAATTTTGATTCAGCGGTGATGTGTTGGATTTGTGAATAACCTCTGGGGGGTGAACAACCTCTGGGAGGTGATAACGTTCGTGACCATAACCACATAACTGGGCGTTACAGAGGTGCTGCACATGGTGCATGTAACTTGTTATTAAAAATAGATCCCAAGATATACAAACTGCCTATATTTTTCCACAATCTCAAAGGGTATGATTCACACATTATCATGCGTGCTGTAAATGAGTCTTACAAAAAAATTAGTTGCATTGCCCAGACAACTGAAAAATATTTGACTTTTAGGTTGGACAACAAATTAGTGTTTTATGACTCAATGCAACATTCGTCTTTAGGTCTTGCTAGTCTGGCAGATGGACTGACTGAGTTTCCAATAACAAGTAAATATTTTGAGCCAGACTTAATTAAGAAAGGTGTCTACCCTTACGAGTACATAAATGACTGGGTTGTGTTTGAAGAAAGGAGTCTACCTCCAAAAGAGAAATTTTATTCTACACTAAATGGTAAAGGTATTTCTGACTCAGAATACCAGCATGCTCTTGATGCATGGGATAAATTAGGGTGTGAAATGATTGGTGATTACTACGACCAGTACTTGAAAGCTGACGTTTGTTTGCTAGCAGACGTATTTGAAAGTTATCGTGAAAAGGGTTTGTTACACTACAGTCTTGACTCAGCCTGTTACATAACTAGTCCTGGCATGACATGGGATGCATTTTTAAAATCCAGTAAGATATCTATAGACCTGCTGTCTGATCGTACAATGGGTGAAATGGTGGAACGTGGATTGAGGGGAGGCATTAGTATAACCGCAAACAACTATGCCAAAGCCAACAACAAATATCTTGATGACCTTGACTTTGACCCCTCAAGGTCAAGGTCATTCATTACGTACGTGGACACTAACAATTTGTATGGCTGGGCGATGTGTGAGTTATTGCCCTTAAAAAAACGTTTGTCTGTATGATGTGACACAGTATGACATAACAGACTTAACAAACTATATTATGAATCATGACCGGAATGATGCAAAGGGTTGGATCTTTGAAGTTGACCTGGAGTACCCATACCATCTACATGATTACCACAATGATTATCCATTGGCTGTTGAGAAAATGAGTTTGACGGGGGAAAAAGAAGACACCAAACTTGTGCCAAATTTGAATGACAAATTCAATTATTTTTGTCACTATCGCTTGCTGCAGTTTTACATCAGACATGGGTTAGTACCAAAGAAAATTCACAGAGGTATAAGCTTTGATCAGTGTGCTTTTATGAAAGATTACATAATGAAGAACACAACTCTTTGTGCAAGAGATTGCAACCCTGCATTTGACAAAGATTTCTTTAAGCTTATGAACAATGCCTGTTTTCATAAGGCAATGGAAAATCCTCATCACCACAAAGATGTGAGACTGGTCACAACTGAATCGGGTGCAATTAAACTTACAGGCAATCCACAGTACACAGGGTATAAAGAGTTTCATCCTTCATTGTATGCAGTGACACTCAAAATAAGATTGTTAAACTGGACAAGCCAGTATTCATTGGTATGACAATACCTGAGTTATCAAAATTGTTGATGCTTGAATTTTATTATGATTACTTTAAACTGAAGTATCCTGAGTGCCGACTGCTATACACTGACACTGACGCTATGATCATTGATGTGCCTACTGAAGACTTTTATGAAGACATGAAAACAGAATTACATATGTATGACAATCTGATTATCCTAAGGACCATCCGCTGTATAGCACACAAAACAAGAAAGTGCCTGGGAAGTTTAAGGACGAACTATATGGAGTGCCTATAGTCGAGTACGTTGGACTGAGGTCAAAAATGTATTCCATACTGCACCAGAAAGGTAGTCAGTCGAAAGCCAAAGGAATTTAAAAAAACAGCGATAAACAATAAAGACATCCGCCATGAACATTACAAGCAAGTATTAGATGGAGAACTAATGCCTGATTATCCAAACAAGTCACTGAGATCAAACAAACACAATCTTGAATTGATCTAAACACATAAGAAATCAAATGCAGTAGGAGACACAAAATGTGTGTTTCACACTAAGGAGAAGGCTTATGCACCTGGGCATTACAGACTTAAGTTATCTGAAAAAATAGCTGATCAAATGGTTGATGAGTTAGTTGATGAATTGATTAAAAATGAGTAAGAGTGTCTGGGGGAATAATCTGTAATTCTTCTCTGACAAATGTCCTCTGTGGGGCAGGCTCATATAGATAATAAATGGATGGATTAACGTTAGCACAGGGACTATTTTTGTTATGTTGTGAATGGACGTGGACCAAATGGGGTCGGTTGGTCTGTGCCTGATGTCGTTTTCTGATTCTCCGGGTTGATATAGATATCTCACCTATTTTGTAAATAAACTTGTGTCTGGTGGTCGGGCTGTTTTTATATCTGACCCTAACGGTATTGATTTTAGATTATTAGCATCAACAGGCTTAGGCTGTCCTTCGTTATTCATTGCTTTTATCACAGATGGTAATCTCTTAACCCACTCAGTGTTACGTGCGTCATACATGAGTTCCTTAGAATACTGATAGCTGAAAAGTCTCTCTGATAATTGTTTATTAAAGTTCTCAACAATTGCCTGTGATCTATGAACGCCCGGTATTCCCCGCAGCACTAGCACTCCATGCTTTGCAAATAATTGATTAACAGGGCCTTTGAATTTACTCCCGTCATCCGCCTGCACAAGCCTGGGGAATTTTAATCGGCCTCGTCTATATATTTTTGTTAAAGCAGTCGCAACCGTACTAGCGTTTTTGTCAGTTATGGGGTCAGTGTCTTTGTAACTTGAAGCAATGTCAACAACAGTTAGTACATACTTGTAACGCTTCTTTCTTATTGTATCATATGGCAGAAACAGGAGGTCCATTTGATGTGTGTCATTTGGTGTAGTGTTTTCAAAATGGGGTCTTGATATTTTTCTTGGCGCAGGAAGATATATTTGCCAAATTGCCTGTTTTTGCAGCCATTGTTTTATTTGGTCAGGTGTAACATCTCCACCGCTGCTGCCCACAGCCACTTGAAATCCATGACAATGCCTGCCTAGTGATACTGGAAGCTGGCTTTCACAGACTGTGACCAATCCATCCCCATCTTCTTCGCCCAATTTCATTCTCTGCTGTTATCTGCTCTGTTCTCTCCCAGAGTCTGACGTTGCTGATCTTCTCTGGCCAGTGGATTTTCAAAATTCTTCTAAGGCAACTGTTCATGAAGGTGTATGTATGTGTAAATCTCCGATATTTCTGTACACACAAGATTGAAACTTGACGAAATACATTCGTAAGTGGGTGGCTAAGAGAGCCTCCGAGCATATCGTAAGTGAATGTACCTCATTGAAGACATAAACAACCGTTTATTGGAAGTCGGTTGACCCAGATTAGAGTCCGTTATTTTTGTCATATTTATTTGAACTTTTGCATTTAGCTAGTTTGGAGAAAGACATTGGATGGGTTTGTTAGCCAGCTTTGTTTCCTTTCAAGTTCTTTAGTAAAAATAATTCTTTTCAGAAAAGAATTAAAACACTAAAAAAAAAAGTGACTTCTAGAGAAATTCAGACAGTGGCGGTGACGTAAAAGAGGCAAATCCAGCACCACGCAGACACTGACATAATACTCTAAATATAACGTCATTCTCTCTCTCTCTCTCTCTCTCTCTCTCTCTCTCTCTCTCTCTCTCTCTCTCTCTCTCTCTCTCTCTCTCTCTCTCTCTCTCTCTCTCTCTCTCGTACGCTATAGCCTGTTTGCTAATGATGCTACTCTCGACGTGTCGTCAGCGAATATCTCAACAATCAATTCCTCACTTCAACAGGGCTTAACTGATGTTTCAAAATGGTGTCACACTAACTATATGGTACCAAATCCGTCTAAAACAGAATGCATGCTAACAACTACACGACAAAAGCAGCAGCTACATCCACCCCCGCTTAGCCTTTCTCTCAACTCTGAGCCGATTAGACAAGTTAGAGAGCAACGCTTGTTAGGCGTCATTATCGACGACCAACTCACATGGCACGCGCATGTCAGCAGCGTATGTCGAACAGTGTCCAGGAATTTATATCTTCTTTCAAAACTGCGTTATTTTACAGATACACCGACAAGGAAAATATTTTATAACGCACATATTCAATCCCGTATAGATTATGCTTCTACAGTTTGGGATGGATGTAGCGATGCGTGCATAAAAAGGCTTAATGCTGGTCATCGTAGGGCAGCCAAATTAATCCACCCGAACAGTAAAGAAAGCATCGACGACCGACTCAAAGCCCTCGACATGCTGCCTCTGCGTAAGTTACTTATGTACAATAAAGGCGTACTTATGTTTAAAATCTACCACTCTAAAACGCCTAGTTATCTAACAGATCTATTTAGCCCTGCTCATACGCCTTATAAAACGACGAGGAACAATCTATCCATACCAAGGTCGCGCCTCGATATATTCAAAACTAGTTTGTCTTACTCAGGAGCCAAACTATGGAATTTGTTGCCTATCGACATTACTGGGGCTCCTTCTTTGTCCACATTCAGGGCCCGCTTATTTCGGCAGCTGAAAGAAACTTAAGCCCATAGTTGTGTAGTTGTGTCGGCGTTACTCGAGCGCATTGAGTTGTATTGTCGAGTTTGCTGTTGCTGCTCAAACTAAGTTTCTAACGTTCATGTTTAATCAGGTTCTTATTGTGTGCGTGTGTGTGTGTGTGTGTGTGCGTGTGTGTGTGTGTGTGTGTGTGTGTGTGTGTGTGTGTGTGTGTGTGTGTGTGTGTGTGTGTGTGTGTGAGTGACTGCTAACTAGTTTTTTTTGTTTGTTTGTTTGTTTGTTTGTTTTTTATGGGTTTTTTAATGCTCACGTTTTACCTTTCCAATTTTATTAGTTTTAGTCACGCGCGTGAGATTGTTGTGTGAGTGCGTGTGCAAGGACATAATTGAAAAAAGGTCTGTGTACCTAATCAATTATCCTTGAGAAGTAAAGTTTCACTTCATTTCATTTCATTTCATTTCTCTCTCTCTCTCTCTCTCTCTCTCTCTCTCTCTCTCTCTCTCTCTCTCTCTCTCTCTCTCTCTCTCTCTCTCTCTCTCTCTCTCTCTCTCTCTCTCTCTCTCTCTCTCTCTCTCTCTCTCTCTCTCAATTCAAAATGCAGAGGGCATAGATCTGGAGGATAGATACCTCATGCAGGCCGCGATTATCTGTTCAAATGTAAGAGGCATGGATCCTCGTGAGCCCCTGCACATGCACGGGCTCGTGAGGATAAATACCACATGCCATCTACAAGCATCAAATGCAAGAGATATAGATCTTCATGAGCTCCTGCAGTTGTACGTGCTCGTAAGGACAGATGCCTCATGCAGGTTACACTCACATCTGTGTTTCTCACGAGTGTAAATAAGCACGTTAGTACTGCATAATAAAAGTGTGAATGGTGCCGTATCTCTATAGCTTCTGTCGATACACGACTGACTTGCCCGGACCTCTGGACTTCTCTCACATATTTCGCGGACTAGACCGAGTGTCTATAGTAAATGCTGCGTTGGTGTAGCGCTTTCACCTACATTCCACTGAGCACCTCCGTGTGGAAGCTTTATTTAACCGTTCTCATCTAAATCGGCGTTTATTAAGCCGTTTATTTGCCTGCAGACGACGTGGGCAAGCCCTATAGAATCTTCGTTCGCGAAGTCAAGCCATGATGATGCTGATTAAGCCGTACTAGAGACATTGCAGGAAATTTGACTGTGGACACTGATGGACTGTTTTATTTACAGCGATTCGTTTTATTGTGGGTGCCCCGCGGTGTAAGTTCTGTTCCTAAACAGATGTGGAGTATTTTGACATTGCTCCTTCAGGGTAGTGGACATCGATACTTCCCCCTGAACGTTTGAGTGGGTCACCTCAACGTTATTCATCTTTATAATAAGGTATCTGACCTGTCGGCGTTCCTTAACAGTCCCACACCGTGTGACATTTTCGGCCTTACCGAGTCACGCCTAAATTCAAATATCAGTGATGATGCCCTGAAAATTCCTGATTTTAGTATCATGAGAAGAGATTCCTCCTGCCATGGTCAAACAGGCCATTGCTGTATACGTTCATCACTCTATTGAACACTTAGTCCGTAGGTGTAAAGACTTAGAAACGGCTAAAGTAGAGTGTGTATGGATTGAGGTCAAAAGCCCGTACTGCTCACCGTCATTTGTCGGGTTTCTTTACCGCAATCCGGCGTCTACCTTCGAGTGGTATGACAATTTTACTACTAACCTAGACAAAGTATGTAAAGGACACAATGACGTCATTCTTCTAGGTGACTTTAATATAGACATGATCAAACCCCATCGCGCATGGGAAACTACATCTTCTTTATTTGGCCTAGTACAGCTAGTTAAATCCCACACCAGAATTACCGCCACGAGCTCTAAGCTCATTGACCACGTCTATACAAACAAGCCGCAGAGAACTTTTATCAACATACTATCTCTTCATATTACACTCTCTCAGCTAAGCATAGCGAAATTTGGTAGGGTTTTGTTTATTTTATTATGTACATGCCCAAACACAAATGCTGTTTCACCAGCACCTTTTGGCACCGGCTTATCTGCAGACCGTCTCGTCAATCTTGGCGCTGCAGAAGAGCAGCAAACAGCCATTATTATGCCGTATGAGGACATGGTCATCACCATCAAACGCTTGTGACGGATCAACAGCTCTGCAATTATCATAAAGTTAACCCAAAGTAGTTGATAATAATGATTCTGCCCTACTTTGTGATACAATGAATATATATTTTTCACAAGATTGGACTTACTGTCTTTTGTCCAGCTGGGGCAGCATTACTGATGATACACTCCGTCATCGTGATATCTAATCGTAACGGGACTAGGTGAGAATTGATACCACGCGCGTTAATTTTGCTTTCAGAAGAACAAGAGGAAGAGTTGAAAGACCAGATAGAAAAAAACCCAAAACTGCGAGAGATAACAAAAGACGCTGGTGGTCGATATATCGGAGTCAGCAACATGGATCCAAAAGTTCGGGAGGAATATGCAAGCAAACTCCGAGATATGATGAAGGTCAGTAATTGTTCCAGTGCACGCTGCCTGGTACTGTAACCTGTCATTACGTGTCACAAGGTCAGTGCGACCTCCTGATCTAACGATAAATCAGGTTACTAGCTCGTACGTTTACGGCATGTCCTAACTGCCCGGTAAGCAAAGGTCCTCGGCCTCAGAACGGCTGCAATGGGCCCGCGCACGGACTAGCGCGGACCACAGCAACGGTCGTAGGCTCGGAGACGTTTTGCTAAGGGATGTGCTAGGAGTGTTTTTGCATGTGTGTCAGCAGAGAGTAGCAAAACAAACGATGCTGACATTTGTCCTTTAAAGTTACGGTTGCTGGTACTTTAATTGTCGCAATAGTGTCGGTGTTGTGAATGGTGCCGCTCACACAGCATGTAAACATTTAGTATGCACCGTCATGATTTATTGATGTTGGCTTGAGCAAGTTCAAATTTAAACCCAAACAGGAGTTCTTAAAATGGTTTAGAGGTAAGTCCTTTGTGCTCTAGACGGTATGCGCAAATTTAAATCAAGCCTTTAATTGTTTGTACTACATTGGTATGCCTACAGTCGCTAAAACAACATATTAGCAGATGTTCACCTGCGGTCGAATTATATGCCTGTCTTGGACGTCTGCATTAAACTCTAAAGTTTTCTCTTCTGGATGACTGAAATTTGTTTGCAAGAGACCGGTCTTTAACAAAGCTCAGCAGCAGTCGACTTGTTCATTTTGAATTTGACATTCTGCAAGCCGTTACCGAATTTTCAGCTGCTTGAACATGTATCGTCAATCTCATATTTTAAAGCATTTACATTGTTACATTGTTAGGCATTGTTATACAATGGGGGGAAAAAACCAGGCAAAGTAGGCTCTTTTCTCAAAATCACCTTGTATACACCTATTCGAAATCTCAGACGAGTACTGAATATTGCGACGGGTGTCGTACCAAACTGAACATGACGACTCGTGTTTTCAAAGCATTTTTCAAAACTCGTGTATTCAGCTTCACTACCTTCTGTGTCATTATTTATTGCTGCTGACTTCGTTCATCGCGTCGTCTTTTTAAAGTTGCGTTTATTGCTAAACGTGCGGAAATGATATTTAGCGCGTTCTGACACATTCGAAGAATTTTGTAGCACTCCTGGAGGTCGATAATTTCGTGGGCTCACAAGTCGCATTCGCGCATTTTGTCGCCATAACTAAAGAATTAGCCCTTTATATGTCAGTAGCGGTTTTAGTCGCGATGATTCATGCAGGAATCATCGCGACTAAAATCCGCTACCGATTCCTAAAGGGTTAAACACGGTTTTGGTTTGTCTAGATTGTCTTAAAAAAAGACAAGCTGCTCACACATTTATCCCAGCTTGCGCACTCGTAAATCGGAATGGCTGTATTTGTGTGAATTTTAGGAAATGGTGGAAAAGAACGACCCGTCTTTCTTCCGTTCCCAGCTGTACGTCGAGGTGAACGCAATCATGAAGGGCAATGTCCAGCAGCGGATGGTCTCAAACCAAACGACTGAAAACGAAGCAGAGACACAAACCAAGCAGGCTATCGTCGATGGAGAACTGGATGAGGGCTTCTTGATCATAATTATCAATGCCATCAGAGCACACATGAAAAGTCTTTTTGGGGGTCATGCGGAAGCAGAGGCTGGTGATAAGGAAGGAGAATTGAGCAAAACCTGCTCTGTGATGTGAGCGTAGCTCTGAAACTCCCCGAAACTAAATGACTTCCATTCTAAAGAATGGAAGTCATTTAGTTGTGGGAGTTTAAGAGTTAACTTAATGTTTCACCTACACCTTAAATTCGTTCGAGACATGCCGCATACTTCCGCGCGGCTTTTTGTCGCGTATCCGCATGCGGCATGTCTCGAACTAATCGGATTACTGGTAAACTGACTTGTGAATTTTCACAAACATTCCTGTTGTTACAAGTTTTTGACTCCTTTGTGAATGCAACCTGGGTATGCCTTACTGTTTACCGTAAACTGGGCCAGCTTCTGCGTGCACAAGGGGGTTAACCCCTTTACTGCCAGCGGACGCAGACTTTTTCCTCTGAAATCTTCGTTTTATTCAACGCCAAAGTAGCCACAGACGCCAAAAGGATTTAGGTACAAGTTGGTATCCGTAAGAGGCATAGATCCTTTAATTTTGAGCCCCCGTGAGGATCTATGTTTCTTGCAGTAGTACCGTGTTCACCTTTACTCGACAGCGAAGGAGTCTATCAATAAACACGCCAATATGTTTGATCATTTATAATTTGCATGTGGGCATCAGAGCAATAAATATAAAAAATGAACAAACTAAATAAATAAATAAATAAATAAGTAAATAAATAAATACAATTATTTATACCAGCCATATATGCTTATAAACAGCATTGTTCCCCTAACTCATTCTGCCCGCGACACACCACAGCAAGACGTGGCTCGACCATGATAGTTCAAGGGTGGTGGCAGAATAGTTTGGCGCCTATAGGCGCCAAGCTATTCTGCCGCCTCCCTTGAACTATAATGGTCGATCTGCCTCCTGAATTGTAATGCAGTCCTCAGAGAATAACTCCAAAATGTGGGTATTTTGTACCTCGGGCACAATGAGTTAAGAGCATGTACGATGTTAAAGACGACCTTTAAAGCCACATGCTCCATTCAACACGGGTTAATCGTTCTTAAGAACTCCTTTATAAGTGTTCTCGGTTTGTCTTACCTTAATACTGCACAAAATGGCTTATGGAACTGATGGTTAATTACGAGGTTCCAACGTTGTAAACTGAAAGACTTTTCTGTTCTTTTCTTTTTTGTTGAATAGGAGAGAAAACTTCTGTTACATGTGCCTTCTCACGATTGTGAAAAGAAGAGTAGAACAGTCTTATCTGAGGCAGGACAACATTGAAAGCTCTTGGCATTGGCAAAATTTAACAAGCACAGCCCGCTTGGAGCGGTTCGCGCGTATTTTTTTCCTGCCGCTTCTCACATTTTCCATCCCCGCAAAAATTCACATCTTCTTTGTCGCATTTGAGAAGTAAAATCGCAAATGTGATAAGATTTTTCATTTTGTCGTCATTTCTAGATATAGTCTTGACTACATGTGTTAAATGAATTTGTTGAACGTGCACAAACAATGTGTCGTTATCAGCTGAATTAAGAAAGGTGAAACTTTTAAGTATATCTACTTTTTCTCTTTTCTTTTTTTGTGTGTGTACAAAGAAATACCCATAACAAATGTATGCCGACCGCATGGCCCTGTCTGTTCTATGTAGATACGAGAATTCCCTCGCACAATTGTGTGATAATGTCACTTAGTGAACTAAGGTGATGTGTTTCAGTGGACAATGGCGCTTGACTGGATTGGTGCTCCCTCCAAACCATGTGTGATAAGCGTTAAAAGTTTAGGGCTTAACGTCTTTTGTCCACCATGAAGGTGACTTCAAAGATGGCACGTGTGATATTGAGGGGAAATACGTGAACACAATGACAAAATTCAAATGACTAAAGACTGTTTCAGGCCAGAACGTAACCGTTTGGCTATCGGTAGCGATTTTTGTCGCGATGATTCCTGCCGGAATCATCGCGACAAAAACCGCTACCGACATCCAAAGGGTTAAGTTTTAGTGGCAATGTGCACCATATGTACAAGAAGTTTAAACAGAGGCTGCTTCTTTTACAGATGCTGAGAAGTTCTGTCGGTTCAGAAATTGTAATAATTGTTTATACATCACTGATGGTGAGTGCAACCTTCAACCTTGTGTCATGGTATGGAGGTCTCAATGCGAAAAAACAAAGCAAAGCTGGCACGGGCAGTCAACCAGGCGAGCAAAATTGTTGGCACAAATGAAACAGACACACTTGTCTGACTTGAATTTACGAAGGAAAGCTCTTCAAATCCTTGGTGATCCTTCCCACACTCTCAATGGCGCTTTTGAGCCCCTTCCGTGTGCTCGGCGACTCAAAGTGGAGCTTACTCGCAAGAACTGCATTACGAAATCATTTGTTCCACAGCTGCTTGTAATTAGCTTGTAATTTTTTAGTTGAATTCATAAGTCTGTGATGTAATACCATGCAAGGGCGGATCAGTTACATCAAGCGGGTGGGGGGTTGGGGAAGGGGGGGGGGGGGTGAAGGGGATAGAGGGAGAAGGCGTGTGTGTCAAAACTCTCACCACTCGCCAAAATATCAAACAACGGGATGGGGGCAGGGGGTGGGAGGGGAGGGGTTAGCGTGTGTGTCGAAACGCACCCGAAACAGTGAAGGGAGGGGGGAAGGGGGGCGTGGTCCAAACACGCCAAAAAGGACTTCGTTATAGCATTTTAAAGATTTTTTTTTTTGGGGGGGGGGGAGGGGGGGGGGCTGTCCCCGATCGGCCCCTGCCATGATACAGTCATAGCTTTTAGTCCTGTGTTTCATATTATGGTGAAACTAGTAGCCATCGTCGCACAATGTAATAGATGCGTGTGTGTGTGTGTGTGTGTGTGTGTGTGTGTGAGACTGGTCGCGATTGCCGAACCTGTAATATGTGCATGTATATAGTTAGATTAAGTGCTCCTTTTGTAATACATATCTGTCGTATTTTTTGTCATTTTATTAAATATTTAATAAGCCATAAAGTTTATTCAGTTGAATTAATAAAACGCTTTTACAGGAAGAAAAACAGTCTATTAAATTTTTAATTAGTAACGGTTTAACTCATTCTACCCCAGACACACCACAGCAAGATATGGATCGACCATGATAGTTCAAGGGTGAAGCCAGAATAGCTTGGCGCCTATGGGCGCCAAGCTATTCTGGCATCACTCTTAAACTACCATGGTCGATCTGTGTCCTGCACTGCAATGCAGTCTTCAGAGGACAACGGTAAAATTTGGGAATTTTCGGTCTTGGAGTACAATGAGTTAAAGAATAGACAAACTGAAATACAATGGGCTGGTTATGTCGAGTTACTTTATCTTAGCTCACTCGAGACGTGCCGTATACAAACACGCAGCAAATGAAACGTATACGGCACATCTGGAATGAGGTAAAGTTGAAAGATGTAGGCTATCCTCCAAGCTCCTCATTCACCGGAGAAGTCGTGACATCTTTGGTCCCTTTTATATCATTTGCCTTCCAAAAAGGCATGTTCTGTCTATTTGGAGAGAAAGATGAGCCACGCCTATAATTCGAGGATGCGATGAACTGCTATTTGACAATTGTTTTCAAACTTCAACCTTCAAAGCAACCATCCGCATAAAACTCTGCCAGGAACAGAGAGACACACATTTTGCCACAAATCATACCAAACTTGTCCGCTGATTGAAACCGCATCATTCTTGCAGACTTCAGCTTGCTAGAAGACCAAACGCTCGGAAGTAATTGCCGTGCTTATTTCTGATTAGTTTATACAAGTATTTAATAGCGCGGCCTCTTTCACAGTATTCTGGCAAAACGCCTAGCGTTGTATGAGATAGCTAAGAGCATTTTGGGATAATTGCTGGCGCAGGCTTTTATCAGGCTGACTAAAGTTTCTTCCCTTAGTATCTCCATGGAATAAGACTTCCCCTGAGTGCGTCAGAGACAATGTCGCGCGTCGCTCGTCAGGCTTCTATAGAACCTGTGAAATTCAGCTACCTTATCAGGCCTCTCTGTAGGGTAGGCGGGGCTTCCTGGATAACGCAAGCCCAAAGTGTACACGTAAAAACAACAACAACAAAAAAAAAAAAAAACCGGTGCGATGACTCCACTTCTCACTCCCCACAAATACACGCATGCGTGCGCATACACACGCACGCACGCACGCACACACACACACATATGCACACGCACACAAACACATACGCAGACACATAGGGTGCCAAATTTGTAATGCAGCAACAGTAACGCAAATTACTTGTTACTTGTTGATGCGTAACGTCACTGATGTCAACCGGTGGCTTCAAGTACAAAAGGGTGAGCGGTGATAGAGGCTTTGCTAGTTCACCCCGCTCTTGATAGTGTAGTGCAAAGTACACTCGTTTCATAGACAGCGCTTTGAAGCTGATTTGATCGAGTTCTTTACAATAAAATAAAAATAAACAACAACAACAACACACACATGGATTTAACTTCTGTCGTAGCAAACGAGATCATGTTTGTTGACAATTTCAGAATTCTGTAGGAAATACCTCTTTTAAGGTAAACGATTTTCTTTTGGACTGGGTATGTAACATTTTACTTGATATAGTGCCGATAACCGACAGACGTGATAACTCGACCCGAATCCAAATGCCCTCGGCTAACTACTCGGACGTTTTGATTCGGGTCTTGTAGTTTCATCGGCGGTGATCGGCACTATATCAAGCAACTTTTGGCTCAACGTAATATAGTCTCTGTTTACGTTTGGTGATAAAGGCAAAATGTGTCTCCGCCAGGGCCGTTGACCACTTTGTGGGTTCAACCACATGACGGTAAGCAGAAGCGGAAATGTTTGCAAACAGAGCAGTATATGACGTCATTTTAGTTTCATGTGTCTGAGGTGACGAATCCAACAAAGTTGCAGCATTTTGGAACAATAAAAGAAGAAAGAAGACGTCTAAAGAATTGCTTGCTGGGAATCAAACAGAAACATGTCGGACTACTTTCTTTGGGCAACTCTGGACTAGAACACCGATTTGTACTGAAATTTGAGGTAATATGTTTGTTGCATAATAACTATACATCTAAAATTATGACGGACCTTTTCATTAAGCAAAACAAATAACAACTGACTTTCCGTTACGCAAAATAAATAACTCGCGCTCGTTAAAACGCGCATTTTGTCTGTAAGCCTGAGTACGAATGATTTATTTTGGGAAGACAGTCATAATTTAATTTTTGTCAGTGTTGCCTTACTTGTTTAGATGTATCACACTCATAATATTCAACAGCTCATCTTAACTATAGGGTGTAGTAATAAGGGTGAATCACGTCAGCACTATTTGTGGCGAATAGGTACAAACATGTATACAAAACCGCTTTAGAAAACATTAACCCATTCAGCCCTGACGCTCTACAGCAGGAGATGGGTCGACCATGATAATTCAAGGGTAGTGCCAGATTAGCTTGGCGCCTGTCGGCGCCAAGCTAATCTGGCACTACCCTTGAAATATCATGGTTGATCCATCTCCTGCAACAGGTGCATAGTCGCTAGATGACGCCTTGAAAGTTTGGGAAATACGTGCGTCGGGATAAATGGATAAATGAGTTAAGACAAACATTTTGGAACATTACTATAATGTTAGAGACCAATAGTCTTTATAGCAAGGTATTGCTAGTGCTATGACTACGTTTGACAACACACTGGTCGGTAAGCCAGAGGCGCTGGAGGTGGCAATCAGCGTACTGATGAAACCGCGGCTTCTGACGTACGTATGACGTCCAGTAAAACGACGTAGCAGTGACATTAAGTGCCTGTAGCACTACATTGAACATAACAGCTTAACTGGTAAAAGGATTACTGACATTTCTTATATCCATGAGCAAAAGAAATGCGATAGTTTTGGAATTATCGGAAACACTATAGTCTTTCCGATGATTCCAAAAAAGTGGCATTTCGTTTGCTCGTCAGAGTAGTTCTAGGTTTAATGTGCATTCCCGGCCTCCCTATGACCCCTCATCCCTTTGCCCATTTATACCCACCCTTATCCCCAATGTCGTAAACAGCATGCCACTTGTGTCGTTTCAAGTAGGATTTGGTGACTTTCGGATATTACTTGTGCTGAACAATTTTCAATGCATCTCATCCAAGAAAGTTTACATAAGGGCGCTGAGTTTATTATCATCAGACATTACTGGAAGTGGAAAACATATCTATACATGTACATCGCAAAGTCGTGTACCAATCATGTAAGCATTTTTGGAGTCAATTTCTTCAAAACGTGGGAGCGTCTAACAAAATGCAGTTATGGCTTACACATCGCCTGCTATTTCTTTTTCATGCGAAACGAAAGAACATTCCTCGCAGGAAAAAAGGAATAATGTATATATTAAAAAAAATAAAAAACTTTTTATTTTCCTCATTCCAATGGATAAAAATCAATTTACCTTCTTCAATAGGTCAGTGTCACAGGTGAGTTGTGTCTTTATCATGGTGTCTCTTGGGGAACATGGGTAGGGTTAATAATTACTTTTAGCTCCCAGTGACTGTCACACACGGCGTGTTTTACTCTTTTTAAAAGTCCCTTCTATTTATAGAAGGGACTTTTTAGGACCGGTCGTGGTGGGGCGATTTTAATCATGATGTCAAAGGCGGGCAGGCTAAACCTCTAACAATTGACATAACAAGATAAAATTACCCCATGTCTAGTTACTCTAACCTCGCTGCTGAACGTACATTTTGCACGAAGCGCCTGTCACGACACGGGTCCCCCCCCCCCCCCCCCCTTATTTTTGTAGGAGAGTTAATTTTAGAGGGGTGACAGAGATTGGTTTAGTCACCGAGTAAGGATAGCACGGGTAGGAAAATATTTGAGTTGTTTGGCCTTTACACGAGGAATATTGCTGCCTTGCGAGAATGCGGTCAGCGTATGAAGCACGTTATTGCGCTGCGCGATCGGGTGGCGTGCAGGCGTGGTTTGCCATTTGCTGCAGTCCCCAAGCAGCTGTGTCGTTCTTATGTAACTGCCCTGTGATACGGCCCTGGTCGCTCCGGAGCCGGTGTCCGAGGAAGAGAGAGAGAGAGAGAGAGAGAGAGAGAGAGAGAGAGAGAGAGAGAGAGAGAGAGAGAGAGAGAGAGAGAGAGAGAGAGAGAGAGAGAGAGATGATGATGATGATGATGATGAAACCTTTTATTGACAGGATAAAGTTTTAGGCGAAACGCCTCTCTTACAAACTGTCCTGTTAGAAAAGAAACATTAATAGCAAAGAGTAAGAGAAACACAATAAATCGAAACATGAAGAAATAAACTGAAAAAACAAACAAAAAGCAATGCAAATAATGCGCACACATATCAATAACAGTGAATAATATATATATATATATATATATATATATATATATATATATATATATATATATATATATATATATATATATATATATATATATAATATATAATATAATATAATATAATATAATATAATATAATATAATATAATATAATATAATATAATATAATATAATATAAGTAGTCCGTTCAGGTATTAAGTTACTGTAACAAGATGTTATATAAACGAGTTTTGAAGGTTCTAGAGTTAGAAATGGATTTAATTTGTGGTGGTAGTTCGTTCCAGGCTTTGGCACCTGAGAACGAAAGGCTGGTTTTATATATATCGAGCCTGGCCCATGGTAGCTGTAACAAACTGTTCCTCGTGTTTTGTCTTTGACTATCCAAAAATAACATACGAAGGTAAGATGGGGTTTTATGGTGAAGAATTTTATGCATAAGTATGCATCGATTAAATGTGAACTGTTTGTTTAGGTTTAGCAGTCGGATAGTTCTAAACTTTTCGTCGGTGGGAGAGGGACCAGGCACAGTTAACTTTACCCCTCGACGATACAATGAGTTAAGTTTTTTTTAAAATGTACCTCACTGCATCCATCCCAGATAGTAGAGCAGTAATCACAGTGTGTCTTAATGTGGGCATGGAGAAAGAGTCTGCTAGTGTCAGAGAGAGAGAATCAATGAATCAATGAATCAATGAATCAATGAAACTTTATTTTACAACGGTTTAGGCATTGACATCGTCATCGACACAGCCATTTTACAAACCTGCCGTTGCTAACAACTACAAGACTAACTACAAATATACATACATATAAGTAAACATAATACTTACAAAGAGATGACAACACTATTCACATAGACAGACATACTCATAGACTCACAGACACCCCCCACCCCACCCACCCCCCTTCACACATACAGAGCTAAGTAGTCCAAATGATAAATGAAAAGGATAACAGACTTAATTGGGAATAAATTGGACCCAGCATAAAAAGAAACATATAATACAAGTGGTTAAGTCATCCCTACGAGTGATCCACAAAATATTTGCAGAGACCCTTTTTAAAACAGGCTAGCGAGGAGGCGGATTTTACATGGTCGGGAAGGGCATTCCAGATAAGTGCCCCTGAGAAGGATAAGCTAGTTTTATATAGATCGATCCTTGGTTTTGGGACTATGAAAAGCTTTCTGATGTTTCCAAGCTTGGACTCAGACTTACGGAACAAAGTGGAGATGTACTCAGGTGTTTTGCGTTTCCACACTTTGAACATAAAGATTGCTTTGTTATATTTAAAATGATCTTGAAGTGGCAGGAGACCTGCTTTTGATAGCTTTTCTTCAGTGCTTAGGTGTTGACCAGGGCAGATTATTTTGGCCGCTCGTCTGTGAAGGGAATTGAGTCTCTTTAAATGGACCTCACTACACCCATCCCATACCGATGACGCGTAATCGATATAAGAACGTATGTGAGCGTTATAAAATAGTTTACGGGTATCTGAATCAGTATAATATTTTAGTTTTGATAACATAAAGAGATTTTTGGCTACTATTTTGCATAAGGCGTCTGTATGAGCTTGCCATTTTAGCTGACTGTCGATTTTAATCCCCAGTACTCGATGTTCATTTACCTGTTCTACCTGACTACCTTTAAGAGAAAGGTTAAGTAATAGAGGCATTATCTGCTGTTTTTGGCGTGTGGCGACTACCATCGATTTCGTTTTGGCTGGATGAACAACCATAGAATTGTTGCTATCAAGGACTTTATCGCGGAAGCGAAAGCGTTAATTTAATCTGAGCTTGTCATTTGTGCTCCCGCCAAGGAGATCCAGTAACGTGTGAATTACTTTAAGTTTTTCCTAAATTTTTATTTGTATATATTAAAGATAGTTGTTTTATTATATATTTGTTGTTATTGTGTATTGTGTGTGTTGGATATTCATGCTGGAGAGTGTGGATGTGTGTGTGAATGCGATGCGTGAGTGTGGGGTTAGGACTGAGTGAGAAAATTTTGGATTATTGTTATTTTTACATGTAATAAATGTTGTCGTAATTGTTTATCTGGTGTTTGTGTTACGTTGGGATGGCTGTACTCGAGTCGTAGCGCTCATAGTTCGCGCGTATGTGCGTATGTTTGTTTGTATGTATGTATATATGTATGTATGTATGTATGTATGTATGTATGTATGTATGTATGTATGTATGTGTGTATGTAATGTATGTATGTAATGTATGTATGGTATGTATGATATGTATGGTATGTATGTATCATCGCCAGCGTCACTCCGAGTGGCTACCGCCTGGCCTCCTTCCCGCGCGCTTCCAGAGGGGGTGGCATTGCCATCATCTGCAAGGACTGTCTCTCCGCTCACCTCTCCTTCTCTCAGTCTCTACCTTTTGCTCATCCCTCCTTTGAATTGAGAGAGAGAGAGAGAGAGAGAGAGAGAGAGAGAGAGAGAGAGAGAGAGAGAGAGAGAGAGAGAGAGAGAGAGAGAGAGAGAGAGAGAGAGAGAGAGAGAGAGAAACTGCGAGGACTGAACCCCTGGCTTGTCTTGTTTGTTTGTCTTCGTCCCAGCTGGAGCGTCTTCACGGATGACAGTATATGTGCACCCGACTTCCCTAGTGGCCATAAGCTCGGGGGTGGGTGGGTGGGTGGGTCTGTGTTTGCTTGTTCTGTTATTATTATTAGTTTAGTTAGTAAGTATTGGGGGGGGGGGGGCGCAAGTGTAAGAATGTAGAGATGTCATTTATTTTATTTGGTAGTATTTAGCGTCGGTGGGTAAATTTGGAAGTGAGTCATATGGTAAAGTGTAAATATGCGTTTCGTTGAGTTTGAATTATCATTGTTGTGGGAGAGAGGTGAAGGAATATGAAAGACAGCAATTAAAGTTGCGGGAAGGGTGATGTGATTACCTTTCTTCTTTTGTTAGTTATTCATATGTGAATTTTTGCACACTTGTTTTAGTGCATCCAAAGATATAAAGAACTAAGTGGATTAGTCCGCCGCTGTTGCTGTGCGGAAGGGCTGGGTGGTACGTTTGTGAGAGTGGAGGCTGGCTGTCACTCCTCGTGGGACTACGACGCCGTACCTGAGCGCTGTTGTGAGCGTCGGTGCAGACCCCGCGTTCAGCCCAGGTCGGGTCCTCCCATTTAGTGTTTATTAATATTGCTTTAAGTTTGTTTATTAGCCATGTCCATTTGTAAACTGCTAAAAGAACGTTGTGAGACTAATTTCGTTTCCTCGTGGTGACATTATTATGAGAGGAACTTTGTCATAGTGACAGACATAATTATTGTGTATTTTACTTATTCAAAAGGAGCCATGTGCTATCAAGGACTTTATCGCGGAAGCGAAAGCGTTAATTTAATCTGAGCTTGTCATTTGTACTCCCGCCAAGGAGATCCAGTAACGTGTGAATTACTTTAAGTTTTTCCTAAATTTTTATTTGTATATATTAAAGATAGTTGTTTTATTATATATTTGTTGTTATTGTGTATTGTGTGTGTTGGATATTCATGCTGGAGAGTGTGGATGTGTGTGTGAATGCGATGCGTGAGTGTGGGGTTAGGACTGAGTGAGAAAATTTTGGATTATTGTTATTTTTACATGTAATAAATGTTGTCGTAATTGTTTATCTGGTGTTTGTGTTACGTTGGGATGGCTGTACTCGAGTCGTAGCGCTCATAGTTCGCGCGTATGTGCGTATGTTTGTTTGTATGTATGTATATATGTATGTATGTATGTATGTATGTATGTATGTATGTATGTATGTATGTATGTATGTATGTATGTATGTATGTGTGTATGTAATGTATGTATGTAATGTATGTATGGTATGTATGATATGTATGGTATGTATGTATCATCGCCAGCGTCACTCCGAGTGGCTACCGCCTGGCCTCCTTCCCGCGCGCTTCCAGAGGGGGTGGCATTGCCATCATCTGCAAGGACTGTCCTCTCCGCTCACCTCTCCTTCTCTCAGTCTCTACCTTTTGCTCATCCCTCCTTTGAATTGAGAGAGAGAGAGAGAGAGAGAGAGAGAGAGAGAGAGAGAGAGAGAGAGAGAGAGAGAGAGAGAGAGAGAGAGAGAGAGAGAGAGAGAGAGAGAGAGAGAGAGAGAGAAACTGCGAGGACTGAACCCCTGGCTTGTCTTGTTTGTTTGTCTTCGTCCCAGCTGGAGCGTCTTCACGGATGACAGTATATGTGCACCCGACTTCCCTAGTGGCCATATGCTCGGGGGTGGGTGGGTGGGTGGGTCTGTGTTTGCTTGTTCTGTTATTATTATTAGTTTAGTTAGTAAGTATTGGGGGGGGGGGGGGGGCGCAAGTGTAAGAATGTAGAGATGTCATTTATTTTATTTGGTAGTATTTAGCGTCGGTGGGTAAATTTGGAAGTGAGTCATATGGTAAAGTGTAAATATGCGTTTCGTTGAGTTTGAATTATCATTGTTGTGGGAGAGAGGTGAAGGAATATGAAAGACAGCAATTAAAGTTGCGGGAAGGGTGATGTGATTACCTTTCTTCTTTTGTTAGTTATTCATATGTGAATTTTTGCACACTTGTTTTAGTGCATCCAAAGATATAAAGAACTAAGTGGATTAGTCCGCCGCTGTTGCTGTGCGGAAGGGCTGGGTGGTACGTTTGTGAGAGTGGAGGCTGGCTGTCACTCCTCGTGGGACTACGACGCCGTACCTGAGCGCTGTTGTGAGCGTCGGTGCAGACCCCGCGTTCAGCCCAGGTCGGGTCCTCCCATTTAGTGTTTATTAATATTGCTTTAAGTTTGTTTATTAGCCATGTCCATTTGTAAACTGCTAAAAGAACGTTGTGAGGCTAATTTCGTTTCCTCGTGGTGACATTATTATGAGAGGAACTTTGTCATAGTGACAGACATAATTATTGTGTATTTTACTTATTCAAAAGGAGCCATGTGCTATCAAGGACTTTATCGCGGAAGCGAAAGCGTTAATTTAATCTGAGCTTGTCATTTGTACTCCCGCCAAGGAGATCCAGTAACGTGTGAATTACTTTAAGTTTTTCCTAAATTTTTATTTGTATATATTAAAGATAGTTGTTTTATTATATATTTGTTGTTATTGTGTATTGTGTGTGTTGGATATTCATGCTGGAGAGTGTGGATGTGTGTGTGAATGCGATGCGTGAGTGTGGGGTTAGGACTGAGTGAGAAAATTTTGGATTATTGTTATTTTTACATGTAATAAATGTTGTCGTAATTGTTTATCTGGTGTTTGTGTTACGTTGGGATGGCTGTACTCGAGTCGTAGCGCTCATAGTTCGCGCGTATGTGCGTATGTTTGTTTGTATGTATGTATATATGTATGTATGTATGTATGTATGTATGTATGTATGTATGTATGTATGTATGTATGTATGTATGTATGTATGTATGTAATGTATGTATGTAATGTATGTATGGTATGTATGATATGTATGGTATGTATGTATCATCGCCAGCGTCACTCCGAGTGGCTACCGCCTGGCCTCCTTCCCGCGCGCTTCCAGAGGGGGTGGCATTGCCATCATCTGCAAGGACTGTCTCTCCGCTCACCTCTCCTTCTCTCAGTCTCTACCTTTTGCTCATCCCTCCTTTGAATCTGTCGAGGCCGTAGCAACACTCCCTGGCCAGTCCCTCATCTTCTCTTGTATCTATCGCGCCCCTCCAAGCTCTCAAAACAAACTCACAAACTCCATGTTCCTCACCGAGTTTGACCTCCTCCTCGACCACTACAGCACACGACCCGCAAAACACATCCTTCTTGGCGACTTTAACTTCAATTTCGACAAACCCGACCACCCTGACACAAAACGCCTTTGCACATCACTTTCAAACCACAATCTTACACAACACATCACCAAACCCACCCACCGACTCGGCCACACCCTCAACTGGATCATCACCCGCACCTCCGATCAACTCTTTCTCGACTCTGACACCTCCTCTGTGCTTCCCTCTGACCACCTCGCTATTCTCGTCTCCCTCAACCTACCTCCCTCGAAAAAAACCCAAGCTCCTTGTCTCTCGTCGCAAACTAAAATATGTCAACCGAGAGAGCTTCTTCGACGAAGCCGTCGAACTTCTCCTGGACCCCGCCTCCTCTCCTGATTTTGCATCCCATTTCGACTCCTCCCTTCGAAAACTTCTAGACACCCATGCACCTGTCACCCAACGACCCCCCCCCCCCTCCCCCTGGCTCATTGACGACTTAGCTGAGGCCAAGCGCGAGCGCCGACAAGCGGAACGCCGCTGGCGCTCATCTGACCTCACCGTTCACAAACAGATCTTCCAAACAACTAGATTCTAAGTCTGCAGAATGATCTCCGACTCCAAACGTAAACACCTTCAAAACAAAATCATGGAATCCACTTCTTCCAAAACCCTCTACGCTACCATGAACACACTCCTAGGCATTTCTAAAGACTCTCCTCTTCCCAACACACACAAAAAAAGAAGAACTCACGTCCGCTTTTTCCACCTATTTTTCCGACAAAATTCAAACTCTGCGCAACACACTCGACACTCTGCCTTCTCCGCCTTGCCCTCCCGACACCCCCTTTTCCGGCACCCCCTCTCGTCCTTCCGGCCCGTCTCTCAGGGCGAAGTCCTCAAGACCATAAAGTCCATGCCTCTCAAAACCTGCGAACTAGACCCTCTCCCAGCTTCTCTCTACCGGGACGGCCTTCCAAAACTTCTGCCATTCATTACCGACATCATCAACACATCTCTAGAGAACGGCTCCGTCCCTGATATCTTCAAGTCCGCCATCGTCCGTCCTCTCCTAAAAAAACACAACCTCGACCCAAACGAACTCAAAAACTATCGCCCAGTCTCCAATCTCTCTTTCCTGTCCAAGCTTCTTGAGAAGGTCGTTCTCAACCAGCTCAACCTCCACCTCGCCGACAACAACCTCCTCAGTCCCTTCCAGTCTGCCTATCGCAAACATCACAGCACTGAAACAGCCCTTCTACATATCTTAAACGACCTGCTTCTCTCCACCGACTCGGGCAATATCTCCCTTCTTACGCTACTCGACCTCTCTGCCGCCTTCGACACTATAGACCAATCTATCCTCCTCCACCGCCTTCACCACTCCTTTGGCATCACTGACTCTGCTCACTCCTGGTTTCTCTCCTAACCACTCCGACAGACAGCAGTCCGTCACCATCGACGGCGTCTCCTCCAACCCAGTCACGCTCTCCTGCGAAGTTCCACAGGGTCCGTCCTGGGCCCGGTCCTTTTCACACTCCACACCTCTCCCCTGTCCAACATCATCCAGTCTCACCACATACACCACCACCTCTACGCTGACGACTCACAACTACTAGACAAAGACAAACTCGACAACACTCAGTCACTACTGACTCGCACGGCTGACTGCTACGAAGACGTGAAAAACTGGATGACAGCAAACAAGCTTAAAATGAATGACGACAAAACGGAAGCCATGCTGGTAGGCACTCGCCAGAAACTTTCCCTGCTCCCTCCCTCCCTCCACCTTCAACTCGACAGCATCCCCATCTCCCTCTCTGACTCGGCCAAAAACGTCGGCGTTATCCTCGATTCCTCTCTTTCCATGACCAGCTTCGTCTCCGCCACGGCCCAGGCATGCTACTTCCACCTCCGCCGCATCAGTCAGATCAGAAAATACCTCACTACCGAAGCTTCCACCAAACTTGCTGTCTCTCTCATCCTATCTCGCATCGACTACTGCAACTCTCTCCTTTCCGGCCTCCCTCACTCCACCACTTTCACTCTCCAGCGCGTCCAGAACAATGCTGCCCGCCTCGTCATCAGAAAGAAAAAATCCGACCACATCACTCCCCTGCTCAAACTCCTTCACTGGCTTCCCATCTCCCAACGCATCCAATACAAGATTCTGTCTCTCTGCTACAAATCCCTGAACAACTGCGCTCCCGCCTATCTCTCAAACTTACTTCACCCCTACACTCCTCCCCGCTCCCTCCGCTCCGCCTCCGACCCTCTCCGCCTCCACATCCCCCGCACCAAACTCAGCACTCTCGGCCCCCGCTACTTCTCAAGAAAAGAATTAAAACAGTAAAAAAGAAAAAAAAGAAGAAAAAAGAAAAATAAAGAACGTGACTTCTAGAGAAAGTCAGACAGTGGCGGTGACGTAAAAGAGGCAACTCCGTCACCACGCAGACATTGACATAATACTATAAATATGACGTAATTTTCTCTCTCTCTCTCTCTCTCTCTCTCTCTCTCTCTCTCTCTCTCTCTCTCTCTCTCTCTCTCTCTCTCTCTCTCTCTCTCTGTCTGTCTCTGTCTGTCTGTCTGTCTGCCTGTCTGTCTGTCTCTGTCTGTCTGTCTGTCTGTCTGTCTCTCTCTCTCTCTCTCTCTCTCTCTCTCTCTCTCTCTCTCTCTCTCTCTCTCTCTCACCACCGTGAGATGGCCTTAGTCGCTTGCTCGGCGTTAAACCCAAATAACTAACTAACTCTCTCTCTCTCTCTCTCTCTCTCTCTCTCTCTCTCTCTCTCTCTCTCTCTCTCTCTCTCTCTCTCTCTCTCTCTCTCTTTCTTCTGTTTTGCCTCTTTATAAATGACCTGCCGCTACATTTGACTAGCGACAAAATTTCATGTGATTTATTCGCTGATGATGCCACAATTCACACCCCGGACAAGAGTATTGATTCTTTAAATGGCCGTTTGCAGCAGGGTTTGAGCGAAATTTCCACTTGGTGCGCAGACAATGAAATGATTTTAAATCCTTTCAAAACGGAATGCATGACGATAGCAACCCGTCAGAAGCACCAGCTCAAGCCACTTACACTCAGCCTGACTATCCATAATGACATCGTTAATCAGGTCACGGAACACCGATTACTTGGTGTAATTGTTGATGACCAGATGAAGTGGCAATCGCACATAAATGCTGTATGTAAAACTGTTGCTAGAAATGTTTTTATGCTTTCAAAGTTGAAGTACTTTATCGATGTTGATGCCCGCAAGTTATTTTACAATGCACATGTCAAATCCCACATCGATTATGCGTCCACGATATGGGATGGCAGCGGTGACATACACTTGAAGAGGCTTAACTCCCTGCATCGGAGAGCAGCGAAACATATCCTGCCTGATTCAGCCCTAACAACTGACGAAAGACTTGAAAAACTGAAAATGCTACCTCTTAGCAAGCATCACCTCTTAAACAAGGGTGTAATTATGTATAAAATCTGGAATGATATTCACCCAGAATATCTTTGTAAGCTCTTTACCAAGGCAAGTTCAGGTTATTCTACTTCAAGGCGAAACTTTATTACACCTCGCCCCAGGATAGATCTATTTAAAACCAGTGTATCTTTCTCAGGCGCATCTTTCTGGAGCACACTGCCTACATGTATAACACACGCTAGCTCCCTCTCCTCTTTCAAGGAATGCCTCCTCAAGTACTTGTCTGCTGATACATAATCTACCACAAGTATCCGTATCAAACATGTGCTTATCGTATAATCAGTGCATGCTGCCGTATGGTTTGTCCATACTAATAATAATCGCCTAATTACATAATTCAAGTTTCTATTATAACGCAAATAATTTTTGCTGTCTGAAGTGAATTTTCACTATGATCCAAATGATTTGCTTCGTATATAGGTCAAGTTATCATTAGCGCGTGTCTGTGTGTGCGCGCGAGCGTGTATGTGTCAGTGCGCGCGCGTTGCGTGTACTTTCTGTTTTTCGTTTGTTTTTGTATGACCGAATGAATGAATGAATTTTGTTTAATGTCTCTTCATGTTTAATGTCTCCTAATTTTTCTTTGTGTAATTTGGTACTATTAGTATTACAATTATTATCCTGTGTTTGTAGAGTAGTAACGGCAAGTATGAAAAATGGCACACGTGGTAATTACTTCATCCGTTGAGAAATAAAGTTTCATTTCATTTCATTTCATTTCATTTCATCTCTCTCTCTCTCTCTCTCTCTCTCTCTCTCTCTCTCTCTCTCTCTCTCTCTCTCTCTCTCTCTCTCACTCACACACACACACACACACACACACACACACACACACACACACACACACACACACACACACACACACACACACACACACAGAAACGTGGGTGCATCTCCAGGAGGAATAGAAACTCATGCACCCTCTGGGCGTATGAGGATCTATGCCTCTTGGAGATGTGTGGAGCACACACATGTATTAACACTCACACACACACATCGACTCGCTTTCAGAAGAGCAAGTAGTGACCCGTGTACTTAATATTTCATGTAGCTATATAAAGTCAACCTGCTTTCACACAAATTATAGCAAGACAGAAATTGTACCGTGAAGTTCGAATTATGTCACCATTTTCTCAAGCCTATGAAGCGAAAGTGAAACTCACATCACGTAAAATATAAAATTACGTAAAAACTAAAACTTACGTCATGACAAATGACGTTTGACAAATTAATGACGCGTGTGTCCTGCGCCCCTTATAGAACTCACTGACGCATTATCAGATCTGCAAGACTTTTTCAATAGGAGATAATTCAACATCAGAATCAGGTCAAAAACAAAAGGTAGAGACCCTTGGCAGCGAGGACAGTTCTCATATAAAAGAGACTTTGTGGGTTATGGTTCATCTTATCTTGTTGGTTTTTGTTGTTGTTTTTTCAACATGCAGTGAATGCATGTCACGTCCTGAGTATGTATTTGCTGGTGTGGGGTTGTGATCCAAATACATAAAAACCTTACCTGTGGTGTCTGGAGTATTCAAGGAGGGAGTTTCACCTATAATGGGGGGACAAGTCGTCTCTCGAAGGTTAGAGAGTAGTCCACCAGTTTAGGTCCCCACTTTGACACTCAACTCTCACTTGTGGCTCCACGTAGCTGCAGCAAGCGCAGCGGCCATACCACGGGCAACCACTTCGACTGGCTGGCTAAACAAAGTGAGGGGAAACCGGGGGTCTCAAACCCTTGGTGAGGCAGGACTTGCTCGTCCTAGCATGCAAAGTCTGTCACCGGCCGACTGGGCGGAGGAAACTCAATCAAGGGTTCAACGGCCAAGAGGACGGGTCAGCAGTGCACGGAGGAGTGCATAGGGCATGTCAGAGCACAGAAGAAATGGCCATCCACTGCAGCCAAGGAAGCTACCAGTTGTAACGTCTCATCGTGCCACTGGACTCTGTTTTCTGCGGCCGAGAGGGTGGTGTTGCTCCAGCGCAACAGCTTCTCGACCAAAATCTCCTTCACGCGCAGGTTTTGTGCATGGATCTTCACCTTCACCAAATCTGCTACTTCACCTTCTTTTTTCTTCTGCATCCTCCAGAAGTCCTGCGGCGATGGGGAACGGGCGAAACGACAGGTAGACGGTACTACTGGGAGTCGTAGCTCCGAACCTGCACGTAGGCGGTCTGTGGACCAGTGGTCGCTCTTCCCTGTACCAGGGGCAGCAGGGAAGTTCGGCAGCATCCCAGGCGACTGAGCAGCCCTCTTCAGGACAGCACTGATCACCATAGTAAGGGAGGGAACTAGAAAAGGTGTTCCAAACATTGCCTGCCCTACATAAACCGGTCAGCTTACCGCGGCTGGCGGTTTAACTCTTTTATGCGGTCGAAAAGAAAAACAAAAAAAGAAAATTATTCTCGGTACGTGGAACGTACGAACCCTTTTGGACAGAGATCAGACAAAGAGACCGCACAGAAGAACAGCCCTCATAGCCAGGGACCTGTCGAGATATAAAATCGACATTGCGGCTCTTAGCAAAACCAGATTTGCTGACGAAGGCTCGACCTGTGAACCTGAGGGTGGGTACACCTTTTTCTAGAAGGGCAAAGCTGAGAACGAGGACAGGATACACGGAGTTGGCTTCGCCATCCGCACCACGCTCCTCCGACAGCTGCCTTCTCTTCCCACTGGCATCAGCGAACGATTGATGAAGCTCCGTTTACCCATCTCCCACACCCGACATGTCACTATCATCAGTGCCTATGATCCGACACTAACCAACGCCGATGACGACAAGGAGGCGTTCTATGAGAGCCTCGACTCCCTCCTGAAGTCCACTCCTGCAAGTGAAAAACTCATCGTCCTTAGTAACTTCAATGCTCGAGTTGGGCGCGAATGTGAATGCTGGGAAGGAGTAATGGGCCCACACGCTGGGCAAGATGAACAGCAATGGCCTGCTGCTGCTGACATTATGCGCTGAGAATGGACTCGCCATCACCAACACCCTCTTCAGGCTAGCTAGTAAGTACCAGACAACATGGATGCATCCCAGGTCCAACAGTGGCATCTTATAGACTATGTCATTGTCCGCCAGCGGGATACTCGTGATGTCAGAATCACCAGAGCCATGAGAGGAGCCGAGTGCTGGACCGACCTTCGGCTGGTGCGGTCTGTCCTCAACCTGCACATTGCACCAGCACACAGGCAGAGGCCGAAGCTCACCCGACCTTCATTCAGCCTGGCGAAGCTGAAGTGCCCGGACGTCAAGGAAAACTTCCAGTCCCACCTTGATGACCTGCTAACTGCCAATGGACCGTTGACTGGCAACCCAACTGAAATGTGGAACCAGTTCCAGGGGATGGTGACGGAGTCTGCCAAAGACGTGCTTGGTCCCAAGCAGAGAGTACACCAGGATTGGTTTGATGAGAACAATGAAGAGATCAACAAGCTACTGGAGCAAAAGCGCAGTGCCTTCATCGAGTGGCAGAACGACATCAACTCTTTGTCCAAGAAAGACCGCTTCAAACACCTCCAGAGAAAAGCACAGAGAGAGCTCCATGCAGGACACCTGGTGGGACGGCAAAACAAAAGACCTTGAACACTTTGCTGAATACAGCAACTCCAAGGAGTTTTTCAGCGCTATGAAAGCTGTCTACGGTCCTGCCAGACCTAGCACAACCCCTCTCTTTTGCGCCGACGGCTTCACCTTGCTAAAGGACAAAGGCAGCATCACTGAGCGCTGGAGAGAACACTTCTCAAATATGCTGAACCTGCCTTTCACTGTCGATCCCGCGGCCCTGGACATGATTCCCCAGAAGCCGACACTGGACGACCTTGACCTCCCGCCAACCCTGGACGAGGTCAAGAAAGCGATCAACCAGACTAGCTCCGGCAAGGCTTCAGGCATGGACGGCATCCCCGCAGAGCTCTTCAAGGCAGCTGGACCTGAGACCCTTGATGCCTTCCTCAACATTCTGTCATGCATCTGGGCAGAGGAGAACATGCCACAGGAATTTAGAGATGCTACAATCGTCTCCCTGTTAAAGAACAAGGGCGGCAAAGCAGACTGTGCCAATTACCGAGCGATCGCACTCTTGTCCATTGCTGGCAAGATCCTTGCGAGAGTCATCCTTAATGGCCTGATCAGTTCTGTATCTGAGGAAGCACTCCCAGAGGCTCAGACCCGGCCGCAGCACAGTCGACATGGTCTTCTCTGTGAGACAGGTCCAGGAGAAATGCATTGAGCAGCACATGGACCTCTACGCTGTCTTCATAGATCTGACCAAAGCATTCGACACCGTAAACAGAGAAGCGCTTTGGGTCATCCTCGCAAAGCTCGGCTGCCCCAGGAAGTTCACCAACATCATCCGCCTCTTCCATGATGGAATGGTAGGAGTTGTCCAGTCAAACGGCGACACATCCGCACCCTTCGACATTTCCAACGGTGTGAAACAAGGTTGTGCTCTTGCCCCCGTGATGTTCAACCTGTTCTTCACGTGTGTCCTGACCCATGCAGTACGCGACCTTGAGAAGGGAGTGTACCTGAAGTACAGACTAGACGGCTCTCTCTTCGACCTCCTTCGACTGAACGCCAGGACCAAGACCATCGAGAGACTGATCCTTGAGGCGCTGTTTGCCGATGACTGTGCGCTGATGGCACATACGGAGTCTGCCCTCCAGATCATCGTCAACAGGTTCTCGGAAGCCTCTCGACTGTTTGGCCTCACCATCAGTCTCAGCAAGACCGAGGTCCTGCACCAACCAGCCCCAGGCACAAGAGCCCCCCCCCCCCCGCCCCCCCACACCCAAAGTGTACATCGAAGGCACCGAGCTGAAGACTGTCGACCAGTTCAGGTACCTTGGGAGCATCATCTCTTCTGACGGCACTATCGACAAGGAAATCGCAGTTCCCATCAGCAAAGCCAGCCAAACCCTGGGTCGCCTGCGCACTCGTGTGTTGAATAAGGCAGTAGTTCTCCCCAGCCTCCTCTACGGCTGTGAGTCATGGACGCTGTACAGAAAGCACCTCAAGCAGCTTGAACATTTCCACATGAGATCTCTGCGCTCACCCATGGGCATCAAATGGCAAGACAAGGTGACAAACCTGGAAGTCCTGGACAATGCTGGCTTAGTGAGTGTTGAAGCCTTGATCTTAAAGACACAACTCCGCTGGACAGGTCATGTCATACGCATGGATGATTCTCGCATGCCACGCCAACTCCTGTATGGTGCACTCTCAAAAGGCCACAGGAAGCAAGGACGGTCAAAGAAACGCTTCAAAGACTGCATAAAGACAGCCTCAAGCACTGCGTCTTCCCGGCAAAGGAACTTGAAGCACAAGCACAAGACAGATCCGGCTGGCGTGCCGCCACCAGGAAAGCCTGCACGCTCTTTAAACACAATCGGCGCGAACGGATCACCAGTGCCAGAGCTCGCAGAAAGACAGCGTCGACTCTCCCCACAGCTACGTTCCAGTGCTCCCATTGCCCTCGCAGGTGTCGCTACAGGATTGGCTTCGCCAGCCACACCCGCACCCACAAACAGAAGTCATGCACAATGACGACATCATCGGTTTCGTTGGTCTACCCATTATACAGGGAAACCTAATAGTCCGGGTTGTGCAATTGAGCCAAAGAACTTTGCCATTCTTGTGTCTCTTCCTGTTGCGCGGTCTTCGAAACATTCTCAGATGGATCGCCTCGTCTGCTGAGGCAGATGGATACATAATAATAATAATAATAATAATAATAATAATAATAATAATAATAATAATAATAATACCGTTATTATATAGGCGCCTTTCCTCAATTTTTGGGCAAATCGACTCAAAGCGCCGCGAACTGAAACCCAACACGCACACTCACGTAACAGACACGGATTTACGCCTTTTAAGACAAACACAGTACAAGACAGACGAAGGGCCAGTTCAGCTGCTGAAGTTACAGAGATTTTTGATCGCTTGTATTTGAAATTTGTAGTGGCCTGAAACCGGTACCAAAGCCGTGTTGGGGGTGGGGGGGGGGGTGGGGGGTGGAAGAACCGGAGTACCCGGAGAAAGAACCCCCGACGGATACAGATGGATACATACATAAGGCTGGCAAGAGAAATGTTATAAAACGCCTGCTTGGTCTGCATTTCACGAGTATCTGGCCCTTTGCCTTTACAGTTTGGTTGCTGTGTTTCTGCTACCCTCAAGGAGTAGCGCGAATGAAGAATTTTGCATTCTGTACAGACATGACTGATCCGTTTGCAGTGTGTCGCATATTGCACCGGCGTGCAGTTTTCGTTTCTGTATCAGGACAGCCCACTTGAACTGAATGTACATGATAACTTAATCTCTTAGTATTGTTGTACACCAGCTTTTTCAAAGTGATTACACACAACTACGACCAAGTGTTAATGTTGTGAATAGTCAGCTGGTTACCGTGACTGAAAAAAGTGGGGTGGTTTACATTACAGGTGGAGAGATTCTTGAATCTTGAAACGTCTATTACACTAATTCAGCCGGGCTGTGTCTTTTGTACATTAGTCTTATGTCAGTGTACATCTACACAGTACGTTCGTATGGACAGTGGGCATCAACACATGAAATAGGTGTTACAGTGATTGTGCCTTGATTCTGCAAAAGCTGTCATTAGTCTGTGCGAGATTTTCAATAAACTACATTGAACATCTCGCTATTTGAACAAAGGAACGTACTGACTTTTTAATATTAAGGTGGCCTATAGAACAGTGATGATGTAACTTCCACAAGTATGCTGGTTGTTATCCTTCGACGTTTTGATCTTGGCTGATGGTTGTTGATTCACGTGTCAAGTCCGTTGACGGAACATCAGGATGGCAAGTACGTTTTTAACCCTTTAGCTGTTGGCAGAGCCTCTTTGGATGTTATCTTGCAGTATTCACCTTGTGAAAAAACGTTCCCGACAGCCATTAGGATTACCTCGTTCGAGACAGGCCGCGTCCGGATACGCTACTGTAGCCGCGTATCCGCGTGCGACCCGTCTCGAATGAGTTAAACCTATGTTTTATGATGTTATACATAGTCTTTGACGTGTAATTATAATAAATAGGTACCGGTCTCCTAGAACGGATGGGCCCCCAACAACAAAAATACATGTAGAATTAAAATTGGATGTACAAGTCCGCAGGTATTGATGCGGGGCGCCTTGAACTAGTAAAACTTCCTTTCAGCTTCTTTTTCACACAGGAAATGACATTGTTGATTGTCGCTTTTCTTTCCATGAACATGCAACTTGTAGCGCTCCGTGTGCTGATACTGGGAGGCGCTAGAACAGGAAAAAGCTCCCTGGGCAACACATTGCTAGGACGGGACGAATTCCGGCCTTCTTTAGGAACGAGTATGGGCACCCTGACATGCCAGTCGGCAGAAGCCGATGTGCAGGGACTTCATATACAGGTACCTCGAGTCCTCCCCCGCCCCCCCCCACTCCCCCACCCCCAAACAAAAATAAAATAATAATAATAATTAAAAATACATAATAAATAAATAAATAAATAATTAAATAAATAAATAACTAAATAAATAAATAAAAATTCGAGGCACCTGTAAGGACAAAGATGGTTGGTTGTTTGTACATTGCTTAAAGTCCCGACAGCAACAAGACTTTCTCAGGACGTGCCTGCACTGCTTGTGAAAAAGAAAACTAAACAGAATATTGAATGTACGTCGCCAGCCGCTCTAATACGCTAAATAAACCTAAGACCATTTAGCAACACACATCCAATATCAAGAGCTACAGAAAGCGCAGACAGTAGGGAGAGTTTATAAAAGGAAAATGCAGGTGAATGGACCAAGGGTAGACAGAAACACATGCCCCAGAATAGAGGGGAAACCCACCCTGTAGGGCTGACCAGGGTGACCCTGGGAACTAAAAAGTAGTAATCCCACCCAAGTCCCCCAGGGCAGACCCGGGTGGGGGGTAAGGACAAAGAGCGAAACACTGACCTGTCGTATGTTTTCATTTAGTTCTATTTGGAAAGATTAACAAACAAACAAACAGTGGTGATTAAGTGTAGGCCACCGGTACGGCCGATTGTTAGGCTTATTCCACCATTTTGACAATTTTGACAATTTTCAACCACTTAAGTTGAAATATCAATATCCCTAACTTTTTAGGACATTATATTTCTAATCACAAGACAAGTTTTCTTCTTTTTTTTAACCCGATAAAGTAATCTGGATCTGAAAACAAATATGAATAAATACACCAGTATAGAATGCACGCAGTCTGGTCTGGCATCGCCTCATCATGATTCTGGTGAACCACTTGACCTTCACTTGAGCCAACGCTAGGGCGGACAAACATTGTTACGTGGTAGTGGTAGTCGCAGTATAATGCAATCACACCAGACACACTCACGTAGGGTTCTTGTAAAGAAGCCTCACTCAGTTGCCAGAATTACCGCCACGAGCTCTACGCTCATTGACCACGTCTATACAAACAAACCACAGGCGGTGACCGGTGTTAGTGTTTCAGATCTTAGTGTTAGTGACCACTGCCCCGTGATTTGCTGCTGGTCTGTAAAACTCCCCAAATTAAAGAAACATAGTCATACTACAACAACCTACAGGTCATTTAAGCATTTCAATCGTAATGCCTTTCTACATGATCTCAGTAACACTCCTTTTGACGAGGTCATTCTCGCAGATGATCCAAATATTGCGCTGTCCACTTGGTATAGTTTATTCCTTGGAGTATTAGACAGACATGCGCCGATTAGAACAAAAAGAGTAAAAAGTGAGATACTTCCCCCTTGGTTGACAAAAGAAATAATGCATGCTATGTCGGTGCGAAATGACCTAAAAAGAGAAAAGAACTTTGATGAATTTAAAAAGCAGCGAAATCGTGTGAGATCAATGGTGCGCGCCGCGAGGAGGGACTTTATCCTTTGTCAAGGACAACAAAGATGTGTCAGCAGTGTGGCGGGTACTAAATTCGATCACCGAGGCAATAATAGTAGGTCAACAACCATCCCTAGTAATCTCTCCGCCGACACATTCAACGAACATTTTCTGCCTGTTGCGGATTTGATAATTACTCTTAGTCGCGATACAGAGGCTGACATATGCCCAGATTACTTAGTTAATTTCTGCAACAGAAAAACAACTGGCACACCACCATTTAATATCCCCACACTTGCTGTGCACGAAGTGGGCAAATTAATTAGTGACTTAGCTAATAAGAAATCCTCTGGCCATGATGATATTAGCTCACAAATATTAAAGTTGTCTATACCATACATCGTAGAGACCCTTACTTATATTTACAACTTATGTATTCAAAACAATGTATTCCCTACAGACCTTAAAGTCGCAAAAGTCGTTCCACTGCCAAAATCAAAAGATCGTACTGACCCTAACAACTCTAGACCCATTTCTCTGCTGTCAGTAGTATCTAAACCACTCGAAAGGCATATACATAAACACCTGTCTGACTACTTAGAATCACGAAAGCTGCTCCATTCGTCTCAGTCAGGATTTCGCCCTCGGCACTCATGTCAAACGGCTCTGTGTAGACTAACAGACACATGGCTTTCAAATATGAATAATTCGCAGTTGACAGATGTAATTTATCTTGACTGTAAAAAGGCTTTCGACTTAGTGAACCATACAATATTGATTTCTAAACTTAAGCATTATCTTCGAAACGACATAGCTGTTTCGTTGTTTAGGTCATACCTCGAAAACAGGAAGCAGAAAGTAATTGTAAATGGAGCCTACTCTTCTACTAAAGATGTAAAACTCAGAGTTCCGCAGGGGTCAATCTTAGGCCCTCTTTTATTTTGTATTTACATCAATGACCTACCTCTAAGTATAACCTGCGAAGCAGCACAGTGTGATATGTTCGCCGATGATACCTCAATCCACACAGCTAACAAAGACATAATTGTAGTTGAAAACGACCTTCAACAAAGTCTGGATGATATAGCAGCATGGTGTAAAATCAACTCTATGATTCTGCATCCTACTAAAACAAAATGTATGATTATTGCAACACGCCAAAAGCAGCAGTTGAAACCATTAAAGCTTAATCTATTACTCGGCGACGACATCATAGAGGAAGTAGCCGAACATCGTCTATTGGGGGGTTACAATTGATAATCAGCTCAGGTGGCAGATGCACATTGACAATGTATGTAAAACGGTCTCTAGAAATGTCTTTATGTTATCGAAATTAAAGTATTTCACAGATAGTAGTATTTCACAGATAGTGAAACCAGAAAATTGTTCAGTAATGCACACATCATGTCACATATAAACTGTGCATCGACGGTGTGGGATTGTTGCAGTGATGTCCACTTAAAAAGATTAAATTCTCTACATAGGAGAATGGCAAAATTAATTCTTTCCGACCCGCACTTGACGACCGAGGAAAAACTTTAAAAAAAACTGGATTCCTACCCTTTCAAAATCACTTTAAATTTAACAAAGGGGTACTGATGTTTAAAGTGTGGAACCATATCGCTTCAGAATATTTAATAGATCTGTTTAAAAAATCAGATTCCTGCTATGGAAATATGAGGGGTCTTTATATTGTTCCAAAACCCCAAATAGATTTATTTAAATCCACTTTGTTATTTGCGGGTTCCACACTGTGGAACTCACTCCCACATGACGTTAAAGCCACTCCGACATTATCTCGTTTCAAGACAAGTCTTTATAGATACCTGACATCACTTAAATAATAATATCTAGTTAAACGTAGACACACGAATGTACGTGTATATTCTAACTATCATGTGTATGTGCTCGTGTATGTATGTGTGTGTGTATGCATGTGTGTGCGTGTGTGCACACGCGCACGCGTGTGTGCGTTTGTGCGTGCATGCGTGTGTTTGTATTTAGTGGACTGTATATTTTGTATCACTGTGCTTTGATGTCCCTGTTTTATGTATATTTTGTACTTAGTTAGTCGTAGCTTTAGCAACGGCAGGTACGAAAAATGATATAGTCACTGACTGTGTTAATATCTTCACCGTTGTAAAATAAAGATTCATTGATTCATTGATTGATTCAACTCGTCACACGTGGCACAAGGTTGTAGACCACACTGGAGTATCAGTTCCAACAGTACTTTATTCTCACGATGCACCCTCAGCACAATGCATCCACAAATGTACATCCACACTTTGATACACTGTCTCACACAATGCATCCACAATTTTGATACACTGTGTCTTCCATACAATGCACCAACACTAATACACTGTCTCCTCGACAATGCATCCGCAGTTTTGATACACTGTGTCACTCATACCATGCATGCACATATTTCCAAACACCCTTTTTATACTATTACAGATTTCCAGAACAATTCCGCAAATTACACAACTCAACCAATCAGAAAAGAAAACGTAACACCAACTTATTAATATTCATTAAAAAGAAGACTCTAGATCTATCTACAATCTTCCACTAACATCTAGGTTCATTCCGTAAATGTTGCGAAATGTAGCCAACATGTGTATTACAAAACTTTGACGTCATATTTGTGGTCACTAGAACGACCGTGCCCCTTCCAGAACCTTTCCATGTTAATCTAGGTCGGATTTTGCAACAATGTAGCGAAATATGCAACATTCTAGCTACACAACAAACATTGATCGCAATTCTCCATGCCCCCCCCCCCCCCCCCCCCCCGCACCCCGCCCACCCCCTACCCCCCCCCCCCCCACACAAAAAAAAACACGAATCATACTAAAATGGTACTTCAAATGATTCTGATCTAAAATAACGCAACTAAGCATCGGATCTTTCCTATTATTAAAACACACGTGCCCTAAAAAGAATGGCACAACCACAAACTTAACAAACATGCTTATTATGAAAAGCCGTTGCTACAATAAGAAATTTGAAATTCGTTGCATTGTGAAAAATGTTGGAAATTAAGGGTTTTAAAGCTTCATCTGTACAAGGCAAATACGGTGAGCGGCATATGTTCAAACTAAACATTTTTTACAGATGTTGAGCGCTATAACCACAGGCCAGAATTACTAACAAAGCATTTATTTTAAGTGCACTTACCTTGAGCATTATATGAGATGAATGAATTTACAATTATTTTGGCGGCAACCACCCCCTGTGAGTTTAAACGCCTTTGCGCTTGCAATGGTATGTCCTTTACAGGTGACGGACACGCCAGATCTGCCAGACCTTCATGAAATAAATGCCAGGGTGGAGGCCCAAAATATTGCCAGCCTCACTTTCCCGGGGCCACACGTCATTCTGGTCGTGTTTAGTTGGGAACATGGCTTCACGGAGGTGTGTTCATCATCATCCTCACCATCACCATCATCATCATCATCATCATCATCATCATCATCATCATCTCTCTCTCTCTCTCTCTCTCTCTCTCTCTCTCTCTCTCTCTCTCTCTCTCTCTCTCTCTCTCTCTCTCACTGTTTAATGTTCGATGTTTTGCTTGGTGTCAGTGTGTGTGTGTGCGTGCGTGTGTGTATGGACTGGTAGAAATCAGTACGTGTGTGTGTGTGTGTGTGTGTGTGTGTGTGTGTGTGCGGACTGGTATATATCAGTGTGTGTGTGTGTGTGTGTGTGTGTGTGTGTGTGTGTGTGTGTGTGTGTGTGTGTGTGTGTGTGTGTGTGTGTGTGGTGTAATGTGAGCATTGATTATTTGAAATGGAATTATTGTTGCTTGTACTTTTCACTATTATGTATGCCTTATATATATATATATATATATATATATATATATATATATATATATATATATATATATATATATATATATATATATATATATATATATATATATATAATTATGTGTATGTGTGTTTATGTGCGTGCTATAGCTTAGCAAGGACATGATTGGGAAAAGGTCATTGAAGGTACCTAATCATTTATCCTTGAAAAATAAAGTTTCATTTCATTTCAGTTTGCTCTCTCTCTCTCTCTCTCTCTCTCTCTCTCTCTCTATCTCTCTCTCTATCTGTTTTTGTTGCCTGAAATGTGTGTAAACATAGCGTCTTTTTATTATTATTATTATTATTAATATTACTATTATTATTATATTATTATTATTATTATTATTATTATTAACCTATTTTATATTGTAGACTTTAGCAACGGCAAGTTTGTAAAATGACGATTTGTTTCTGTCAAAACGTTTTACGTTGATAAATAAAGTTTCATCATCATCTCTCTCACTATACAAGTGCGCTGCTAAGCTTATCCTCTCCCCCACCCGGGTCTGCCCTGGGGGACTTGGGCGGGGTTAACTACTTTTTAGTTCCCAGGGTCACCCTGGTCAGCCCCACAGGGTGGGTTTTCCCTCTATTCTGGGGCATGTGTTTCCGTCTACCCTTGGTACATTCACCAGTATTCTACTTTTTTAAACTCTCCCTACTGTCTGCGCTGCCTGTAGCTCTTGATATTGGATGTGTGTTGCTAAATGGTCTTAGGTTTATTTCGCGTATTAGACCGGCTGGCGATATACATTCAATATTCTGTTAAGCTTTGTTTTTCACGAGCAGTGCAGGCACGTCCTGAGAAAGTCTTGTTGCTGTCGGGATTTTAAGCAATGTACAATCAACCAACTAATCTTATCGTCCCTGATCCATCTTTACCCACTGATGCCAAGCTGGAGGCCATCGGACTTCTCCCTCTGGTTATTAAACAAACCTCTGGCACTAAACAAATGTGTATTGATTCAGACAATCCTTAACGAGAAAGCCCCATCTTACTTACCTAGGCCTTTTTCGCCAACTGAAAAGAAGAACACAGCACCTCCAGGAACAGTCTCTTTATAAAAAGGCCCCGTACAGACCTGTTCAAATCTAGCCTGTCTTATTCACGTGCTCTTTTCTGGAACTCGCTTCCTCTGACTATTTAGCAAACTCTCTCTGTTAAACTACAGTCACTCTCACACGCTCCCCCCCCCCCCCCTTCGCCGACCTCACTCTCTTCTTTCCACCGGTGCGCCCCTGCTCTGACAATTAATAACTGGCCAGAGTTCCGGACCAAAACTTGGGCGAGGATTGGTCAGAACAGCGCGCACCGCTCCGGCTCCGCATCCCCCCACACGCTGTCACTATCACACCTCAATCTCACGCTCAACTCCACACTACTTCCTCACGCTGATACACTGAACCAACACTTTTTCTGTCAGTTGGGCAAAATAACGGAGGCGTTTTATTTCCGTGACTCTCACTTGTCAAACATGTAAAACAATATCTAACCCAACCAGAGGTGTACTGGCTGTTTCCTGCCCAAACATCACGAAAAACGCCAGTTGTTCACCCAATTGAGAGAGATAATTTGAGGGTTCAAGGTGTCGGTATTTTCTGAATAAGTACACTTCTGTAAAAATCATGAATATTTTGAGGTATATGGTCTAAGTATGATAGGTATGCAGTGCTTTTCCAGTCCCCCAAACACTTCACCACCTCGCCAGGCACTCCACAAGTCAGGGCCCAGGTAGCCCCGCCACGCCTCAAGCTATGGCTTGTATAAAACCCTTCAGCAGCAGAGGTCAGTTCTCGCAACCGTTTGTTGAACTCTAGGCGGCGCTGGGCCTAGCGCTCTAAACATATTGATCACTGCCGTCACCGGGCACAGAGGGTGACGCAACATGACCGGTAGCGCGATCACTAGAGTTTTTTCGCGTTTCTGAATTGTCTTACTCCACCTAACTAGTATCTTGACACTACTGCTGTCACTCACAACACAGCAGTCTCTAGTGAGTTGCTTTCCATGATCGAAGACTGCACCGTCTTGGAAAAGATTGGATCGTCGAAGCAGTCCGAAGAATATAATCGCTATCGCTGCCCAGAAGACACAGTCCCTAGAGCTGCACAAATCAAGTTTTTGTTTAATCTGAATAAAGAAGAAGTTGCGGGGTCATCGGCGTCTTGCGGTTAGGGGCGCAGCCTTTTGTTCGCTCAATTCCCCGCAATGCGCTTTTCACCATCCACGAGTCTTGGTATGGGTGCGGTTCCCCGCATTCTAAATGCAAAAGGCGAACAATGTTGAGGTATTGTCCACAGAGCTTGGCTGAAGTGTCAGGGGCAAGAAGGCCGCTTACTGCGCCACTGTTCTCTCACACACCGGTACCGGCTGGATGTTCATTTGGTCACAAAAACTGAGATAAGAGCGCAAGTGAGTCTGATATGTTTTCTTGGTGTTGTCGGCAAAGGCACTGGCACGATATCCCGCCACCTTCTGCAGTAGCTGATGTCTCAGCCTAGACTCGGCACCTAGACAGCACAAAAGCAAGAGATGGCTGTGACATGATTCAGAAGGTGGGTGTCAGGCGGTTGGCCACGGTGCCGCCAATTCGTTAGCAATGATCCTAACATGGCCAGCGGGCCGTCCTTCGTGCAGGCGGGAAATAGTATCGGCAAACACACTCGCACTGCCAGCCACGTGCAGCGCTGACACACTGCAGTTCATTCTCACACACTCCCATGCCATCTTCCTCAACAGACTATTGACATAGCGGTCTCTTGAGCGCCCGTTGTTAATGATAGCCTTTGTCACGGTGCTGTCCGTATGCTGTTTCCCTCGCCATGAGGGGGCCCACCGGCTGACTGACTGCACAACCGCACACACCTCTTTATAATTAATATGCAAGTCCTTGGCTGCCGGCATGTCTGAAGAGAACGGTGTAAAATTCCAATCTCCTTTCCAGAACGCGCCTGCCGCCAGGTTGAATGCATCAACATGGACATGTTCCTTGCTTTGTGAGTCATAATACACAGTGCCATTAAACACATGCATGTAAGATAGCCAGCACTGTAAATCTGCAAACTCCCGTGAAAGTCTCGCTTTATGCCTTTGCTGCTGAAGGGGTTTAATCCTATCAAGAATCCGTCTGAGAACAAATTTGCCTCCTTTGACGACTTGACACGCCCACTAAGGCACCCTGCTAATGACTGCCAGCTTTGCTTTGTCGCGCGTGTTTTGCCTTGAAACTGCTGCAAGCGTTGCTGTAGCTTGTCGTCGCCCACTGACAAGGTGCTTGTGCGGGTGCAGATCTGGATCCGGAGAAATGTAATGGTTTGTGTAGGCCCCACCACCTTGGGCCAGCTAATATTGAACCCTAATCTCCGTAAAAGGGGTAATGAGCGTCATCATCATTCGAGTGCATTCCTCTTTGGACTTGGCTGCTATGAAGAAATCGTCAATATACGCTACTATCCCTGTCATGCCGCGCCCTATCATACATCTGCGAACTGCCTGAGAGAGTGTGAAAGTGCGAAGGACCCACATTACTACCAAAGGGTAGCCTACTGTCGAACAAGTATGCGTGCGTGCGAAATACTTCTGATTATTATTATTATTATTATTATTATTATTTTATTTGTCTTGATACCTTTTCTGCTGTTATATTTATTAAAAATGTTATTAAGGACAGACGTGGAAAAAAACCTGCATGCCTACTGTCTTCATCCTTAGAAAATAAAGTTTCAGTTCAGTTCAGTTCAATTCTCTCTCTCTCTCTCTCTCTCTCTCTCTCTCTCTCTCTCTCTCTCTCTCTCTCTCTCTCTCTCTCTCTCTCTCTCTCTCTCTCTCTCTCTCCTGTCTTTTTATTTGAAAGCTACGTCACAGAGAATAAAGCAAATATTCAGAGAGTTGTGTAAAATGCATTGTGCACCAAGGATCTGTTTTAGGTCCGTTATCACTAAATTTATTCATCAATGATTTGCCGCACTTAACTGATGCTAGTGTCAGTCTCCCCCCCCCCCCCCCCAGATACAGCAGACGCACATGTCCAAAAACAGAATAACTCCTTTCAACCGTATGTGAAATATTAGAGAGGTTTTTGTTTCCCTTTCTTTCTTTTTGATCTTACTTTTACTAATCTATTAGTAGAACTAACCTGTTGATACAGCGTAAATCAGTGAGTTTGAAGTTAGCATGAAGTTTCCCTGCCCCCGAAAATGCTAATGTAGACTTTAGCAGCAGGGCAAGAAGGCAACTTCACGATGAACCATTATGATGTAAGACGGGGGACGGGAGCTCAATCACCTACAGTACCACCAAAGCCTCGTTTATAGTGTCTTCGACAGGACATTTTAATTTGTTAAACATAAATTTAGTTTGGCGTTCTTTACTGTAACCACCACAAACCCCTCTATTATCTGTCAGTTCTCAGATAGGACATTTTGATTTCTTTACTTGTAAAGTGTACTTTGCAATTTTGTTTACTTCTACAGGAGGATTATCAAGATTACATAGCTCTGAAGCTGCTGTTCGGGGGAAGCACCGAGCAATACACCATCATTGTGTTTTCTGGGATTGACTGTCTTGGAGGCACCACAGGTAAGGTAGTACACACACACACACACACACACACACACACACACACACACACACACACACACACACACACACACACACACAAGATACAAGATAACTTAATTAACCGAAAAAATCAGGAAATTACAGTCTGCTCCATCAAATTAACAAGGTTGAAGAAAGGAATTTAAAACTTAAAAGTTTATAAATACACATAATATAATAAAAGACACACACATACACACACACCCGCGCGCGTCAACACACGTGTCTCTAGTAAAAGATTCATTGTATAGGTTGACAGCCCTGGGTGTGAAAGATTTTCTGTACCTTTCGGTACGCATTATGGGCAGTCTCAGTCTACCACTCCTGTCAATCCGTCTACTGTCAAACTCCTCTCGCAATGGATGAGTGTTTTCAGTCAGTATGGTTGTTGTCTTGTCTGTCAGTCATCGGTGGTAGACTGCGTCGAAATGTTCATCCTCCCTGCCCGCCACTCACTCTGCCTTACTGATTATTTTGTCCACCATTCCCTTGTCTTGTGCTTTAATGTTCCCTCCCCAGCAGGTTGCCCCAAATGTCAACACGCTAATGACAGTGCTACAATAAAACATCCGTAAAATGGTAAGTCTTACATTAAACGACCTTAACTTCCTTAAACAGTACATTCGTAGTTGGATTTTTTTAAGACTGGCATTTGAATTTTCCTGCCAGATAAATTTCTTGTCAATAATGACTCCCGGATACCAGTACGAATCAACCCTCTCCACCTCGACTCCTTTGATGCGTCGGGGACGTCAATATTTTGACATATTGGGATGTATTGGTTATGTAACTGAAAATCCAAGCAATGACAGAATATGGCAGGCTCATAGACTGTAGTTTTCGGACCTGATGTGCGGGTGGATGTATTAAAGGTACTGCTGAAGTCATAAAACATTAGTCTAATAGAGTTTCTCGGGCTGTCTAGATGGGAATAAGCAGAATTAAAAACAAAGAGAATAGCATCTTCAATGCTCCTGTTTGGCCTGTAGGCAAACTGCAGGGGGTCGACGAAGTCACGAACAAGGACCGCAGTCTGTCCAGTACCACCCTCTCGCAGACCTTCACCAGGGCTGATGTCAGTGCCACTGGCCTGAGATCATTCATGGTGAGGACAGCCGATTTCCTTTGCACAAGTATGATGCAGGAGGTTTTCTATGCCTGAGGAACATCTATATCTATCTATATCCCGTAGTCTTGCTGACCGTTGGGGCACCACTGATGACATGGCAACCAGCTCCCTCCATTCCTCTCTGTTCTCTGCCATTCTTAGCGTATCGCCCAGCCTCAGTCCTGTCCACTCTGAGATATTGTCCTCCCATCTTTTCCTCTGTCTTCCTCTCCTTCGTCCTCCTTGCACAGTGCCTTGCAGGATTGTTTTGGCAAGCCCTGCTGAACGCGTGACATGCCCATACCACTTTAGTATTTTTTTTTTCATAATGGCTATAAGGTCTTCATAGGGCCCGATGGCTTGCCTGATTCTGCTTCCCATTTGATCGTTCGTGATGTGATCTCTGTATGAAATGCCAAGTAGCCTTTGAAAACATCTCATTTCAGTGGCGTGTATCCTCCTTTCAAGGTCTGCTGTGAGGGTCCATGACTCACAGGCATACAAGAACACTGAAATGACTAAGGAGCGCATCAGTCTGATCTTGGAGCAGAGTGTGATGTTTCTGTCCTTCCATATGGTCTTCAATCTTGCCAGTGCTGTTGTTTTCTGCGCAATCCTGGACAGTATTTTGGGTTTTGATCCCTCATCTGCCACAATGGCTCCTAAGTATTTGAATTTAGTAACTGTTTCCAGTTTTTGGCTTCCAATCATGACGTCAGTGCCAATGCCACTGGTGTTATTTGTCATCAGTTTGGTCTTCTCTGCACTGATTTCCATGCCATACGCAATGGCTGTACTGTCCAGCTTTTCCACCAGCTGAGCTAGTTCCTTCTCTGTTCCTGCAAGGCCATCAATGTCGTCCGCAAAGCGCAAGTTTGCGATTGTTCTGCCTCCAATACTGACAGTTCCTTCGTGATCTTTCAGAGGGTCTGTCATGATTCTTTCCAGGAAGATGTTGAAAAGAGTAGGTGTGAGCAAGCAGCCTTGTCTGACTCCGACTGTAGTCCTAAACCAGTTTACTATTTGGCCGTTGAATCAGACTGCGCTAGTGGCCTTGTTGTAAAGGTTTGCAATAACTTTGATCAGGTTGGCATTGATGTTGTATAGCTTCATGGTGGACCAAAGGGCTGCATGCCACACCCTGTCAAACGCTTTCTTAAAGTCCACAAAAACATGATAGAGGTCTTGCTGGTGCTGGAGGTACTTCTCACATAGAACTCTCAGGTTGAAGATATGCTCAGTTGTGCTGCGCCCTGGTCTGAAGCCTGCCTGTTCCTCAACTATGATTTCCTCTGCCTGTGTCTTCATCCTGTTCAGTAGAAGCTTTAACATGACTTGCTTGGGTGGTATATAAGACTGATCGTGCGATAATTCTGGCATTGATGTAAGTTGCCTTTTTTGGGGGAGAGTTATTATAGGTGATTGGGTCCATGGTGTGGGCCAATCCCCTGACTGCCAGATCTTATTGCAGATTGTTAGTAAGGCGCTTATCATGTCTTCTCCCCCTTCCTAGACTTGCTCTGCAGGGATGTTGTTTGCTCCTGCTGCCTTCCCTTTTTTCAGCGACTTCACTGCAGCCTCTACTTCTTCTCGAAGGATGGGATAGTTGCCATTGTTGGTCACGGGTGGTTTGACAAGTATGCCTGGGTCCCCTGAGGAACATACGAATGCACAAAACATAGATTAAAAATAGCAGTAAAAATGTAAGCCATCTGATCCGCACAAGTCTTAAGAACTCTGGGTGACACGTCGTCGGGTCCAGCGGCCTTGCGGGGGTTCTCTGCAAGAGACTTCGGACCTCGTCCTCACTGGTCTCTAGAAACTGACTGTCATCTCCAGTGGACTGACTAAGATCGGCCCTGATCTCAGCATGTTGTTTATTAAATCCTGTTGATCAAATCTGGTGTAAAAAAAAACTTTTAGTTCATTTGCTTGTTCAGTTGTGTTGTCTTGGCTGGGAACGGTGTCTGCGCTTTTGTTTGTGCTCATCAACCTTAACCCTTCCCACACCTTTTTCATGTTATTTCCTCAAAAACTAGCCTCCATTCGCTATTTATACTCTGTCTTTCCCTTCCTTAGCTCTCTTTTCAGCTCTTTTTGTGCCGTTTTTAGCCCTTCCCTGTTCTTCCAGCGAATGCCTGTGTCTTTTCCCCATTTCACGCCCTGGTTCAGCCACAGTTTGCTATTGGCATAGACCTTCATTGTCTTCTCTGGGATGGTGGTGTCTACACAAAAGTTAATGTAACCCGTGCCTGAGTTCACTAGTTGGTCCACACAGTCGGCACTGTCAAGGAATGTGTCCGAGACCGTGCACTCTAACGCTCCCTCACAGGCATCTGATGACCAATCTTTTATCTTATACATACATACATACATACATACATAATACATACATACATACACGCACTCGTGTGTGTGTGTGTGTGTGTGTGTGTGTGTGTGTGTGTGTGTGTGTGTGTGTGTGTGTGTGTGTGTGTGTTTTCAAGCATACAGAGATAATAAAAATATATTTGACATAAACTTTGATAAGAACCAGTACTCATCAAATTAAATTGCACATATCGGCACGTCTTAAGAAGTAAACTTTGACGGTGGCAGTGTGCACACGCGGTTAACGAAATATAACGTACGCATACGGAAAATGTAATACAGTCTCGATGTCATTACGATGTCACCAACGAGTAATTTATGTTTGTAAATGTCACTGTTTGACTGTACTTCTGTTTCCAGAAGAACAAGAGACGAGTTTTGACGAATTAATCCGTGGCGCAGAAGGCAGCCTGCTCAAGATGCTGACAGACGTGAAAGGTCGCTGTGTCGGACTTAACAAGTGTGCTTCTGCGGAAGACAAACAACATCAGGTGACAAAAATGCTGCTGAAGATAAAGGTAAATACTCTCAGATAATGAACAGTTATGGATGACAGACATTGTGAAATAGGACGGTCAAATTTTAGCCATTAATAATTGCATACCATTTCAGTTACGAAATAATTATTAGCAGAACAAAGAAAAACCAGTCTTTCTTTTCAGGGCTTTGGTTGATTATATATATATATATATATATATATATATATATATATATATATATATATATATATATCTATATATATCTATATCTATATCTATATATATATATATATATATATATATATATATATATATATATATAGATCTATATCTATATATATATATATATATATATATATATATATATATATATATATATATATATATATATATATATATATATATATATATATATATATATATATATATATATATATATATATTATAGTCTAATGTCGGTGTTCAGGTGATACTGAGAATCTCACTCGAGTGGTTTTAAAACCTTATCCTACCACCGAAAGCGAAAAGGATACGTTTTTAAGACCACGAAAGTGAAATTCTCAGTATCACCTAAACACTGACGTAAGAAAGTATTTTTACTCACCTTTTTCTTTGCAGTAATTCTAAGTGACAGTTGGTTTTCGGCACTCGCCTAGCCAAACACAGCCGCCGTCACTTCTTGGCAAAGATCCTGACGTAATTTATTTTATAATGTGGCATCATTATTTTGGATGCCAGACAAATCTTCCTATATGATGACGTAATAACAAAATACATGACGCCCAGTCGTCTCCATAAAATGCGGTCATTGCACGCGAGCTTAAAGTAGATCAAGTTTCAATATCGCGTGTGCCCGTGCCTTTCCGATGACTGCATTTTCTACAAGACAGTCTTGTGCGCCCATGGCCGTTCACGCACCGGAGCTGTATCACACAAGGTGCGATACAGCCATGATGAATCACACGTGTGTGATGCAGCTTTTCGTTCAAAGGCTCAAAGAAGGAGGTGCGCAAGAAACTGCTTCCCTGCGGTCATATACTTACCCTCTGAAGACTACATGACATTTCAGGAGATAGCAGTCAATCCCCAAATGTTGAAGTTGCCCTCTGAAGGCTGTATTATTACACTTCTGGAGACAAATCGAGCGTAGTAGTTCAAGGGTTGTACCAGAATAGCTTGGCGCATATGGGCGCCAAGCTATTCTGGCACCACTCAAACTATCATGCTAGATCCATGTCTTGCTGTGGTGTGTTGGGGCTGAATCAGTTAAAAGGTGGCCTTACAATAGCTTGAGTAGCTTAGCTATTCTGGAACCGCCCTTGAACTGCGAATCTCGATCTCCCCTGCTCAACGTGTGTCAAGGTGAATGGCTGTAAAAGGTGAAATATCATTGTGCGATATTTTTGTGTGGATCTGAGCTTTTGCTTGCTGATCACAGAGATGTATTTTAAAATTCGCTCTCCGATGCGTACCTTTTCATGTCATGCGTGTTTGGGCTAAAGAGAAAAATCGTATTTTCCCATTGTCTATTTCACAATAGTTCTGCAATTATATTTTACAGCTGTCTGCTACACAGAATTGATTTTCTCTCAATTGCCGCCTGTGTGAACTGTGTGTACATCGAATTATACAGGTGCCGCCATGTCTTTACATAATTTGAAGACCATGCAATGTGTTGATGTGCAGAACACCTCCTCATTTTCAGGATCTCATAATGACCAATGGAGGTCGCTATTCCGTGAACCATGTCTCCTCCGCCAGCATGTTTGGGATGTTTCGGCGTGACAAAGATACAAGTGCCCACTTAGTGCAACAGTTTCAAAAGTTATATTTCGGTAATACGTTGTAACAATTACTCGATCTAATTACAATCAACTCAGTTCACTAACGCTTATTATCAAATTCATGTCATTTAGCGTAAAAGGCTTGCGTGCATGCGCGCGCGCGCGCGCGTGTGTGTGTGTATGTGTGTTTGTGTTTGTGTGTGTGTGTGTGTGTGTGTGTGTGTGTGTGTGTGTGTGTGTGTGTGTGTGTGTGGATGCGTGCGTGCGTGCTGTCAAATAGCACATAATATTAACTGTGTCCCGACTGAGAACAGGTATACTGAGAAGAAACACAACAGAGTCAGACACTAATTCTACAGCAGCATCCGGTCATTCAGCAAGACCCTCAAGACAAATTACTCTTCTACCTCGCCCCCTACCCCCCCCATTACTACCCTCTTGCCAACACCGACACCCCCCCCCCTCACCCCCCCCCCCCTCCGACCCTCCTCTTTCTAGCTTTTCCTGTTTTCTCACTTCCGATTTCTTTACGTGTCTTACACCGCAGCACCATGAACAATTTCGCCAAAATGGATATCGCGCGCTTTGCAAGTCGACATTATTTTATGTACATAATGATGATGATGATGATACTCCGATATTACTCCGTGCAGTATCGTCGCTTACAATTCTGCTTCATGATCTGGTACTGCGTAAGTTCTATATTTTGAGAGCATTTTCATTTTAGCACGCGTTTTCTTTCTGGGAGTAATCTTCAACATAACGAGATGGCCTACACACTGTCCACTATTGGTTAACACATTAAAGACGTGCCGTGTCCGGACACGCGGCGTAAAGCCGCGTATCCTGTAAGGCTCGTCTCTAATGAGTTAAAGTGCACACAATATATGTTGCGTTGCGCGCTATTACACTATTATGCCCTACTGTGGCAAAAGAGATTAACCCATTCAGCCCTGACGCACTACAGCAGGATAATTCAAGGGTAGTGCCAGATTAGCTTGGCGCCTGTCGGCGCCATGCCAATCTGGCACTACCCTTGAATTACCATGGTCGACCCATTTCCTGCAACAGGTGCGTAGTCGTTAGATGACGCCTCCAAAATTTGGGAAATACGTGCGCCGGGCTGAATGAGTTAAGTCCATTTTTTCCCAAAATAAAATAACAGCTGTCGTTTGCCAGGAAGAACAGTATTATTTGTTGCAGGAGAGCGAAGAAACGTCCAGCGTGTGGTGTTACTGGGGAAGACGGGCGCAGGGAAGAGCTCCCTGGGTAACACCTTGCTGGCGATCCAGTATGATCCATTTATGGTGGCGCGAGGCTTAAACTCGGGGACACAAAAATGCCAGTGGAAAGAAGGCACTGAGTACGAGGTCAGTTCTGTACAAAAAAGGCTATATATTAATGAGCAAAAGAAAAAAAATGCGACATCACTGAAATTTTGTAATTATATAAAGTATATGGACGAGCTAAAAGAAATTGCCACGTCTATTGCTCATGAGTATAATTGCTGACATCGCTATCAGCCATCGGATTTTTGGTTGTTAGAATCAATGCATGGTAATACAGTTCACAATAAAATAGTACGCCTATATTGTCATTAGTCTGACATCAAGCGATTCATTTTCTGTTGTTGCTTTTTTTTTCATGGTTGAGGGGGCGGTTGGGAGGGAAATTTTCTTGAAAGAAAAAAGTCGCTGGTGATTTTTTTCTGATTTGTCAAAGATCGATCGTTGTGTAACATCTTAAAGCGACCTGCTCTAGGGAATGAATTGTTGTTAATATCTCATTCATAAATGTTTATAGTTTTTCAATAGGCCTATTATTGCACATAACCTTTTGTTTAATTGTGAAGTTTGTCTGCATTAAAATAAACGAATTTTCTGCTCTTATTCTCCTTTGAACATAGGAGATTTACACACAAGGAGCAGTGGGAAACTTGAAGAGAAGGGTAGAAAGTATTAGTTGAGGCAAGATAACGTTGAGAACCAGTTGTACTGGCAAAGTTTAGCAGCCATAACCTGCCCTGTAGCAGATCGCTTAATAACTCATTTGAGACGTGCCGTTGTACTGGCAAAGTTTAGCAGCCATAACCTGCCCTGTAGCAGATCGCTTATAACTCATTTGAGACGTGCCACCTCCGGATACGCGGCATAAGCTGCGTATCCGGAGGCGGCAGGTCTACAATGCGTTAATGACGGTGTGATGTAATTGACAGATGATAGACACACCAGGTCTGTGTGACACACACCGGCCAAGCCTAGAGGTAGAGAAGGAGATCACCAAATGTGTGGCTCTAGCTTTTCCTGGTCCTCACGTCGTCCTCATGGTTCTACGCTGTGATCGACGTTTTACTGAGGTCTGTGGATTCTTGTTATTTCCATTTTTTATCATCTGTCAGGGGGAATTCAAAGAAACATACAACAAACAAGACGCACGTTTTAAAAGGACGAATACAAAGATTTTTACTCGTGCTTTCAAAGCGTGTTTTTTTTTTTTCATTTTGGGTGTATCTTTGCATTGTATCCCTTTGCCAGTCACTTGTCGCATTACAGGCGACATTGTCACTTGATCTGTCACCCATCATGAACAATTTAGTCTGCATGTCAAAAGAATTAGTCAGTCACTCGTCGCTTGACACGTGACTTTGTTTGGGATGAGGTCTTCTTTGCTGTATTGGCGATCTCGGTAGGAGTAGCTCGGTGCTATGTAGTGTCTTAACAGCGCCGGTACCATCTGCAGAACGCACCATGTGTTCCCTTTTAGATCTGGCCGATGTCGGTACCAAAGTCATCGAGAGATGTTCTCAGGGTGTCCATAAATCACTTCTTATGTACATCTTTAGAACGTGCTCCAGTGTGCATTTCACCATAGCGGATGCTTTTGGGAAAGCATGTCATCAGACAGTCTGCAGACATGGCCAGCCCAGCCGAGATGTGTTTTTCGCAGCAGGGTCTAGATGCCTAACAAGCCAAAGCGTTCAGGGATCTCATTGTCAGGGCTATGTCTCGCCATATGATCCTCAGCAGCTTGTGAATGCAGTTGAGGTAAAAGCGACCGAGATTGTTTGCATGTCTCTGGTAGATGGTCCTAGTTACAAATCCTTGAAATGGGAGCGGGACAAGGATGACTTGTGTGCTGGTCCCTCTTGGGCATCATGCTCACTGATGCTTTCAAGGACGATGACCCGGGCACAGACATCCGCTAAAGAACAGATTGCAAGCTCTTCAACCTGTTACACCACCAGCCCGAAGATCTAGACTAAGGTCCATGTTATCTCATTCGCGGCTAGCCACATCCGGATGCGCGGCATAAGAAACGCATCCGGATGCGGCTGGCTGCGAATGAGTTAACAGACTGTGCGACTTCTGCATTTGCAGACGATTGGCGTGCAGCGCAGTGTAGATCTCTTTGCAACATCCTGCGAAATCTTTGGGCTCGCCATCAGCACTGAGATGAAAAAGGTCATGTTCCAGCGCGCCCCTGGAAAGCCTTACTATTTATTTACACTCTTCAGCCGTCAGTGGTGGACAAATTCATTTACCTGGTCAGTACTCTTGGGTACTCTTCCACTTTGCCAATAACGATGACGAAGTTGAAGCCCGATTTACCAAGGAAAACTCATCCGTTTGAGGACGTCGTCGAGCTTTTTGGGAGCGTAGGACAGTGAGTTGCGGAAACCAAGCTTAAGGTCTACTGTGCAATCGTTCTCATCACCCTCACGGAAACGTGCATCCTAGAATATAAGTGTTAGCACCCTTTTCTCAGTTATGGGCAAAAGCGCACAACCTTGCACACACGTGTGTGTGTGTGTGTGTGTGTGTGTGTGTGTGTGTGTGTGTGTGTACACACACACACACACACACACACGCACACACACCACACACACACACACACACAACACAACACACACTCACACACCACACAACCACACACACACACACACAACCACACACACACACACACATATATATATATATATATATATATATATATATATATATATATATATATATATATATATATATATATATATATATATATATATATATATATATATATATATATTGTTACGTGGTGGAATCGTGGTCGTAGTATGATATCACACCAGACGGCACGCACGTAAGGTTCTTTTAAATAAACTTCATTCAGCTGCAATCCGTCACACGTGGCTTAAGGATGTAGACAATACTGGAGTAACAGTTTCAACAATATTTTATTACAGCGATGCGATCTCCACAAAATACGTTCACAAATGCACCAACAATGTCTTCTCTGCAAAATGTCCACACTTTGACACAATGTGCCTCTCATACCATGTACATCACCATACACTGGTACAACTCCGTCACTGACAATGAAGCACGATACCTTGCGTAGCTCAAAGTCAATGTGCTTACGATACATTGCAATTATACACCTGAACAATGTACCGGCGCTGTTACATCGCAGTTCTACAACTGAACAATGTACCACACGCGCTTCCTAATACGATCTTTTATAGTGGTCTGTTTTCCAGAACAATCGAGCAAATTCGTACAACACAACTAATCAGAACAAAATAAGCAACTAAAACTCCTAAATAACATTACCCTAGACTGGTCTGGAAAACTCTGGCTGCTATTTCCAGCCCCTATGTTGGAAAATCCCAGCGCGCTATGACGTCACACAAAAGTAGGCCAGACAGGTCACGACCTTGCCCGCTTTCTCCGGAAAGTGCGTGACTGGAGTACCAATACTGACTGGTTAAACTATACGCGTGCAGTAAACAATTGAATACTCGAGCTGCTTCCAGACTCTTCGGGACTCAACTCCGTGCGGCAACAGATAATCAATACCGCACTATTCGTAAAGGAACGTCAAATTCACTGAAAAAGTACGTGATTCGTAATTACGATAGCTCAAATAAATATCGGATCGTTTCCTACGATTTATGCATGACCGCTCCCACAGAACAACACAACCACAATCGTAATATATATATATATATATATATATATATATATATATATATATATATATATATATATATATATATATATATATATATATATATATATATATATATATATATATATATATATATGTGTGTGTGTGTGTGTGTAGTATGTCCGCACACTCATAATATATATATATATATATATATATATATATATATATATATATATATATATATATATATATATATATATATATATATATATATATATATGAGTGCGCGGACATACTACCCGATGGAATTTTTCTCACTTTCCATTTTTGCTCCGACAGGAAGAATACGGTGCCTACATGTCACTGAAGCAGATCTTCGGAGAAAACATTAAGAAATTTATGATCATCGTTTTTGTCGGGATGGAGGCTCTCGGTGATTCTGTTGGTAAGTAGATCATCGTATGAATAACGGGAATTTAGGGGTCGTATTAAGGTGATAGCACTATAATTTCAAATCCATGAACAAGCTTTAGGAGTGACTTCTAAAAGGTAAAGTTCTTTGGGTCCCATCCCTTCATTTGACACAATGCCTACCCCGCCCAATCTCTCCTAACACTCGTTATTACCGTGTACAGAACGTAAGAATAGTATCTCGTGTCTGCATCTTTACAACCAGGTGTGCATTAAAAGGGTTATAAACAGACACGGATTTGGACAGGCCAGCCATTTTTGCATGGAACAGTCAAATTGAGTTTGAAAAGCGGCCGCGGGTTATAATTTTACACTATCTTTTACATAAAATGCAGGCTTGTGTCAAAACATTTGTTCTTCAAAATCATTTACGGTCATTAGTACTAAGAACAAAAAATCAATGGACGGACTCAATAAAGACATGCGAGGGCTTTGCAAGAATCTGCAGAGGTACTCACAGACTGACACGTCAGGACGCCGCTGTGTTATTCCGAACGAAGTGCGAACTTTTGTCAAGCACAAGGGACAGATTTTCCCTTCAGGATTATTTTTTCATATGATGCAATATAACATTGTTAGCAAGGTTTGTTTTTATTATTATTGCGTCACCGTATGAAGTCATGTATTCTTCCAAAGGAAGGTTTATCGTTCCATTATTTTCGTGTCCCCAATGGAATTGGTTGACAAATTTGGCTCTCTATTACTATTACATTTTTTATGAAAAAAAGCTAGCACAGGCTTGTATCCACAAACTGATTTTACAACCATTTCAGGAAACGGCGATGTAAATTAACAAAGTATCATGGAATATAGTTCGTCCCAATACAGGTTTAAGATAATAGAAAATATTGTTAACCTGCCGACCTGCCTTCTACAGTCATTTGAAACATGCCACCTTATAATGCAGAGCTTAAATTGGCTGATCAGTTATGGGTGCTGAAAGCATTTCCAGAACAATGACAATACAAAAAAAAAAATGTAATTTAAGACCTTAAAGGGATTTTTTTTTTTTTTTTGGGGGGAGGGGTGGGGGGGGGGGTTACTTACTTACTTACGCCTGTCACCCCTACCCGGGTATAGGCCGTCGACGAGAGACCTCCAGCAACTCCTGTCCTGTGCTTCTCCTTCGATTCTACTCCAGGTGGTTCCCAGTCTCTTGATATCTGCTTGGAGGTCTCGACGCCATGAGTTTCTCGGCCTACCTCTTTTCCTCTTTCCCTGGGGGTTCCATGACAATGCCTGCCTAGTGATACTGGAAGCTGGCTTTCTCAGACTGTGACCGATCCATCCCCATCTTCTTCGCCCAATTTCATTCTCTGCTGTTATCTGCTCTGTTCTCTCCCAGAGTCTGACGTTGCTGATCTTCTCTGGCCAGTGGATTTTCAAAATTCTTCTAAGACAACTGTTCATGAAGGTCTGTACTCTGTTGACTGTGGTTTTTGTCAATCTCCAAGTCTCTGCTCCATATAGGAGAACTGCTTTTACATTGGAGTTGAAAATCCGGACTTTGGTGTGTTGTGACAGCTCTCTGGAACTCCACACTTTTTCAACTGGAGAAAGGCTGCTCTGGCTTTACCGATTCGTGCTCCGACATCTGCATCAGTGCCGCCATTTTTGTCTATGATGTTCCCGAGATAGGTGAAGGACTCCACCTCCTCCAACGGGGTGCCAGCAAGCAAGACTGGTTCTTCCCTGGTTGCGTTCAGCCTCATTGTCTTTGTTTTCTGTTTGTGAATGGTGAGGCCCACTTGGGACGAGATGTCAGCAAGCCTCATGGTCTTGTCCTGCATTTGTTGATGAGTGTGGGACAGTAATGCCAAGTCGTCTGCAAAATCGAGGTCGTTAAGCTGTGTCCACAGTGTCCACTGTATTCCACTTCGTCTGTGCTCTGTGGTCATCTTCATGACCCAGTCTATGGCCAGTAGGAAGACAAACGGAGACAGCAGACACCCCTGCCTGACACCAGTTCTGACCTGGAGCTCCCTGGTGAACTGCCCTTCGTAGATCACGCGACATGACATGCCATCGTAGCTGCTCTTGATCAGGCGGACGAGCTTTGTGGGTACACCGTAGTGTCGTAGGAGTTTCCACAGAGTCTATCGGTCCACACTGTCAAATGCTTTCTCATAATCCACAAAGTTGATATACAGCGGGGTGCTCCACTCCAGAGACTGTTCCACGATGATGCGGAGAGTGGCGATCTGGTCTGTACATGATCGGTTCTTCCTGAATCCTGCTTGCTGGTCTCTCAGCTGGGGGTCAACGGAGCTCTTCATTCTCTCCAGGATGATCCTGTTGAAGACCTTTCCTGGTACTGAGAGCAAGGTGATTCCTCTGTAGTTGGAACACTTGCTGAGGTCGCCTTTCTTGGGAAGCTTGATTAGGTACCCCTCCTTCCAGTCAGCCGGCATCACCTCCTCTTCCCAGATCTTTCCAAACAGTGGGTACAGCATCTCCACTGTTGTCTCTAGGTCTGCTTTCAGAGACTCCGCTGGGATGCCATCTGGCCCTGCTGCTTTGCCGTTCTTCAAAAATGTCACTGCTCTTCTGATCTCTTCCCGGCTGGGTCTGTCACAGCTGATGGGTAGGTCGGTCTCTGCCGGCTGGATGTCTGGGGGGTCGGGTGGGCTAGGTCTGTTCAGTAACTCTTCAAAATACTCGGCCCATCTGTCGAGTTGGTCTGCTCTGTCTGCAATAGGCTTGCCTTCTTTGTCTTTTACTGGTCTTTCTGTATGGCCATACTTGCCCGACAATCTTCTGGTAATGTCGTAGAGCTGTTTCATGTTACCGCTGCCTGCTGCCTTTTCTGCCTCTGCTGCCAGGCTGTCTGTGTAGGCCCTCTTGTCTGCCCTGATACTCCTCTTCACCTCGCGGTTGGCTTCCGAGTATTCTTCCTGTGCCCTTACTTTGGCTGCTCTCGTGCGACTGTTGTTGACAACTGCTTTCTTCTGCTTCCTCGCTTCTATCTTCTTCAAGGTCTGTGCCGACAGCCAGTCCTTGTGATGGTGTTTCCTGAACCCTACAGTGTCTTTGCAGGTTGAATTCAGCGCCTCTCTAACTGCCTTCCACTGCTGCTATGTGGTGACCGCCTCCTCTTCATTTACTAGCTCCTGTAGCGCTTGAAACCGGTTGGACAACACCAGGTTGAACTCTTCTCTAACTCCAGTTTCTCTTAGGAGGCCTACATTATAGCGCTGTCTTCTTGCTGTCTCTGTGCGGCTTTTCTTTAGCTTGAGCTTCATTCTTAAGGTAAGCAGATGGTGGTCTGAGGCGACATCTGCTCCCCTCCTCACTCGAACATCTTGAAGGGATCTTCTAAATTTCTTGCTAATGCAGATATGGTCTATTTGGTTCTCTGTTGTATGGTCAGGTGAGACCCAAGTTGCTTTGTGTATTCTTCTGTGTGGGAAGATGCTGCCTCCAATGACAAGTCGGTTTTGAGCACAAAAGTCTACAAACCTCTCCCCGTGCTCACTCATCTCCGAGCCTAGTCCCTGTCTCCCCATCACCTCTTCGTATCCGGTGTTTTTCTTCCCTATTTTGGCATTAAAATTGCCCATGACGATGGTGATGTCTCACTCCGCACATTTGCCCACAGCACTCTGGAGTCGGTCGTAGAACTCTTGTTTCTCTTCCTCGTCACTGTCATTAGTGGGCGCATAACACTGTATGACGTTCAGCTTGAGCTTTTTCTTGGTTCTAAAGGCTGCTGTGATAATTCTTGGCCCAAGAGGTTCCCAGCCCATCAGCGCTCTCTGTGCCACTGGTGACAGCATGAATGCTACTCCTTCTGTATGGGGGGGGGGGGGGGTGCATTCTCCTCTTCATGACCTGAATACAGAATCATCTCCCCACTTAACAGCCTTTTCTGGCCAGACTGCGTCCATCTGGCTTCACTGATACCTAGCAGGGAAAGGTTGTACTTTTGCATTTCCGCTGCTATCTGGGCGGCCTTGCCGCTCTGATACATGGTCTTGACATTCCATGTGCCCATGGTTGTGTCCCTGGATCGAGAGAGGCGGCTCGGTCCTGTGGCTTCCGAAGACTTCCGGCTTTCACCACAGGACGTCATAAGTCTTCTGGTAGAAGAACCTTCCTCCTCCAGGAAAGGAATTACTGTTAGTCTTTTTGTCGGCGTTTTTGTAGCTATTTCCTTTTTTGCAGGGTGGGGAAGCTACCCCCACGCCCAACCCCCTTACTAAGAGGACCAGGGGTTTTCTGTCGGGGTCACCTTCCCTTAGACCATGTTGGTTCACGGCACCTTATTTCATTCGGTGCACCCCTCTCACGAGGGACCCCCTATCCACCACCCAGGGGACGCGCCTCAACGCCGTAATATGGTCCCAGCGCGAGGTGGGGGGGGGGGGGGGTACATGAATACATTTCGGCTGAAAACACGCCGTTGTAGATATGTCGGGACTGATAAAGTTCAATTAAAGACTTTTCTTTTTTATCTGGCTTTTAACATTTAACTCACTGTTTTCTCCTAGCGAACTGCTAATTGCCTTTTATTCTGATTCTGGATCTATTGTGACATGGAAGTGGATGTAAGGTGCTGGGAAGGGATGGGGTGGTTTAAAGTAGTGTATTTGTGCGTGTGTCTGAGAGAGAGAGTGTGCTGTTGTGCATGCTCAGTGAGTCCAGTGTTTTCCTGGAGAACAGCGCTATAAAAGAGTTATGTATTATTATTATTATTATTATTATTATTATTATTATTATTATTATTATTATTATTACATTACGTAGTCTGACATTTATAACAAACGTCTCATAACAAAATCTTGGGAACCTGCGAATTTGTTATATACGGCTTTTACTGTATTGATATTACTCACAGTAATAGATTACACTAAAACTTCCTCAAGCAGATGGATATATTGAGACACTGAAAAGAAGTAACAACTACTTTCACTTTAAAACATGTCTCCCTACAAAGGCTGTGATAAACAATGAAATGTAGTATAGCATATAGTAGAAACTGAGCCCCCCCCCCCCTGCCCCCTCCCCCCCAAAAAAACCCAAAACAAAACAAAAAAACAAAACAAACAAACAAAAAACATTATTAAAACACATATAGTAGCGCACCTTCATGTTTGTGTATGTATGTTTCTCCTGCCTACTTCCTAAGTTCCGGAGAAAGACATGGGTTATATAAGAGACCTGATCCATTCTTTTTGAGGATGGAAATGATCGTCTTGTTCTATATCTGCGTATTTCTCTGTGGGCTGGCGATTGGGTGCCCGATAGGCGGGGGCAGGGGATCTAACTGTTTGTCTGTCCAGCGCTGTGATTCCCCTTGGTTTGTATACAATTCTGCCAGCGCTAGCCTCACCTATATGGTTTGTGAGTATCTATAACTCGAGGCATATTTGTATCGTTACATTGTTGTGTAATGTTCTGTGCATCTACTGTGGGAAATCAGGGTATTTACCCGACCACATATAGTAGCGCACCTTCATGTTTGTGTATGTATGTTTCTCCTGCCTACTTCCTAAGTTCCGGAGAAAGACATGGGTTATATAAGAGACCTGATCCATTCTTTTTGAGGATGGAAATGATCGTCTTGTTCTATACCTGCGTATTTCTCTGTGGGCTGGCGATTGGGTGCCTGATAGGCGGGGGCAGCGGATCTAACTGTTTGTCTGTCCAGCGCTGTGATTCCCCTTGGTTTGTATACAATTCTGCCAGCATTATTGAAAGGGTTTTAACCTCAAAATCAACATATTTCTTCGTTTCGACGTGGTGCGTTGCCACAGTTGCGTCGCTCTCACTTACCTCGCCAGAGTGACTGATCTTTATGTAGCATTGAAACAAAACCGTCATCATTGCGGCGAAGATAGCACAACCCGCATCACCACACGTGAATTGTAATACATGGTCGATAAAAACTTTCGAGTTTTATTTTATATATGTGATATGTATATATATATATATATATATATATATATATATATATATATATATATATATATATATATATATATATATATATATATATATATATATATATATATATATATATATATATATATATATATATATATATATAATATATGCCTGTCCTCCCGTTATGCAACATGAATCACTCTTGTTCGCTTTGACCGATAAAATGATCGCTAAATCTCACACTTATCGGTCGAACGAAGCATTCGTGAGTTATTTTGCATAATTTAATATATTTTTTGCTACTGTCGGCATGGTTCCTATGAACTTTACTTATTTATTTTCTATGCGGTAATCACCTAAATACATTTTGTGGCACCTATTTGTCTGTTGTGACCTCAAACTTTCTTCAACCCATTCAGCCCTGCCCCCTACAGCAGGAGATGTGTCGACCATGATAATTCAAGGGTAGTGCCAGATTAGCTTGGCGCCTGTCGGCGCCAAGCTAATCTGGCACTACCCTTGAATTATCATGGCCGATCCTGCAACAGGTGCATAGTCTTTAGATGACGTCTCCAAAAATTGGGAAATACTGCCGTCGGGCTGAATGAGTTAATATCGACGGTGTTCCACGACCATAACCTAGGTTTGGGCAATTTCGCTAATCTGAGTGTAGGTCCAGTAAGAATGTTGGTAAAGTCGGAAAATGTACTGTACTGATGATTTTTATCACTATCGTCATCATGATGACTGTTTCATTCAGTGCCTTCCCCAATCATAGGGGCCTGACGGACGAGGGGTGCATTGACTATATGCAAATCCGCTGCGCCACCGGGTGCGCGCCACCGCGTCCTTTAGCTCAATTCAGAATACAAGGGAGGAAACGAAAGGCACACAAACCGGCGAAGCACTGTGATTCCAGAGCAGTTTACAACCCTCAAAGCAACCATCCGCCTAAAACCTCGAACTGAACAAACTCGGTAGATATTTTGCCACAAATGTATACCAACCTTGTCCTCCGATCAAAACTGATAGTTTAGTATCAAGGTTTTTTGCACAGTCAAGCATCATTTATAGCAGACGTCGAGTTGTAGGGTTTTAGATGTAGCCGGAAATACACCCCATACTCATTTTTGTTTATTGGTTTATGTAAATTAGGATATCCAATGAAATTAAAACAAGATTGCATCTTGCTGTCGACATGAACTTGACTTGTGACCTGCACGCAACAGTCGCTTTTGATATGTATTTCCTCCAGCCCCAAAAGGTCTACTTTAATGGAGTCTGGTTTAAACACTGCTCTGCTGTCAATATCTTTTCGAGTAATTCGCTTCGACTTTAGAAAACAATGGGTGCACTGCAGTGCATAGTGACCTCTTTCACGGCACTCTACAAAAGGGTTTAACGTTCAACTCCAGATGTTGAGAAAGAGGTCCGGGATACTTCCGGCCACAGCTAGAATTTCGCGGGTGTGCTTCGTTTCCTCCCTTGTATTCTGACGAGCTATTTACGCGGTGGCCGCGCGCACGTAATATTTGCCATATTTACATGAAAGTTTGGATATAGCTAGTTTGGATAAAGTCATTGGATGAGTTCGTTAGCCAGCTTTGTTTTCATCCATACGTCACACGACCAGTCTCTTTAGCGCAAACTGTACCACATGACCGAGCTACAAAAGCCCCTGTTGCGCGACAAATGGCGGACTTCTTGTAGCCCTCTTTGTGACGCATCTTGGATGTGAGTTTTGTTCTATGAAGATCACCAAAACGTTCTAAAGTAAAAAGTTACTTAGTGTTGTTCGAAACAACAGGCACACTACTGGAGGCGGCAACGTCATGAAATATTTTAAATTACGTCATAAGTCTATGATATATAAATGTATATTCCTTTGACATCATTCATATCCGGCCTTCCGGGTACAATGGTTCTTTTGACCTCCCGAAGGCCTACAAGGGTCCATGTAGCAAACCCCTGCTACCAATAACTTATTTTGTACCTCTCCAACTTTTTCAATAATAATTCATTCGTTTTGCAAGTTCTGGATCCACTATATACTCCCATCAAACAATCAGCCCTGGAAGAGGCTGTGTGGTACAAACCAGTCAGCCCTAGAAGAGGTTGCGTGCCTTCGAATGATTGACGTGAAACATCAATTTCGTCACTGTGTACACGGCTTCGTGAGACTAGCGATGCCATGACGTCAAGCTTATAGTGACGTCATTTTGCTGCTCGTGCTATTTTTCTTCAGAATTCCTGTTGCTACTCCAGCCCACAGAGCGTACTCATGGCGGAAAGCGCCGTGCGTCCGTCTTTATTTGTTTGTGCCGGCGTGTGTGTTGATCAGAGGTTGGCTAAAAGAGGAGAGAAATGGATCAGAAGGATAAGATTAAAAATATGAACAACTGTGAATGTTCCTAAAAGAAAAACACATGTGAGCTCCAAACAATACAGTAGTCTTTGGGATGAAATCCTCATCCTGTTCAATAGGAGACTATATTTCAGCATCATAATCAGGTTAAAGACAAACGGTAGAGACCCTTGACAGCGAGAACATCTTTCGGTGTTAAAACAATGGCCCAAACCGTGCATTTCGTCATACACACGATGAAATCGCACTAAGGAATCCAAAACAAACACAGACGTAACAAGATTTACTCATTCCGAAAAGGATCTGTCACTCGTTCAACTTTTTAATTTCTGTATATGTTCATACGTTCTGAAACAACCTGCGATGGATCAACAACTCTGCAATTATCATAAAGTTAATGCAAAGTAGTTGATAATAATGATTCTGCCCGAATTTGTATTACAATGAATATATCATCTTTCACAATATTTACTGTCTTTCGTCGAGCTAGGGCAGCATTACTGATGATACATTCCGTCATCGTTATATCTAATCGCAGGCCCGGATCACTTACCTCTAGGTGGGGGGGGGGGGGCGGGTCCAAACTTCTTGTTTGGGACCTTGAACCTGATACAAAAGGCCTCCATCACGCTAGATCTCGTTTCCGCAGGGGCCGAAAAATCAGGTGGGGTGAGGGGGGGGGGGGGGGGGGGTGGGTGGGCGGGCGCAAAAAAATCAAACAGGGGAGGGGGGGGGGGGGTAAGCGGGCGTCAAAACATCAAACGCTGGGGGGGGGGGGGGGGTAGACGGGCGCCAAAAAATCAGTGGGGGAAAGGGGGGGGGGGGGTGCAAAACACCTCCAAAAAGAGACTTTGTTATATCATTTTAACAAATTTGGGGGTCTGGGAGAAGAGCCATTGACCCCACGGCCCCCTCTAGATCCGGGCCTGAATCGTAACGGGACTGTGTGTGAACTCATACTATGTGCGTTAATTTTGCTTTCAGAAAAACAAGAGGAAGTGTTGAAATACCAGATAGAAAACAACGAAAAACTGCAAGAGATAACAAAAGACGCTGGTGATCGATATATCGGAGTCAGCAACATGGATCCAAATGTTCGGGAGGTACAGGCAAGCAAACTCCGAGATATGATGAAGGTCAGTAATTGTTCCAGTGCACGCTGCCTGGTACTGTAACCTGCCATTACGTGTCACAAGGTCAGTGCGACCTCCTGATCTAACGATAAATCAGGTTACTAGCTCGTACGTTTACGGCCGGTCCTAACTGCCCGGTAAGCAAAGGTCCTCAGGCACAGGACGGCCACAGTGGGATGGGTTATGTACCAAACTGGCTCCTAAGGCTCGTGTTTTCAAAGCTGTTACCTTTTGTGTCATTCTCCAGTGCTGGTGACTCGCTGATTCGTCACCTTTTTAATGCTCGCCGAACTTGCTATGAATTTTACCCTCCAGATCTCTCTTTATCCAAGGGAACAAAACCCATCACTGCAAATGTCCAATTGATTAAGTTTCTGCAGCGGTTCTTGTTTCTATGCGACGGAAAAGAGAGGGTTGGGTTCATTTAACTGTTTGAGTGCCTGTAGGAATCATCGCGACTAAAACTGCCACCGACACACAAAGGGTTAAAGTTCAGTTTTCCCATTAAACTTTGTAGCATATTCGCCTTGCTTTAAGTTGCGTTTAGTGCTAAACCTTTGGAAATAAAGCAATGGAAAATGATATATAGCCCGTTATGTCTCATTACAACAATTTTGAAGCACTCCTGGAGACCGAAAATTAGTGGGCTCAATAGTCGGATTCGCCCATGTTAGTCACCTTATCTAGAGAATTAAACAAGATGTTGGTTTTGTTTAGGTTGTCAGAAAAAAAAAGACATGCCGTACGCACATTTTCCCCCTTCGCGTTTGCTTGGTACAACAACATGTGTGATCGAATTTCAGGAAATGGTGGAAAAGAACGACCCGCCTTTCTACAGTTCCCGGCTGTACGACGAGGTGAACGCAATCATGAAGGGCGTTGTCCAGCAGCGGATGGTCTCAAATCAAACAACTGAAAACGAAGCAGAGACAAAAACCAAGCAGGCTATCGTCGATGGAGAACTGGATGAAGGTTTCTTGATGATACTTCTCAAGGTCGTCAGAGCAACCATGAAACGTTTTATTGGGGGAGTCGTAGCTGTGCCGTCTGTGGAAGCAGAGGCTGGTGATAAGGAAGGGGAATTGAGCAAAAAATGCTCTGTTATGTGAGCCTAACTCTGAAACTCCCAGAACTAAATGACTTTCATTCTACAGAATGGAAGTCATTTAGTTCTTGGAGTTTAAGATTTGACTTAATGTTTCATCTACAACTTAAATTTATCCGAGACGTGCTACATACAGGTGCGCTGCTTTTTGCCGAGTTTTCGCATACGGCATGTCTCGAACGGATTACTAGTAAATTGACCTGTGAATTTTTGGCAAACATTCCTGTTGTCACAAGTTTGATTTGCTCGGGGCCGTCTTTTTTTAATCAGATGGGTTATTCGTGGTCATATCATTGTGTAGCTCATCAGAGGAACCAATGAGAGTGTCTGCCATGGCTTGGTCATCAATGTCTGACCATTCAGCATTCGTGCTGACTGGTATATTCTATAGTTACGAGACGTGTTTATACCACATACGTACTATTTAAAAAATCACTTGAATTGTGTGAGCTTAACAATAATTTGCTTAACTTACAAGTAAACCAATACATTTTTACAGCACACACACACGCACACACGCACACACACACACGCATGCACGCACGCACGCACGCACGCACGCACGCACGCACACACACACACACACACACACACACACACACACACACACACACACGAAATGAGTGTATGTGCACATTTGCGCAGGTAATACATCCTCGATTTACAGAGGATGGTACTCAAATGCTCTGTCATCATTAATGAAGCAAATTTAGACAAAATATAAATGCATGTACCCACTCCATAAAGTTTTTCCTTCTTTGACACATGTATTGATATATTGTATTAACAAGCAAATTAATATTCATGAATTTGTTTGATATAATTCCCCTCCCAAAATCACTTGCGCGCCAAGATTCGATCTTGATGATACGTACATTTCTCAAAACGGAAACGCGACATATTTTTATACGGCAACATTAACAAGCTTCTTATATGTACTAGTAATGAAATACTTCTTAGTGTGTGCGAACGCTCGAAATTTACATCCTATACACAAGCACGAACGCATAGTCTAGCAGCTTACGCAATTTCTGCAGAGGTAAGTAGTTCGTCAAAAGCGTAACAATGGTTTGCAGGTACGAAACGAAAGTACTAAAGCCATATGGTTTATGCATAACAACAATAATTTGTCCTTAGGATAGAGACATTTTTTAGAAGTGTTTTTCGAGAGCTATTTGTTCGCTGTGGGGGAACCAGTCTTCGTACACAACCGAATAAGGTGCAAGACATTTTGTTTGTGCATAACATTGAACATTTCAATCATACAAGTTACAAGTTTATTCCAGTGATCAAATAAAAATCACGAGCAAGTAAATATGTACACATATTTACGATAAAATAATTTAAAAAGTAATATTTTTAATGCCGTAAGCATACTCGCTTCGCTAGTTTCAAAATGACAGTCAGAGAGATGCCCTCGAAAGAAGTCAATCAGACGCGCACGGTTGATGCAGGTTTACTTTGCTCCAGAAGTCAGACAGAGAATAGTTTGGATTTGAACTTTAGGGTACATCATATACGTTATTTTTCCTGGTCTTGAAAGCAGCCTTTCCCATAGAATTCAGGTTTTTTTGTGGGTGGAAAGAATATCGAAAGTAAACTCGCCTCGTGTCGAACATCTTCAACATTCTGAAGACTTTTTGTCCAGATACAAAATGCATGTTGTTCGTCTGTTTTCTAGCCTAACGGCTCTCTGTGTAGGCTTGCTCTTTTTTATTTAGTGGAGATGGGATTAACTGGTCAAACACGGTCTTATCAGTCTGGTCTTAGGCACAAGCCAGGCAGACTGAAATCCATCTTCGAACCGTCTTTTCTTTCTATCGTGTGTTCTTTTCTGTCCTACGTTTGTTTCCATGTCACCCGGAAGAATGATCTTTGATCCGAAACGTCGTGTTCCTTGTATCTAATTTAAAGGGGTTTCAACCTCTTTTTTTTTCTGTTTTCCTTATCCTTTACTTCGCAAGCATATTCATATGTCCCAGGTATCTCCGACATAATTTATTTATGTATTATTTAAATTTATTATTCATTTATTTATTTATTTTTGTTTGTTTGTGATGTAGGTTTGCACATACACATCAGCACACAAGATGAGAACATACATGTACACATATGCCATACCACCTGCTCCCACCACACACACACAAAACCACAGAACGCCCACCAAAAGACATGTACATCTGTGCATGTCCATAATCTATCCTTTACTTGGCATTCATATGTCCCAGATATCTTTGACTTAGTTATATTATTTATTTACATTTATTATTTATTTTTGTTTGTTTGTAATGTAGGTTTTCTACATACACATCAGCCATACAACAAGAAAATATACACATACATAGATGGTAATAGGTGCCATACCGCCCGCTCCCAACCCCAGCCCTCATACACAAAACCGCAGAACACTCACCAAAAGACATGCACATTTGTGCATGTTCAAATCTATCCTTTACTTGGCATTCATATGGCCCAGGTACCTTTCACTTACTTTATCTTATTCATTTAAATTATTTATTTATTTATTTTATTTGTTTGTTATGTAGGTTTTGTACATACACATCAGCCTACAACATGAGAACATGGTAATAGGTGCCATACTGCCCGCTCCCAACCACACCGCACATGCACACACAAAACCGCAGAACACCCACCAAAAGATAAGTACATCTGTGCATGTTCATAATCTATCCATTACTTAGCATTCATATGTCCCAGGTACCTTTGACTTACTTTATCTTGTTTATTTAACCGCCATGAGATGGCCTTAGTCACCTGCTCGGCGTTAAACCCAAATAACTATTTATTTAAATTATTTTTGTTTTTACTTTTGTTTGTAATGTAGGTTTTGTACATACGCATCAGCATACAACATGAGAACATACACATACATGTTAATAGGTGCCATATCGCCCGCTCCCAACCCCACTCCACATACACACACAAAACCGCAAAGCCCCCACCAGACATGCACAATTGTATACTGATGGGCATTAGTGGACTGTACGACCTATATCGAAACTTGAGGCTAAGAAAGTGGCTTGTATTGACTGCCTGTATTTTAGCTGCCCACCTACAAATCTCAATTATACAGTTCATCTCACTGCACATGCAGCCATCAGTTTTGTGAAAAGTACTTTTGGCCTCATGCATACGGGCACCAAACTTAGAGAATAGGCCACATCTGATAACAATAACAGAACTAATATGCATACGCAGTCACTAGTTCTGTAAACAGCACCTTTGTAAACAGTACCAGTGGCCAAATGCACACAGACATCATGGATGATGCCACCACTGATCACTTCAAACAGGCTGCTAAATACACATTGATCAGTGATACCGTCAAATAGTCTGCACATGCAGCCATCAGTTCTGCAAATAGTACTGGTGGCCACGTGCACAGGGGCACCAAACTTAAAGATGAGGCCACAACTGCCACCTCAAACAAAACGCTACTTACACACACATATATCAATGATATAGTCAACCTCCGTAGGCGTTACGTGAGACAGGCTTAAAGTATGGGACTGTAAATCTTCCAGCGAAATGTCAAAGCCAGTAAGAAAATATGAAAACAGAAGCAAGTACATGTATTTTGTATATCACTCAAATAAAACATGAGATTGAGCCCAGTGGTGTTATGAGTGGGTGATGGAAACACAGAAAAAAACAGTAATAATGTATGAAAGAAATAGTACGTGTACATTATGCAGTACGTGCCTCCTGCTCCTCCCCCCCCCCCCCACACACACACACACACTCCACCCTGCCCTAAAACTAGCTGTTCATCATAAAACATATTCATTGATTACTTGACTGGCTGATTTATTATATCATCTCTGTGTCACCTTTCTTCTGTTGTTGTTTTTTTTTTCTTCTCGTTTTAATCCCAATATATATTAGTGTCAGTGCTAATGCCAACTCTTACAAGCGTATTCACATTGTGTTGTGTATTCTTTCAATGTGTAGTGTACTGTACCATCAGTGATCACTGAGACTGCATTGGTGATCACACATGACAACATAGCTTACCAGTGCAACTGACTGAATTAAATGTTACAGTAATATATAATTAATCAAATTCCGAAACTCTGTTCATCCATGACAGTTAAAACCAAGTGGTGTGGCACTCTTTCTCTCTTACAACATGCAGCATGCTGCACTTCGGACATCGGTTTCAAAGATAGCGTTTGTTTTTTTGCGTTGCGTTTTGTTTTGGTGCTGTGGTGTCGAATTGAAATGGGCACAGCGATGGTAAAGTGAATGGAAATAAACGTGATAAACTTTTAATAAGACGTAAAAATACACAAAGCGACTTTGCACGTTCGATTTTCTTGGGAAAAAACCCACAAACTTATGTAGAACAAATCGAAAGAACTCGTCGGCACACCAAAATTCACGGCAACGTGTCCGCATGCGTCTTGTATCATGTAAAGATCACGTGATTTGGGATACTTTATTGTTGAGTAACGATATTTGAGCTAAAGGTATGCTTTTTCGTAATTGTTTGCTCTCTTAATATAATTAATTGTGGAAATATACTTTAAAAATAAAATTGAAATCCTTTTAAGTAACATACAGTGCATACTGCAACTGAACAGATGAACAATGAGGCCCGTGTAAACTACTGATCGCCAGAAAACATGATTGCGACAGTCCTGGTTTCGTTTGCAGACGTACTGGAAACAAAATGTGTTGCAGAAAAATGTCCCCATCCTCCGGCGGTTTAAAGTGAGTGCGCACTGCTTTTATTCATACTAGAGTTCATTTTGACATACCCAAACCTTTGTTACTCTGAAGAAAATCACTACCTCGTAAACGGCTGATCGTCTATGAAGGGAATCTGCTAGACTAGAAGAACAGACTCAACTCCAGGAAACGTGCGAGTCGCTAGACTGACTAGTGAAATTGACAAGATGTCAGCTGGCGATATCGACAACCTGAGAAAAGAACTAAATAATCAAAACTCCTGGCATTTTCCGCAAGTATGCGTGACCTAGTAACAAGCAGAATTTACTCAGTAACACGCACAGTTATACAAAGCACTTGATGTGCTCACAGTCAGACGAAATCTACGCCGAGTCGACAGCGATATGCAGTCGTCTGCCATTCATGTGTTTAGTCTGAACACCGCAATCAGCCGCAAAATGAATGTTTTGTTTTGTTGTGGACTGGGTACATACATTTATTGAGCAACATTTTTCTTGACAGATGTGATTACTTGATCCGAATAAAATATCCTCGTCTGACGATTCGGACATTTTGATTCAGGTCTCGTAATCACACCTGCCTGTTATCGGCACTATATCAAGCAAACTGTTGCTCAATATAATAAAATTCTTGAAAGGACACATAATTTATAATGCACAGCTGCATAAATTATAACCCTAAAAAGTTTCAAAGTGACAAATGACTTTTCTCTGGAGTATGCTGGCTCACGAAAAATAACTGGTGTCTGTCCGTTCCTCTTGGCGAACGGATTTCAAATACATTATGAAAACAAGAAAGGCAAAGCCATTATGGCTCGCTCACGTGTATGGCCTATTTAAATATGTGTGGCCTTTGTGACATTAAGTAAAGGGCTGGCTTCTGCACCAGCAAAATCCATGTTTTCTCAAAATGTAACTATTTTTCACACATCTGTCCACCCCATGACCATTGACCTTTGCGATGAGTAGACTAAATTAGTATGCATAGGAAGGTCTTATCATCAGCTACCTTTGTGCCAAATTTGATTGAAAAATTTGCAAAAATCTTGACAATACCTACAATTTTATCAAATATTTTCCCGCCTCTTGTGACCCTTGACCTTTCCGAGGGGTCATCCAAATTAGTATGCATTAGTCTTACCATCAGGTATCTCTGTACCAAATTTGGGTTTGAAGTTGTGAATAATACTTGAGAAAAAACATCTTTTGTCAAAATATGGATATTTTAGACCTATTTACTGAGCTCTTGTGACCCTTGACCTTTCCGAGGGCTCATCTAAATTAGTATGCATAGATAGGTCGTACCATCAGGTATCACTGTAGCAAGTTTGGGTTTGAAGTTGTGAATAGTATTTGAGAAAAAACATCTTTTGTCCAAATTTGGCTATTTTAGACATATTTCCTGAGCTCTTGTGACCCTTGACCTTTTCGAGGGATCAACCAAATTAGTATGCATAGAAAGGTCTTACCATCAGGTATCTGTGTACCAAGTTTGGGTTTGAAGTTGTGAATAGTATTTGAGAAAAATAAATTATGTCAAAATATAGCTATTTTTTACCTATTCCCTAATCCCCTGTGACCTTGACCTTTGCGAGAGGTCACTCAAATGTGTATGTTTAGAAAGGTCTTGCCACTTAGTATTCTTGGGCCAAGTTTGAAGACTGTGGCTTGAATAGCCTCCGAGTAAATGCCAACGTTGACACGGACGACGGCGGACGGACGGACGACGGACGGACGGACGACGGACGGACGACCACTGGCCCAAAACAGACTCACTTTTGCTTCGCACATGAGCCAATGAAACAGAAAACATTTTCCAGATCCAGTTAAACTAATGATGTTGTTATCACAGAGTTTACAGGAACGGAGCTTTGTTAGGTCTGAAAGCAGTGAAATCTCAATAACTGATTTTAATTTGTGTCTCCATAAGTCATGACTAGAACCCCGATTTTAGCTTATCTTGAAATATCAGGTGAGCGTTCTGATAGGACGATATGTACAAGAAGGTTAAACAGTGGTTGTTTCCTTTACGGAAGCTGTGAAGTTTTAATGTCAGCTCAGACATTTTAATATATATTTATAAATCACTGAAGAAGAGTGCGACTTTCAACCTTGTTTCATGGTACGGAGGTTTCAATGTGAAAAACAAAGCAAAGCTGGCACGGGCAGTCAACCAGGCGAGCAAAACTGCTGGCACAAATGAAACAGACACATTTGTCTGACTTGAACTGAAGAGGGAAAGCGCTCCAAATCCTTGGTGATCCTTCCCACACTCTCAATGGCGCTTTTGGGGTTCTTCCTTCTGCTCGGCAACTCAATGACGCTTACTCGCAAGAACTGCATTACGGAATCATCTGTGCCATCAGCTGCTAGTGTACTTAGCTTGCAATTTGTTAGTTGTTTGTTGAATTTCATAAATCTGTGATGCACAAGGCGTGTTATACCATGCAGGGGCGGATCAGTTACCTCGAGAGGGGGGTGGGGGCGGGGGGCTAGAGGGAGAAGGCTTGTGTGTCAAGACTCACCACTCACTCAGCTGCTAGTGTTCATGGCTTGTAAATTTTCAGTTATAAGTTGAATTCAAATGTTGTCATTTAAGATAATATGCGTTATGCACAAGACATGTTATACCATGATACAGTCACAGCTTTTACTTCTGTATTTCATATTAGTGTGAAAATAAGAGCCATCGTTTCACAGCGTACTAGATATGCGTGCGAGTGTGTGTTTGTGTGACTGACCATGATTGCAAATTTTGTAAAATGTTCATGTATATAGTTAGATTAAGTGCTTCTTTTGTGATATATGTATGTCTTAACTGTGTGCTGTTTTACCGCCTCCGCCCCGCCCCCCCCCCTCCCCCAATCCCTTCCCTCCTGCCCTCACCCCCTTTTTCCTCAACGGATTCCCGGTTAACCCATTGCATCCTGGGGCTGATGTTTGTAAAATTTGCTTTTGTCATATGGAGGCTACATTACAGATTAGGAGATAAATCAACCATTTAAGTTCAAGGGTGTGCCAGAATAGCTTGGCACATGAGGCGCCAAGCTATTCTAGCACCACCCTTGAACTACCATAGTCAAATTAATTTCAAACGGAATTGTATCAGGATCAAAAGGGTTTAAGCCACAATAACAGCCTTCAAATTGGTCATAGGGGCTTGACGAGCGATACACGTTGACATGTTTGACAACTAGTTCCCGCGCATGCATGCAGAGCACAGCGACACCTCACTCACACAGATACCGAAGTTGAGACGAGATCGATACGCCACGCCTAAAAATCCGAGGAGGTGATGCACTGTTATTCGACAGCTGTTTTAAACCTTCAAAGAAAAGGTTCCGCATGAAATCCTGCCAGGAACAAACTCGGTGGAAATTTTGCCACAAATCTAAAGGCCTACCAACCTTTGTGTCCGCCGATTGAAAAAGACAGTTTATTGTAGAAGCTTTTTGCACAGTCAAGCATCATTCTTGCAGACCGTCAGCTGGCTAAAAGACCCAACGTCCGGAAGTAAGCGTCATGCTCATTCCTAATTGGTTTAAACATGTAATGGTTGCGCGGCATCTTTCACAGCATTCTGGCAAAAGGCCTAGCGTTGTACTCTTTAACTCCTTACGCCCTGAGGACGAAATTATCAATTTATTGGGTATATATATTGATCAACAAAAGAAACGCGAAGTAGCCACTTCAAATCACATTTAATCCAACATTTGAAAGTCGATTTCGGACAAACCATACAACGGATGTTATCGACATTTTCGGAATGAAATCATGTAATCAGTGTGAAAGTTTATTCTTTATTTGGAGCAAGCATTGCACAGCACAAAGTCAGTATGGCGTGTGAACCCCATTGACGTTGATGACGGCTTAGCAGTGTCGGCGCATAGAGTGCATCAGGCGGTTGACAGCTCTGGGAATGTTGCTCCAGGCCTGGACAATGGTATTCTCCAGTTCTGTGGCTGTCGTTGGTCTGGGGCGTACAGCGTTGACCTCCTTTTGCAGTTGGTCCCAGAGATGTTTGATGGAATTTAGGTCCGGGTAAAGGGCAGGCCAGGGCATGACTAGGATGTTGTGCTGCTGCAAGTAGTGTTGGGTGATACATGCAGTGTGTGTACGCGCGTTATCTTGCTGCAAGATGAAGTTTCTGCGTCCCTGAGAAAATGGCAGGACATATGGGTGTAGTACTTGGTCAATGTAGCGCTGAGCTGTGATGCCATTTCCGCGACCTGGTACGAGTCCACGGAAGAACACAGGTCCTACTGTCTGGTTCAGGGTAATCCCACCCCAAATCATCACGCTTGGCCCGCCCAGGCATTGTTCTCCAGCACACAGCCATCAGCATAGCGTTCACCCCTTCTCCGCCACACTCTTATGCGCCCATCTGCATGGCTGATGCAGTAGCGGCTCTCATCCATGAACAGGACGTTCGGCCACTGTCGCCAGGTCTAGTCGACATGAGCCTGTGACCACTGTAGGCGTGCACGACGATGACGGTCAGTAAGAACATGTCGTCGGGCTGGACGGCGGTTGTGCAGATTATGCTCCTCTAGCCGTCATCGCACTGTCTGGCCACTGATGGGTGTCTGGTGGTTTGCCGATAACGACTCTTGCTGTTTCCTCGGCCGGCTGAAAGCGATTTAGCAGGTGAGCCCGGAAAATGTGGCGGTTTTGCCGTGGAGTTGTCACACGTGGTCGTCCGCTTCGGGGAGCGTAAGCAGAAGACCCGTTGCTGCAGCCTGTAAATGGTCGAAATGTGACATCTAAACGTCACTGCCACAGCTTGTGGATCTTCTCCGGCTTCCAAACGCCCAAGAGCTCGTTCTCGTTGGGGAGCACTAAGTCTTGGCACGTTTGATGTGGCAACGGCAAAAGTGGCAGAAGGTGTAACGCTGCTGATTCTTTTTTTATTGCCTTGCATTGCTGAACACAGTTCATGACCCAACATCTCTCTGCAGTGTGCACGTGCGTGGAAAGCATACGCCGTGCGTACTAACCAATATGGGTGCCTTGTGCACAGGGAGGGCAACACGGTTACTACAGTACGGTGACTGCATGTTTACATGTTTTTGCTCGTACACTGGCTATCAAAAATGGTGTAACTTGTATTTTCGTGGATTTATCATACAAATACAACATACGCGGTTTTTTTTGTTGATCAGTATATCCTCAGAGGTCTGTATTACAGTTCTGGAAACAGATCGACCATGATATTTCAAGGTTGGTGTCAGAATAACTTGGGCGCCCAGAGGCGGCACCAAGCTATTCTGACACCAACCTTGAAAGATCATGGTCGATCCACATCCAATCGTAGTCTTTCGGGGCCTTGTGGGTTAAATAGTTGAGAGCATTTGGAGACAATTCCGGCGCTGACTAAGGTTTCTTCCCTTAGTACCTTTATGGGGTGGACATTTCGCTGAGTGCGCCGGAGACTGTGTCTCCTGTCAGCGTGCGTCGCTCATCAGGCCCCTAAGGGACTGGTATAATCCCGCTGTCTTATCCGGAATATCTGTTGTCATATCTCGATCAAAACTTGGCAAGGCAGGCGGAGCGCCGTGGATAGCGCAAGCCCAATTGTGTGAAGTGTAGAGTACACTAAAGTTATAGTTAGCAGGGGCTTGATACACGGGACCCTGTAGGCCTGAGGGAGGTCAAAGGAACCATTGTACCCCGAAGGCCGGAGGGCCTGTGAAGCTAACTCCTGCTACCAATAGCGCAATATTTTCGTAAATGAAATCAAGAAGAAATCTTCCGACCAATATCACGCCAGACATGACTGACTTTAACAAAATTATATATTTACACATAATAGAGTAATGACGCTATTTATATCATTCATGACTTTGCCGTCTCCAGTAATGTGCCTGTTGTTTCGAACAACACTAAGTAACTTTGTACTTTAGAACGTTTTGGTGATCTTTTGTAGAACAAAACTGGCATCCAAGACGCGTCAGAAAGAGAGCTACAAAAAGTCCGCCATTAGTCGCCAAAATGGTTTTGTAGCGAGATGAAGTGGTACGGTGTGCGCTAAAGGGATAGGTCGTGTGACGTAGGGATGAGAACAATATTTATTATTGTAAAGCTGTGATGTGGCCCCAGCTCTCACCCCGCACAAACACGCGCACGCACACACACACAGAGGCACTGGGCGCAGATATGTAATGCAGCACGTGAGTAACGCAAGATACTTGTTACTCGAGTGGTGCGTTATATCTCCGATGTCAACCGTTGGCTTCTGTGGTGGGAGGCTTTGCCCGTCCGCCGCGCTCTGGACAAAAATAGTGCAAAGTAAACTTTTTGATAGACTGAGCGTACTGATGTGATCGAGTTGTTTACCAGAAAAAAAACAACAACAACAACCAAGAAACGGGTTTGTTTGTTTGTTTGTTTGTTTGTTTTGGTTGCCTACGGCTCGTTTGCCACACCAAAAATAAATAATGCTTCTTTTTGTTGTTGTTGTAAATAACGAGATCATGTTCGTTCAGCTAGTACACGAACATTCAGATTTCTGCGGGAGATATCACAAAACCTATAAGATTAAGAAGGAACATTCTTGCGGACAGGAACACTAAGGTAAAAGGGGTCAACATAGCTGTATGCAGGCTGGCGTAAATCTCCCATCGCCAATCAACCCAGCCAAAATGTATACAGCGTGAATGCACGAGTTTCAGTCTAACCAGTGAAGATTTTTTATTAGGTATCACGATTTTTTTTTTGTTGTTGTTGGTTGGTTTCAAGCCTTAAGTTTGAATCATGTTTGGTTGAAGTAATGATGTGTAGATTCACACTGAACAGGTTTCTGCTTTATCGTGAGTGAAATCTAATATCAGATTTGCACAGGGATGACTCAAGCCTAAACTAAGTGGATTCGCGCTGAGTAGATTTCTGCTGGGTAGATTTAGGCTCGGTAGATTTACGCCTAAACAAATTTTGCTATATAGCAACAATAAAGTCATCTTGAATCTTGATCTTGAAATATAGCAAAGATGTCCCTTTTGTGCAACACTAAAATGTCACGTCTAACCTTACAAACTGTGTGTATGTATTGGCGTCATGTGCATGACGTCACTTAGAGTAGTGCGTATTACGAGGGGCACGTATCACACTGGGTTTGTTACGTGCTATGAGCTTTCCGCTCTTTTCAGGACGGTGTGCTACTACTCTATCTATGTACCCACTTCATAAAGTTTTCCCTTATTTGAAACCTGAACTGATACACTGCATAACAAGCACATATATAATTTTTGTTAATTTGCTTGATTTACTTTCAAAAAGCCCTTGCAAGCCAGGAATATAGTTGAATTTGACAAACAAAAACGCAAAATATGCTCATACTGCCACACTAACAAGCTCCGTACGCCAACTATAAATACAATACTTCTTAGTTTGTATGTACTCTCGAAATTCCTTTGCACACACATGAACGGAGGACAGACAGCAGCAAACATGCGAAGAGAATGGCTGCACTAATGCAACTGCGGGGAGATTTACGCTAGCATTTATCACGAAATACATAACCTGAGAAAAGGATTAACTCATTCAGCCCGAATCACGTATTTCCCAAATTTGGGAGGCGACATTTAACGACTAGGCACCTGTTGCAGGAGATGTATCGACCATTATAATTCGAGGGTAGTGACAGATTAGCTTGGCGCCGACAGGCGCCATGCTAATCTGGCACTACCCTTGAATTATAATAGTCGATACATCTCCTGCTGTAGTGCGTCAGGGCTGAATGGGTTAAATAGGCAAACCTGCTGGCATTTTCTGTCATCATCCTCGACATAACTGCAAATAGAATTTACTCGATAACACGCATGATTATATATAGAAAGCACTGATGTCTGCATAATCAGACGAAATCACCGCGCTGTGTTGACAGTCCGGTACGCGCGGCACAGTCGTCTACCAGAGTTTACTGGAACAGCCGCAAACTGAAGGACTCAAGGCAAAGGTGAAGTTTTGTTAAGGACTCTACCCGACCGAATCGCCGCCGACATTGTGATTCGTCTTGTGCTCACATCTGCTGGCGATTGGCACTATATCAAACAATTTTAATCTCTGTTCACGCATGGTGATAAAGGCAAAATGTGCCTGCGCCACGGTGGCTGGGTTCAACCACACAACGGTAATTTGAGGCGGAAATATTTGTAAACAGAGCAATAATTGATGACGTCATTTTAAGTTTCATGTTTCTGATTTGACCTATCCATGACAGCTGTAGCATTTTGAAACAACACAAGAAGAAATTTGTAAAGAATGACATCTAAAGAATAGAAGATTTTCGGAAATCACGTGTTTTGACGAAAACAGTGGATGAAATGTCCAGTCATGCGATCGCATCTTTGTACGGGCTTTTCATCCACTGTTTTCGTCGAAATACGTGATATCTAATATTATTCTGCGAATCAAACAAACACGCCAGACTACTTTCTGTGGGAAGCTCTGGACTAGGACACCGTTTTGAACTGAAATCTTAGTAGGATAAATAAATAAATAAACAAAATTAAGCAAAATAATTCACTCGTGTTTATTAAAACTCGCATTTTATATATCAATCTGAACACGAGCGATTTATTTTGTCATAATTTAATCTTTATCTGTATATATCCAATTGGTCATTTTCACTATACGACAGTAGTATTAAAGATGAATCCCGTGAGCAATATGTGTGGCGATTAAATACAACTACATTAAGACAAACGTTTTCAAAATGTTCCATAATATTTTGTCTTAGTTTTTCTGTGGCGTGTGTCTGTCGTTGCTGGTAATATACTTGCATTCTACACACTTGGCAGTTGCCGTTATGTCCGTATAATGTGGACCTACAGTCTTTATACAGAGATACTCGCATACTAGTGCTATGACTACGTTCGACAACACCTTGGTCGGTAAGCCAGAGTCAACATTTTGATAGAACCGCGGCTTCTGACGTACGTATGACGTCCAGTAAAACGACGTAAAGGTGACAATAAATGCATGTGGCACACATTTACCAGAGCAACTCAGCAGGTAAAACGTACTGACATTTCTTATACTGACGAGCAAAAGAAATGCGACATTTTTGGAATCATCGGAAACTGTAGTGTTTCCGATGATTCCAAAAATGTCGCATTTCGTTTGCTCGTCAGTATAGTTCTAGGTTAAATGTGCTTTCTCGGCCACCCTATGGCCCCTCATCCCTCCGCCCACACCATCTATACTCACCTTTATCCCCAATGTCGTAAATTGCATGCCATCTGTGTCGTTTCAAGTAGGATGTGGTGACTTTCAGATATTACTTGTGTTAAACATTTTTTCAACAATGCATCTGATCGTAAATGCGCCGAGTTTATCGTCATCATACATTACTGAAACGCATTTTTATATATGTACAACACAAGATCGTGTTCCAATTAAGTAAAGCATTTTGCTAGTTTATTCAAAACGAAGGAGCATCTAACAAAATTCGGTCAAGGTCACAGGTAAGCTAAAGTATTGTGAATGATGCTTGTTCTGTCATAGGGGACTTGAGTGGGATTAACTACTTTTACCATCCAAGGTCTGTCCCACACGGAGAGTTTTGCTCTTTTCATTTTTGTCTGCATGCAGTACATGTATGGCACGTCATGAGTACGTCTTTGCTGGTGAGGGGCTGTTATACAAAGAAACCTAATACTCAGGGTAGTGCACTTGAGCCAAAGGGTTTGTCATTCTTCGCTCGTTTCTTGTTGCACTTTGTAATGCACGCAGACTTTCAACCGGTCACAACACAAACAACGCTAACTCAGTCGGACGCATTCGTGCAGTATAAACGCAAAACTTCATTTCTTTCTTTCCGTGGCCCATATAATCATAACTAACAAAAATACACAATTCTCACTCTTCTCAAAATACACAATTCTCACCACTAGCACGTCACACTCACATCCACACACAATATAATAAAAGCCAGGTTAGGTAAACTGTCATTATCTAACCTGCTCAATTGGTGTTATCGTTCTGTATCGTTCGCACGTTCCTCCACGTCTAGGCGTGTAGTTTCTTTCGTCACGCATTCCTGAAGCTGTCCCACGCTCCCCGAGCTGTGGACGTCCTCTCAACACACTCCTCTAGCGCAGCCTCTGTTGACTTTGATGGCTTAGCACCCAGTCTCTCGCTCCTCGAGCGGTGAATGTCTTCACGACACGTTCCTCCAGCGGCTGCCGCTGTTGACTTTGACGTCTCGGTATCAAGTCCCTCGCTCCGCACAAGAACTCAGTACAATAAAGTTCTACTGTCATAACAATTGCTTAACACACACACATATTGGATGATGTGAGGTACATTACGTAACCTGGTTGATACAAATAAATCTACACTTTCATTCACACACACGTGCTTCATAAAACAGACTAGATTCGCAACACACCATAATTCAGTCACTGCACTGAAAAAGACTATTACATGACGCACGCGCCATACGTTCGTAAATACGTACTACCTTCGTAAACAAACCCTCTTGGCTTGACTTCGCGAACGAAGATTTTATAGGAGTTGACCACGACGTCTGCAGGCTTGTTCGTGGCTGCGGAGGCCAATCCGAGACAGGCAGGTTCGACCGCAGTGGCTGCAGGGGAAGGTATGGCCAGGGTTCTGAGCTGCGGCATCTCTGTTTTTTCTCCTGAGCCGCTTGTCCTTAAGGCTAGCTCTGTGAGAGTCCTCAAAGGAGACAGCTGCCTTGTAAATGGTGGAGCGCCAGGTGTCACGGTCCGCAGCAAGCGAAGACCACTGGTGGTGGTCGATTTGGCAGGCACTAAGTGACTTCTTGAGACAGTCTTTGTATCTCTTCTTTGGTGCCCCTCTATCACGGTGTCCAGTAGCAAGCTCGCCGAACAGTGTGATCTTTGGTAGGCGATGATCCTCCATCCTGGAGACATGCCCCGCCCAGCGGAGCTGTGTCCGCAGCAGCAAAGCCTCGATGCTCACAGTTTCAGCCTGTTCAAGGACCTCGACGTTGGTGACATAGTCACTCCAGTGAATGCCCAGGATGGTACGCAGGCAGCGCTGGTGGAAGCGTTCGAGGAGTCGTAGTTGGCTGCGGTAGAGGGCCCAGGACTCGGAACCATACAGCAGGGTGGTGAGGACGACAGCTCTGTACACGCTGATCTTGGTGCCTGTTTTCAGCTGTTGATTGTGCCACACCCGCTTGAAAAGTCGCCCGAAAACGCTGTTCGCTTTTGCCAGCCTGCTGTCAAGCTCCTTGTCCAGTTTGGCGTCCGACGTGATAATGCAGCCAAGGTAGGTAAACTGGTGCACTGACTTTAGTTCAGACTCGCCAATGGTGATGTGAGGAGGGCGATACACTGTCTTGGGTGCCGGCTGATGGAGGACCTCTGTCTTTTTCAGACTGACCTCGAGTCCAAAGAGCTGGGCAGCATCTGCGAAGCAAGACGTGATGCGCTGCAGGGCTCTCTCTGTGTGTGCAACGAGGGCAGCATCATCAGCAAAACGCAGCTCACGAATCAGTTGGTCTAGGGTTTTCGTGTGGGCCTGCAGTCGTCTGAGGTTGAACAGGCTGCCATCGAGACGATACCTGATGTACACTGCATCGTCATCATCGAGGTCCACTGTGGCCTGCTTCAACATCATGCTAAAAAAGATGGTGAAGAGGGTCGGTACCAGCACGCAGCCCTGCTTTACGCCATTGAGAATAGGGAATGGTTCTGAGAGGTCATTGTTGAGTCTGACCTGGCCTTGCTGGTCCTCGTGTAGCTGGACAATCATGTTGAGGAACTTTGGGGGACAGCCAAGTCGCTCCAGGATCTGCCACATGCCTTGCCTGCTCACAGTGTCGAACGCTTTTGTTAGGTCGACAAATGTTACGTACAGCCCTTTGTTCTGATCACGGCACTTCTCCTGTAGCTGTCTCAGCACAAAGACCATATCGGTGGTGCTCCTGTTTGCTCTGAAGCCACACTGGCCCTCTGGGAGTTGGTCTTCAGCGATGGCAGGTACCAGCCGATTCAGGAGCAGCCTTGCAAGGATTTTCCCAGCAATGGACAGCAGGGTAATTCCCCGATAGTTGGAACAGTCAGACTTCTCGCCTTTGTTCTTGTACAGGGTGATAACGACTGCATCACGGAGATCTTTTGGTAGTGTTCTTTCCTCCCAGCAGCAGAGAAAGAGGTCATGGAGCTTGTTGTGCAGTGCTGTGCCTCCATGTTTCCAGATCTCTGGCGGTATTCCATCAATGCCTGCTGCTTTGCCACTCTTGAGCTGGTGGATGGCTGTGAGGGTCTCTTCAGCGGTGGGCGGTTCGTCCAATTCAACCTTTACTGGGAGGTGTGGGATTTGTAGGACGAGTGCTTCTTGAACAGTGCGCTCAGCGCTGAAGAGGCTCTGAAAGTATTCCGACCAGCGGTTCAAGATGGAGGTATTATCTGTGAGGAGTGCCTGGCCATTCGCGCTTCGCAGGGGACTTTGTACCAGGTGCCTGGGGCCATACACTGCTTTCAGTGCTTCGTAGAAGCCCCTGTAGTCACCATTGTCAGCGCAAAGCTGGGTCCTCTGCGCAAGTCTGGTCCACCACTCATTCTGGAGATCTCTGAGCTTGCGCTGGAGACTGCTGCAGACGAGGCGGAAGGCAGACTTCTTCACAGGGCATGAAGGCTGGGCTAGGTGGGCCTGATGGGCGGCTCTTTTTTTTTTGCTAGGTGTTCCTGGATCTCTACATCGTTTTCGTCAAACCAGTCTTTGAACTTCTTTCTGGCGAAACCCAAGACTTCTGCAGAGGATTTTGCAATAGCAGTTTTCAGCTGTTCCCAAAGTGTTTCAGGGGAGGAGTCTACTGGGTCCGCTGTGTCTTTGAGCCTGCGCTGTAAATCTGTCTGAAAGGCAGCTTTCACATCGTTACGCTGAAGGCTGGCAACATCAAGCTTTTTCTTGGGTGCCCCCATTTCTTGGGTTTTGTCTTGAAGTGGAGCCTGAGTTTGCAGCGGACAAGGCGGTGGTCAGTGTGGCACTCTGCACTGGGCATCACTCTGGTGAGGAGGACGTCACTGCGGTCCCTCTGACGCACTAGGACATAGTCGATAAGGTGCCAGTGTTTGGAGCGAGGATGCATCCAGGTGGTCTTTCGACTGTCCTTCTGCTGAAAAGTAGTGTTGGTGATGACCAGTTGCTGCTCCGCACAGAACTCCAACAGTAGGCGGCCATTGTCATTGCAGTTCCCAACGCCATGCTTGCCGAGGACTCCTTTCCAGGCTTCAGAGTCCTGCCCCACTCTGGCGTTGAAGTCGCCAAGGATGATGACTTTGTCGTCTGCAGGGGTACTCTGTAGGAGGCTGCGCAGGTCAGTACTACCTTCGTAAACAACCTAGGCACACACAAAACACACCACATTCCTCAGTTATTCATCCCGGTAAATAACTAAATAAAAAAAATCCCCGGTTATGGGCGGTCCGTGGCGCAGTGGTTTAGGCGTCTGCCACCAATGCTAAAGGTGCGAGGTTTAATACCGGGTTTCGGCGTCGGATTTTTCTCCTCTAGTAAGTGTCACCGTTAATTCGGGCGGACCGTCGGGGGTTCTTTCTCCGGGTACTCCGGTTCTTCCACCCCCTCCACTTTGGTGCCGGTTTAAGGCCACTTTATAAATTTCAAATACAAGCGATCAAAATTTCCGAAACCTCAGAACTGAACTGAGCTGACCCTTCGCACCACATGAATGTCCTGTGTCTGTCTTGCACTGTGTTTGTCTTCAGAGTGAATGCGTGTGTCACGTGAGCGTGCGTGTTGGGTTCAGTTCGCGGCGCTTCGAGCCCATTCGCCGAATTGGGAAAAAGCGCCTATATAATATTATTATAATATATATAATAATATAATAATTATTATTATTATCTCAACAAGTTCTAAACCGACATCGCTGAACAAAATCAACGCAACACAACCGAACTAAGTCTTACTAACGCATACTACCTTTAAGGCACTAGCTGTCGATAATACATATAAAAACGTACCTAAAATCTCGGTTTCAGAGTTTTGGAATACGGCTAGTGTATCCAACATACCTCCGTCCTCTATGACAGAATAGCACGTACTAACTACTCTTGAGCTCTGTTAGGCTGAGCTGCGCCACTACCGTGCGGATCGCTGACCTCGCGATCGCACGGAACCATTGAATACACGGACTATTTGACACCCACAAAACCGTTGACAAGACAGCACAATGCAGAATCCCTGTGTGAACTTTATGCGTGGGCATCAGCTTCATCACACACTTGAAACCATCTCAGTGGGATCGCCTCGCCTGCTAAGGCACATTTGTATGCCTAAAGGCTTCCCTACAGGGAGAAACGAAATACACAAGAAACGAAACATTTTCATTGCATCGAAATGCAATGAAAATGTTTCGTTTCTTGTGTATCGGTGGACCGCCGTGAGATGGCCTTAGTCGCCCGCTCGGCGTTAAACCCAAATAACTAACTAACTAACTAACTGTATTGGTGGATATCGGGTCATATTTCTGGCTACTGACGCTTTAAAATTAAACATATAAGACATGTGTGCCTTCGCTTACACACTTAAAGTGAATTCCCAACCATATCGAATAAACTTAAGAGCTTTTGAATGCGTAAACAGGGATGTTTCAAGTGAATCGAGGATCCCGCCGTCTCGAAGCGATAGCTGCCATCTTGTAGGCTTCGCAGCGACAGCCGATGAAAGTGGGGTTCAGAAAACCGACCTAAAATCATGTTGGTGGTACTACAGTGATGATTCTTTACATATTCCATTTCGAAAATGATCCTCCCGCATAAATCTTACAGAATCGTGCGTCACATCACGCGTTTTAAGCCATAATAGACCTGACTTCTCGCCATCGCTTTACCCGCCATCTTCAGTGTTTTGGCTTGAATGACGTCAGACCGAGCGGACGACGTTGATTGAGCAACGGTAGAAATGTTTCGGCGAAATGTTTCGCAAATAGAGACAGGTTCTATTGCTCGAAATGTGCCGTTTTGCATTTAGTGAAACGGTGAAATATTGGAGAAATGTCTGAAATCCGGACATTTCGACGAAATGTTCCGTTTCGTGTTCCGTGTGCGGAAGCTTTAAGGCTATCAAGAGTTATAGAACGCTTGCTTGGTCTGCAGCTCACGAGAATCTGACCCTTTTGCCTTTTATAGTTTGAGTGTGGTGCTTTTACACTCAAGGAGTTAGGCTAATGAAGAGTTTTACAGTCTACATAAAAATGACTATCCGTGTACATGTTGCACCGGTGTGCAGTTTTGGCTTTTCAAAATCAGGACAGCCCACTCGAACGGTATGCACATGATAACATAATCTCTTGTTCGTGTTGCACACGCGCTTTGTCAAAGTGGGTACACACAAAACAAACAATGACCAATACTGTGAATAGATAGCTGGTGACCGTGACGAATCAAAGTGAAGCTGGTGCATAATACAGCTTTGTATTTGTAGGACACAGTGAATCTTGAATCTTATATTACACTAATTCAACCCGGTTGTGTCTTGTATATATTACGCTTACGTCTACGTCTGCACTGGACGTTCTTATCGACAATAGACACCAGCATATGAAACAGGTTCTACTGTGATTTTGCCCTTATTCGACAAAAGCCAGTATTAGTACGTGCGAGATTTTCTGTAAACTACATTGAACATCCCGCTTTTTGAACACAGGAACAGTGATTATCCAACTTCCACAAATATGCCGGTTGTAAATTTTCGATTTTTAAAATCTTGACTCTCGTTGATGTCATGTGACAAGTTTGCTGTCGGAACACCAGGATGGCAGGTACGTTTTTAAGCTACGGGTAGAGCTGTATGGAGGTGATCCTGCAGTACTGACCTGGTGAAAAAGCGCCATTAGGATTAACTCATTCCAGACGTGCCGCAACAGGATACGCGGCTGTAGCCGCGTATCCGGATGTGACCCGTCTTGAATAGTTAAAGCTATTTTTTATAATGTCCTATAATAGTCTATGACCTATATTTGTTAATGAGCACCTACTGGTTTTCTAGAACAGAGAGGCACCCAACAAAAATACTTGCAGACTAAACTTGGATCCATAACCTCCAGTCAGCTCTAGAGACAACGTATGACTGGCTTACTTATACTTTTCCTTTACTGACACTATCCTAGAGTACCGTTAATTTATGTTGCAGTATATGCTCTTAAAAGTGAACTGTAGCAAGGTGTATGTCAGTGATGTCTTATGAGAGTGGAATCAAAATAATAAGTTTCAGTTGATGGAAACTGAAATAAATGAGGAAATATTAACCCATTCAGCCCTGACGCACTACAGCAGGAGATGGATCGACCATGATAATTCAAGGGTACTGCCAGGTTAGCTTGGCGCCTGTCGGCGCCAAGCTAACCTGGCACTACCCTTGAATTATCATGGTCGATCCATCTCCTGCAACAGGTGCATAGTCGTTAGATGACGCCTCCAAAATTTGGGAAATACGTGCGCGGGGTTGAATGAGTTGACTAAATTCGACCTGCTTCAAGCAGACATGGGTTAATAGTTCGCAATATTTCCCCCATATTAATAGACCTGTTCCCACAAAAAGGACCATAAGTCGGAAATTTTGAGTTTTGAAATATTACACCATTACAATCTACTAGCAATACAAATTAATTTGATGCAAAACTATTGTTGTAGACCTGTTATTAAGCGAGAAACATGCATTTAAAGTTGATCACTCGAACTGACCCAAGATGACCCCCTGCACTCTTTTCGGTCTGTAGCTCCATTTGGCCGAAAGCGACGTAAGGTCCCTTTCGTGGAACAGGTCATTTAAAATGGTCTTAGTATGTCATATATTTGAAAAATGGTCTTAGTATGTCATATAAGGCGTCTGCCTCCAATGCCAGGGGTGCGAGGTTCGATACCGGGTTTCGGCGTTGGATTTTTTCCTCTGGTAAGTGTCACCGTCTGGGCAGTGGGCAGATGTTCAAATCTGCACGGGACATAGACGACCCCGGCCCCCACGAGTCCCCTGCTGCCGTGCAGGCCTGGCCGCTTGGCTGCGGAAAGGCTAAGGGAGGAAACCCCTGACATCAAAGCCCCCGTGTCTCCGGGGAAGGCTTTTGAGCCAGAGACTAAGACAAGAACAGTCTGATATAAAACCTACGACCCGAGGACCTCGATGCCACCGTCCCAGCTTGCTAGGCCATGGCAAACGAACCAAGGGTTTAAAGGGTGGGGCCAGTACTGGGCACACTGCACTCCACCAAAAAGCTCCACCGCGCAGGCTTTAGGAAACGTCCACGGACTATGACACTGAACTTTCCAAGTCCTGTAGCGATGGGCAAGCGGCAAAACGGCAGGTGAAAGATGTCACTGGAAGCCGCAGTCTCAAACCTGCATGCAGGCGGTTCAGGATATTGGTCGCCTGATGTTGACCTGGGGATGACAACGTCACTCGGCACACCCTGAACGACCAAGCAGCCTTCTCTAGGGACAGCACTGCTTGCTCCACACGGAGAGGGGCCTAGAAAAGGTGGCCTAACCAAAGCTCATCCCCTCGTAACCCCAGTTGGCTAGCCGCGGTCAACGGGCATCTTCTCATGCGGTCAGAAAACAAGAAAAAACAATGGATCCACTCTCATGACGACCACGACCGGACTCAACGTAGCATGCTGCAACATCCGAACCATGCTCGACACAGCAGACAGCGAACGCCCTGAACGTCGCTCCGCCCTTATTGCCCATGAATTGCGGAGGTTAAACATCGACATCGCCGTGCTCAGCGAAGTACGCCTCCCGGAGGAAGGCAGCCTCCAAGAACTTGGCGCTGGCTACACCCTCTACTGGTCAGGCAGGCCTGCATCAGAAAGACGGCTCTCAGGCGTGGGCTTCATGGTGAAGACCCCCATTGCGACTAAGTTGGAAAACCTACCAACGGGTCACTCCGACCGCATCATGTCCATGCGCCTCCCACTGAGACACCAGCAATACGTCACCCTTCTCAGTGTGTACTCCCCAACCCTCCTGGCAGAGCCTGCAGAAAAAGACAAGTTCTACTCTGACCTGCGCAGCCTCCTGCAGAGCACCCCTGCAGATGACAAAGTCATCATCCTTGGCGACTTCAACGCCAGAGTGGGCCAAGACTCTGAAGCCTGGAAAGGAGTCCTCGGCAAGCATGGCGTTGGGAACTGCAATGACAATGGTCGCCTACTGTTGGAGCTCTGTGCAGAGCAGCAACTTGTCATCACCAACACTACTTTCCAGCAAAAGGACAGTCGAAAGACCACCTGGATGCATCCTCGCTCCAAGCACTGGCACCTTATCGACTATGTCCTAGTGCGTCAGAGGGACCGCAGTGACGTCCTCCTCACCAGAGTGATGCCCAGCGCAGAGTGCCACACTGACCACCGCTTTGTTCGCTGCAAACTCAGGCTCCGCCTCAAGCTGAAACCCAAGAAAGGGGGCTCCCCAAGAAAAAGCTTGATGTTGCCAGCCTTCAGCGTGACGACAAGAAAGCTGCCCTTCAGGCCGATTTACAGCGCATGCTCAAAGACACAGTTGATCCAGCAGACTCCTCCCCTGAAACACTCTGGGAACAACTGAAAACTGCTATTGTAAAATCCTCTGTGGAAGTCTTGGGCTTTGCTAGAAAGAGGAACAAAGACTGGTTTGACGAAAACGACGTAGAGATCCAGGAACTTCTAGCAAAAAAAAAGAGCCGCCCACCAGGCCCACCTAGCCCAGCCTTCCTGCCCTGTGAAGAAGTCTGCCTTCCGCCTCATCTGCAGCAGTCTCCAGCTCAAGCTTAGAGAGCTCCAGAACGAGTGGTGGTTCAGACTCGTACAGAGGACCCAGCTCTGCGCTGACAACGGTGACTACAGGGGCTTCTACGAAGCACTGAAAGCAGTGTATGGCCCTAGACACCTGGTACAAAGTCCCCTGCGAAGCGCTGATAGACAGGCACTCCTCACAGATAATACCTCCATCTTGAACCGCTGGTCGGAATACTTTCAGGACCTCTTCGGCGCTGAGCGCACTGTTCAAGAAACAGTCATCCTCCAAATCCCACACCTTCCACTAAAGGTTGAATTGGACGAACCACCCACCGCCGAAGATACCCTTCAGCCATCCACCAGCTCAAGAGTGGCAAAGCAGCAGGCATTGACGGAATCCCGCCAGAGATTTGGAAACATGGAGGCCCAGCACTGCACAACAAGCTCCACGACCTCTTTCTCTGCTGCTGGGAAAAAGAAACACTACCAAAGGATCTCCGTGATGCAGTCATCATCACCCTGTACAAGAATAAAGGAGAGAAGTCTGCCTGCTCTAATTATCGTGGAATTACCCTGCTGTCCATTGCCGGGAAAATTCTCGCAAGGTTGCTCCTGAATCGGCTGGTACCTGCCATCGCTGAAGACCACCTCCCAGAGGGCCAGTGTGGCTTCAGAGCCAACAGGAGTACCACCGACATGGTCTTTGTGCTGAGACAGCTTCAGGAGAAGTGCCGCGAGCAGAACAACGGGCTGTACGTAACCTTTGTCGACCTAACAAAAGCGTTTGACACTGTGAGCAGGCAAGGTATGTGGAAATCCTGGAGCGACTAGGTTGTCTCCCAAAGTTCCTCAACATGATCGTCCAGCTCCACGAGGACCAGCAAGGCCAGGTCAGACTAAACAGTGACCTCTCAGAACCATTCCCCATTCGCAACGGCGTGAAGCAAGGCTGCGTACTGGCACCGACCCTCTTCACCATCTTCTTCAGCATGATGTTGAAGCAGGCCACAGTGGACCTCGACGATGACGACGCAGTGTACATCAGGTATCGTCTCGATGGCAGCCTGTTCAACCTCAGACGACTGCAGGCCCACACGAAAACCCTAGACCAACTGATTCGTGAGCTGCTCTTTGCTGATGACGCTGCCCTCGTTGCACACAGAGAGAGAGAGCCTTGCAGCGCATTACGTCCTGCTTCGCAGATGCCGCCCAGCTCTTTGCACTTGAGGTCAGTCTGAAAAAGACAGAGGTCCTTCATCAGCCGGCACCCAAGGAAGAGCATCGCCCTCCCCACATCACCATCGGCGAGTCCGAACTGAAGTCTGTACACCAGTTTACCTACCTTGGCTGCATCATCACGTCAGACGCCAAGCTGGACAAGGAGCTGGACAACAGGCTGGCAAAAGCGAACAGTGCTTTCGGGCGACTATTCAAGCGGGTGTGGCACAATCAACAGCTGAAAAAAGGCACCAAGATCAGCGTGTACAGAGCTGTCGTCCTCACCACCCTGCTGTACGGTTCCGAGTCCTGGGCCCTCTACCGCAGCCAACTACGACTCCTCGAACGCTTTCACCAGCGCTGCCTGCGTACCATCCTCAGCATTCACTGGAGTGACTATGTCACCAACGTCGAGGTCCTTGAACAGGCGGAAACTGTGAGCATCGAGGCTTTGCTGCTGCGGACACAGCTTCGCTGGGCGGGGCACGTCTCCAGGATGGAGGATCATCGCCTGCCCAAGATCACTCTGTTCGGCGAGCTCGCCACTGGACACCGAGACAGAGGGGCACCAAAGAAGAGATACAAAGACGGTCTCAAGAAGTCACTTAGTGCCTGCCAAATCGACCACCGCCAGTGGTCTTCGCTTGCTGAGGACCGTGACACCTGGCGCGCCACCATTCACAAGGCAGCCGTCTCCTTTGAGGACTCTCAAGGACAAGCGGCTCAGAAGAAAAAACAGAGTTGTCGTAACTCAGAACCCTGACCAGACCTTCCCCTGCAGCCACTGCGGTCGAACCTGCCTGTCCCGGATTGGCCTCCGCAGCCACGAAAATGCCTGCAGACGACGTGGGCAAGCCCTATAGAATCTTCGTTCGCGAAGTCAAGCCAAGAAGGAGGAGTATGTCATATAAAAATGCTAAAATAACTAACGTATGAAGTTTAAATGTCGTAAAACGAAAGACGTGTCTGTCCTTCTTCCTCTGTGCACGTAGGAGAGCTCCACGGACGCGAACCAGGGGCAGCAGAAAGCCTCTATTACCCAAATGGATTGTAAAAAGAAGGGTAGAAGAGCTATAGTTGAGGCAAGACAACATTTGGGACCCGTTGTGTCGGTGAATTTAAACAAATAAATTCCTCAGTGCAGCAGATGATTTTAACATTTAGCGTGCTTTTTTTGTAACCTGAAGGTAAGCTTCTATTTTAAAGCCTGTTCTACACCATATTATAGGCGATTATTACAGTTTTTCGTCTTCTACTTCTTCTGTAAGACTGCCTCGATCAATAGCCTGCTCGGCGTTTAAGAACTAAGAACTATCACACGGTTTACTTTGAGTTTTAAATCACGCAAGGCGTCCGCATCAATAGCTGCGGAAGTGTCGTATAGCGTTGTCGACGGCAACGCTATACGCCACTTCCGCATCTATTGATTCATGGCTCCTTGAACGAGTAAAATTTCTTTTGATCTTTTTCTACACTGGAAATGATAATGTTGATCGTCGCTTTTGTTTCCATGTACATGCAACACATTTATAGCGCTTCGAGTGCTGATACTGGGAGGCTCAAGAACTGGAAAAAGCTCTCTTGGTAACACCCTGCTAGGGCGGTTTGAATTCCGACTATCTAGAGGAATGAGTGCGGGCACCCTGACATGTCAGTCAGCAGAGGCCGATGTGCATGGACTTCCTATACAGGTATAGTTTCCTCGTATCCTTCCTCCTCCCCTCCTCCCCTCCACCCCCCCCCCCCCTCCCCACCCCCCACCCACCCCTTCCCGCCCCCCCTCACCCCCTCCCCCCCTCCCCGCCCCCTCCCCCCCCCCCATCGAAACATTGACCTGTTGTGTATTTTATAATTTGATTTAGATTTAAAAGAAAGTTTTTGCACCGAATTTCAGTACATGTATTTATATTTCTGTCAGTTTTACCATAGTACCCCAAGGACACATTCATGGCTCCCAATCTGATCACGTGACCTGCACAAAAAACAATGGTGTAAAAATGTAGGCCAATGGCGAAACTGCAAGGACTTTTGACGGACACGCTATCTGACTGGACAACCTCTTTTTTTTTAGCCGCAGTTACATCTTTGCTTAGACAACCAACGAATGTTGATATCACTTATATCACTTTCAAGATAATCTCCACATCTTAACTAGCCTGTGGAATGTGTGCAGATAATATTTGAACTGTTATGATGTCCCTCTGATGTGATTCTAAATACAACACAGCATCCAGGGGAGACATAAAAGGTGCAAGGCCTTCCATGGTGAGGGCCAACTGTACAAAGTATTCTGCATGCTGTGCAAGTGAATTCCTGGGAACTGATCAAGAGGCGATGTCCGTTAATGGGAATTAGGTCAAGCAAACTTGTTGAACTAAATGGGCGGGCACACATGCAGGTTATCAGAAGCCTTTGTCACTATAAAAAAAACGTGAAATTCGTTGCATTCGGGGACTATTGGAAATATAGGGATTTTAAAATTTCATCTATACAAGGCCAATATCCTAAGTGGCATTTTTCACACTAAAACTACATTCTTTACAAATGTTGAGCGATGTAAACATAGGCCAAGATTGACAAAAAAATTCTTTGAAATTCACTTACTTTGTAAAATAAACTGATGAGATGAGGTGAATAATTAAGATCACTCGCCTTTGTGCTTGCCATGATATGTCCTTTACAGGTGACAGACACCCCAGATCTGACACACCTTGATGAGAAAAATGTTCAGGTGGAGGCAAAAAATATTGTCAAGCTCACTTCCCCGGGGCCGCACGTCATTCTGGTCGTGTTTAGGTGGAAACAGGAACAAGGCTTCAAGGAGGTCTGGTCTTCTCTCTCTCTCTCTCTGTCTCTCTCTCTGTCTCTCTCTCTGTCTCTCTCTCTGTCTCTCTCTCTCTCTCTCTCTCTCTCTCTCTCTCTCTCTCTCTCTCTCTCTCTCTCTCTCTCTCTCTCTCTCTCTCTCTCTCAACGGCAAGTTTGAAAACTGGTCCTGTTACCAATAACTTCTACCGTTGGAAAATAAAGGTTCATTGTTCATTGTTCATTGTTCATTGTTCTCTCTCTCTCTCTCTCTCTCTCTCTTCTCTCTCTCTCTCTCTCTCTCTCTCTCTCTCTCTCTCTCTCTCTCTCTTTCTCTCTCTCTCAGAGGCATATCCACAAGCACGTGCACACATATTTAGAAGACAGAGAACTATTTCATGTTTTTCAGTCAGGTTTCCGTCCAAAAAAACTCCTGCTATACAGCACTAACAAGAATAGTAAATACCTGGCTGACGGAATTAAATAAATCGGAAATCACAGGAGCCGTGTTTATGGACTTTAAAAAAGCTTTTGACCTAGTTAATATGAAATCCTGATAAAGAAGGTTGAAAATATATTTATGGCTCCAGAACCGTATAATTGTTTTCGGTCTTACCTAAGCAACAGACATCAACGGGTGTTATTAAATGGTACCTATTCGTCGCCAGGCAAGGTCAAACATAGAGAGCCTCAGGGCTCTGTCCTAGGGCCGCTGCTGTTTTATTTATTTATTAACGACTTGCCACTTTATCTCAGCAGCCCAGAGACATGTGCGACACAACTCTCCACACGCCCGCTAAAGACATATTTACCATTAATGCACGGCTACAACAGAGTCTGCAAGAAGTTTCTAAGTGGTGTGAGACCAACGATATGGTACTTAACCCAGTCAAAACAAAATACATGGTAATTGCTACACGCCAGAAGCATCAACTTAAACCGCTTTCTCTCAGCTTGTCTCTCAATGACAATGTCATAGAACAGGTTGCGAAGCATCAATCGGGCGCCATCTTGTTTGTGCGACCTACCACGTGTATTTCGCTCCCAGTGTTTTTGTGGTTTTTCGTTGGATGTACTGTGTTTCGTGTGCTGAAAGTCTGCTGAGTATCGTATAAGAGTGCGCTGATGAGGATTGCATGCTTGTGTTTCGTCGGATCTGGTTGCTGTTTGAGTGGTATCGTATTGAATTGTGTCTGTCATTTGAATTTTGTTTACGTCGCCATTTTGCTTCTTCCGCAGCGTGGGTTTTCGACGGGTCTCTCCGCCGCACTGTTTTCATGTGCTGCGCGCTAGTGTGTGAAGTGTTTACTGTGTGAATCTGTTTGCCACCCGCGGTTGCATCTGTTGCTTGGTTGTCGTAAACTCGTTTGTGTTCCTACCGTTCTATAGGTTTACGTGTGCTCTCCCGTCGACATCTCGCCCTCCCCACCTTCGGCGCCATTGCACGATCTCGCCGCTGACCGACCGGAAATCAGGTCGCTCTCTTACCACACCGCTCACACACACACATCGGCACACACACACACACACACACACACACACACACACACACACACACACACACACACACACACACACACACACACACACTTACACACACACACACACACACACTTACACAAACACACACACACACACACACACACACACACACACACACACACACACACACACACACACCCTACTGAACCCTCTTCTCGTCTTCCTCTTTCTTGTCCTCACAAACAATCATGCTCATCAGATACACACGCCAACAACTGCTATCTCTACGTCGCCACGCCACCTACTGAGCCGCCGGTTCCGCTGACAGTGTTGCAGATGCCTTACGCGGCATCCGATCGCGAAAGAGAGGCCGCAGGGGCGGAATTAGCAAAAGGCGGGACTCACCACAACAAACACAACCACACACTTCTTCCCCTTTTCCTATGCCCTTCCACCCCTTCCGTCTCCCCCCGCCTCCTCGATTTCTCCATCTCCCTTCCTTCTTCTCTCATTTCTTTTCCTCTCTTCCTCATCTACCGCTCCTCGCTCTCCTCGGCCGCCCCCTCCCACCCCGCCCTCCTCCCCCTTCCTCCCCTCACCCCCTCCACCTTCGCCTGCTTTTTCCTCCTCGTCCCCTCTCCCCCTTTCTCATCCCCTTCGCCCTCCCCCTCCCTCTACCTCAGCTTTTCCTACTCATCTTCCTCATCCTCCCCCCTCCCCTCCTCACCCTCCTCTCGCATCCTCTTTCTTGCCCGGTTCTTCTTCCCCGTCTTTTCCTCCTCCCCCCTTTCCCCCTCCCCCCCCCCTTTCCCCCTCCCCCCTCCTTTCCCCCTCTATCCTCTTTGCCCCCTCCCCACCCTCCTCTTCCTTTGTCCTCTTCTTCGTCCGTTTATTCCCCCTCTTCCTCTTCTGGCTCATCCAACCTAAAACTGTGTCTGTTCAATGCACAGTCTGTCTGCAAAGATGGCAAAGCCGACGTGATTTCAGATTTCATTCTAGACAATGACCTAGATGTTGTCGTGATCACCAAAATGTGGCTCCGCTCAGCTGGCGATGAACCCATCATCGCCAGCGTCACTCCGAGTGGCTACCGCCTGTCCTCCTTCCCGCGTGCTTCCAGAGGGGGTGGCATTGCCATCATCTACAGGAACTGTCTTTCTGCTCACTTCTCCTTCTCTCAGTCACTACCTTTTGCTCATCCCTCCTTTGAATTTGTCGAGGCCGTAGCAACACTCCCTGGTCAGTCCCTCATCTTCCCATGTATATATCGCCCCCCTCCAAGCTCTCAAAACAAACTCACAAACTTCATGTTCCTCACCGAGTTCGACCTCCTCCTCGACCACTACAGCACACGACCCGGAAAACACATCCTTCTTGGCGACTTCAACTTCCACTTTGACAAACCCGACCACCCTGACACAAAACGCCTCTGCACGTCACTTTTAAACCATAATCTTACACAACACATCACTAAACCCACCCACCGACTTGGCCACACCCTCGACTGGATCATCACCCGCACCTCCGATCAACTCTTCCTCGACTCTGACATCTCTTCTGTGCTTCCCTCTGACCACTTCGCTATTCTCGTCGCCCTCAACCTACCTCCCCCGAAAGAAACCAAGCTCTTTGTCTCTCGTCGCAAACTAAAATCTGTCAACCGAGAGAGCTTCTTCGACGAAGCGTTGACCTTCTCTTGGACCCCGCCGCCTCTCCTGATCTTGCATCCCATTTCGATTCCTCCCTTCGAAAACTTCTAGACATCCACGCCCCTGTCACCATCTGCTCCATACCCAACCGACTCCCCTCCCCCTGGCTCACTGACGACATAGCTGATGCCGAGCGCCGACAAGCGGAACGCCGCTGGCGCTCATCCGACCTCACCGTTCACAGACAAATCTTCCAAACCACCGGATCCAAAGTCTGCAGAATGATCTCCGACTCCAAACGTAAACATCTTCAAAACAAAATCCTGGAATCCACTTCATCCAAAACCCTCTAAGCTACCATTAACACACTCCTAGGCACTTCTAAAGACTCTTCTCTTCCCAACACACACAGCAAAGAAGAACTCCCGTCCGCTTTTTCCACCTATTTCTCCGACAAAATCCAAACTCTGCGCAACACACTCGACACTCTGCCTTCTCCGCCTTGCCTTCCTGACCCCCCTTTTCCGGCACTCCCCTCTCGTCCTTCCGCCCCGTCTCTCAGGATGAAGTCCTCAAGACTATAAAGTCCATGACTTTCAAAACCTGCGAACTAGACCCCCTCCCAGCTTCTCTCTACCGGGACGGCCTTCCAAAACTTTTGCCCTTTATCACCGACATCATCAACACATCTCTAGAAAATGGCTCCGTCCCCGATATCTTCAAGTAAGCCATTGTCCGTCCTCTCCTCAAAAAACACAACCTCGACCCAAACGATCTCACGAACTACCGCCCAGTCTCCAATCTCTCTTTCCTGTCCAAGCTTCTTGAGAAGGTTGTCCTCCACCAGCTCAACCTCCACCTCGCCGACAACAACCTCCTCAGTCACTTCCAGTCTGCCTATCGCAAACATCACAGCACTGAAACAGCCCTTCTACATATCCTAAACGACCTGCTTATCTCCACCGACTCGGGCAACATCTCCCTTCTTACGCTACTCGATCTCTCTGCCGCCTTTGACACCATAGACCACTCTATCCTCCTCCATCGCCTTCACCACTCCTTTGGCATCACTGACTCTGCTCACTCCTGGTTTCTCTCCTACCTCTCCGACAGACAGCAATCAGTCACCATCGACGGCATCTCCTCCAACCCTGTCAGGCTCTCCTGCGGCGTTCCACAGGGGTCCGTCTTGGGTCCGGTCCTTTTCGCACTCTACACCTCTCCCCTGTCCAACATCATCCAGTCTCACCACATACACCACCACCTCTACGCTGACGACTCACAACTACTAGACAAAGACAAACTCGACAACACTCAGTCACTACTGACTCGCACGGCTGACTGCTACGAAGACGTGAAAAACTGGATGACAGCAAACAAGCTCAAACTGAACGACGACAAAACGAAAGCGATGCTGGTAGGCACTCGCCAGAACCTTTCCCAGCTCCCCCCTTCTCTCCACCTTCAACTCGACAGCACCCCCATCTCCCTCTCTGACTCGGTCAAGAACCTCGGCGTTATCCTCGATTCCTCTCTTTCCATGACCAGCTTCGTCTCCGCCACGGCCCAGGCATGTTATTTCCACCTCCGCCGCATCAGTCAGATCAGAAAATACCTCACTACCGAAGCTGCCACCAAACTCGCTGTCTCTCTCATCTTATCTCTCATTGACTACTGCAACTCTCTCCTTTCCGGCCTTCCTTACTCTACCACTCTCACTCTACAGCGCGTCCAGAACAATGCTGCCCGCCTCGTCCTCAGAAAGAAAAAATTCGACCACATCACTCCCCTGCTCAAGCTCCTTCACTGGCTTCCCATCCCCCAACGCATCCAATACAAGATTCTGTCTCTCTGCTACAAATCCCTGAACAACTACACTCCTACCTATCTCTCCAACTTACTTCACCCCTACACTCCTTCCCGCTCCCTCCGCTCCGCCTCCGACCCTCTCCTTCTCCTCATCCCCCGCACCAAACTCAGCACTTTCGGCCCCCGCTCCTTCTCCGTCTACGGTCCATCCACCTGGAAAACTCTACCACTCTCTCTCCGTCAGAAACACTCTCTCTACTCCTTCCAGTCCGCCCTCAAAACTCACCTCTTTCAACAGTTCTAGCACTATATCACTACACTCCCCACCCCAAGCTGACCGTCGTAATGTATTTTCACTATTTGTGGTACGTGAGTCATTGTCTAAAGCGTGCGCATGCGTGTGCGAGTTGTGAGTGCGCGCTTAGAGTTATAATTATTATAAGATAAGCGCATTATAAATACCGTAATTATTTATTATTTTATCAATTGCTGGGAGTGATTATAGACGATAAACTGAAGTGGCAGCCCCACATAAACACCGTCTGTAAACATGTCTCTAAGAATCTGAACATGCTGTTTAAGCTTAAATTCATCACTGACGTTGCCACTCGTACAATATTCTACAATGCTCATATCAAATCTCACATCGACTATGCATCAACAGTGTGGGATGGTTCAGTCAAGTGAAGTGCATTTGGAGAGGCTAAACTCCTACATCGGAGAGCTGCCAAATTAATACTTCCGGCTCCCCATCTCTCAACTGATCAAAAACTCGTGTCACTGGACACGCTCCCTCTGAAGCAACTCTTTCTTTTCAACAAGGGTGTCTTCATATTTAAGTTGCACAAACAGTCATGTCCAGTTTACCTTAGCACTTTAGAAACGTCAGACACATGTTCCGAAAACAAAGCGCGCACTCACAACTCGCGTACGCATGCGCACGCTTTAGACAACGACTCACGTACCACAAATAGTGAAATACATTACGACAGTCAGCTTCGGGTGGGGAGTGTGGTGATATAGTGCTAGAACTGTTGAAAGAGGTGGGTTTTGAGGGCGGACTGGAAGGAGGAGAGAGAGTGTTTCTGACGACGAAAATGGGAGAGTGTTCCAGGTGGATGGACCGTATACAGAGAAGGAGCGGGGGCCGAAAGTGCTGAGTTTGGTGCGGGGGATGTGGTGGCGGAGAGGGTCGGAGGCGGAGCGGAGGGAGCGGGGAGGAGTTTAGGGGTGAAGTAAGTTGGAAAGATAGGCAGCAGCGTAGTTGTTTAGGGATTTGTAGCAGAGAGACAGAATCTTGTTTTAGGTGCGTTGGGGGATGGGGAGCCAGTGAAGGAGTTTGAGCAGGGGAGTGATGTTGTCGGATTTTTTCTTTCTGAGGACGAGGCGGGCAGCATTGTTCTGGACGCGCTGGAGAGTGAAAGTGGTAGAGGGAGGGAGGCCGGAAAGGAGAGAGTTGAAGTCGTCGATGCGGGATAGGATGAGAGAGACAGCAAGTTTGGTGGCAGCTTCAGTAGTGAGGTATTTTCTGATCTGACTGATGCGGCGGAGGTGGAAATAGCATGCCTGGGCCGTGGCGGAGACGAAGCTGGACATGGAAAGAGAGGAATCGAGGATAACGCCGAGGTTTTTGGCCGCGTCAAAGAGGAAGATGGGGGTGCTGCCGAGTTGAAGGTGGAGAGAGGGAGGGAGCTGGGAAAGTTTCTGGCGAGTGCCTACCAGCATGGATTCCGTTTTGTCGTCGTTCAGTTTGAGCTTGTTTGCTGTCATCCAGTTTTTTCACGTCTTCGTAGCAGTCATCAGTGCGAGTCAGTAGTGACTGAGTGTTGTCAAGTTTGTCTTCGTCTAGTAGTTGTGAGTCGTCGGCGTAGAGGTGGTGGTGTATGTGGTGAGACTGGATGATGTTGGACAGGGGAGAGGTGTAGAGTGTGAAAACGACCGGGTCCAGGACGGACACCTGTGGAACTCCGCAGAAGAGCCTGACCGGGTTTATCGTTCATTGTTCTCTCTCTCTCTCTCTCTCTCTCTCTCTCTCTCTCTCTCTCTCTCTCTCTCTCTCTCTCTCTCTCTCTCTCTCTCTCTCTCTCTCTCTCTCTCTCTCTCTCTCTCTCTCTCTCTGTGCTGCACATTGTTTTTTCAGGCACACATTAAAAGCCACTGTGACTATGCGTCCTCTTTGTGGGACGAATGCAGTGAACTTCATATTTAAGAAAAATCAACTCGCTGTATCATCGTTCAGTTAAAATAATTATTCCAAACCCTACTTCCACAGATGAAAAAATAAAATCCCTTGGCCTGCTTCCACTGAAAGAATAATTCAAATTTAACAAATGCGTCCTCCTGCACAATGTAATGTGTTGAGTCGTAGTCGTAGTATGATATCACACCAGACGCACGCACGTAAGGTTCTTTTAAAGAACCTTCACTCAGCTGCAACCCGTCACACGTGGCTTAAGGATGTAGACTACACTGGAGTAACAGTTCCAACAATATTTTATTTCAGCGATGCGATCTTCACACAATGCATTCCCAAATGCACCACTACTGATACAATGTCTCTTCTGCAAAATGTCAACACTGGCGACACAATGCGTTTCTCATGCAACGTACATCACCGTTACGCTGCGTCTCTCACAATGTACACCCTATACGGGCCACGTGCCTACGATAAACTGTGTGTCCCTACAACTGACAATGCATGACAATGTGCAAACGTGCTTCCCAGCACAAACTTTTATAGTACAACAACTTTCCAGAATAACTGATCCACCGAATTCACACAACGCAACCAAATCAGAACGGAACACGTAACCGAAACTCATAAATATTAAATAAAAAGAACTTTCTAGAATAAACTACAATAGTCTACAAAAATGCGACTGCTAATTTCAGCCCCAAATCCCAGTGTGAAATGATGTCACACAGGAGTATGGCAGACCGTTCATGACCTTTCATAATACAAACTGACTGGCTGCTAAATTCACACGTACAGAAAACAAATATGACTATGAATATTAGAGTGGCTTTACTACTGTGTTGCAAAATGTTGCCTAGACTTTGACGTCACATATGCGAGGTCACTAGACAGCGCAATTTCTCTAGAACGTTCTGGTTTATTTTCAGCGAATCTAAGCATCACAAAAACCGACCACTATTCTCCTTGCGACTTTACTAGAAACTTCCGGACTGATCTTAACGTATCATAACAAAGCCAATTCCGCTCTACGCGCAAACGATAAAGAATCTTGCTGAAAAGGTACGTGATTCGTAATCGTGATAGCTCAAATAAATATCGGATCGTTTCCTACGATCAATACATGCACGCTCTTACAACAACACAACCACAATCGTAACACACAAACTATTTAATTATCACTAAGCCCCCGAATATCTGTGCACGCTATTTAACCAGCCCTAGGCATCAGCTTAACACGAGGAATGACTTGCTTCATTTACCCCGCCCCAGGATAGATATCTGCAAATCACGCCTACTATTATCAGGCAGTTCTGTCTGAAACTCATTGCCTTTAAACATTAAATCAGTTTCAGGTAAACCCCATTTTAAACGTGCTTTGCGCACTCACTTCCAATCAGCGTGACTTCACAGTTCGCCATATAAACATAATGCTGCTGATAACACTTCAACGTCAAACATTTTCTCTTTCTCCATATATTTGCTACCTGAACGTCTGTTATATTGTCGGAGTCGTTATAAGCTATCGATCCTGCTGATTCTATGACAGTTTTAGATGTGCATTTGAATAATATTAATGCTATGCACTAATTTATTTCCCGTGCTTTTTGCATCGGTGGCACTTACAAATTCTCCAAAGCCATTTTTTATATATAAATATATGATTCACCTATTGTGTTCGTTAATTTATTTCCGTGATTTGTTGTTGTTGTTGTTGTTGTCGTTTGTTTGTTTTGTTTTGTTTTGTTTGGTATGCTGTGTTTGTTTTCCTGTTGTGTTCTGTTTTGCTTACAGAACCGCTTGTAAAACAGGCAGTGAGTTGCTTAATAGCTTTATCCTAAACGAAAGATTCATCATCATCATCATCATCATCATCATCATCATCATCATCATCTCTCTCTCTCTCTCTCTCTCTCTCTCTCTCTCTCTCTCTCTCTCTCTCTCTCTCTCTCTCTCTCTCTCTCTCTCTCTCTCTCTCTCTCTCTCTCAAATCTGTGCATTCCAAACTTTTTCCTTAATTCGTCGTGACCCAAACACCCTAATACACACAGGGATTGCTGTTTATGTCCATAACTCGATTGCACATATGGTACACAGACGTGATGATCTGGAGTCAACTGAGATTGAGTGTGTATGGCTAGAAGTAAAAATTAATAACTCATCGCCAATTATAATGGGTTATGTATATATAAATCCATCGTCCACTGTCGAGTGGTATGATGACTTTGTGCAGATGATGGATAAAGTGAATGACACTAACAAAGATGTACTGCTGTTAGGTGATTTTAACATTGACTTACTGAAAACAAATCCCACGTGGCAATCGACAACAACTCTTTTTGGGTTGAAGCAACTAATCCAAGCTCCTACTAGAATAACCCAATCATCCGCTACACTCATTGATCACATCTATACCAACAACTGTAAGTCAGTACTGGAGAACAGCGTCCCCCCACTAGCTGTCAGTGATCATTTTCCCATCACCTGTACATGGTCGTGCAAGATGCCCAAACAAAAGAGGGATCAGCATGTGTACATTACCTATAGGTCTTTTAAAAAACTAAACAAAGATGCTTTTTTACACGATCTTAGCCTTACACCGTTTCATGATGTGTACAATTGTACCAACCCAGATAAGGCTGTCTCTCTCTTACTTGATCTGTTCCTAGGGGTGCTAAACAAACATGCGCCAGTAAGAAGAAAGCGAGTCCGAGCCCGCCAGCCCCTCATGGATAACCGACGAAATAAAACAAGCAATGGATGATAGAAATAAGGCTAAGAAAGAAAAGAACTTTCATAAATTTAAAAGATTGCGAAATAAAGTAGAAACAACTTTTTTTGGACAAATGTTTTCTCATATAATATAGGTGGTTATGCCAGCTTAGATCATCATCTATTATTACTCCAAGCAGGCGGTGTTGACTGACCTGCTCAACTGAGATGGAGTCCAAAGAAAGGTTGAGTGATGGAGGTTTGAGATGAGTACTTAGAGAGGCGCAGAGATCGTTTGTAACCAAAACAGTCGAAGAAGACAGAAACCCTTCCTCTATCTGGACAGCACTTAATACGCTTACCAACAACAAGCGTAAACAGTGCAATACCATTCCAGAAAACCTCTCCGCTGAGGAGTTTAATAGCCACTTTCTATCAGCCCCCAAAGACTTACTCAGTTCTCACAATCTCAATCAGTCGATATATTCCACACCAGAAAAGCTAACTAAGTTCTGTAAGCAAAGATTGTCCTCAGATGATATTTTCGTCATCCCTGATATTGCTGTACACGAGGTAGGCAAATACATTTCTATCCTAAAAAAGAAAACGTCTTCGGGCAGTGATGGTATCAATGGATATATCCTTGACCTGTCGCAACCATACATAGTGGAACCTCTTACATACATTTATAACCTATGTATACAAAAAATGTCTTCCCAGTAGCTTTCAAAAAATCAAAAATAGTGCCTGTTCCTAAAGCAAACGATTCTTCTGAAATTAATAACTTTCGCCCCATTTCCCTTCTATCAGTTCTCTCGAAGCCTCTGGAAAAGTATGTTAACAAACATCTTCTGGAATTTCTTGAAAAAAGGTCCCTATTATATCATTACCAGTCAGGTTTTCGTCCCAAGCATTTATGCCACACTACACTCGCACGAATAGTGAATTCGTGGGTCAACAGCATAAATGATAGTAAAATGGCTGGTGCTGTCTTCTTGGATCTAAGAAAAGCGTTTGATCTTATCGATCATACCATCTTATTGAAAAGCTTGCCACCTACTTAAACAAAAAGAGCCCCTCAGCTCTTTCGTTTCTGAACTCCTATCTTACAAAAAGAACACAAACAGTCTACGTCAATCGAAAATGTTCTTCTGAACAATTAATTTTTTGTGGAGTATGGAGTGCCCCAGGGGTCTATTTTAGGCCCACTACTGTTTTGTATCTTCGTTAACGATCTACCGTTACATTTAACGTGTACTGAGACTGAGTGTGACATGTTTGCCGACGACTCAACATTACATTCCGCTGGTAAAACTGTGCCTGAAATTGCAAATAATCTTCCAGAGAGTCTTCATGAAGTCTCTCGGTGGTGAATTAAAAATCGCATGATTGTAAATCCCACAAAAACAAAAAGCATGCTTATCACAACCCGCCAGAAACATCATCTCAAACCTCCATCACTCAACCTTTCTTTGGACTCCATCTCAGTTGAGCAGGTCAGTCAACACCGCCTGCTTGGAGTAATAATAGATGATGATATAAGCTGGCATAACCACCTATATTATATGAGAAAACATTTGTCCAAAAAAGTTGTTTCTACTTTCCAAACTTAAAACAATCATTGACCTTAAGACGCGCAAACTATTTGTTAATGCCTACATTAAACCGCACATTGATTATACCTCAACAATATGGGATGGCTGCAGTGAAAATCACTTCAAGAAGATAAACTCATTATACAAGCGCGCTGCTAAGCTTATCCTCCCTGATCCGTCTTTATCCACCGATGCCAAGCTGCAGGCCATCGGACTTCTCCCTCTGGTTAAGCACCTCGCACTAAACAAATTTGTACTGATGCACAAAATTCTTAACGAGAAAGCTCCACCTTACTTATCTAGGCTCTTTTCGCCAACTTAAAAAAAAAAAATACAGCACCTCCAGGAACAGTCTCTCCATAAAAAGGCCCCGTATAGACCTGTTCAAATCTAGCCTGTCTTATTCAGGTGCTCTTCCTCTCACTATTCAACAACCCACGTCCCTCTCTCTGTTTAAAAGTAGAGTACATGATTACCTTTCAAAGACATCGTTATGGTGATCCTTTATTCTTCTTTGTTTTTCGACATAATACCCTTCATGTTTTTACATTTTTGCTTCCCCCCCCCCCCCCCACTCCCATCTAGCCTCCAAATTGTTTGTTCAGTTTTCTAACTTGTTTTTGATAGTACACAAAATAGCATACCTACTTATATGTTAGATAATTATGTGCGCACGTACGTGTGTATGTGTATGTACAAAAGTGCGCATGTGCACGAGTACATGTATATGTGTGTCTGTGTGCGTGTGTGTATGCGTGTGTGTGACGTTTATTATTAGTTAGTTTTTGTTGTTTGGTTGGTGTTCCTTAAGTAGCTTAGCAAGGACAGATTGTAAGAAAGGCCTGCGCGCCTAATATCTCAATCCTTGGAAAATAAAGTTTCGTTCGTTCGTTCATTCGTTCTCTCTCTCTCCAACTCTTTTTAAATATTTTTCTATCTGCAAACTTCGCTTTCTATACGTAGATATGATAGTTAGTAAGTACCCATTCTAATGCTATGTGAGTATACACGCACAACGTGTGTGTCAGTGCGTGCGTATGGCCATGATCGTTGTGTGTGTGTGTGTGTGTGTGTGTGTGTGTGTGAATTGGTGTGTGCGCATGCGAATATGTGCGCGGCTTTTTGTTGTTGTTGCTGTTGCGTAGTTGTTCATTTCTCTTTTCTTACCATTGCTCCCCCTCCCCCAACACACCCGTAGGCGTTGGTCATATTCATTCTTTCTCTCTCTCTCTCTCTCTCTCTCTCTCTCTCTCTCTCTCTCTCCTCTCTCTCTCTCTCTCTCTCTCTCTCTCTCTCTCTCTCTCTCTCTCTCTCTCTCTCTCTGAAGCTGTTCAGCCGACAAAATGATGATGAGGACGTAAGCCATAACGAAGTGAATTGTCTACAATATGACAGTAGCAAATTAAACCCTTCCTTGCAGAGAAAAAAATTGTACACGACCCAGCTGCAAGAGGCATAGATCTTCACGAACCCCCGCAACTGCGGGGGCTCATGAAGATCTATGCCTCTTGCTGAGACCAATGTGTAGCCATGCCATTTTCACGGTTTGGGCGATTGGTCGTTGAATGAACCAATTTCACAAAACGAGAATGTACTACAGTGTATACGTACAGTGGCAAAGAAGGGGGTTAACACGGACAACTGTCAGTGTAAGAAGGGAGACAACCATGAACTCACCCTCCTCATCAATCGCTTGCCTCTGGCTACTCCAAGAGGACATTTTAATTTCTTTTCGCGCGCCTATCGTGATTGGCGTTCTTTGCTTTAACAGACCGATTATGAAGAGTACATGGCTCTGAAGAGGAAGTTCGGGAAATCCATGGAGCAACACACGATCATTGTGTTTTCTTGGTTTGCCACTCCTGGATTCACCACCGGTAAGCTAGCACACATAGTTTCATTTAGCCCGTTCAGTGTCGAGACAAATTTGTCCCCGATCACATTTTGTGCTAGTGGGACATTAAAATGAAGAAAACAACAACAGACAAATTCACGTCCTCCCAGCTGTAAGCGGCATAGATATCCGTGAGTCCCCGCAGTTGCGGGGGCTCATGAGGATCTATACCTCTTGCTGACATCACTTTGAATGTTTCTGGGACAGCTAGGGCTTTTTGGTGCTGAATCAACGAAAATTGCAGAAACAGTTTGCGTCAGCCGGCACTGCACGGGTTAAACTTGGCTCTTCAGATTGACTGATGGGCCCAACATTCCTGTTACTGGATACAATGGCCTTGAGGCATGGTCTTATTTATGATGTGCGTCAATGCCAAGACAGTTTGACTTCAGCATCTCAACCCATTCAGCCATGACGCACTACAGCAGGAGATGGGTCGAACATGATAATTCAAGGGTAGTGCCAGATTAGCTTGGCGCCTGTCGGCGCCAAGCTAATCTGGCACTACCCTTGAATTATCATGGCCGACCCATCTCCTGAAACCGGTGCATAGTCATTAGATGACAGCTCCGAAATTTGGGAAATACGGCCGTCGGGCTGAATGAGTTAAGAGAGATTTCAAAGAAAGGCATTACATCACGGAATACGTCTATCCCGTCTGCAGGAATAATTCCGAATGGTCTTATTTTCCAATGCAACGAATTTCACATTTTTTATAGTGACAACAGACTTATGGTAACCTGCATGTGTGCCCGCCCATTTAGTTAAACAGGTTTTCTTGACCTAATTCCCATTAACGGACCATCGTCTCTTGATCAGTTCCCAGGAATTCACTTACACAGCATGCAGAATACTTTGTACAGTTGACCCTCACCATGGAAGGCTTTGCATCTTATATATCTCCCCTGGACGCTGTGTTGTATTTAGAATCACATCAGAGGGACATCATAACAGTTCAAATCTGCACACATTCCACAGCCTTGCTTTTCATACGACTGAAGCCTCAAATGAGTCATGTTCCAATGCGTACATGGAATATCTGCTTGATTCGCGGCAAACGTACGTGTCTGCAAAACATCCTGACAGACAGATAAGGACGTATGGTGAGCTTGCAACCGGAGAACTAAACCCCATGGGCTCGCCGCTACGGGCACTATCAACAGTACCATTGGCAGCATGCACGAAGAGGCAAAACAAAAGAGCATTTACATACAAACAAATAAATATTCGATACAGAGAGATAGCGGCGATTAGATTTGGATTATCTCATTAATAATGTAAACCGTATTGTATGACCGTTCATTCTGTTTCCAGAACAAGAAGAGATGCGTTTATACGAAGCAATCAGTGGTGCACAAGGAAGATTGCTGCAGGTGCTGACAGAAGTTGACGGTCGCTGTATCGGAGTTAACAGCTGTGTCCCCACGGAGGACAGAAACCTGCAGGTGACAAAACTCCTGCTTAAGATAAAGGTAAGCAGCCTTTTCAGATTTCAGCTGACCTTGATGATGTACCAGTTAAGATACCCAAGTCAGGAGTAAGAAATGAAGACCTTCTCCCAGCCCTTCCGTTTTATCCTCTTCCCTGCCACTATGCGTACAATTGTTGTTTCTGAAATCTTGGTTCACTCAAAGACCAAAAGCCAAACCCGTCCAAGAACATGATACAAATGGGTCTAAGCAAGAGGCATAAATCCTCATGAGCCCCCGCAGTCGCGGGGGCTCATGAGGATATATGTCTCTTGCATTTGGGCTCGGGTTTGCCTTTTTTGGCAGTGATGGGGTTAAACGCCTGGTTTCCTGTGTTCTTAATATTTTTCCTTCTCCAATATAATATGCAGACAGGTAATATGCAGATGTCTGAATTTTGGCGTGCTCATCGATACATTGGCACAGACTTCTAGAGTTTGAACAACCACAGAAACAAAACGTGTTCGGGCCGACGACGGCTGCAGTTGGCCCGCGCACGACTGCGCGGGCCATCTGCAGCCGTTGTCGGCCTAAGGACCTTTGCTCACTAGGAAGGATTCAAGATAGAGAAGTAGAAACTATAGTGTTCGCTATTAATGTAGCAGACAAGGTATTTCCGTATATTATGCTTTTCTAGATAGAACCAACATTCGCTGACAGTACTATAGCAAACCCCATACGTGACTCTAGTTTATTTTGGCGCATAATCCGGAACGAATGAAATAAAACCAATATCAATAATTGTAGAGGGGGTTACTTGCGTATCACTCGTGCATGAAATATAGCTACGAGTACTATGCCCATCAAGTCATGTGTTCCTGCGTATGAAATATTGAAAACGCAGAATAATCGACAAAAAGCTCAAACTTCCCCTTTATGTTTGCAGGGTCTTATACTGGATCGTGGAGGACGTTTCTTCACTGGCCAGAAAAAGGCTTGGACGTTTTCGCGCAGGTACACCAAAGATGCGGATCCCGACATGCTGGAAAGGTTTCGGACGTTACGTTTCGGTAATACGTTCCAACAAACTACTGAGCCAACTGAATTCAGCTCAATAAATCATCAAAGCATGCAGAACCACACAATGCTGCGCATGTTACACATACAGCAACATTTTGCGGTTTTAGCATGGGCGCTGGGACAACAAAATGGTGTAATGTTGCACATTTTGCAGTTCCAAAAAGCATATCATTCTGTAGCGTTAAACTCATTCAGCCCGACGGCCGTATTTCCATAATTTTAGAGGCGTCATCTGCACGTGTTGCAGGAGATGGATCGACCATGATAATTCAAGGGCAGTGCCAGGTTAGCTTGGCACCGACAGGCGCCAAGCTAACCTGGCACTACCCTTGAATTATCATGGTCGATCCATCTCCTGCTGTAGTGCGTCAGGGCTGAATGGGTTAAAGGCGTATGTGAGTGGTGCGAGTGTGCATGCGTGCGTGTGCGCAAAATCAGGCCGACTATTTGTATAAGTAGTATACTTAGTATTTTTTATCTTACTTTTTACGTCATTAATGTCTGTTCACGTGTGTACTATGATGCTCTCAAATAGCACATCACCCAAACTCTTTCCTCACTCGGTTGACAGTCACCGTCTTGGTCTGGATTTCTGAGAAACAGGCTCACAGAGACAAACACAGAGGACAGAAATTTTAATCCTTTACACGAAGCACATGGGCTCATTAGTTTGACTAATCTTTTATGTCGACATCTAGTCTTATTTCATTTATTTTTCTAAGTTGTAGGATAATTATTTCTTTAAATCACGTTGACTTGCCTTCACTCTAAATTTGGCCTTTGAAAGGGATTGATAAATCCTACGTTTTCCCATCAACATGTACATATCTGATCAGGCTCATGAAATGTTATGTTTATTATTTTAGTATTGTGTCAGTGTGCATTTGGACCTATGAATGATTGTGTTTTTGTACGTTGTCGGTACTTTTAGTTAATTTCATTTAGTTAGATTATCTTGATGTAAAGCGCTCTGAGCCTTTCTTTGTGGGGATATTGCGCTATAGAAGAGTTAAAGTATTATTATTATTATTATGTAATTTAAAGTGAACAGAAAACAGCCTCCCTTTGCCTCAAAATTGCTGCCAAAATCCAAATCCTGTTCAGTTCAGTAAGTCTACAGTTGGTTTAAAATTGTTTGTCTGCGCTTATTACAGACCCACAAGATCCTTACCAGATCCCTCAGGGGTCTTCCACAGGTTCATTAGATACCCAAATAACTGAATAAAATAAATTATAATTTCCTTACTGCACTAGCATTGGTCTAATTCATTTGTGTCTCTCATATCCTTTCAAGTCTTCTTCTACGCTTCACACTTCAGATTGTGTCACGTTCTAGGCCCTTTTCTTGGGAATGCTTTCGCATGTTTTTCAATGAATCTAATCTTTCCTTGCATAGACCCTTGGTGATTTCTGCCTCGCCAGCGAGTGGGTTTTTACTAGGGTTTTTTCCTGGACTCTGGACATGTAATGTCACTGTGCAATGGCCAACCAACAACTGTGAAGACTTCTGTGGATATACTGCCCAGAGAGGTAGATCCACAGAATTCTTTGCAGTTGTTTGGCTATTGCCCAGTGCCACCCAGTCACAGCTTCCCATTCCAATTTCAGTTTTCTGCAGCAGACATTTATTGTATGCTAGAATGGTTGCGTATTTTGAAAGTTGATGTTTTGTAAAAGCTACACTGTCTTTGTGTATAATGCTGCCTTTCCAAGTGGCTGCCAAGCCCAAGCTTGACTTTTGGTTTGTGACCGAGCCAAATCCAAGTTAGCTGTTAGCACTTCATGCAGTATCGTCGGGTGTAAATGTGGTGCACGAGCTGGTGCTGCAGAATACTTTTATATTGTGAGAACATTTCATTTCATAATGAGTTTGTATTTCTATTAGTCGTCTTAACTCATTCAGCACGACGGCCGTATTTCCCAAATTTTGGAGGCGTCATCTAATGACTATGCACCAGTTGCCGGAGATGTATCGACCATGATAATTCAAGGGCAGTGCCAGGTTAGCTTGGCGTCGAGAGGCGCCAAACTAATTTGGCACTTCCCTTGAATTATCATGGTCGACCTATCCCCTGCTGTAGTGCGTCAGGGTTGAATGGGTTAAACAGAAGAAGACGGCAAAAGTAGTGTTACTCAAATGCATAAGAATACGTTGGTCTCTAGGGATGTATCTGATCGTCTTGATATTTACCTGCGTATTTTTCTGTTAGCTGGCGATTGGGTGCCTGATAGGAGGGGGCAGGGGATCTAACCGTTTGCCAGTACTTGGGATGTGTACTACCCTACATGGTCTGCGTGACTAATCCCTGCGGCTTGCGTGGCCAGACTGCCGTAGAAGTCCTTGTTACTCAGTAGACAGTCCAGCGCGCGGCCGGCAACTATGTATTGCAAGTGTTCAAGTAAATTGGGCGCTAACCGTGCCAGCGACATAACCCTCTGCTATACCATAACGCCATAAGTCTATTATTATATGTGTGCAATACGTCAGCTGAACATATAGTAACATGTTTTAACTTTAGTCGACGCGTAATGTTCGATCGCCCTAGCTTGAAGGTTCCGTAGTTACGTTAAAAAAAAAAAAACAAGTACGCAGACTTCAAAGAACAAAGATCAGGCCGGATTGATGGGAAGGTTGCGCAGAAATTGTCTTAGGCAAGGTGATATAATCAGATAGCATGCAACATGGCGACAAGTGGAGTCATTCTGATCTGCTTTACTTTTTTTTTCCGAAAAAAAAGATTGAAGACGATGAAGAACGGTACGGTTCGTCTGTCCGATAATTATGAGACCGGTGTTGAGCAGGATACTAGGGCTGAGTTGGTATAGCTCAACCTGTGCCTCCTTAACATGCACCAGCGGCGCCATTGTTGCTATTTTCGCTGTTGACATATCCTTTTCCAGTAGGGACGTGCGTCCTCTAACATTTTATGCTCAAGGGGAGTAACGCTAAAACCGGAAACGAACTGTTTATCGACTGCGATCACATTCTTCCGCGGGAACGTACGAGACCACACTTCAAGCGGACAGATGCGAAAATCGCAGTAATGGCGCCACTTGTGCGTTTAATCTAGGTACAGGGCGAGGTATACCAACTCAGCGACACTAGGCGTCGACGTTTTCGATAGGTGTTGCACACTTATAAATAGACTTATGATAAATCACATTGTAAACTAGCGTGTGGTATAAATATAGATTCTTACATCGGTGTTTAGGTGATACTGAGAATCTCACTCGAGTGGTTCGGCCTACGAGCGAAAGCGAGTAGTATAAGGTTTTAAGACCACGAGAGTGAGATTTTCACAATCACCTAAGCACCCATGTAAGAATCTATTTCATACTCACCTTATTCTTGGAATAATTCCGATGTGGGTTGGTTTTCGGCACACGCCTAAGGCCAACACAACCACCATTGTGTCTTGGCAAAGATCTTGACGTAACCGGAATTTACTTTGTAATGTGACGTCAATATTTTGGATGCGAGACAAATGTTTCTACATGATGATGTAATAGTGCGATACATGACGCCAGAGTGCCAGTCGTCAATATGAAATGATGTCATTGCGCGTGAGCTGAAAGTAGGTCAAGTTTCAATATTTTTTAAACCAGATTTTCTACAAGACAGGTTACAAAGTAAAGTAGGTTATAGCACTGTCAGGGGAGAGAAATGTGCATGATCGACCAGTGATCATAGATCTACTGTGGCCAAAGCACAAAAAAAAGAAGAAGATAGGAACGAGAGGGGGTGCTAAGAAAGTGACTGAAAGCAATGCATATGGAAGCCCCCCCCCCCCCGAAGGGGGGCGTATCACATATCCACTGTTCCAGCCACTCAGTGCATGGAAATTTAAATCTAGGTCCCCCAAGGGGTGCATGAAAATTGACTCTAGGTGGTGGCATGGAATGTATGCCCCTGCAGACACCACAGTAAAATGTGGTTGTCATTGCGGGTAGGCAGAATTTGCTGCCTCCTCCAGTATTGCCGATGGTGTGCTGAAGAGGTCGCCAAGACCGAAACAGCTGTCCACACCGGCTAAATATATGGACCCCCCTTGGGGGACCTAGATTTAAATTTCCATGCACTGAGTGGCTGGAACAGTGGATATGGGGGGCTTCCATATGCATTGCTTTCAGTCACTTTCTTAGCGCCCCCTCTCTTTCCTATCTCTTTTTTGTGCTTTGGCCACAGTAGATCTATGATCACTGGTCGATCATGCACATTTCTCTCCCCTGACAGTACTATAACCTACTTTACTTTGTAACCTTCCTAAAATATTAGCACTGGCAGTCTCCCCTTTTCTTTTCATTTATTTCTACAATATCGACTGCAACCCCTTCCCCCCTTTTTGGTAGGTTCTCTTTTAGGGTGCATGGAAATTTGACTCTAGGTAGTGGCATGGAATGTATGCCCCTGCAGACACCACAGTAAAATGTGGTTGTCATTGCGGGTAGGCAGAATTTCCTGCCTCCTCCAGTATTACCGATGGTGTGCTGAAGAGGTCGCCAAGACCGAAACAGCTGTCCACACCGGCTAAATATCTGGACCCCCCTTGGGGGACCTAGATTTAAATTTCCATGCACTGAGTGGCTGGAACAATGGATATGTGATACGCCACCCTTCGGGGGTGCTTCCATATGCATTACTTTCAGTCACTTTCTTAGCGCCCCCTCTCTTTCCTATCTCTTTTTTGTGCTTTGGCCACAGTAGATCTATGATCACTGGTCGATCATGCACATTTCTCTCCCCTGACAGTGCTATAACTTACTTTACTTTGTAACCTTCCTAAAATATTAGCACTGCCAGTCTCCCCTTTTCTTTTATACAAGACAGTTTTGTGCACACTTGGCAGTTCAAGCAGAAGGGCTGTATCACAAACGTGTGATACAGCTTTTCCATTCAAAGGCAGCAAAGAAGGAGGTGTGTTAGAAACAGCATTTTTAATCGTGCGATAAAATTTAACTAAATGACGTCATTAGAACTGCGTCGTTAAACGAAACTTTTAATGGCGTCATTTGTGTAGCAGTGGAAATTATAGCACACTTCATGTATCAACCATTGAACTGAGGTTGGAGGTCGTATTGTGATGCTTTCTGTGTCTCTCCTTATCGGAGATAACCCCTTCACGGTTGCCCTTACACGTTCCAGGAGAGCGAGCGAATGTCCAGCGTGTGGTGTTACTGGGGAAGACAGGCTCAGGGAAGAGCTCTCTTGGCAACACCTTGATGTCGCTGCACCACGATCAATTTATGGTGGCGCGAGGCTTGAACTCGGGTACTGAGAAATGTCAGTGGAAAGCAGGCACAGTTGAAAATCTTCAACTAGAGGTTAGTTCTGAGCACTAATTTGTACAATTACAGTTCTGAGCAATAATGTGTACAATTACTGGCGTCGCGATGAAATCAGTAAATGGAAGAAGAGTATTGTGCTAATATGTTTCCGATAATTCCAAAAATGTCGCATTTCCTTTGCTCGTCAGTATATTTTTCTTGAAAAAAGCGGTTTGGTTTTGGTTTGCTTTTTGGTGTTTCCATGTTTAATCTTATTGGGCAAACAACTTTTAATACAGCCAATCCCAGGCGTTATCTTTTTATCTGCTGAGTGGCTACACTCTGTATTAACAAATAAAACCGGCGCTGTTTGTATGAAATCTGTAATGACAGTGTGGTGTACTTAACAGGTGATAGATACGCCAGGTTTGTGCGATACACACCGTACAGACAAAGACGTACTGCAAGAGATCGCCAAATGTGTGGCCCTGGCGGTTCCGGGTCCTCACGTTATCCTCATTGTGCTCCGCTGTGATAGACGTTTCACCGAGGTCAGCTCATTTTGCAATGCTTTTGCTTCTTCTGGTCTGTCATAATAAACACTCACGATGAAAAAAATTGTGCCGTGCTCCAGTAGCAAGACGTCTAGGGCCCACGACTGCCGCAGTGGGCATGCGCACAGCCGCAGTGGGCCCACTGCGGCCGTCGTGGGCTCGAGGATCTTTGCTTACTGGGTGGCTTCCCCGCATCGTTGCGTTTACAAATATTTTGAAAGGTGTACCTGTCCGTCTCCTCACTGACTGTATTTCTCAGTACTTTAGGTTACAACGTCAGAAACTCTTGCCAAGCGACCCTCCTATTGGGTGTCCCTGCAAACAGATTGCTCTGTTAGTGTGCTGTCAAGTATTGTCTGAAGTATTACATGCAGGTGGCTAGAAGCAGATCCCTACAGAGTAATAAGAACGTTTTTCTTTTCTTTTAACAATGTAATTAATATTCCACTTCATGTAGCATCTCATTTTAATTGTTTTCATATACTAGTCTACGCATGGTTGCTTAAATTCGCAGATTCAAGGGTTATAAATATTATTATTGCTACCTCAACTAAATATGCTACCCTTCTTTTCAGTCCGTGTGAGTAGGCACACGTAACAGAGGTTTTCCTTTGCCCCTAACAGAAGAACTCTCCTGTTTACAAAGGATAATAAGAGCAGAAACGTATTTCATTTTACCACATTCTAACTTCATAATATATGTAGGCCCTTTTGTACAGCATTATCGTAAGACACAATAAGAACATTTTATCAAAGAGATATTGCAAACTGTTAACCTTTTACCGTCTGCCTGCAGTAGGTCGGTTTAAGGACCTTTTGAACAGACGCGCATAAACGTGAAACCCGTCCAACTAGTGAGTCTGCAAATCACACATTGCTTAGTTTCAGTATTAAGCATCCATTTACTAAACGTTCTCTTTGCTGTCGGAAAGGATTTAATTTTGCTGGTTAGCCTTAGCTGGTTGTGCTGATTTCAAAGTCACAAAGAATTTACAACATTCTTGGACAAGTGCTGTCCTCGATCTGCATATTTTCATGACCAAACGATGACAGCCTAGAACGAAGGGAAGTGAATGGACTATGCTCTTGTAGTGAGGTTTAGTTTGAGACGAACGACTCCCATCAACGAACGAGAGCGAAGTCACAGTGGACAAGCCGCTTCCACCAATACGCATAGGCAACACTCCAAACGTCTCCAGGAGGCATGGATCCTCATGAGCCCTGCGGGCTCATGAGGATCTATGCCTCGTGGAGATGTTTTGAATGTTGTCGATGCTTATGAGACAAGCTGTTTATCGGCCATGACTTTGCTCTCGTTCGTTGTTGGGAGTCGTCCGGCGTACACGTAACCACCCTAGTATCAAATAGAATGTCACTGCTTGTGCACAAATAACCCGTTCACTGCCAGTTGACGCAGACTACGTACACGTAACCTCCCTAGTATCAAATAGAATGTCACTGCTTGTGCACAAATACCCCGTTCACTGCCAGTTGACGCAGACTACGTACACGTAACCTCCCTAGTATCAAATAGAATGTCACTGCTTGTGCACAAATAACCCAGTTCACTGCCAGTTGACGCAGACTACGTACACGTAACCTCCCTAGTATCAAATAGAATGTCACTGCTTGTGCACAAATACCCCGTTCACTGCCAGTTGACGCAGACTACGTACACGTAACCTCCCTAGTATCAAATAGAATGTCACTGCTTGTGCACAAATACCCCGTTCACTGCCAGTTGACGCAGACTACGTACACGTAACCTCCCTAGTATCAAATAGAATGTCACTGCTTGTGCACAAATAACCCGTTCACTGCCAGTTGACGCAGACTACGTACACGTAACCTCCCTAGTATCAAATAGAATGTCACTGCTTGTGCACAAATAACCCGTTCACTGCCAGTTGACGCAGACTACGTACACGTAACCTCCCTAGTATCAAATAGAATGTCACTGCTTGTGCACAAATAACCCGTTCACTGCCAGTTGACGCAGACTACGTACACGTAACCTCCCTAGTATCAAATAGAATGTCACTGCTTGTGCACAAATAACCCGTTCACTGCCAGTTGATGCAGACTACGTGTCTGCAATCTTTGTTAACTCAGTCAGCCCGGCGCACGCATTTCCCAAATTTTGGAGGCGTCATCTAACGACTATGCACCAGTTGCAGGAGATGGATCGACTATGATAATTCAAGGGTAGTGCCAGATTAGCTCGGCGCCAAGCTAATTTGGCACTACCCTTGAATTATCATGGTCGACCCATCTCCTGCTGTAGTGCGTCAGGGCTGAGTGGGTTAATACAAAACCCTAAAGGCCCTACCTGTCCCAGGAACGTACTCAAAGCTGTGTCAGCAAGGGGCATAGCTCCTCATGAGCACCCTCAACTGCGGGGTGTCGTGAGGATCTATACCTCCTGCAGTTGGGCGGCGTTCAAATTTGCTCGGCACTTAACGGGTTAGTGTAATTTTTTTAAAACTCCAACAGGAAGAGTACAGCGCCTACGCTTCACTGAAGAAGCTGTTCGGGGATGGCATCAAGAAATTCATGATCATCGTTTTTGCCGGGATGGACGCGCTCGCTGATACGGCTGGTAATTAACCCATTCACTGCCGAGAAAAATCGAACATCACTCAAATGCAAGAGGCATGGATCCTCATCAGCCCTCGCTCATGAGTATATATGCCTTTTGACGAGACCAGTTTGTGTCTATGTCCCTTTGACAGTTGTGGTTTTTTGGTCGTTAAATGAACGCAGATTTCGGAAAACAAAACACACTTCTGTGGCAGGGAAGGGGTTAATTGATAAATACATTTAGTAGGGGCGGGATGGTGGTGGTGACGTGTTTGGAGGTGGAGTGACATTACAACCTCCTAAAAACAAAAAATTGCAATCGAAATCTGTTGATACTTTCGCGTCCGGAAATAATCTGTCATTGAAATAACAAATACAATATTATAATTTCAAATAAATTTATCCCCAAATTATTTTTCCTTCAACAAATTTTTGTCTCCCAAAACATTGGGGGGGGGGGGTGCCAGGGGATACCCCCTCACCCCCCCCCCCCACACACACACACACCTACGTTTTCATTGGGGGAGGGGGGGGGGGGTCCTGGCTCCTTGGCCACTTTATGGTGATTACTGGCGATAGACGCTTTTACAGAAATGTCTAATGGTAATGCCTGGTCCTGATTTTCGTTGTGTGCAAAATGATATCATGTGTGCCGAATTTCCTTTCAGAAGAACAAGAGAAAGTGTTGGTAGCACAGACAGCCCAAAACAAGAGACTGCAGGAGATGATGAAGGAAGCTGGTGATCGATTCATCGGAGTCAGCAACACGAATCCAAAGCTTCGGGACCTACACGCAGGAAAACTGCGAGATATCATGAAGGTCAGTAATTTGTGAGGTTTTGTTTGAAACGAACGACTACCAACAATGAAAGAAAGCGCAATGACGGCGGATAAGCAACTCGCTCCATTGGCATACACAACACTCCAAACATCCCCAAGAGGCCCCGAGGGCTTATAAGGAACTATGCCTCTTGGAGATGTTTGGAGTGTTGTGTATACATTTTTTTTTTCTTATTGTGTCTGTTGGGTATGTTTGCAGTGCTGTGTACATTTTTCTGCACGCTCATGCTTTTATTGATGTTGTCTTGAACAAATCGTATGTTCAAACCTGCACATGAGTATTTAAAATGGTTCAGAGATTATCTGCGCTCTAGACATTACAATGCAGTGCAAATCCAAATCAAGCTTTCAACCGTTTGTACTACATTTGTATGACTGCAGCCGCTGAAACAACATATTCGAAGGCATTTAACTGCAGTTCAATTAAACGCCTATCGGGGGTGCGCCTATGCAATAAACTCCAAAGGTTTGCAAGACAGTTTGCAAACGGCCTGTCATTCCCTATCAGATAGCCTGTCATTCCTTATCAGACAGCCTGTCATTCCCTATCAGATAGCCTGTCATTCCCTATCAGACAGCCCTTTTGACTTTTGGCAGAAATGAACCCGTTCAGTGCCGAAATAATGTTAACACCACCCAACTGCACGAGATCTACATCTTCATGAGCCCTCGCAGTTGCGTGGGCTCATGAGGATCTATGCCTCTTGCTGTCACGACTTTAAATCCATGTTTGTGCTACATCTAGGTGTTTTTGGTCTTGAATTACGAAGACTTCAGAAACACATTTTAATATAAAAGTTTTCTGCATGCATATTTATCTTCAGTCTCGGGTAAAATTCAAGATTTCAAGATTCAATACACTTTATTAATTCTTTAAAAGAAAAATTACAGTACAGGACTAGCTAAGCTGTATTATTAATCACCTAAGTAACCCCTTGACTGTCGAGAAAAAGTAAACACGATTCAACTGCAAGAGACATAGATTCTCATGAAGATCTACATCCCCTGATGACACCACTTTGAATCTATGTTTTGGGATGGCTGTGGCTCTTTGGATTTGAATTAACGAAAATTGCAGAAACACCATTGTGTCAACTGGCAGCGAAGGGGTTAATACTAGGTCATACTCAACACGTACTTAACCCCTTCAACGCAAGTGGTTGCAGATTGTGTTTCTGCCTTTTGTGCATTGGGCATGAGCCTGTTTTAGGGATCCTGACAGTCGCATGCTGTATGTAAGCGCGTTGTGTTGGTCTCTTTGCTGAAAGATCATCTTTGCAACTAACCATGGACTGGCGAGGTTTCCTATGTTACTGAAGTCTAAATATGTGGATGGTGATAAATTTGAGCAGTTTAATCCCTCAGCTATCCCCCTCTACTCCACGCCTGTAAGAGTGCACAGATGTTTATGAACTCCTACAGCTTCACAGGCAGAGAGAGTCTACGTCCGTTGTTCCAGCTGTTTCTCAGTTTGCTTCTGTGTAGCATTTGTGTCTTAAACACGTTGTTTTTCATGTGAATTTCAGGATTTGGTGGAAAGGAACCAAGGGTCTTTCTTCAGCAACCCTCTGTACAACAATATGCAGGAAATCATGTTGAATAGGGTCCAGAGCCGGATGAACGCAAACCAGACCTCTGAAAGCGACGCAGAGAGAGAAATCAAGCAGGCCATCGTCGATGATGGACTGGGTGAGGGTTTCCTGATGTCGTTTCTCAACATGGTCAGAGCAACCATGAAACGCTTTTTCGCGGATCTCGTGAACGTGTCCTCTGATGAGGCAGAGTCGGATGATGAAGATGGAGAGTTGGGCAGACAGTGCTCTGTGATGTGAACGTAGTCATCGACCTACACCTTCATTCATTCGACAGGTGTGCGCACGTGTGCGTCCTTTTGCCGCGTATCCGTGCGTGTGAGGCACGTGGCGAATGGATTAAGCTGGCCTGTTGTCACGAGTCTTAAGGCACTACCTGTCGGTACTGTTTACAGTACTGAGGGCTGCATGCGCCCCAGAAAGCAATGGTTCTCGGGCGAAGTCGGCCACAGTGGGCCCGCGCACGACTGTGCGCGGGCCCACTGTGGCCGACATCGCCCCAAGAATCTTTTGCTTACTTCGACGAGGGGGGGGGGGGGGGGGGGGTAAAAATACACACATAATGTCAAGGTGTGTTCCATCTTAACCCTGAGGCTGATTTTTGTTTTTGTTGATGGTGATGATGGTGGTGGTTTATTTTGTTTGTTTTTTTAATTATTTTTTTTTAATTATTATTGCGTATTGTTCTATGAAGGTGACATTCCAGATTAGGAGACAGATTAACCATTTTAGTTCAAAGATAGTGCTAGAGTAGCTTGTCTCAGGCGCCAATTAACCTATTCTGGCCTCACTCTTGAATTGTCATAGTGCAATAGTGTATCAGGGTAAAAAGGTTAACTTAGCTGAGCAGTTCAAGCTCATTATTTCTATCCTCCAAACGGGAATCCAGGCAAAACTATCAGTTTTAATACACTGAAGGAGAAAAAATAAACTTACTTTCCTCACTGTCAGGGACTATCTTTAATTTCTTTAAAATTCTCTTTTTTTCTGCTAACGCTTCTCACAATTTCAATTTTAGAAGTGAAACTGCAAACTAAATAATGCTGCACGCGTTCGCTTTTTGCCGCATAAAGTTTATAACTTGTAGCGTTGAAGGAGAGCTGCATGAGCACATTAAGAATGAATCATTATGATTTACTATTAATTGCATTGTTAAGTTCGTCCTATTGTGCAACATTCTTTTAAGACATGCCAAGTACATTTTTGAAGAAAATATTGCGATTTGTTAATGTTTTCTTGCCTTGAGAAGATCGCTTTAACCATTTAACAAATTTGTGTTGTATCCATTTTGCTGTTGTTTGTACTGGCTTGTGTGTTAACCTTTTGGCTGTCGGTAGCAGTTTTTGTCGGGACGATTCCGGCAGGAAACATCGGGACAAAATCACCTAAAGAAAGCTAATGGGTTGAATTTAATGTTAAAGCATTTACCCAACTCCAAAGGTTGCAAAGTCGATTAATGGTACGTATAGGCGTTTGCTTCTTGGTATTTGAAACTCGTGCCCAGTGCTGGCTGCTATGATTTGAACGACGTTCAACAGCAAGGTTAAAGTAGCTAGACGTGACGTCATTATTATCTTATTACTTATTTGCCAGACTATGAGGCCCGCCCGCTTGTTATGTCATTTGCTTGCTACTGTACGGGCTCCGACCAGCCCCATCTCAAAGTCTGTGGTGTTATTCATCATGGTAGATAGAAAGCCAGTATGTATATTTGTTTTAAAAAGAGCAAGAGTTTTGTTTTCTTACTCGCCTCATTCGTTGCTGCCTTTGAGCGGAAAAGCTTGGGTGTATTACTCGTGTGTGATACAGCCATGCTGTGTGAACGGCCACGTGTACACACAATTATCTTGTAGAAAGTCTGGTCAACAAAAAGGCACGGGTGCGCACACACGATATTGAAACGACCTACTTTTAGCTCACGTGCCGGCAATGACGTCATTTCATATCGACGACTTGCACTCTGGCGTCATGTATTGCGCTATTACGTCATATAGAAACATTGGTTAGGCATCCAAAATACTGACGTCACATTACAAAGTAAATGGCGTCATGACACAACGGCGGCTGTGTTGTGGCTAGGCTTAGGCCGAAAACAAACTTACATCAAAACACGGCAAAGAAAAAGGTGAGTAAGAAATAGACTTTTACATCGGTGTTTAGATTATACTGAGAATCTCACCTTTTTTGTCTTAAAACCATATCATACTCGCTTTTGCTCGTAGGATAAGGGTTTAAAACCACTCGAGTGAGATTCTCAGTATCACCTAAACAGCGATGTTAGAATCTATTACTAATGGACAAAACGTAAGGGCCACCCCACTTTTTCGTGTCATTGTTTATCGTGCCAAGTACGCTATAAAAATACAATGTTCCTTCGATCCAAATGGGTTAAAAGTTGACCTTAGACACTCCACTGTACAGGGAACAATAGACAACAATTCCTCAATTTCCACGAACGTGTCAAATGCACGTGAAACATCGTCAGTTTGTTTTTGTGAAAAGCTGTGCGATATTGGCAAGCGTACTAAAGGCAGGCAGGTGGAAAAACTCGGTAAAGTCGTGATGCACGTGCTAAAGGGGTCAGTCGTGAACACTGAGCACTTCTGTTTCGCTACAAATACCGGTACAGTAGGGGCATAATTGTCACTTTCCTAACCATTCCACCACGACGCCTAACGCCTGTAGATCAAGGCCGGGCGCTAGCATAGCTGCAGGATGGAATTTCCGGAAGAGAAGTCTTTGGGTGTCCCATTCAGTGATCCAGAGGCTGCTGGCACGATTCCAAGAAACTGGAAGGGCAGAACGACGAACCTGCTTAGGACGCCCGCGCTGCACCAGCAGAAGGGAGGACAGATACCTCTGTGTGGCGGCTCTGCGCGACCGAACTGTCACGTCAACCACCCTGCGACGTCAACTGATGCAAGCTGCAAACGTTAACGTCAGCAGAAGCACAGTCTGCCGACGTCTGCGCGAAATTGGCCAGGCTTCATGCAGAGCAGAAGTGAGAATACCCCTCACTCCAGCTCATCGCAGAGCCCGGGTTGCCTGGTGTCGTCAACATGTGAGGTGGAACAGACTCCAGTAGACTCAGGTTTTGTTTACTGATGAGTCACGGTTCACTGTGTCCTTCAACGACGGCATGTTGAGGGTCTAGAGACGCCAGGGCGAGCGATTCATGGATGGATGCGTCCAAGAGGTGGATCGCTACTGAGTCATGGTCTGGGCAGGCTTTAGCAGGGAAGGCAGGACCCCCCTTCACGTCATCCGAGGCACCCTGAGTGGACTGCGCTATCGGGACGATATTGTGCAGCCCCTCATCCAGCCAGCTCTCAAAGCTATAGGCGACAATGCTGTTCTGCAGGACGACAACGCTCGACCTCATCGCGCCCGTGTGGTGGATGAGTACCTTGAGCAACGGGGCATGATGAGGATGGCGTGGCCAGCTCGTTCGCCTGATCTGGCTCCCATCGAGCACCTCTGGGACGTGCTGCGGCAACGTGTAGTCAGCAAACCCCCCCCCCCTCATCACCCCCCCCCCCCACAACCAACTCAAGGCGTCCCCCAGCTGACAGTTCCTGCATCAAGACTGGAAAGCGATCCCACAACATGTTCTCCGAACCCTGGTGAACTCCATGCGTCAACGCTGCATTGAATTCTTGGCTGCAAACAGTAGATACACTCGCTACTGACTGGACCGGTCTTGTGTGACTTTTCAAATGAGGGGTGGGTGAACATTCTAACGTACTGCTGTTGTTACAATTGCTTGATTTACTCAAAACGTAACTGAAATTGTTACTGAATAAATTAGCAAAGTACTGACTCCAAGTATTGTTACATTATTTGTGTAGTGGTGTCGGTGCGTCTGCGATAAAAAGTGGCCCTTAAAATCTGGCTTTTCACAAAAGTGGACTTACTGGATTCTGCCATATAATGGTAGCCCGGAGTGGCGTTTGGAGGAACGGGACGATTTGTATACTTCGTACTGCCATGTCATTTACGCTTGTTTAACCTAATATTATGGTCAGATTGGTTACAGACATGTACCACGAAATCGCCGCCGCTGATCATTGTATGCTAAACAATTTACGGAAGTGCCCTCATTTCCACCGAATAGATCGTTCAGCCATGATGAGTTTAGGTTCAGAAAAGGGATCACTCATTTGGTCATGTTAATATGACAATGCAAACTATTTATGTATTGCTGGCCTGTTCTTTGATTTCTATGCTTTTTGCGTGTGCTACACTGATATTTTGCATCTGTTTATTCATTTATTTATTTATTTATTTATTTATTTATTTATTTATTTATTTATTCATTCATTCATTCATCTAGTCACGTATAAAAATACTTACATTAACAAACTAATTACCGATATACCAATCTGACTATGCCTTGTGTGTGTGTGTGTGTGTGTGGGTGGGTGTGTGTGTGTGTGTGTGTGTGTGTGTGTGTGTGTGTGTGTGTGTGTGTGTGTGTGTGTGTGTGTGTGTGTGTGTGTGTGTGTGTGTGTGTGTGTGTGAACTCAGTGAAGGGGGGAAGATCTGTATGTGTACGTGCGTGCGTGGGTGCGCGCCTGCGTGCATATATGTGCGTGCGTGTGTGAAAACTATCGTTGCTTACAAACTACGATATAAGCCGAATGCGATATATATATAAGTAAGCAAAGGTCCTCGGGCCCACGACTGCGGCCGTCGTGGGCCGAAGACGTTTTGTGAACTGTGTACCACTCTTCAATCTCGTTTAACTGTCCGAAGTGCAATATTATAAAATGGAAGATACCTGTGCAACGGTATCAAAGTTTACAAACCAACCAGGTGAGGAAAATTCGCAAGTTATCATCGCATTCGTAATTGAAAAGGTGGCCACTATTATTCTTATTATAGCTTTTCTGATGTCTTCTGGCCCCATCTGTTACCCACCCCCACTCCACCAGGTTTGCTACGTCAATGGTACAATCTTTTTATCGGTGTAATCGCATTTGGCTATTATTTTAACCCGTTCAGTGCCAGTTGACTCAGATTTTGTTTGTGCTATCTTCGTTAATTCAACGCCCAAAAGTTCTAGTAGTCCAAGAAACATGGATTCAAAGTGGCGTCAGCAAGAGGTATAGAGCGGGGGCTCATGAGGATCTATACCTCTGTCAGTCGGGTGGTGTTCAAATTTTCTCGGCACGGAACGGGTTAAAGGCCTATCTGTAGTAGTTCAAATCTGTATGGATCATAACCCATATATAATAATGATAGGTGAGACTTCCTGAGTAAGCCAAGCCCACTCGCTTAACCGCCAAACTGCCGGGGAAAGGCAAACGATACCCATCTGCAAGAGACATAAACCCACATGATTCCCCGAAGTCGCGGGGGCTCATGTGGGTTTATGTCTCTTGTTAGTCCTGTGTTCTAAGCGAAGGGGTTGTAAAACTGTGTCATTGCCTTCCGTCTCTCTCTCTCTCTCTTCTCTCTCTCTCTCTCTCTCTCTCTCTCTCTCTCTCTCTCACAACAGACAGACACGCACACACACACACAACACGCAGACACAAAACACACAACACAACACACCACACCATACCACACACACACGCGCGCACACACACACACACACACACACACACACACACACACACACACACACACACACACACACACACACACACACACACACACACACACACATCCACACGGCCGATTAGCCTTATGCTCGCCAATTCTCAGTCTAGGCACAGACTTTGATTCAGAGATGCGTTTTAACGACGTGTATCACAATGCAGTATTTCTTTTTGATTAGAAAAAAATAAAGACTGTACATTAACCTATGTTAATACACATCGTGAAAAAGACTTTTTTCCCAAACCAGCCTTTGAGTCCAAGCTTTTGTCAGTGATACATTGGGATAAAACATCTTTGACAAAAGTGAAATGAAATGAAAATATACAATAAAATGAAAACGCATTTGCCATACCAGCCTGTGAGTATCACCAGGAATGTCGCAACAGCTGACGAGTACTGAATACTTTCGACTTGACCAATGCCGGAAGATGAGAAGAGCGCGGGGAAACGCGACAACAACGGAGTGAACCCCACCACCCTGCTACGACCGAATAACAGGAGAAACACTACCAGCGTAGTCCTTATGGAAAATTGCACCACCAATCTTGGAAATGGAAACGATTCATAGGGCCTAAGAAGATAACCGTACACACTCGACGACTCGTCAACATAGGGACAGAGTGGAAACGATGTAGAGTCAATTTTCCAAGGGTCTATACATGAAGCGCTATCAAATTAGCGCATCTTGATACAGAAACTACATGGATCACTGAACACAGCAAGACCACTGGACCAACCTCGCACCGCGAGCAGAAACCCCGCCCCGCGTATCAACAATTGACTCCACCAAGTGACGCAACAGCTGCCGAGTACTGAATGCTTTCGACTTGACCAATGCCGAAGATGAAAAGAGCGCAAGTTGAACCCAGAGACACTGCCACACAAACTACACGGATCACACAGCAAGACATCTGGACCAGTCTCGCACCACGGGGAGACACGCCGCCCCGCCAGAGTATAGAGGCTACGCTAGAGGCTACGCTTTAACCCTTATCATTCGGAATACACCAATGTGTGAATAAGTTTGACTAAAATAGTTCAAAGGTAGTGCCAGAATAGCTTGGCGCCTCTAGGCGCCAAGCTATTTTGGCAAACCCTTGACTAAATCCATTGGTATATATCCTTCGGTAAGTGCTGTAGTATAATGTAGCTTGCATTATGGCAGTGTACAAATTTGAAGCTTTTAGCCTCAGTATGATATGGGTTAACGTAGCCTCTATAGGGCTCGGGAAGCTGATGTCATCACGCTAGTCGTGGCGGCTCCAACTACCGTGGAATTACCCTGCTGTCCATTGCCGGGAAAATACTCGCAAGGCTGCTCCTGAATCGGATGGTACCTGCCATTGCAGAAGACCACCTCCCAGAGGGCTAGTGTGGCTTCAGAGCCAACAGGAGCACCACCAACATGGTCTTTGTGCTGAGACAGCTTCAGGAGAAGTGCCGCGAGCAGAACAAAGGGCTGTACGTAACGTTTGTCGATCTAACAAAAGCGTTCGACACTGTGAGCAGGCAAGGCATGTGGCAGATCCTGAAGCGACTTGGCTGTCCCCCAAAGTTCCTCAGCATGATCGTCCAGCTACACGAGGACCAGCAAGGCCAGGTCAGACTCAACAATGACCTCTCAGAACCATTCCCCATTCTCAACGGTGTGAAGCGGGGCTGTGTGCTGGCACCGACCCTCTTCACCATCTTTTTTAGCATGATGTTGAAGCAGGCCACAGTGGACCTCGACGATGACGATGCAGTGTACATCAGGTATCGTTTCGATGGCAGCCTGTTCAACCTCAGACGACTGCAGGCCCACACCAAAACCCTAGACCAACTGATTCGTGAGCTGCTCTTTGCTGACGACGCTGCCCTCATTGCACACAGAGAAAGCCCTGCAGCGCATCACATCCTGCTTCGCAGACGCTGCCCAGCTCTTTGGACTCGAGGTCAGTCTGAAAAAGACAGAGTTTCTTCATCAGCCGGCACCCAAGGTAGAGCATCGCCCTCCCCACATCACCATCGGCGAGTCTGAACTGAAGTCAGTGCACCAGTTTACCTACCTTGGCTGCATCATCACGTCAGACGCCAAGCTGGACAAGGAGCTGGACAGCAGGCTGGCAAAAGCAAACAGCGCTTTCGGGCGTCTATACAAACGGGTGTGGCATAATCAACAGCTGAAAACAGGCACCAAGATCAGCGTGTACAGAGCTGTCGTCCTCACCACCCTGTTGTATGGTTCCGAGTCCTGGGCCCTCTACCGCAGCCAACTACGACTCCTCGAACGCTTCCACCAGCGCTGCCTGCGTACAATCCTTGGCATTCACTGGAGTGACTATATCACAAACGTCGAGGTCCTTGAACAGGCAGAAACTGTGAGCATCGAGGCTTTGCTGCTGCGGACACAGCTCCGCTGGGCTGGGCACGTCTCCAGGATGGAGGATCATCGCCTGCCCAAGATCACCCTGTTCGGCGAGCTCGCCACTGGACACAGAGACAGAGGGGCACCAAAGAAGAGATACAAAGACTGTCTCAAGAAGTCACTTAGTGCCTGCCAAATCGACCACCGCCAGTGTTCTTCACTTGCTGCGGACCGTGACACCTGGCGCTCCACCATTTACAAGGCAGCTGTCTCCTTTGAGGACTCTCGCAGAGCTGGCCTTAAAGACAAGCGGCTTAGGAGAAAAAAACAGAGATGCCGCAACTCAGAACCCTGGCCAGACCTCCCTCTGCAGCCACTGCGGTCGAACCTGCCTGTCCCGGATTTGCCTCCGCAGTCACGAGCATGCCTGCAGACGTCGTGGACAACCCTTATAGAATTTTCGTTCGCGAAGTGAAGCCAAGAGTCGTGGCGGCCATCTTGTGAGGATATGGGACTAAGCCGCTCATAAGGAAATCGCTGTCAGGACAATGTCAGGTGAAGTCCTAACGTGCTATAGGCAATAACAGCAAGTCTTGCCATCACCGTAGGAAACCGCTAACCAGAATCATTTTTTGTTTGTTTCCAAAGAGGAAGAAACATGAAGAAAAACGTGTTGAAAGACTACTTTGCTACTATCTTAAGACTATCCTATCCTCTTAAGATGGCGGCTGACACGCCGACTCTCCTATGCAACGGGGGAACTTCCCGAGCCACATAGCGTAACCTCTAATACTCTTTGGCCCCGCGTAGCAACCACTGACTCCAAAAGTGGCACCGGACAACAGCACCAGAGGATTGAAAGCGGCCTTTGACTTGACCAATGCCGGAAGATGAGAACGCGGGCTTAAACCCGACACGCTGCCAACGCGTAGAACGAGGAATCTATTAAGCGCATCGTTAAGCGATTCAGAAAGATGCAGGTTCGGAAAAGGTAACAGGAAATAAACCTAAAAAACGGGAAAAACAGGTGGGAAATACTCCCATAACTGACCCACTGACGTCATCCATGTATTGAATCAACTACACCACAACGGCGGTACAACTACTAGCCCAGGGCTCTACCACCCAAACAACAAGCAAAGGAGAACGCATGCAGAACGAACTCCAGATGCTATCAGCGAAAGACAGACGCCGGCCATGACCAAAAGCACTAATAAGGAGATTATGGCATGTCGACAAAACCTTCTCCACATGTCTCAAGCTCCCTACCAACCCGTGGTTAGTCGACTCAGCATAAACAGACGGCATTGTCACAGACGGAACCCGGAACCATGACAAAGAGGGGTCCTCCTTCAACGGACTGCTTAATAACTCATTCAGCCCCACTGCCGCCGTATTTTCCAAATTTTGTAGGGGTATTCTGACGAATATGCACCAGTTGCAGGAGATGGATTGACCATAATAATTCTAGGGTAGTGCCAGATTAGCTAATCTGGCACTACCCTTGAATTACCATGGTCGATCCATCTCCTGCTGTAGGGCGTCGGGGCTGACTGAATGTGGTACACAACACAACCCGCTTCAGTGGCAGCCAATCCACGACCCACTGAACGCTGAAAAACTAACAGCGGAAAACAGATGCAAAGTAAACCCCACCACAGCTTTAAACAGACGACTTGTCAACGAGAGACAGAACCTGCAGTACCAGTAAAAGACCGAAAAGAACTATTGTTGTGGATTAAACATGTTCCACATCCCACCAACCACGGTCAGCTCTACCAGCAGACTGAATCTAAAAGACGGAACCTCGAGACACTTAGGCTGCAAAAGTTCTATTAACGAGAAACGTGAGAACACGCCAGTAAACGAGCGACTAACTGGTGAATTTACCATCCTTCTACAAACAAACGACGGCAGAAACCACAGATCTACAGTACATGCATATGGCTGACTGAACTCCGCACAGCCGGCTAACTAACGGCAAATATACTGCCTCAATGCTACTTGGGAATGAAATCAACACTACCACTAAACGGCTGCCATGCCAAAGCCGACTGACCAGAGAACAATACAAGAAACGTGTGAGAATGAAACAAATTGAATCAATATCTCCAGGATTGAGCAGACCGTGCAAGAATTGACGCAACAGCAAAGTCAGACTGCAAGCCTGAAAATGTAACAGCATAGTCTGAACCCCCAGGCACAACCTGCGCGGAAAATAAAGACAAGACGGCGCATCTCAAGAAATCGGCGACGGGCTCTACCCGCCTCAGCAACAAGCAAACCACACTGAAACATCAACTCTACCCAGCAACATGGCAAGCGAACCACAAACATCGAGAGACCCCGATCAAATCTAACAAGCCTCTGAGACGATGGAAAAGGAGAGATGAACAGGGGGTAAAGTCTACACGCTTTATCTGGCATATAAACATCACAGCCGTAATACAGTTCGACGCTCCACGGACCAAACTTAAAAGTAACAGGGGAAAGGGTGCAGAAAATGAACCGTCCCAGCTACAAAAACACATAATGCCCCAAGCGAGAGAAAGACCTCAAGACCAACAACGAATAATAAAGAAATGTCAGTTAACAAAACATCTGCGACAGTTCAAGCCTCACACTGCCAGCCGCTTTTTAGAAGCTGAATCCAGCCACAGATGGAACCCCGAAATACAGACGCCGCAAAACTACCAACATAAAACATCAGAACAATTTAACCCATAGCATACTTATGCTAAAAGCTTCTAATTTGTACACTGTCATATGCAAGCTACATTATCTCTCTTGGCTTGACTTCGCGAACGAAGATTTTATAGTAGTTGCCCACGACGTCTGCAGGCTTGTTCGTGGCTGCGGAGGCCAATCCGAGACAGGCAGGTTCGACCGCAGTGGCTGCAGGGGAAGGTATGGCCAGGGTTCTGAGCTGCGGCATCTCTGTTTTTTCTCCTGAGCTGCTTGTCCTTAAGACTAGCTCTGTGAGAGTCCTCAAAGGAGACAGCTGCCTTGTAAATGGTGGAGCGCCAGGTGTCACGGTCCGCAGCAAGAGAAGACCACTGGTGGTGGTCGATTTGGCAGGCACTAAGTGACTTCTTGAGACAGTCTTTGTATCTCTTCTTTGGTGCCCCTCTGTCACGGTGTCCAGTAGCAAGCTCGCCAAACAGGGTGATCTTTGGTAGGCGGTGATCCTCCATCCTGCAGACATGCCCCGCCCAGCGGAGCTGTGTCTGCAGCAGCAAAGCCTCGATGCTCACAGTTTCAGCCTGTTCAAGGACCTCGACGTTTGTGACATAGTCACTCCAGTGAATGCCCAGGATGGTACGCAGGCAGCGCTGGTGGAAGCGTTCGAGGAGTCGTAGTTGGCTGCGGTAGAGGGCCCAGGACTCGGAACCATACAGCAGGGTGGTGAGGACCACAGCTCTGTACACGCTGATCTTGGTGCCTGTTTTCAGCTGTTGATTGTGCCACACCCGCTTGAAAAGTCGGCCGAAAGCGCTGTTCGCTTTTGCCAGCCTGCTGTCAAGCTCCTTGTCCAGCTTGGCGTCCGACGTGATAATGCAGCCAAGGTAGGTAAACTGGTGCACTGACTTTAGTTCAGACTCGCCAATGGTGATGTGAGGAGGGCGATACACTGTCTTGGGTGCCGGCTGATGGAGGACCTCTGTCTTTTTCAGACTGACCTCAAGTCCAAAGAGCTGGGCAGCATCTGCGAAGCAAGACGTGATGCGCTGCAGGGCTCTCTCTGTGTACTTATAGTACTTACAGATAAGGATATAGACCAATCGCTTTAGTTCAAAGGTGGTGCCAGAATAGCTTGGCGCCTATTCTGGCACTACCCTTGAACTATTTTAGTCAAACTTATTTCACACACTGGTGTATTCCGAATGACAAGGGTTAAGCCAACAAAATGGACGCAACAGACAGAGTCAGTAGAACCCACCACCTTCCTACAAACGAGCCAAAGTACGCCCAATACCAACACTAAGAACACATGAGGAGAGAATCTATTGCAAGACAGACAACGGATCAACATCGAACGAATTTCTGAAGTGCGCATTAAATGGGCCCAACAGAGTTATGGTCACCTACAGTGTACACAGCCGCCGAACCAGAAAGTAATGGAAGCAACGAAAACAAAACATATATCGTGTCAAACTCGGCAAGAGCAGACGCCGGACCGACAGCCTGCACAGCAATAATTATTTATGCATGGCCCTCGACACAACCAATTTTAGGAAGGACAGAGACAAGATACAGGCAGCCCCCCCCCCCCCCCCCCCCCCCCCAGAAAAAAAAGACCGCGAAGAAGTACAGCAACAACGGAGTGAACCCCGTTCCCTTTCTACAAATGTGGAAACGCATTGACCCTTATGATAGCACAGACAGTATAAGAATCGCTGTACTCGACGCGACTTCTTATGGTCCCCGATCACTTTTGTGCCAGCGGGACCTTAAAATGAAGAAAATGAATGCGACTTCTGGACCACGCCGGTCGGCGCACTCAGCCGTGAGTGCGAGATCTCAGTTTGCAGCCAGCCACGAATCAAGTAGTGGCCATTCACTACGTGACGGATCCGCATCATGCTACACAGCTGACGGCACCGGCTTTCACAAACGAGCCTACTGCCGCGGCGTCCACCAGTTCTGCGAGAAGAGAAAGAACCATGGATACTACATTTACTGAAACCACAAACCGGGCAGCCACCGCACGCTCCACTAGCTCTCACAAATTAGCAGTGGAAGCGCTACAACATAGTGGCTCCTCTACTCTCCACTAGCCCTACCAGTTGGCAGTGGCAGAAACAAAACTGAACAACAACCAAGCAGCCATTCCACGCTCCACTAGCTCATACAGTTAGCAGTGGTTGAACCCCGACTAACGAAAAACATCTTCTATTCTCAACTAGCCCTTTTAATTGACAGTGTGGGCAGCGAGAGTACATCAACTTGAACAATACAAAATGAACCACAAACAAACTACCATAAAAAACCTAGCAACAAAGGCCTACTCAACAAAAACAAAAGAGTCAGCACGCTGATGAAGGCAGCCCTTTGCCAATAAAGGCTTAAATATGCCCGAACAACATCTGACAGCAATCACAAAAATTGACTGATTTTTGAAATGTCATAACGACTGGTCACATCAAGCCATCACATAATGGTGTGCGATATCAGCCATTTTTTACGGAAAAAAAAGAGTGAAGATTTGTACCGGCTGCGGGTGTTACGTGGTCGTGGTCATGGTATCATGCCGCAAATATAAATATAGCAGAAATGTCTCTTTGAGCAACACTAACATGTCACGTCTAACCTTACAAACTGTGTGCATGCATTGACTTCATGTGCATGACGTCACTTAGAGTAGTGTGTATTACGAGCGAGACATCAGTAAGTCTAATACTTTAAGTACTCAACATTTATCAAAAAAGTCGACGCCTAGAGTCGCAGGCGACGCGCGCATGGTTCGAACAGGTGTTTCCAAGTCTCTGTTTTAAGACCCTGTGTCGAGAGCACACAGGTAAAACAACACGCACGTGCCAGATACACACAACACCTTTACGTAAGAAAATGTTCTATATATGACGTAATAGCATGCAGACGTAACTGTGATGTTCTAAACTGCATGCAATGTTGAAAGAATACTTTGTTCTATCGTGCAGGATTTTGCGTGGTGTGTGTATGTGTGTGGTGTGGGAAGGAAAAGGTACAAATTTCTCTCTTTTTTTCTGCACCTGCACAGATTTAACAAAGCAAACAAAAACCCTGCTCAAGGGCGGTGTCATAATTATTAGACAGAGGAATCGTTACCGTCCAGGTACACTTTACACCTCAATCGTTTCTCTTCGTCTCCGATCTTTTTCAGAAGGAATTCAAGCAGCACTCAGAGACCGCGTTTGTCGCCATGTTGCATATTGTCTGATTACATCACTTTGCCTGATACAATGACGTAGTGTCGGGAATTTCTACGCAACCTTCCCATAATGCCGGCCTAAATTAAGGTCTAGGTACTTGTTTTTTACGTCATTACGGAACATTCAAGCTAAAGGCCCCGCCACACGTGCCGGTTGTGCCCCGATTTTGAAGCCGATTCGGATCCGATTGCGATCGGATGACGTCAATTATCCGATCCGGTCCCAATCGGCTGGGAATCGGGTGTCTAGAACCTGCTCTATTTTTCCGATCCGAATCGGCCCCGGTTGTAAGCTTCAACCAATCAGAGCGCGTCTCGCAAAGCATTACGTTTCATTTTGCAAATGGCGGAACACGCCTGTTGTGATCAGTACCACCGCCGTTGCTGATGTTTCGCACGTCTCTTCCCGAATATGATGCAAAACTGCTGATAATGCAAGCACATCATCATTACTGTCAAAACTAGCAGCCATTTTGCAGAACAGGTACCGACTTTGATCTTCGGTTCAAACCGGTCGGCTAAACAAGTCGGGAAATGTGTGGCAGTGCACACGTTTTTTTAGTCCGGCCCGATCACCTACCGATTCGAAAACTGATCGGGAATCGGCCTCAAAACCGAGCATGTGTCGGGGCCTTTCCGCTTATTTGAAACCTGAACTGATAATATATTACTGTATGTACCCACTCCATAAAGTTTTCCCTTCTTTGATATTGTTGATATTGATATATTGTATAACAAACAAATTAATATTCATGAGCTTGCTAGGTATACTTTCCTTCCCAACATCCCTTGCGCGCCAAGAAGACTCGATCTTGCTGATACTTGGATTTTCAAAACGGAAACGCGAAATATGCTCACACTGCAACATTAACGCGCTCCTTATGTGTAGTAGTAATGACATACTTCTTAGTGTGTATAGATGCTCGAAATGTATATCCCATACACACATACAAACGGAGAAAAGACCGTCCAGGAAACGTGCGAGTCGGGCTGGACTGACAAGTGAAAATGTGACGACATGAGATCAGCTGGAGATCGACATCCTGAGAAAAGAACAAAATAAACAAACCTGCTGGCATTTCTCGCAATTATGCGTAATCTAGTTACAAGTAGAATTTATTCAGCAACACGCACGGTTATACAATGCACTGATGTCTTCCTAGTCAATCGAAATCTACGCGCTGAGTCTACCATTCATGTGTTTTGTCTGAACACCGCAATCAGCCGCAAAATGAATGACGTGAGGCATAGTTTTGTTTTGGACTGGGTACATAAATTATATTGAGCAAAAATTTTGATTGATATAGTGCCGATAAACAGACAGATGTGATTACTTGACTCGAATCAAATATCCTCGTCTTCGACTCGGACATTTTGATTTGAGTCTCGTAATCACATCTGCCTGTTATCGCACTATATCAAGCAAATGTTGCTCAATATTATATAATAACAAGCACATAAAAGTATTAGTTTATTTGTTTGATATACTTTCAACAACAACAAAAAAACTTGCAGGGCAGGAAGATAGCTGAATTTGACAAAACGAAAACGCAATACATGCACATACTGCCACATTAATAAACTCGTTATGCCAACTATAAATAAAATACTTCTTAGTGTGTATGCACTCTCTAAATTCCTTTGCACACACATGAACGGAGGACAGACAGCAGCAAACATGCAAAAGAATGACTGAGACATAACTGCGGCGAGATTCCCTCTAGCATTTCTCACGAAATCCATAACCTGAGAAAAGATTAAACCTGCTGGCATTTTCTGTCATCATCCTCGACATAACTGCAAATAGAATTTACTCAATAACACGCATGATTATAGAAAGCACTGATGTCTGCATAATCAGACGAAATCACCGCGCTGTGTCGACAGTCCGGTATGCGCGACACAGTTGTCTGCCAGAGTTTATTGGAACATCCGCAAACTGAAGGACACAAAGCAAAGGTAAAGTTTTGTTATGGACTCGACCCGTATCGCCTCGGACATTTTGATTCGAGTCTTGTGATCACATCTGCCTGTGATCAGCTATATATCAAACAAATTTTGACTCAATATAAAATAGTCTCTGTTCACGTGTGGTGATAAAGGCAAAATGGCGGCTGAGTTCAACCAAACGATGGTAAGCAGAGGCGGAAATATTTGTAAACAGAACAATAGTTGACGTCATTTTAAGTTTCACGTGTCTGAGTTGACGTATCCAAGAAAGCTGTAGCATTTGAAACATTAAAAGAAGAAATTTGTAAAGAATGACGTCTAAAGAATAGAAGATTTTCGGAAATCAGAAGTAGGTCAAAATTGCACGTGTTTTGACGAAACAGTGGATGAAAAGCCTAGACAATCATGCGATCGCATCTTTGTACGGGCTCTTCAACCCACTGTTTTCGTCAAACACGAGTAATTTTGACCTATTCCTGATTTCCGGAAATCACCTACTATTTTGCTGGAAATCAAACAGAAGCAGGCCAGACTACTTATTGTGGGAAACTCTGGACTTTGGACACCGCTTTAAACTGAAATCTGAGGTATATTCGTTGCATAAATTATTAATTAAACTTCGCATTTAATCTGTCAACCTGAGCATGGGTGATCTATTATGCTTAAAAGGTAGACAGTCATAATTTAATTTCTATCAGTCTACCTATACATATCCAATTGCCCATTTTAACTAAAGGAGAGTAGTAATAACACTGAGGATGAATCGCGTGAGCGCTATATGTGGCGATTAAATATAACTACATTAAGACAAACATTTTCCAAATTTACCATACTATTTTGTCTTAGTTTGTCTGTGGCGTGTGTCTGTCGTTGCTGGTAATATATTTGCATTCTACCCTCTTGGCAGACGCGGTTAAGTCCGTGATATGGAGAACTACAGTATTTATACAATGGTATTGCTAGTACTATAACTACGTTCCACAACACCTTGGTCGGTAAGCCAAAGCCGCTGGGCGTATTAATCAACGTACTGATAGAACCGCGGCTTCTGGCATATGACGTCCAGTAAAACGACGTAGCGGTGACAGTAAGTGCATGCAGCACTACACTTACCAGAGCAGCTTAGCTAGTAAAAGGAGTACTGACATTTTTCATACAGACGAGCACAAGAAAGGAGACATTTTTGGAATCATCGGATTATTCCAAAAATGTAGCACTTCTTCTGCTCGTAGATATAGTTTGAGGTTGATTGTGCTGTCGCGGCCTCCCTATGAAATCCAATTCGTAAAGTATTTTGCGCTGATTCTTATTTGGTATGTGTACCACATCAAAGCTCGGATGTTACAAGCAACGTGCAAGTGTTTTTACGTATTCATAAAAGCTCGCGAACAAGATTCAAGGAGAAGCTATCATTTGTATTTTTTTTTAAAAGATATTGCGTTCGATGAGACGTCACTAATACAGAAGCAGTCTATGTATAAGTGCAACTGAACAAGCAAAGATAACGCCCACGAGATGGTTTAGACTCGAAATTTGTTTAACTCATTCAGCCCGACGCACATTTTTCCCAGATCTTGCAGGCGTCATCCAACGACTAAGCACAAGTTGCAGGAGATGGATCGACCATGACAGGCGCCAAGCTAATCTGGCACTACCCTTGAATTATCATGGTCGACCCATCTCCTGCTGTAGTGCGTCAGGGCTGAATGGGTTCAGTAACCCGCTAAAGAAGAAGGAGAAAGAGTCTTAACCTTAACCCCTTGACTGCCGAGAAAATGCGAACGCAACCCAAATGCAAGAGGAATAGAAGCTCAAGAGCCCCCGTAGTTGCTGTGGCTCATGAGGATCTGTGCCTCTTGCTAAAACCAGTGTGTATCCGTGTTCCTTTTACGGATGCGCATCTCTGAGGCTGAATTTACAATGATTGTATTTTTTAAAACTCATTCTACCCCAGACACACCACCGGAAGATAAGGATCGACCATGATAGTTCAAGGGTGATGCCAAAATAGCTTGGCGCCTATGGGCGCCAAGCTATTCTGGCATCACCCTTGAACTATCATGGTCGATCTGTGTCCTGCACTGCAATGCAATCTTCAGAGGACGACGACAAAATGTAAAGATTTCGGAGATGGGGTAGAATGAGTTAAATACAATCTGCGTCCACTGGCAGTGAAAATATGACTGACCGCTATTAAAATACCGTGTAATACCAGGTAAAATTGTGCAGATGTGTTCTAAGTACCATTTGACATGCCCACTAGTAAGGTTTATTTCATGGGAACACTGTATTGCTGTTCACAATACACTCCTTTAAATTTGAAAATGCATTTTTTGTTGTTGTTGTTGTTGTTGAGGAAACGCACTTATATGTGCGCGTCGGAAGATTGTGTGTGGTGTGGCAAAATGTCTGTAAAAGCAACCCATTAAATATGGAGAAAATCGTTGAATCGTTTGTCTACGTTTCGTGGCATTCCATGCTTTGAACATCTTTTCAAACTCGCATGCTTTGAACATCTTTTCAAACTCGCATGCTTTGAACATCTTTTCAAACTCGCAAACTCGTACGTTGCCTGGAGTCTCTGTCAAGTGAAAATGACGGACATTCCAATGCCTTTCAGTTTACGATTATTTCATAATACGAGTTGGAAAGAGTGGTCAGAACAACGCTCTGGAGGATGTACCCAGTAAACAAGGGATCGGCCGAAGTGGGCCGGCACACGTAAGTGCGCGGGCTCACTGCGGTCGACGACGGCCCGAGTTTCTTTGCTTACTCATGCATGCCTGGGCAGAGCCCGGGCAGAGGTGCAGACCACAGAATTAGAGGAGGTATCGTCAGTCTGATTTGGACATCTAGTGTTAAACATAGTCTCCAAACTAATCTTTCCAGGTCCTATTATCAGCGTTCATGTATTCGGTCATATGTTGTTCTACTGTGAAATGCACTTGTGGGCTTTTGTTGTTCACTGTATTGTGTCATATTTTCTTCTTCGTATGTACGTTGCCTGGAGGCGCCTTATAACTCCTCTTTATTATTATTATTATCACCATTATCTTATTATTATTATTATTATTATTATTATTATTATTATTATTATTATTATTATTATTATATTATTATTATTATTATTATTATTATTATATTTCGTCCGAACAAGACATCTTTTGGTCCTATCTGCCCCCGCCCCCAACCTCCCCCTTTTCCCTTCACCCCAACTCCATCCGGTTTGCCACGTCAATGGTACAATATTTGTATCGGTGTAATCGCGGGTGGCTACCTTATTAGGCCAATCTGTAGTAGTTCATATCTATGTAGATCATCACTAATAAATAATAAAGGTAGGTGGGACTTTCTGAATAAGCCAAGCCCACTCGTTTAACCCCATAGCTGCTGGGGCAAGGGGATGATACCCATCTGCGAGAGACATAAACCCTCATGAGCCCCCGCAGTCGCGGGGGCTAATAAGGATTTATGTCTCTTGTGAGTCCTGTGCTCTTTATTCCTATTTTTGTCCCATTTGACATCTGTGTTCTTCACGCGAATGTCGACCAGAGTGCAGACGCGAAAGGCGTGATCACTGGCAGCGAAGGGGGTAAACCTATTTTGTGAAGCGCACACTGACATTTGTAAAACTGTGCCATAGCCGTATCACACACACACACACACACACACACACACACACACACACACACACACACACACACACACACACACACACACATACACACACATGGAGACAAAAGCGGCAGAGTGGGTTACCTACCATTTTATTTTAAAATGGGTTCCCATATTTCTATTTATTCTAGGGCTCTGGAGTTGATGCGAATGTTTAGAACTCACCTTATAGCTAAGCTCTACAACTTAAAATAAACTAGACATTTTCTAGAAACAGAGCCACTGGATGAAGAAAAAAGTGGGTGCCTCTCACACAAAAACTGGCATTACACTGAAAATGGGTGTCCTCTTCAAATCATTCATTTTAGCATGGACTATCTCAAGAAAATTAGGTGTCTGTAATAAGGTAAAGTTCACTGAATATTTGATGCTTCTCTTCCACATTTATTTGATTGTTGTCATTCTTTTTTCAAATTAATGTGTATTCCTTGTTTTTCCTGCATTAAAAATGTCAAGCACAATGACACAACACACAATGAACAAATACCTCACTAAAAATACCTCTGGTTGATTTTATTATGATTGTTTGGGTGGGGTTGTGAGGAGGAGGGGTGGGGGTGGGGGGGGGGGGTCATCACTTTTTGTTTTATAGAGCTGCTGAATGCTCTCTTATGAATGAAAGATTTTCATTATCAGTGGAATCAGTAGGTCATTTCAGAGGCGCGCACCGAGTTGCACGTCGAACCACTCACAAATACACATTTGCAGTGCACCAGATGGATCCAGTTGGCCAAGTCCCACATTCCACACTATAGGACAGCTAAGACTGAGAAGCAATCGCCGTGTTTATGGCGCGGTACAAGGTTTAAAACTAAGAAACTGTTCTTTTTAGAAGCGTGTCGGGCAACAGTTTTTATTAAAACTGTTTTAAAACCTCTTTTAACTCAACTTTTGTTAATGTTAAAAGTGTTTTAATTTACAGGCGTATCGTAACTGTTATGCATCTATTCCAACGTAATAGTGCTGGATATTTTCCCCATTGTCGCCTTCTCTCTTCGCTCAGCACTCGACTTTCCAGTCCTTTCCTCAAACGGGCAGCATCCACACAAACAATACTTTACTATTACACCTTTTGGCAACATTAGGTTTTTTTCTCTGACCTAGCATTACATCGGAAAATGGCCCATCCAAGCTTGCACTCTTTCTAATGCACTAAACGACCGACTGCAGCAGACGACGCACGTAACGACGCTGACTGTGACGTCATTTGCATTCAATCAATTTGTGCATTCAATCGGACAGGAGTTGCAATCGAAACAAAAAGCATAACACCAACAAACCCATAAACAAAGCAACAGGTTGAACCAAAAGGTCGGGCAGGACACAAGACAACAACAACCTCACCCAAAGTCTATACGTCCTGCACACGAATACATAGGCTATGTCGCTGGCGAACGAATACATGGCTCTAAAATTTGCCACTAGACATCACCTCCCACCACATCACCCCGGAAGCACAAAACAACTCAACACTTTTTTTTTTTACAAAACATCCACACCCTCAAATAACCAACCTTATTTTGAAGCAACATAAACAATTTACTCCCTCACACAACTACAATACCACCACCACCCCCCACCCCCACCCCACCCTACCCTCTACCTTTCTTATCTCTCTGTTTCACTTTTGCTCACCGACGCATTCGACCCATATCAGGTATTAAGTTATTTAGCTGAGAAGGGTGATGTCACACACACACACACACACACACACACACACACACACACACACACACACACACACACATTTTAGGGGTTTTGTGCACACACACACACACACACACACACACACACACACACACACACACACACACACACACACACACACACACACACTGCTGGGACAAGTTCAAACACACTAGAGGAGTGTCTTTTAAACACAAAAGTGCATGTTATAACGCCAAAATGAGAAAAACTTTTTTTTTTATGAATCTTTACCGCAAGACAATGCAAGAAAAACCCTCAGAAAAAAAATGGGTGTCTGACTTGTGCACCCAGAATTTTACACACACCCATTTTCCATAAGGATGTTAGAGACAGTCACCCATTTTAGGGCTTTTGTGCACACACACACACAAACACACACACACACACACACACACACACACACACTCTCTCTCTCACTCACACACACACTCACACAACACACACACACACACACACACACACACACACACATATATATACACACTCACACTCACACACACACACACACACACACACACACACACCACACACTCACACACACAGACACATATACACACTCACACACACACACACACACACACACACACACACTAACACACACTAACACATCCTGAATAGTCTTAGGCTCGCCAAATGTCAGTCTAGGCACAGGCTATGGGGGAGAGCTGCGTTTTCATGACGTGTATCAAAATACAATATTTCTTTCTTCTACTCGCACTGTACAACAAAACGTCTTGTCTTCTATACCCCAGCCAATAAGACTAAACTTTTATCAGTAATACTTTAGGATATAACATCTTTTACAAAATGAAACGAAATAATATAAATAAAGTAAAATAAACTAAATAAAATAGCATGAAAACTCATTTTCCCACACCAACCTGTCAGTGGTACGTTGGGCTATAGCATCTTTTCCGTAAATGAAATAAAATATAACAAGCATGCAAGAATCGCAAAATAAAATAGGCTACAATAATTATTTATATCTGTCAAGCGAATTTTTATCACAGTAAGTACATCAATGTAAGCTGAGTCCTCAGCTAAATCTATACTGACGAACACAAGAAATGCGACATTTTTGGAATCATCGGAAACACTATAGTGTTTCTGATGATTCCCAAAATGTCGCATTTCCTTTGCTCGTCAGTACATGTGTGATGACTATAATTTAGGACCTAATGTCTCCAATCTCTAAGTTTCAAAGTCACAAACCAGCATAACTAACACAGGGTACGGCGGCGGTCAGATGGAAGTGTACAGTTCCGGTTGTCTCTTCTTGTATGCGCCGATGCAGCTGTACCCTTCCGGACAGTTCTGTGATCTGGTTTGGTCTGCTTGAAATCGTGGGCCAGGTATAAGGCAGAAGTCTTACTGTTATAGCAAACTACTCTTAGACTTCTGGCTTACATCAGGAATGGTAAGCAAGAGGGACGAAATGACATGTTCGGTGTGGTCTACACGCGAAATTGTAGCTTACTAATATGAACAGTGAGTTAACGTCATATTTTGACCAAGCCGACGTTGTTGTTGTTTTTTGTTTTTGTTTTTTTTTTTTGTTTTTTTTTTTAAAGTCATTTCTATTTAAAGAAGGGACTTTTTAGGACGGGTCGTGGTGGGGCGAATTTAATAGCATGTTCATGATGTCAAAGGCGGGCAGGCTAAACCTCTAACAATTGAAGTAACAAAATAAAAATTGTGTTATGTCTATTTACGCTAACCTCGCTGCTGAACGTACATTTTTCGCGAAGCGCCGTATGTGTGTATGTATGTATGTGCGTATGTATGTATGTGCGTATATATGTATGTATGTGCGTATGTATGTATGTGTATGCGTATGTATGTAGACAAGAGAATCTCCGATATTTCTGTACACACAGGATTGAATCTTGGCAAAATACTTTCTTAAGTGGGTGGCTAAGAGTGCCTCCGAGCATATTGTAATTGAATGTCTTATTGAAGACATAAACAACCGTTTAGAGGAAGTCGGTTGACCCAGATTAGAGTCCGTAATTTTTGTTACATTTACTTGAACTTTTGCCTATAGCTAGTTTGAAGACAGACATTGGAAGAGTTCGTTAGCCAGCTTTGTATCCTTTCAACTTCTTTAGTAAAAATTAATTCTTTTCAGAAAAGAATTAAAACACTAAAAATTCTTTACTTCTGGAGATCCGAGAAAGTCAAACAGTGGCGGTGACTTAAAAGAGGCAACTCCGTCACCGCGCAGACACTGACATAATAGTCTAAATATGACGTCATTCTCTCTCTCTCTCTCTCTCTCTCTCTCTCTCTCTCTCTCTCTCTCTCTCTCTCTCTCTCTCTCTCTCTCTCTCTCTCTCTCTCTCTCTTTCTCTGTCTCTCTCTCTCTCTCACACACACACACACACAAACATGCGCGCATCTCCACGAGGAATAGATCCTCATGCGCCCTCCAGGCGCATGAGGATCTATGCCTCTTGGAGATGTTTGGGGCGCGCGCACACTCACGCACGCACTGAATACGCACACACACATTGACGCGCTGTCAGAAGAGCATGCAGGTGACCCGTGTACTTAGTATATCATGTAGCTAGGTAAAATCAACCTGCTTTCACACAAATTATAGCAAGACTGAAATTGTACCGTGAAGTTCTAGCTAATTGTCACCATTTTATCAAGACTATGAAGCGAAAGTGAAACCACATCACGTAAAATATAAAATTACGTAAAAACTAAAACTTACATCATGACAAATGACGTTTGACAAATCAATGACGCGTATGTCCTGCGCGCCTTATAGAACTCACTGACGCATTGGCAGATCTGCGAGGCTTTTTCAATAGGAGATAATATACAACATCAGAATCAGGTCAAAGACAAAAGGTAGAGACCATTGACAGCAAGGACAGCTCTCATATAGAAGGGACTTTGTGAGTTATGGTTCATCCCATCTTGTTTTTTATTTTTTTTTAATTTATTGCTTTCATGCATACCACACCAGGACGACGGTTACAGTCACTTACATGCATACCTCTCCAGACAAACGAGTTGTATAACGTTTACAGCCGTACGGCTTGCGGGAGTACTCCTTATATAGACCTACTCGGAAGCACTGAGAGTACGCCACGAGTACACCCCTGTTCAAATGAGATGCTGATCCCAGTAGCAACACGTCTTCGGGCCCACGTCGGCCGCAGTGGGCCCGCGCAAGGATGTGCGCGGGCCCACTGCGGCCGTCGTGGGCCCGAGGACCTTTTCTTACCGGGCGGCATCTCCTTGGAATAGAATTTATTTGTAGCGTACTTCCCGAACGGGTCTGTCCGGATGGTGCTCCTGCAAATGGTACGGGAACTCACGCCGCGTGGTTTAGACGATAAATGTTTTTCGATTGGTAGATTTTTTTCACGAATACACCTACTAGGATCGCTAATGCCAGCAGAACGCCAACGGTGCCAAACCCTACAGACGCCTGCTCCAAATCAAACGCGTACTCCAGCACATAGCTGCAAACACTGAGCCCGAGTAGGATGAGTGTGAGTAGAATGAGCAAGAGCCAAAAATTACGGTTGCGCTTTTGAGTCTTTATTTCCATCCTAGTCGCCAGTTCCTTAACTCTCTCCCAAAAGGCTTTTTTGTCTGTGTCGCCAGCCTGATGGTAGATAGAAGAATAAATGTGTATTAACACACGCACACACACACACACGCACAGACACACACACACACACGCATTCACGCACACGCACACACACACACACACACACCAACACACACAGATACACACATAGATACACACAAACACACACACACACACAAACACAAACAGATACACACACACACACATACACACACACACACACACACACACACACACACACACACACACACACCAGGGCAAGACATACAAATAGATATATCATACTGAGACTGACAAAGGAAAGAGAGCTATTGTGAGTCAGGATAAACGCCTATGCAGAAACAAAGGCAACATAAAATGTTTTATTATGAAGTTGAAATGTAAAATGAATGACCTTTTCTGTTCTTCTTTGCTTCAAAGCAGACTTTCTCGGATGAGTGAAAGAAAGTAACGACAGTTCTGCTACATGTGTCTGTTCACATGGCCTGTGAAAAGCTTTATAGAAAAGAATTGCAGGATAAACATTGAGAACCCGTTTTACTAGCGAAATGCGGCGTCACACAAACTCCACCCCACCTGTCAGTTTGATACTCACCATATCGTTGAAGACAACGTATCTGCCCCCAGCATCACTCAGCACGTTCTGCAGTTCCGGACACACTGTCTTCAGCTCCTCTTTGATGTCCCCGTCCTGACGGTCACCAAAGGTGAAGGCCACCGCCAACTTGCTCTTCACGGAGTTGTCTCCCCACAGCCTGAGAAATTCCCGGTAGACGGCGTACTCCTCAGCCGTGTATCTGACGTCACAGCGGACAGTGAGAAGGACGACGGAGGGATAAGGTGAGGTCTCGGTTTTCCAGGTTAACACTTCTTGCTCTATCTCGGACTCAGTCAAGTCACTGTTCGTCACGTCTGGCGTGTCCACAACCTGTAAGAGAAGAAACATCGTTAGCTACAGAAATAGCTCTGCTCTGCCATCGTCAGCAGCAATAATATATATACTCTGCCATCACCATCAGCACCATCCCACCAAACAAAACTAACATTAACCCATTCAGCCCTGACGCACTACAGCAGGAGATGGGTAGTGCCAGATTAGCTTGGCGTCTGTCGGCGCCAAGCTAATCTGGCACTACCCTTAAATTATCATGGTCGATCCATCTCCTGCAACAGGTGCATAGTCGTTAGATGACGCCTCCAAAACATTTGGGAAATACGTGCGTCGGGCTGAATGAGTTAATTCTATTGCTCTGTGGTGTGGCCTGTCGATGAATTAATCGTTTTGCTTGTTTGTTTGTTTGATTGTTTGTTTGTACGTTTGTTTGTTTTTTGTTACATAAACACTCATACGCGCACACTTGCTCGCACACGCGCGCGCACACAGGCACACACACACAAACACAAAATCAACTGCTCTCACACCTTGTAGCGAAAGCCATCCCTGTCGGTGTCCGCGTACTGCATCTGGAGTGTGTTTGACGACATGCTGCAAGCAATCTCGAACTGCCTGCGCCCCAAGAGCGCGTTGCACAAAGAACTTTTCCCATTGCCAGTCTTGCCAATGACCAGAAAGCGATTCGTAATCACTATTGCTGGCGATGAAAACAATCAACAATTACAAAGACTAGGCAAGATATCCCTCGTGTTTAATTTTGACGAGTAACACTAAAACTGAACACAACCCATCAGCATGTGACATAGATCCTCATGTGCCCGGGCAACTATGGGGTCTCATGATAATCTATGCCTCTTGCCGTCACCACCGGTTAACCCCCGATGTTTCATGGGCAGCTGGGGCTCTTTGGGGTTGACCTGACAACAAATTTCTGACACCATCTGCCACTGCTGGTTCTAAGCCAGCCGTAGGCCATGTACATTTGCGTTTTTAACCTGTTTAGTGCCGAGAATATTTCAACTTCACATCAACTGCAAGAGGTATAGATCCTCATGAGCCTCCGCAGATCTATACCTCTTGCTGACACCGCCTCTATACCTCTTGCTGACACCACTTTGAATCTTGTTGGGATTTCAAATGGATGTCTTTTTCTTGAGGTGTGAGGGGGGGGGGGGGTGAGTCTGGAATATTGGATCTTACGGTCAAAGGACCAGTGGTTGGCGCAGGACTAAGCTCACTCGTAAGCTCCATGATCACGCATCATTATTCATATCATGAACGGATGAGTGCTTACTGTTATTGAACAATGAATTACATCTATTGAATAAATTGTGACAGTGATGAAACATGACGGGGGTGATGATCACCTGCAGTCTTCATGCAGAACCAATATTAACCCATTTAGCCCTAAGGCCCTTTAGCAAACGACTGATTGACCATGATAATTTAAGGGTATCTGGCACGACCTTTGAATTATCATGGTTGATCCATCTCCATCAACGGGTACATAGTCCTTAAGCAGCACCTCCAAAATTTTGGAAATG